>JASWHV010000006.1:115862774-117062774 GCA_030760725.1 Neostapfia colusana
AGGGTGAGGAGGGTTTATTTTGGCCTATTTCACGGCCTATATTGATAGTTTAATTTCAAGGGATTGAAATTGTCTATGGATATTGAAAAAGGCCCTTCCCTTCGTTCGTCCGTCCACGAGGCAGTCAAAAGAAAGAGAGAAAGGGGCGGCTATAACGCAGGAGTCGTGGCGGTTGTATGCCACAAGGTCCCCAAAATCCGGCTACCCTCGGCCTTCAAAGGCTTAGCCGACTAGTGGGTCTGATGCTTCAACTTCAGCGCTTATTCCGACTTCATGGCTTGGGCACCACGGATGAGTCTTCTACGCGGGACCTACCCCGAGGAAGGAGGCTTGAGGCCATGCCACCAAAACTCCATCCTCTGAATAAAGTCTTCTTGTTGAAACCATGATCTTTCAAACTTGAAAAACCCTTTGAACAGTTCAGTCTCACACTCCAGCAACAAAGGTTCTCGTTGTTGCATAGCTCAGGTCAGAGCAAGGTGCCATCAGGCGTTCAACAGGCAGTCTCACGATCGGGCATGAGTGTCCTGAAGAAAAAATAAATCGATGGTTAAGGCGCGCAGCGGTAAGGTTCCCACCGAATCAAGAATTCGGCAATTGAGGAGCTCGATTAGTCATACTCACCACCACCAGCTCTAGGCCCATCGCCCGAGGACAAGCTAATCTGAACAAACGTCATGCTAAATGGATTGAGTTCATAGAATCATTTCCTTACATCATTAAACATAAGAAAGGGAAAGACAATGTGATTGCTGATGCTTTATCTAGACGTTATACCATACTATCCCAACTTTCTCATAAAATCTTTGGTTTGGAAACCATAAAGAGGTTATATGCTACTGGTTTGGACTTCAAAGATGCCTTTGAAAATTGTAGAGAGGGAAGAACGTGGAAAAAATCCCTGCTGCGTGAAGGCCTTCTCTACCGTGCTAACAAGCTGTGTGTTCCAGCTAGCTCCGTTCGTCTTTTGTTGTTGCAGGAAGCGCATGGAGGTGGTTTGATGGGACATTTTGGTGTTAAAAAGACAGAGGATGTGCTGGCCGATCACTTCTTTTGGCCACGAATGAGGCGTGATTTGGAGCGCTACGTTTCACGTTGCACGACATGCAACAAAGCTAAGTCTCGACTTAACCCACATGGTCTTTATATGCCTCTTCCGGTTCCTAGTGCACCTTGGGAGGATATTTCTATTGACTTTGTTTTAGGATTGCCTAGAACAAAGAGGGGGAGGGATAGTGTCTTTGTGGTTGTTGATCGTTTCTCTAAAATGGCTCATTTTATACCCTGCCACAAGACCGATAATGCTTCACATGTTGCTGATTTGTTCTTTAATAAGGTTGTGTGTTTGCATGGTGTTCCCAATACTATTGTTTCTGATAGGGATGCTAAGTTTTTGAGTGACTTTTGGAGAACTTTATGGTATAAAGTGGGAACAAAGTTGCTGTTTTCTACTACTTGTCATCCACAAACTGATGGGCAAACGGAGGTAGTTAATCGTACCTTATCTACTATGTTGCGGGCTGTTTTGAAAGACAATTTGAGGTTGTGGGAGGAGTGTTTGCCACATATTGAGTTTGCTTATAACAGGTCTATTCACTCAACAACCAAGTTAAGTCCGTTTATGGTAGTCTATGGTTTCAATCCTCGTGCTCCAATTGATTTGCTACCTTTACCACATACTAAAATTGTGAACTTAGATGCTACACAACGTTCTGAATTTATTCTTAAGTTGCATGAAACTACTAAGTTACAAATTGAAAAAATGAATGAAAAGTATCGCATTGCTGCTAGTAAAGGTAGGAAGGAGGTAAAATTGGAACCTGGTGATTTGGTGTGGGTTCATTTGAGAAAAGGTAGGTTCCCGGATTTGAGAAAGTCCAAACTCATGGCACGTGCTGCTGGACCTTTTAAGGTTCTTGAGAAGATAAATGACAATGCATATAAACTTGAGTTGCCTCTCGAGTTTGGGGTTAGTCCCACATTTAACATTTCAGATTTGAAGCCATACTTGGGAGAAGAAGATGAGCTTGAGTCAAGGACGACTCCAATGCAAGAGCGGGAGGATGATGTGGACATCACTCCTGCAGATATACACAACACTCACATGGTAGACATGCAAGGTCCAATTACTAGAGCTCGAGCACGACAATTGAATTTAGAGGTGAGCTCGTTCCTGAACAATTCTTTATATGTGAATTTTGAGAGTATGTTGCTACCTAATGGATTAATTATGATTAGGAACCATGGAGCAGACATGGAGATACATGGAGAGGGGTTTGGAGGCGTGGGGGACCAGAAAATACGCCAACAAGAAGTTAGAGACCGAGCCCAACTCAAACTCGAGTCCAACTCGGGCCCAGGAGCAGTCCACCTTAAAATGGATGCACAGGAGGCATACGGACTCTGTTTTTGACGTTCTACATATGCACGGAAAGTTTAGAGGATAAATTTTCCAATGGAACTGGCCCCACGTCAAAATTCCCTCGGAGTCGAGCAGAAACTTCAAAACAATATAAAGTTTAGAGTCTGTCAGCGTGTTGCATCACCTAGTTGGGCCATTGGGCCTTGTATCGAGTCCAGGTCCATTATGTACGTGTCTTAGGGTTAGGTCACGACCCCAGCACCCCCCTGGTCGTCCTCCACCTCCTTTATACCCCCTAGCCACTGTCACAAACAGCTGGGTTTTGCTTAGTTACAATCTGTCATTGAACTGTGTCACCGATCATCGGTTGTGAGACCCCAAATTCGTGATCAATTCAGTTTTGATTGAAAATTCTCTGTTCTTGCTTGTGTTCTTGATTGCGCTTGCAGGGATAAGCCTTCGTGGCGAGGTCATTTTTGTGACACGGGTGATAACCAACGGAGCAGTGGTGTAGTGATTGCAGGGTTTCGTTCGTTTGGAGCCTTGGATCATCAACGTCGAGATCTCCACCCAATCAAGTTTACCCTACCTCTCGGAAGATCGGGACGCATCCTCCTATCAGCTCATCTCTGAGCAGAAAGGAAGTCCGGCGCTGCTAGGACACATGGCACTATCTGAGCTCATCTGCAAAGAGAAGGGGATGTACGGCACTGACACATGGCACATTCGGAGCTACCTCTGAAGAGAGGGGAGGTCCGGCACTGACACGTGGCTTACACGGAGCTCGTCTCTAGAGAGAGGGGAGGTCCCGACCCACCAGACACGTGGCGCACGCGGAGCTCATGTGACACCCTCAATTTCGTGGAAAAACCACGGAACCGAGAACTGATGCATATGTGTGCCCAGAATGTTCATCACACATATACACATCATCCACAAACTGAATTTCAGAATATATATAACCACGAATAACAGAGTTTATTACAAGGTTTCATGAGTCTTGGACTCATCTTGGCAGCGAAAGTCTTATTTCTATGCAGCTTCTAACTAGTGCGGAAGCAATCTAAGCAGCAGCGGCGGCTCCATCTCTACTCCATCCCCACAGGCAAGGTTGAGGACAGATTACACGCCTAATGCTCCACCTGGTCTTCATAGTAATCTTCTCCTGTTGCTGATGATGAAATAATAATGCAAGTTTGAGTACAATGATGTACTCAGCAAGTGCGGGAAAATATTGTCGAAGTGTGTAGCCGACACTTCCCCCGGGCCTGCTCTGGACAGCCCGTGGAGGTTCTTTTTCGGAGGGGCTAGTCACTCACAGAGAGCTTCAACGTTAGGGACGATTGAGGGAGAAGCTTGACACGGGGAGTTTTACGTGGTTCAGGCCGCCGGAGCGTAAAACCCTACGTCCACGGTGAGCAGAGTTTCTCGCTGTATTGCTTGCTGTTTGGAACCGGAGTGCTGAGCTTGAGAGTGTACGATGTTGAATGGATGAAAGTGCCAACGGCTAGGGTGGGAGAGTGTGTAAGAGGTGAACCCTTACTAACGTTGCCTACCCGAGCCTTTTATAGTCCAAGGCTCGAGTGGCTTACAAGGTGGGCCCGGGACCTGACAGGTGGTCCCGGGGAGATTGCCTGCCATCTACTGTATCTGCAGTTACGCCGGTAGTTGTCTCTGGCGAGGGCTTCCGAGTCTTTGTTCTGCCGCCCTGCCCATGCCGCAAGCTTGTCGTAGTGGTTGATGATGGCAGGGGCGGCAGGGGATGTCTTGTCGCTGTGTTTATTGGCGGGCAGGCTCTGACGCGGCGCGCCAGTTTGCGATGTGACTGGGCGCAACGACACCTGACAGAGGCGTGCTCCGCGTCTCCGCGCCTTGGGAAGGCGCGAGTCTTGAATACCTTGTACGGGCAAGGTATGGCGCGTCTTTACTCTTGCTGTCTACCGCGCGGGGGAAGGCAGCGCTGCTCTGCTGGCCATGTGGCGGGCCCGGAGCTCTCCTCTGAGGAGAGAGAGGTCCGTCCCACGGGACACGTGGAGCCTTCGGAGCTCTCCCCGCGGAGGGGGGAGGTCCGGCTTCTGCTAGCCACGTGGCGGGCCTTGAGCCCTCCTCTTAGGAGAGGGAGGTCCGGCCCCGTGGGACACGTGGAGCCTCCGGAGCTCTCCCCGCGGAGGGGGGAGGTCCGGCTCAGTTGGCCACGTGGCGGGTCCGGAGCTCTCCTCTGAGGAGAGGGAGGTCCGGCCACGCTAGACACATGGCGCCTTCGGAGCTCTCCCTGTGGAGAAGGGCGAGGTCCTTAGGCATTTTTCCCCTGTGCGCGGGGGTACCCCGTATTGAGGGTACCGACAGTGGCCCCCGGGCCCATCTCGGGGCAGATAGCAAGCCCGAGGTGGGGCCCCTGTCTCTTCTACTCCGCGTGCCTTCTCTATGACCCGCATTGACCGTTGCCTGAGCACGAACAGTCGTGGGATCATGGGAGCATGTGCCCCACTTGATGGCTGATTTTACTGCGGCGGTTCCCAAGGCTGCCACTTCTGCACGTCGCAACGCCTTTCCAGGAACCGCCGAAGCGTCTTGCCGGCTCGTCTCCTTGGGAGACTGACTTCTTGGCCCATCGCTTCAGCTGGACGGCTTGGGTCCACTTGTCATCGACGCTTGGTCTTGAAGCCGAAGCGGTTGTCCAAGCGGCATATTCGAAGAGTTTCGAATCGCTTTGAATCGCGCCTGGGAAGTTTAAAAGGGGATCTTACCCGCATCACGGCTTCCCTTCGCACTTCCCAGCGCTTGCATCTTCCTTGAGTTCTTGCGCCCTTGTTTTCCATGTCCTTGAGCTTCTTCCTGCCATGGCTTCCAACCTGCCTCCAGAGAAGAAGCGCGCCCGGTCTCCTCCGGCGGCGGCGTTTGTGCCGAGTCAGGGATCCAGGGTGCCTGCACGCCCTGCTTCTGGAGATGGCGCCCCATCCGGTGGCGACTCAAAGAGGCCTCGGGCTCACCATCCTGATGGGACTTCTCTTGAGCGACGACGGGCTGAAGGTTCCCGGGCGTCGCGTCCTTCCTCCTCAGGCGGTGGAGCCTCGAGGGGAAGTGCTGGTGCGTCGATGCCCAGAGGTGAGCCAAGAACTCAGGCGCCCCGGGCCTCAGGAGCCGGATCAGCGTCCAGGGGGGCTTCAGAAGCATCCCCTGCTCTGCCAGTCTGGGAGACTGCGGGGCAGCCGTCGGCGGCGACGGGGGGCTCTAGTGGACCTACCCCGGCTCGGAAGCAGGGGTTCAGAGCCCGTTGGAGCGCTCGTGTCTCTCGGTAAGCGACGCCTACCAGATTCTAGAGCCTGTATTGTCTTCTTCTTTTCCTAACTCAGGAGTTTCCCATGTTTGCAGGGACTCCCCGAGTGCCGGTAATGCTCCCGTTTCTCAGCCATCCTCAACTGACGGGGGATCCGCGCTGCAGCGCTCGGAAGCTGAAACGGTCGCAGCGGCCCCCAAGCCAGCGCAAGTTCCTTCTGTGCCGGTCGGCCCGGCTCCTGCGGCAGCGGCGACTCCTCCCATTCATCCCCTTTCAACGGCTCGGGAGCCGGCTATCGCTGAGGGTTCGGCGGGACCGGCTGTCGATGTCCCGCCCCCTGTTGCCGGAGCGGGAGAAGCTGCCACGGGCCTTACGGCGGGTAGCGAACCAGGGCGCACCGGGAGCAAGCCTGTCCCAGTGTCGGCTTCTCCTGATCGGCACCTTATCCTGGTTGCCGGAGCGTCGACTTCTCCCGAAGACGACGTGATGGAGGAGGTCGGGGGCGATGCTCTGGCCTCTGCCGCCCCGCTGCCCCTGGTAGACGCCCTCATGCTCGCCCAGACGAGCGTCCGGCAGGTTTTGGCCACGCTAGGTCGTGAGCGGGAGGAGCAGGTAGGTGAGAGGGATCGCCTCCTCACCTGGAAGCGCCTTTTGAGGGAGTGAACTGAGGAGGTCAGGGAGGAGCTTGACTCGAGGCGGGCATCGCTCGACGTCATGGAGGTGCTCCTTGACCGTCAGAAGAGGGCCGTCGACCGTCTGGACTCTGGGACTCGGCGGCTCCACCTGGAGGCCCGCGAGTCTCACGCTCAGGCCGATGAGCGTCTCTCCGCTTTGGAGGATCTGCGTCTGAAGCTGGAGTGCCGTGAGCGTGCCGTCCCGTACCAGGAGCGCTCTGCGGAAGCCAAGGCGGAGAAGATTGCCGCACTGCTGGCGGCTGGCGAAGGCGACCTGAGGGCTCGTGCCAATGAGCTGGAGACCCATAAGGCAGACTTGGTCGCAAGGGAGGAGTAGGTCTCCTGGAAGCACCAGGCGGCCCTGGACCGGGAGCTGGCAGCCGACTTCCGGGCTTCGGAGTTGGACCAGCTTGCCCAGTGCCTCCAGCTTCGGGAGAGTTCGCTGGCCACCAAGGAGAAGGAATTCTTTGAGGGAAGCCTTGACGCCTTGCTGGCAGCCCGCCGCGAGTTGGAGGAGCTCCTGGCCCCACGGTCCTCCGAGGCCTAGGCGGTCTCGAACTTCGTCGACCAAGCAGGGTCCGCTCTGGTCCCTCTTGGCTTTAGCCCGGTGAAGGCAGCGGCCCCGGCACAGAAGGTGGCCGAGGTGATCCCCGCGCTCGAGTCTATCAGCGCCAAGCTGAATAGGCTTGAAGCGGTGGTCGCCGGTGAGCTCGAGGCAGAGGGACAGGGCCTGGCAATGGAGGTTGCTACGCACGTGTTGGCATGCTTCCGGAGCCGGGATCCCTCCTTCTCACTGGAGCCAGTGAGTCAGGGTCCTGCCGTGGAACGGGAGGAAGCCGCCAGGGCTGAAGTCGGGGACGTGGCCGCCCTCGTAGCCTCTAGGTTCCGGCGAGAGCCAGGGGAATCCTAGGGCTTGTATCTTTTCTTTTTCTTTCATTGAGTTTGTAGTCCAGCTCATGGAGCCTTGAATGAATAGACTCTTGTTATTTTCCGTGTCTGTATATTTTTATCTTCTACTTGGCTTGGCCTGGCCGAGTCCTTAGCTCCGCAAGGTACTCAGAGGTCTTCACCAATCTTGAAGTCTTGTACAGACACCTTCCCCGGGTCCTTATTGTGTTAAGGGCCCCAGAGGTCTCCGGAGCTCACCCCGTGAGAACGGGGGCGTCCGGATCTGCCGACCACGTGGCGGGCCTGGAGCTCTCCTTTGAGAAGATGGAGGTCCGGCCCTGCTGGACACGTGGGGCCTTTGGGGCGCACCCCTGCGGAGGGGGCGAGGCCCGGCTCTGCCGGCCACGTGGCGGGCCTGGAGCTACCCTCTGAGGAGAGGGGGCTCCGGCCCCGCTGGACACGTGGGGCCTTCAGGGCTCGCCCCTTCGGAAGGGGCGAGACCCGGATCCTCCGGTCTTGCGCTAGAGTAGTCGATGACTCTTTCCCCTCCGTCATCCGGTCCCCATGGCTAAAACCTGGAGATCCTGCACACAGGTAGAGGAAGCGTAATTCTCCTCAGGGGTTCCCCCCCCCCCCACCTCTTAGTCTTATTTGGCTTACGGTCCTAGTCCGGTATACGGGGCTTGGGCAATTCTGTGCGTGAGGTGCCGGGGCTCCGGCTCCCTCCGAGGTCAGGGTACGACCGTCCGGCCCCTAGTACCGGACCGTACGCCGGGGAAGCAGAGTGCACAGGCTTTTGGTACGGAACCAGGAAAAGCGGCTGTACTCGCCTGGACCTCTGAAGGGCAGGGCACATACGCTTTGGGTCAGAACCGGCAAAGCAGGCTACGAACCCTGGACCCCCCATGCACAGCGCAGGCCTTTCCTGGAGGTGGCCAACTGGCGCCGCAACACCTGACAGGGGGAGGCCCAAAATGCCCCCTGGCCATCGGCAGGTGCTTCAAGCGCAACAGCCTTCGGTAGGATAGCAAATGCCGACTATGGATGAGGGCAGAAAAGGGGAGCTAAATGTACGGTGAGCATACATAGAAAGTGCGGTCATAAAAATTAATGCGTAATTTAAATGAGCACATAAGTAAGAGCGTGGTAGAACAGGTTTCTGTGTAAATGTCCATAGGGGTAAGGCAGGCTGAACATGGAGGCAATGACCCGCCCCATTAAGAAGGGAAGCAAGACTCTACGCGCTTGGGGTCGTAACCAGGCCAAGCTGGACGTAGTCCTGGACCGTCCCCTGAGGCTTAGCTGCTCCGAGCGCTGTTCCTGGAGCCTATGGGATCTATTACAGAAAGGAAAAGGCCTGTTCTACTAATGCTCAGGAGATAGAACTTACTGTGATGTTCCATGCTCCAAGGGTTCGGGAGCGGATCCCATCCTTGGTGGAGAGGCATATGTACCTGGGGCGGCAACTTTCATGACTCGGAAGGGACCTTCCCGGCTGGGGGAGAGTTTATAGGTCCTTTGCGGGAAAGTGTGCGCCACGGCACCAGGTCGCCTTCTTGTAGCTCCCAGACGCACTTGGTCCTTTGGCGGTAGTGCCGGGGCACCAGCCGGGGCCGTGCGTTTGTGGGGTGCTGCTTGTAATCGTGCCTCGTCGACAAGGTCAATATCTTCACGCCGGAGCTGGTCCTGCGCGGGTTCTCCCGGGAGCCCCGGGTTACCTTCCTCTATTGGCTCAGGCTGACAAGAGGTAGGTGGACCCGGACTCTTCTTGGGGGACCCAGGATGTCCTCTTCCATTGGCTCAGGCCGACAGGAGGTTGACGGATCTTGGATGGTCCTCGGGAGGTGCGGCTGAGGCACAGAGTCGTGCGCTCGGGTGGAGCTGGCCCAGTTCTGCGCCACCGGGGGCTGGTGCTCGGGCTGCTACAACTGCTTGGAGCTTCTCCAAGGCTGATACTGCAGCAGTATAGTCTTCACAGATCTTTTGGGGCAGTCGTAGTCGGTTACCGCCCTGACTCGTCGTCACTGGAGCTGGAGTCCTCATAGTTGTGTACCGCCTTTACGACGCGCTAAGGCTCCTGGAACCCCACTTGGTGGCCGACGTTGTCTTGGGTGTCGACCTTCTGCTTGCCCTCCCTTTGACGGAAGGGAGGGGCATCAGCACGCGGTTGCTTCCCCTTGCGGAAGCGCTCCGCGAGCTTCTGAATCTCCTGACACTCAGCAGCAGTATGGTTGCTGGTGTCGTGCACGGGGCATGGCTCGCCTTGGTCACCATCTGGAGCTGGTGACTGTCGCTGCCACTTGTCAAGGCATGGCCCCCGAGCTCCACTGGGTGCTTCTGCTGCAGCAACGGGGGCTGTTTTCGGTGGCTTCATCTTGCCACCGCCTCGGTTCTTGATCTTCTTGCCGCTTCCATGGGAAGCAGCACCAGAACCGGGCTGTCCTCCTGACTCGGAGGCTGGCAGTGAGTGCCAGTTCCGCCCTTCTGCTGCCCTGGCGCACTTGTCCGCCAGGCTGAAGAGCTCTGAGACGTCGAGAACCTCTCTGGTCACGAGCTTCTCAAGCATCTTCTTGTCCCATACACCCTGCCAGAACGCCACCACCACAGAAGCATTTTGAATATGCGGGATGGTGTTCCACACTTGGGAGAACCGCTGGATGAAGGAGCGCAGCGTCTCTCCAGGTTGTTGCTGGATGGCGTGGAGGTCGAGCTCCGTGCCAGGCCGGGTGTAAGAGCTGCCGAAGTTAGCAGTGAACTGCCGGCAGAGCTCTCCCCAGGAGGTTATGGAGCCCTGCGGGAGATTCATGAGCCAAGACCGGGCTGGGCCGGTCAAGGCGACGGGGAAGTAGTTGGCCATGATGGCCTCGTCTCCGCCTGCAGCAAGGATGGCGGTGGAGTAGATCTGGAGGAACTCCGCCGGGTTGACGCTGCCATCGTACTTCTCGGGCAGGTGCGGCTGGAACTTGCGCGGCCACTTCGCGAAGCGAAGGTGTGGCGCCAGGGCCGCACATCCTGCTCCTGTTGCTGCAGGCGTTGGTGCCGCGAACGCTTGGTTCGCTGCTGGCACTGTGTACCCCGGTATGGGCAGGGCTGCGCCTTAGACCGGGGGCACCATTTGCAGGGCATATGGCTTTGGCATATGCTGCGTGGCGTATGCCTGGGGCGGAGATCGTGTGGCGAACGTCTGCGCCTCAGGCTGGGTCGAGGCGGTCGACTTGCTGTCACCGGCCTCCTGGTTGCGACGCCTTTCTCGTCATCGCTCAATGAGCACTCGGGCATCTTTGCCCAAGTGGCATCATTCCAGCTCCGACCTCAGGTCGGTCGATGGGAGCCTGGTGGAGCGGGAATCTGCCGTCTGCCCGTCAACCGTTGGCGTGCTCGTCAGCGACACAGCCGGTTGACTGGGCGTTGTCCCCGCCAAAGTCGAGGGTTGGCGGCGGCGACGACAAGACGGTCTACGTCACGAATCCACTGCTGGGTCGCTGACTGAGGCGCGTCCCCAGCAGGTGGATTGCGCAGTAGTGCTCTTGCTGCAGCTAGTGCGCCCCGTGGGAGACGCTCAGCGCTGCAGAGGATCTCACGCTTGCTGGAGCCTGCGCTGCCGGAGTCGGCGCTGCCGGAGTCGGCGCTGCCGGAGTTGGCTGTTGGCTTCCAGATTGCACCGACACACTTCGTCCTGAGTGTGTCGAGACGTAGTCCCCGCTGGTCACCGTTCATCGTGAACGTGGGCGGGGAGAGCTTACCGCTGAAGTGAGCTTCGTCATCTTCGTTGGCAGAAGCTCGTCGCATAAGGGAAAAGCCCCCTACCCAAATGTCGAAGTGTGTAGCCGACACTTCCCCCGGGCCTGCTCTGGGCAGCTCGCGGAGGTTCTTTTTCGGTGGGGCTAGTCACTCACGGAGAGCTTCAGCGTTAGGGACTATTGAAGGAGAAGCTTGACACGGGGATTTTTACGTGGTTCAGGCCGCCGGAGCGTAAAACCCTACGTCTACGGTGAGCAGAGTTGCTGACACGACCCCATTGGTCCTGTCGAGCCAGGATCACGCTGAGGGGTGCTGCGTTGCACAGCACCGTATAACACACGTCAAAGGTACAAAGCGGAAGCGGAAATTTTATTACATCAACAAGTTTATGAACATGTTTACATCAAAATAAGTTCAGTCTACACTCGCGGGCGTAGACTAAGCATCAAGTGCACGTTCAGCCCTCGAACGTGTCCTTGCTAGCACACACGCACACTAACTCTGCGGCGTGCACTACTCCCACTCGACGGGGTTCCCCTCCTGGGGTTCCGTCTCCTCTTCGGGAGTCCCTTCCTCATAGAACCCTGCAAAAGCTTCAAACACAAGCAGTGAGCACGAAGGCTCAGCAAGTCTGAACCGTCTCACCTAAACATGGAACTTCTACATGAGGGTAATGGGTTACATGAGGTAAAAATCAGTTGCAAGGACTCGCCTAATTAGTAGAACCTTACTCTCAAGTTTTAGCAGCAGGTTGTGGAGAACCTTACGCTACGGCACATGAGAGAGCCGCAATCAAACAAGAAACGCATTTCTCTCATGTACTTTGCTCAAAGTTGAAAAGAACTTTAGTTAGCTCTAAGCTACAGCATATCATTAACAATCAATGTCCAGCTTTCAATCAGCAACATTTTAACATGTGACTAGCCTGTTCTTTCTACGTCATGGTACAGTGAACAAGTGGTACTCACTGACCGCGAGGGACGGCGATTATAATCGATTTACACCTGCAGGGTTACCCAAACAACCCGTCACGTACGCCCGTACTCGATGTTGCCTACAACAACCATCACGGACGCCGTATGCGACTACCTTTCACCCGTTAGCCAAATGTTGAACCGGTCCAATCGTCCCGAGCAAGAGGTCTCTGCACGCGCATCTCAGTGCCGCCAGCCGATTTACACCTCGAGCTCTCAACCTACCCTCTGAACGACCAGCTATGCCTCAACACCCAGCTACCCGAGTTACATCAGTTTCCCGGTTCCCATATAGCCGGTAGGTCTTCGGTACTGTTCTAGCTTGTTCAACAGGCCCGCACACGGCTTGGTCCTCAATCGACACAAGTGGAGCTACAGCACACAGGCCCCAAAGTCCTGCTGCCCTTAACCTCCGCTTGGTCTCATTTTCTTGCCATGTGTTTCATGTGCTATCACTACCCGAGTCGAGTGCCTCTAGCCTATGCTCGCGAGTAGTTCCAACTACTCGACTTGTACCGAATCCTACTCTATCTTAGCAATGCAGTGGCTAACGAGATTTTCAATCCTAACACCAACCCATGGTTTTCTTGGCTATGCAGCTGGGTTTCCAATCAAGACTCTAATGCAAAGAATCACAACAATATTCAAAGATGTGCTCAAAGCAATAAACATTTGTAAAAAGGTTAATGCAAACCGGAGCTTGCCTTGCTGCTCTTGGTCGTAGGCTAGCTGTTCCTCCGGAGTAACGAAGTCTAGGACTTCGGGTTGCTCCTCGACCTTAGCGACTACATGATAAGAGCAATATATGTATCAATTTAAATGCATTTGTATTAACTTTGAAGTTGTGAAGTCTATAACCCTTGCTAGACAGACCTAATGACTGTGAAACTTTTACTGTGGCTTGGTTACAACCTAAACAGAGACTTGGTCAAGTTTTAGTAGCAGCAAAGCTCATTTGAGCCCTCCACAATTAATTATGTCCTTGACCTTAATTGGAACTCTTAGGGTGTTCTAGGAATTTTCATGAAGCAAACTTTGACTTTCAGAAAACTAGATTTTCAGAGGGTTCTAATGGAGTTGGTCTCACTTAATTTGAAGGTCCTAGCTAAAGTTATGAGCTAAACAATTTCAGAGAAAATTCTGAAAATGTTTCTGAACATTTTCTATTTTCTCTGGTGCAGTTTCACTAATCACACCATTAGGTGGATCAGATGAGCTCAAATGGATCTGAAATTTTTATGGTAGTTCAAGGATATTTTGGTGAACATCCCAGCAGAATTTCAGGATTTTCCTCCAAAGGGTTCTCCAGTTAAAATTCCTAACAGTTTAAACTTTGAGGAATTAATTTTAGAGAATTAAGGGTTTTCATGAAGTGAAACTTGATTTGCTGGAAAGTACTCGGAGAGCTGAATCCAGCAAAATTTGGCTCACTCAATTTGGAGCTTTCTAGCCAAAGTTATGAGGATTTGAAGTTTGAAGGAAATCTGAAAATCGGGGAAATGTATAAACTCGCGCGTGGGCCCAGGGGACACGCGTCGCACGCCGAGGCGACAGCACACCGCGGCCCACAATGATTTTGCGCGCCAGCACACCAGATCGAGGCTGCAGCCGGATCCCGATTCAAAATATCTCCCGCTGACAGCTGGGGTCCACCCCTTCTTCAACCTCGTGACGCCCGCGCTCCGCCGCCGAGGGACCTCGCCGGAGAGCTTGCCGCCGGCTGCTGTACAGCTCCAAACTTCTCGATTCTGGCCGCCCCTGCCTACTTTTACTCAGGGAACAGGATTCTAGGGTCAGCTGCTCATGACAATGGCCGGAGCATGGTCGGCGACGGGCCGCCACCTTGGAACGACTTCGGCCATGTCGGCTGACTTCTCTAGCACCTCAGCTACTTGGGAAACCGACCATAGGACGCCGTCTCCGTCCTTCCGGAAACATTTCAGCTCCCCACTGTCTACACGTCTCCATAAATGCGACATGCCCTTGTCATGTTTCTGAGCATCCGCTATCTCTTCACAGATGGTGGGGATCAAAGCTAGGTTGTAGAGAGCTCTGTGTGGAATCACATGTAGTGGTGGTTCGCTCTCTTCCAACGGTGTGATGGTCAGATTGTTGACATGTGACTTGCGGCTCAGCGCATCTGCCACTACGTTTGCTTTGCCCAGATGATAATGGATCTCTATTTTGTAATCCTTTATCAGTTCTAACCATCTTCGTTGCCTCATGTTCAGCTCCTTCTGAGTGAATATGTACTTGAGGCTTTTGTGGTCGGTATATAAATGTACGAGGTTACCGAGTAGGTAGTGCCTCCACATTTTTAGTGTAAGTACCACGGCAGCGAGCTCCAAGTCGTGAGTTGGATAGTTTTGCTCATGGTTTCTAAGCTGCCGTGATCCATACGCGACCACTCTTCGGTCTTGCATCAGCACACATCCGAGCCCAATGCCGGATGCATCGCAGTACACATCGAACGGTTTTGTTGTGTCTGGCTGCGTCAAAACAGGTGCTGATGTCAGGTGCTTGACTAAAGCCTTGAATGCTGCTTCACATGTTGGATTCCAAACATATTTGGTAGCCTTCTTCAGCAGCTCTGTCATTGGCTTGGCAATCTTCGAGAAGTTCGGAATGAACCTCCGATAATATCCCGCGAGTCCGAGTAAACTCCGTACCTCATGAACAGTTCTCGGGGATTTCCAATTCAGCACTTGAGTGATCTTGCTCGGGTCCACAGCGATACCCTCCGCTGAGATGATATGCCCGAGGAAAGGCACTTGCGATATCCAAAACTCGCATTTGCTGAATTTTGCGTATAACTTGTGATCCCGCAGCCGTTGCAAGACTATACGCAGATGTTTCTTGTGATCTTCCTCCGACTTGGAATACACCAGAATGTCGTCGATGAAGACCACAACAAACTTGTCCAGCTCCGGCATGAATACCGAGTTCATTAAGTACATGAAGTGAGCTGGAGCACTGGTGAGGCCGAAGGACATGACCAGGTACTCATAAAGTCCGTACCTCCTCGAGAAAGCCATCTTCGGAATGTCCTCAGCCCTTATCTTAATCTGATGGTACCCGGATCTTAAATCCATCTTGGAAAAGATCTTTGCTTCGACCAACTGATCAAACAACATGTCGATCCGTGGCAACGGGTACTTGTTCTTGATGGTTACGGCATTTAATGGACGATAGTCCACGCAAAGCCGCAACGTCTCATCCTTCTTCTTGACAAATAATGCCGAACAACACCATGGCGAGGAGCTCGGCCTAATAAAACCCTTCTCCAGAAGGTCCGTGAGCTGAGTCTTCAGTTCAGCCAACTCCTTGGGCGCCATCTTGTAGGGCCTTCGGGATATCGGCATGGTTCCCGGTGCGAGTTCAATCTTGAACTCCACCTCTCTATCAGGCGGCATCCCTGGCAAATACATCAGGGAACTCTCGGACCACTGGAATATCCTCCAATCTGATGGTTGTGGCCTGATAGACACTTGGGAGTTTTATTTCTGGACTGTCCAGAAATAATAAGTGAGACTCGTGCACTTCTGAGTTCAAGTGCACGACTCGGAGGACGGTGTCTAAAACAGCGCCGTGGCGGTTTAACCACGACATCCCTAAAATGACATCGACCTTTTGTCCCTCTAAGATTATGAGAGACGTAGGGTAAACTCTACCCTCTAAGCACAATGGCGCTTTTGGGACCATCATGCTTGCTGAAATTTTCCCACCCGGTGAACAGATCACATAAGGACTATCGGTGGGTAGTATTTGCAAGCTATATTTATCAATGAAAGCTTGGCTAATGAAGCTATGCGTGGCGCCTGAATCAAATAGTACTATAGCGGGATGCTGGTGGAGTTGGAACATACCCGCAAGGATTGGCTCGCCCTCCGGCACGTCCTCAATGGCAAGCTGGTGGACGGTGCCGGGCCTAGGGTTTGCCCGCCGCGCATTAGTAGGGTTCCGGGGTTGATTCCTCCCCGGAAACTGTGGTGCCACTCCGCCGCCTTGCCTCTCCGGGCAACTGCTCGCGAAGTGCCCTGGACGACCACACTTGTAACATGTGGCCGCTGCTGGTGGAGTGCTCGGTGGACGAAAGCCCGGCATGCGTTGCTGAGGTGCAAATGCACGCGGCATCGCCCGCTGCTGTTGTTGTTGTTGCGGTGGTGCTGGCAGTGCCGGCCGGAATGCCGGTGAAGAGTACGGCCGACTGCGGAACGGCATCGACCGCTGTGGTGGCTGCCAGCATGGTCCTGATGGTGGGCGATTCACCATCCGAAAGTTCTGAGAAGGACCGCCTCCTTCTCCGCTGCTCTGCAGCGTGCTTCGCTTTCGCTCTGCCGCCGCCAACTCTTTGCCAGAGTCCTCCTGAACAATCGCAGCATCAATGATGTCGTTGAGGCTGCCGCGATTGAACATCGCCAACTTGTCCTTCAGGAGCGGGTTAAGCCCCTGGTAAAAATGGTCCCGCCGCTTCTCGTCGGTATCAGCATGATACGACGCATATAGCGCGGAGATCGTTAAACGCCCTGGAGTATTCCAGCGCGTTCCGGCTCCCTTGTTGCAGGGGTAAGAACTCCTGCGTCTTTCTCTTCATCAGACCTGGCGGTATATGATAGGCCCTGAAGGCCGTCCGGAACTCCGCCCAGGTCATCACTCGGTCGTTGGGCTGTGAAGCACAAAAGTTGGCTCACCACGCGCTCGCGGATCCTTGGAGCTGTTGGACCGCGAACTGAGTCTTGCGCTGCTCGCTGATTTGGAGCAGCCCAAACTTTATCTCTATGGCGCGGAACCAGTTGTCCGCTTCAAGTGGTTCATCCGCCCTTGAGAATACAGGGGGATGAGTCGCCAAGAAGTTGGAGTAGGAACTCTGTTGACACTCCTCATGGTCTTGACGTCTCTCTGGACGAGACATATTCGCAATTAAAGTTTGCAGCAGCTCCGTGTGCTGCTGATGTGAACCCTCCATTGCCGTGACAATGTCGGCCAATGTAACCGTTGGCAGTGGCGGTGGCGGTGTTTGCTGTTGCTGTTGCTGCTGTTGTTGTCCCGAGGAGTTCTCAGGAGGTGGTTGGGAGGTCTCTCCCCCTTGACTGGTACCCCCAACGTCAGGGTTGGCACGAGTACGCGTCATTCTGAAATTCAAAACAGCAGCGATTAGCACATGTCTTACTGAAAATTCCATAAGCAACAGTAGGTATTGAAATGACACATGATTAGTTTGCACAACGTTCACATATATTGATAAAGTATAAACTTTATACAAGATACATTATTCTCGGATCTCCGAGAAGTCGTGCTCATGTCGTCACTACCTATACATACGCTACTGTCTACACGACATGTCACTGATTACAAAAGTTGGGTTACGCTACCCTAGCTGCCCTACATGGCAACTGTAACCCTCTACTCGGAGTAGAACTCGACCTCCTGTGGTTCGTCCTCCTCCGGTACCTCTGCTGGTGGCTCTGGATCTACCACCTCTTCTCCCATTCCGGGTTCTCCCATTGCTGGAAGACGCAAGACCACCGGTACGCCCAATACCGTAGGTACGAGGTCCTGCAAAGCATGCACCTCGTCCATAGATTGGTTGTAGTCCTCTTCCCAGCCTTGTCCTTCCTCAATAGCATCGTCCCGCTCTTGAGCAAGGTCCTCATTCTGCTGGGTTAGGGTCTGCACCAGCTCTTGCAACGCCGCGATGTCAACACGGCTCTTCTTCCTTGCCTTCTTCAGACGACGCAACTGATTGTGCTGTTCATTCAGTCGCTTGATCGTTGGAAGGAGCACATTGCGGAGTGCGCTGTGAGCACTCTCGAAATGGTCTCCACGGCTTGTGCTTTCCTTGAGCTTTGTGGCGAGATGCTCCGTATGAACAGCTTGGCTGTCCATCACGGCGTTTCCCGCCCTCATCTGGAGGCTGAGATTTGCCTCTGCGGGGTTGTACCTTAGACAACTCGGATCCGTTGCCTCCAGGTACCTCTCTTCCCACACATGCTGAGCTTGTCCCTCCACCGGAACGAGTGCATATGGAGTGCCTTCCATAGCCTGCACGTGTAGTTGGCAGAAACGTGACATAGTGTCACGAGCTGCCACTTGCCACATCCCTTCCGGTTGTCTTCCTCTCACCGTGACGGTGAACGGCACCCAACCGGGTGGCGTAGGCCCTGCAGGAACCTCGACATGGATCGTCCACGTCTTGTTCCCCTCTTCGCCTCCTTCCTTGGTGAAGTATTGCGGCATCTGGTTGTACCCGAAGTATTGGAGCATTTGCCACAATGCTTCCGGGTAGCCGTTACGGTGAGAACAGTGGGACATCACCCACCCGTTCTCCAGTTGCTTATCTGCTGTCATCTGTAAAAATATATTTGAGAAATGTCAAATATTTATTTAAACAGTAAACCTCTGAGTTATAACATAAAACATGTCATTGAACCCATAAAACTTTGAAACATGGTTCAAATTTTACACAAATCTGACTGCTGATCTGCTGTTCCCATGACAGCCCTGACCAGTTTCCATTTCAACCTGATTGAGGCCATGTTAAAGCAAAACCAGTTCTGGAGCTCAACATCAAAGTTAAAACTAACTTCAATAGCTTTCCAGAAAGTGTTTGCTTGGCCTAAGATCTGTCCTGGTTCAAAAGTTATGAGATGTCAAAGTTAACAGAATTTCTGGAAACAATTGGCCGCACCTCCCTGCTTTAGGTACTGTTTTGATCCAAGAATTCCAGTTAATTCTGTCCCTAATCTGACCAAACTTTCTGTTACAAAGTTGTAACCCATCTCATAATATTTCCAGAACTACCTCATTTCCTATTTTTGGATTTTTAAGCAGGAAGTTATGCTTAATTTACAGAGAGTTTACAGAGAGTCTTTGCTCTGCCCTGTTTTCTGGACAGTTTCAACTCTATCGCATTTTTCGAGTGGTTAAGGGATGAAACATCTCTGGACCTCAACAGAAGAGTTGTAAATCTCTTCCAAAGCTCTCCAGGAATGTATCATATGCCCCCAACCTCGAAAGGACTCAACCTCTAATCTCTGATTAACTTCAGGCTTGATTCAGCTGAAAACAGAGTGCTCTGTCCTTAACAACCTATAAGTTGAAAATTTGTTAACTTTGAATATCCTGTTCAAGGGAAGGAGTTACACCAAGTTTTACTACTTTGGATTAAAACCTTCAAGTTTTTAAATGAAGTTGTTCATTTAATGGGGTGTGACATTGATGCGTCACCAGATTATGTCGGTACTACGTCCGCACAAAGGATAAACCTATACCGGACTTAGCCGCCTTCGTTAGTTCAGTGGTACTACTCGTCACTCGCACACGGATGCTACACGTCTACCGTTTCGTGGTCGGGCTACCTGCAGAAACTCAAACAATCATCAGACTCGGCGGCACACCGAGCCCGGAATCCATACATTTCGTACATCCGGCCGTCATCACTCGCCCGGATGTTCTCAAGCCAACCACGCCTTGAGTTACGTGTTCACATTTCAGACCACATGACGGGGTCTCCCTAGTTGCACCACGTACGCCAGGGACAGACGTTGCTCGAATACCCCAAACGACATGAAGAGTCGTAGAGGACACTAAAGCGGGTCGGGTTACCTGCCACCCGTGGGGCTCCACCCTTCAGCTTGTGCGCACTGGTGGACAGCGCTTACGTGTACCCCCCAAGACATACATGTCCCGAGATACACGATTTTCCGACATAACAAATAGGTTAATATGCCACTTTCTATATGCTAATAACATCCTTATACGGGCTACTAACTCGTTCCTCACTGGATTTTTGAAAAAGAAGACCTTTGTACTGTGTTAAACCTCAAGCGAGCTCTGATACCACGCTGACACGTCCCCATTGGTCCTGTCGAGCCAGGATCACGCTGAGGGGTGCTGCGTTGCACAGCACCGTATAACACACGTCAAAGGTACAAAGCGGAAGCGGAAATTTTATTACATCAACAAGTTTATGAACATGTTTACATCAAAATAAGTTCAGTCTACACTCGCGGGCGTAGACTAAGCATCAAGTGCACGTTCAGCCCTCGAACGTGTCCTTGCTAGCACACACGCACACTAACTCTGCGGCGTGCACGACTCCCACTCGACGGGGTTCCCCTCCTGGGGTTCCGTCTCCTCTTCGGGAGTCCCTTCCTCATAGAACCCTGCAAAAGCTTCAAACACAAGCAGTGAGCACGAAGGCTCAGCAAGTCTGACCCGTCTCACCTAAACATGGAACTTCTACATGAGGGTAATGGGTTACATGAGGTAAAAATCAGTTGCAAGGACTCGCCTAATTAGTAGAACCTTATTTCAAGTTTTAGCAGCAGGTTGTGGAGAACCTTACGCTACGGCACATGAGAGAGCCGCAATCAAACAAGAAACGCATTTCTCTCATGTACTTTGCCCAAAGTTGAAAAGAACTTTAGTTAGCTCTAAGCTACAGCATATCATTAACAATCAATGTCCAGCTTTCAATCAGCAACATTTTAACATGTGACTAGCCTGTTCTTTCTACGTCACGGTACAGTGAACAAGTGGTACTCACTGACCGCGAGGGACGGCGATTATAATCGATTTACACCTGCAGGGTTACCCAAACAACCCGTCACATACGCCCGTACTCGATGTTGCCTACAACAACCATCACGGACGCCGTACGTGACTACCTTTCACCCGTTAGCCAAATGTTGAACCGGTCCAATCGTCCCGAGCAAGAGGTCTCTGCACGCGCATCTCAGTGCCGCCAGCCGATTTACACCTCGAGCTCTCAACCTACCCTCTGAACGACCAGCTATGCCTCAACACCCAGCTACCCGAGTTACATCAGTTTCCCGGTTCCCATATAGCCGGTAGGTCTTCGGTACTGTTCTAGCTTGTTCAACAGGCCCGCACATGGCTCGGTCCTCAATCGACACAAGTGGAGCTACAGCACACAGGCCCCAAAGTCCTGCTGCCCTTAACCTCCGCTTGGTCTCATTTTCTTGCCATGTGTTTCATGTGCTATCACTACCCGAGTCGAGTGCCTCTAGCCTATGCTCGCGAGTAGTTCCAACTACTCGACTTGTACCGAATCCTACTCTATCTTAGCAATGCAGTGGCTAACGAGGTTTTCAATCCTAACACCAACCCATGGTTTTCTTGGCTATGCAGCTAGGTTTCCAATCAAGACTCTAATGCAAAGAATCACAACAATATTCAAAGATGTGCTCAAAACAATAAACATTTGTAAAAAGGTTAATGCAAACCGGAGCTTGCCTTGCTGCTCTTGGTCGTAGGCTAGCTGTTCCTCCGGAGTAACGAAGTCTAGGACTTCGGGTTGCTCCTCGACCGTAGCGACTACATGATAAGAGCAATATATGTATCAATTTAAATGCATTTGTATTAACTTTGAAGTTGTGAAGTCTATAACCCTTGCTAGACAGACCTAATTACTGTGAAACTTTTACAGTGGCTTGGTTACAACCTAAACAGAGACTTGGTCAAGTTTTAGTTGCAGCAAAGCTCATTTGGCCCTCCACAATTAATTATGTCCTTGACCTTAATTGGAACTCTTAGGGTGTTCTAGGAATTTTCATGAAGCAAACTATGACTTTCTGAAAACTAGATTTTCAGAGGGTTATAATGGAGTTGGTCTCACTTAATTTGAAGGTTCCTAGCTAAAGTTATGAGCTAAACAATTTCAGAGAAAATTCTGAAAATGTTTCTGAACATTTTCTATTTTCTCTGGAGCAGTTTCACTAATCACACCATTAGGTGGATCAGATGAGCTCAAATGGATCTGAAATTTTTATGGTAGTTCAAGGATATTTTGGTGAACATCCCAGCAAAATTTCAGGATTTTCCTCCAAAGGGTTCTCCAGTTAAAGTTCCTAACAGTTTAAATTTTGAGGAATTAATTCTAGAGAATTAAGGGTTTTCATGAAGTGAAACTTGATTTGCTGGAAAGTACTCGGAGAGCTGAATCCAGCAAAATTTGGTTCACTCAATTTGGAGCTTTCTAGCCAAAGTTATGAGGATTTGAAGTTTGAAGGAAATCTGAAAATCGGGGAAAAGTTTAAACTCGCGCGTGGGCCCAGGGGACACGTGTCGCACGCCGAGGCGACAGCACCGCGGCCCACAATGGTTTTGCACGCCAGCACACCCGATCCCGTCCGCAGCCGGATCCCGATTCAAAATATCTCCCGCTGACAGCTGGGGTCCACCCCTTCTTCAACCTCGCGACGCCCGCGCTCCGCCGCCGAGGGACCTTGCCGGAGAGCTCGCCGCCGGCTGCTGTACAGCTCCAAACTTCTCGATTCTGGCCGCCCCTGCCTACTTTTACTCGAGGAACAGGATTCTACGGTCAGCTGCTCATGACAATGGACGGAGCATGGTCGGCGACGGGCCGCCACCTCGGAACGACTTCGGCCATGTCGGCTGACTTCTCTAGCACCTCAGCTACTTGGGAAACCGGTCGGGGAGCATCAGTGGACCTCAGAGAAGGTCTACATGAGCTCGAGGCAGCTCGGGGAAGGCCCGAAATAGGTCCTCACCGTGCGCCCGATGCCGCCCGTTCATCCCGCCATTGGTAGACCTCAAATTACGCCGGTTACAGAGGTTCTCCGGCCCAGAGTTGTGAAGGCAACTTGTGTGTTACCGTGTATAGCTTGTGTGAGAGCGGCTTGAGGCCCTCTAATCCTTTATAGAGCACGAATTAAACAGAATCGTACCTGAAGGTCGTTCTGCACACAGAAAGGGGAAAAGTGGAAATTCGCCGCCGGTGAGCAACCACTCGAGCTGTGGCTCAGGGATGAGCAGCACCGGTCACCAGCGCGTCCAAGGGTGCCTTGGCTCGGGCGTGACAAAGCCCTGGTTGGGCTGTCCACGGGAGCCCGAGGTGCGGCGGTTCCAAGTCCCGAATTTGATCTTTCGGCACAGCCGATATCAATCGGTTTCAACCGAATTATAGCAACGGGGAGGACGGAGTAAGGTCTATAGTACCTTGCTGGGGCTCTGGAGTGGACGGAGGAAGCTGCGATCGGCGTTCTCCGATCGATTCCGAGCTGCGGAAATTTTCGGCCGGCGCTGAGTTCTTGCTGGGAAGAACGGCGGTGCCTCGGCCGGGGAGGGGGGCAGGCGCCTTAAGAAGGCTCTGCACCGCCTCACGCCCGCGCGTGGGCAAGCAGCTGCTGGCACGGCGGCTGCCCTCGGTGGCGATCACCGCTGCGGCTCGGCGACCCGAGTGAAAAAGTCTCAGTCGGTTTGATCTGAGCAGTGGCTGACATGTGGGTCCCACTTCCAGTTTTAACCTCTGAAATTTACTCCTAATCACTGTTGTAAACAGTGAACCCCATACTACCCTTGGCAATTCAAATTATTCACCCATGAGCCATTTGAATTGATCAAAGTTCAAATGAGGTTTGGTTTGAATGAATTTCAGCACAAGTTCAGTTTGAAATTCAAATAAAGTTTGAATTTCTCCCACTTAGCTCATGTCAAGATCAACTCCAAATGGAGTGAAAATTGGTGTGTGAGCTCACAAAAATGTGCTGAGTAAGAATATGCCTCCCACTTTTAAATTCATGGGATAAAAACAGTTTGAATTTGAATATGGTTTCAAACTGCCCTCTTCCTAACTATACCCAAAATGACCTCAAAAAGGTTTTGAATTTGGGTGAAACTTGGCATGGACATCCTTAGCAAAGTGTAGGAGTTTTCATATGTCCAGCCCATCTATATCACATGTGGGAAATACCACTTTTGCAATGTTTGAGTTTGTTCTCTAATGAGCATATTGATAATTGTTACTTGCTCTTCATTTGTGTTCATCATCCTTCCTCAAATGAGGTGTGTGGTGTGGTGATGACCACTGCAAATGTGTGTCAAAAGATGAGGCCCTTACAGTTGCTCGCTGTATTGCTTGCTGCTCAGGACCGGAGTCCTTAGCTTGAGAGTGTAAGATGTCAAATGGCTGAAAGTGCCAACGGCTAGGGTGCGAGAGTGTGTAAGAGGCGAACCCTTACTAACGTTGCCTACCCGAGCCTTTATAGTCCAAGGCTCGAGTGGCTTACAAGGTGGGCCCGGGACCCGACAGGTGGTCCCGGGGAGATTGCCTGCCATATACCGTATCTGCAGTTACGCCGCTAGTTGTCTCTGGCGAGGGCTTCCGAGTCTTTGTTCTGCCACCCTGCCCATGCCGCAAGCTAGTCGTAGTGGTTGATGATGGCAGGGGCGGCAGGGGATGTCTTGTCGCTGTGTTTATTGGCAGGCAGGCTCTGACGCGGCGCGCCAGTCTGCGATGTGAATAGGCGCAACGGCACCTGACAGAGGCGTGCTTCGCGTCTCCGCGCCTTGGGAAGGCGCGGGTCTTTAATACATTGTACGGGCAAGGTATGGCGCGTCTTTACTCTTGCTGCCTACCGCATGGGAGCAGGCAGCGCTGCTCTGCTGGCCATGTGGCGGGCCCGGAGCTCTCCTCTGAGGAGAGGGAGGTCCGGCCCGTGGGACACGTGGAGCCTTCGGAGCTCTCCCCGCGGAGGGGGGAGGTCCGGCTTCTGCTAGCCACGTGGCGGGCCCGGAGCCCTCCTCTGAGGAGAGGGAGGTCCGGCCCCATGGGACACGTGGAGCCTCCGGAGCTCTCCTCGCGGAGGGGGGAGGTCCGGCTCAGTTGGCCACGTGGCGGGTCCGGAGCTCTCCTCTGAGGAGAGGGAGGACCCGCTCCGCTGGACACATGGCGCCTTCGGAGCTCTCCCTACGGAGAAGGGCGAGGTCCTTAGGCATTTTTCCCCTGTGCGCGGGGGTACCCCGTATTGAGGGTACTGACAGATATGTAGCTCACAACAGGTATAAAAAGGCTAATTGCAGAAAACAAAGTTATTTATCAAAACCACGATAAAACAAAAACTTAACTTTAAGTGAACGTAATCCCAACATGTATTAAAATACCAATCATACCTCCATTATGTTCATCACTTTCCATGTCCCAACCAGACATTAATCAACTTCATTCTTGCTCACGATTAACTTCTCTTATTCGCTACCATATCACGAATACCATCTCGTATTCGCTACCATTTCATCTCATAAACAATTCCGTCTCACACCAAGACCAATCTTGTTGCCATGACTCAACAGTCATGCAACCAAATCTTATCACCCGGACTCAACAGTCCCGAAAGCCAAACCATAACCAAAACCATAACCAATAACCATCCCAACTAATCATGGAAGTTGGCCAGGCGCTCGTGACCGTAAGCTCGGCTATCATGATAGTTTTAGGCTCTGCAGAGTTTGTACCACTTTACCCACAAGTTTGTGATTTGGTCATTCGTCGGCGACTGCAGAACCTCCATTATACTAGTACACAACCGTTGGTGTATGGTCAAGAGATCACAAAATAGCCTTTACAAATGGGCTACTAGTTGTATGGACTCACTAAGGTTTCACCGGTAGGCTAGAATCTCAAATTCTCCACCCACGGGCCCCCTCTTGTGCCATGCAGTTCCCAGGGCAGTCCTCACTCGACTCCCATTCCCCGTGCCTTCCACGGTCCATAACAATCTAGTAACTTACCTAATTAGTCAGCTAAGCAGCACCCATACTTGGCCTTGTGGTGGCACTGTTATCCTAGCATGTTCTCGCATGAACCGGTCCTTAGATCTACGGCAAGTAACCACCATCTCAGGCTACCTCATTCACAAACCCAGGCTTGCCTAGATCTCCCTCCGATCCATGTTCATTAACAACATCAGTTTCTCATTATCATTACGAGTGCAGTTAGCTAGACACATCTATCTCGCTTCCCAATCCCATGGACTCAGCGAAGCATAAAAGCAAAAACCATACCCGACTCATAAACTTCCCTGGCGACAAGGGTGGTTTAACCAAAACTAGTAAACTCCTATAAATGGGTTTCCCATCATGTTTGACTCAGCACACACACCTTTCCGCAAAAACAAAATAGTTTCCAAAAACATAGGATCAATATGGTCAAGGGGCACTTGTCTTGTTCTGGCGGTTTCGGTTGCTCAAAATCTTGTTGTTGTAGTCCGTCGTAGGTAGCTCCCTGATCTTGTCCTTCTATTCACGATCACGCATATACAAGATTCACAGCAATCAATATCATGCACAAACTCTACTTTAAGATGCAATGATGCATATGCATGTTAATCCTATGGTGCAGTTTTGGTTTGTGCGTGTTCTTGCATGTTTGTATGGGGTTTTTATGGAAAACAGAGGTGTATAGATCAAATGTAGACGTGGCGATGATCTGGGCTTAAGATCTAGATCAAACCGATCAACACGTGATCTGTCCACGAAAAAGCTTCTGTTTCGAAGGAATTGAAGAAACAGATGCGATTAAAAATCGTGATGATGTCGTGATAATGGAGACCTACCTTACGTTCTTCTTGCTCTCGGGGTCCTTCTCCTAGCAAGACAGATCGTTGGGGCTCTCTTCGGCGATCTCCCGCAACTGAACTCCGGTGAAGGGTTTACTCGGCGAGCTGAGGCTAGGGTTCGAAGTTGTCGGCTCAGGAGGTGGAAAAGAAATTCGTGGTTACGGCCAAGGGTTTTCGGTTCTATTTATAACCGGAAAAAGAAGAGTCCTTCTCTGATCGGAATTCGAATAGGAGTCTTATTCAAATTGTTTTTGGATCTTAACAACTTATCTCTAGTTGATTTGGTTTGATAGCAACGTGGAATTCGTGTCGGTTTCCTGAATACCGAGGATTCTCACGCGTTCAGAAGAAAAACTGTTTAAAATCTCGTTACCCTCGCAGCGATGAGCTCTGGAATCTCCATGTGTCCATCGGGGGCCTGGTCTCCCTTTTCCGCAAAGACGAGCTCCGGTTGTGCCGCGTGTCAAGCGAGAGAGACCTCCCTCTTTCTTAGAGGTAGGCTCCGCGTGCGCCACGTATCCTGGCGGGCGGGAACCTCCCTCTCTTCAGATGCGAGCTCCACGTGCGCCACATGTCTGGTGGGTCGGGACCTCCCCTCTCAACAGAGGCGAGCTCCGCGAATGCCACGTGTCTGTTCCGGACCTCCCTCTTTCTTCGCAGGTGGATCCGGGAATGCCACGCGTCAAGTAGCGCCGGACTTCCTTTTTCCTCAGAGATGAGCTCCGAGGTAAACACGTGTCCATCAACGTCGGACCTCCCGTAGGCGAGCTCCGGAGGTGACACGTGTCCGGTAGTGTCGGACCTCCTGTAGGTTAGCTCCGAGAGCGACACGTGTCTAGCGGGGCCGGACCCCTCAGAGGTGAGCTCCGAACGCGCCACGTGGTCAGCGGCCGCGGGAATTGTCTTCGACGCTCTCTGTAAACTGGAATTTGGCTCTTTTTGGCTATCTTTTTAAGATTTTCTCTATTTCTACTTATTTTAAAATGTTTTCTACATATAAAATATGAATATATGCTGTCGGTACCTGTCGAAGTGTGTGGTCGACACTTCCCCCGGATCTGCACTGGGCAGCCCGCGGAGGTTCTTTTTCGGAGGGGCTAGACACTTGCGGAGAGCTTGAGCGTAGGGACGAGTTAGGGAGGAGCTTGACACGGTGAGTTTTACGTGGTTTGGGCCGCCGTAGCGTAAAACCCTACGTCCACGGCGAGCTGAGGTGCTCGCTGTGTTGCTTGTTGCTCAGAACCGGAGTCCTGAGCTTGAGGATGAGTTACGCCTAGGGTGTGAGTTGCTGGAGTGCGAACCCTTGCTAACGTCGCCTACCCGAGCCTTTTATAGTCCAAGGCTCGCGTGGCTTACAAGGGGGGCCCGGGACCCGACAGGTGGTCCCGGGGAGATTGCCTGCCGACTATCGTATCTGCAGTTATGTCGGTAGTTGCCTCTGACAAAGGCTTCTGAGTCTTCGTCTTGCTGCCCTGCCCATGCTGCACGCTAGTCGTAGTGGTTGATGACGGCGGAGGCGGCAGGGGATGTCTTGTCGCTGTGTTTATTGGCTGGCAGGTTCTGACACCGCACGCCAGTCTGTGATGCAACTGGGCGCAACGGCACCTGACAGAGGCGTGCTCCACGTCTCCGCGTCTTGGGATGGCACGGGCCTTGAATATCTTGTACGGACAAGGTATGGAGCGTCTTTACGCCCGCTGCCTACCGCTCGGGGGCAGGCAGCGCTGTTCTGCTGGACACGTGGCGGGCCCGGAGCCCTCCTCTGAGGAGAGGGAGGTCCGGCCTCGGAGGATACGTGGAGCCTTTGGACCTCTCCCCGCGGAGGGGGAGGTCCGGCTTCTGTCGGCCACGTGGTGGGCCCGGATCTCTCCTCTGAGGAGAGGGAGGTCCGGCCCCGCTGGACACGTGGCGCCTTTGGACCTCTCCCCCGCGGAGGGGGGAGGTCCGGCTTCTGCTGGCCACGTGGCGGGCCCGGAGCTCTCCTCTGAGGAGAGGGAGGTCTGGCCCCGTTGAACACGTGGCGCCTTCAGAGCCCTCCCTGCAGAGAAGGGCGAGATCCTTAGGCATTTTCCCCTGTGCGCGGGGGTACCCCATATCCCGGGTACCGACAGTGGCCCCCGGGCCCATCTCGGGGGAGATAGCGAGCCCGAGGTGGGACCTCCGTCTCTTCTGTTCCGCGCACTTTCTCTAAGTCCCGCATTGACCGCTGCCGGGGCACGAACAGTCGCGGGATCGTGGGAGCGTGCGCCCACTTGATGGTTGCTTTTACTGCGGCGGTTCCCAAGACTGCCACTTCTGCACGTTGCGGCGCTTTCTTCGGGAACCGCCGGAGTGCCTTGCCGGCTCGTCTTCTTGGGAGGCTGACTCCTTGGCCCACCGCTTCAGCTGGGCAACTTGGACCCACCTGTCGTCGGCGCTCAGTCTTGGAGCCGATGCGGTTGCCAATGCGGCGTATTCGAAGAGTTTCAGGTCATTTGGAATCGCATCTGGGAAGTTTTAAAAGGGGATATTACCCGCATTGCGGCTTCCCTTCGCACTTCCCAGCGCTTTTCCTTGGACTCTTGTGCCTTTGTTTTCTTGTCTTTGAGCCCTCCCTCACTATGGCTTCCAACCCGCCCCTAGAGAAGAAACGTGCTCGATCTCCTCCAGTGGCGGCATCTGTGCCAAGCCGGGGATCTAGGGTGCCTGCACCTCCTGCTTCTGGAGATGGCACTTCTTCCGGTGGCGACACAAAGAGGTACCGGGCTGATGCGTTGAGGGGAGCTTATGGAGCATCCCCTGCCCCGTCAGTCAAGGCGACTGCGGAGCGGCCGTCGGCAATGACGGCGGGCTCTGGGAGTCCTGCCCCGGCTCGGAAGTCGGGGTTCAAGGCCCGCTGGAGTGTTCGCGCTTCTCGGCCGTCCCCGGCCGGTGGGGAATTGGCACCGTTGCACTCGGAAACAGGGCCAGCTGCCGCGGCCCCCAAGCCAGCGCGAGTTTCTCCTGTCCCAGCGTGCCCAGATTCCTCGGCAGCGTCATCTTCTCCTGCCGAGACGGCTGCCGCGGCCCCCAAGCCAGCGCAGGTCAACCCTGTACCAGGCAACCCGGCTTCTATTTCAGCGTCGACTTCTCCCACTCGTCGGGGTCCGGCTGTCGGAGTCCCGGCGCCAGCTTCTCCTGACCGGCGTCTCATCCCGGTCGCTGGTGCATCTCCTACTCTTGAGGACAATGTGATGGAGGAGGTCGGGGGTGCTGCTCCGGCCTCTGCAGCCCCACTGCCTCTGGCGGATGCCTTCACGCTCGCCCAAGCGAGCGTCCGGCAGGTCTTGGCCGCACTTGGTCATGAGCGGGAGGAGCACACGGTTGAAAGGGATCGCCTCCTCATCTGGGGGAACCTTTTGCGGGAGCGGACCGCGAAGGTCAAGGGCGAGCTCAATTCCAGGCACGAGTCGCTTGACTTCAGGGAAGCGCTCCTCGATCAACTGAAACGGTCTGTTGACCGCCTGGACACCGAAACGCGACGGCTCCACAGGGAGGCCCTCGAGGTACATGCCCAGGCCGGGGAGAGTCTCTCCGAGGTGGAGGAGATACGTCAGAGGCTGGAGCGCCGCAAGCTCGCCGTCGAGAACCAGGAGCGTTCTACGGCTGCCGAGGCGGAGAGGGTCGCCGCGGGGCTGGCGGTGGGCGAGGCTGACCTGCGAGCTCGGAGCAGGGAGCTAGAGGCCCGGAAGGCAGACCTGGCCATGAGGGAGGAACAGGTCTCCCGCAAACGCCAGGCGGTCCTGGATCGGGAATTGGCTGCCGACTTCTGGGTTTCTGAGTTGGAGCGGCTTGCCCAGTCTCTTCGCCTTCGGGAAAGCTCCCTGGCGGCCAGGGAGAAGGATTCCTCCGAGGGAAGCCGCGACGCCCTGCGAGCAGCCCGCCGCGAGGTTGAGGAGCTCTTGGCTTCGCGGTCCTCCGAGGCCCATGCAGTTTCGAACTTTGTTGACCAGGCGGGGTCCGCCTTGGTCCCTTTTGGCTTCAGCCCGGTGAAGGCGGTGGCTCCTGCGCTGAAGGTGGCTGAAGTGATTCCCGCACTGGAGTCATTTGGCGCCAAGCTGAGCAGGCTGGACTCAGTGGTCGCCAGCGAGCTTGAGGCAGAGGGACGGGGCCTGGCCTTGGAGGTTGCCACGCATGTGCTGGCCTGCTTCAAGAGCCGGGACCCTTCCTTCTCACTGGAGCCAGTGAAAGACGGTCCTGCCGCGGAGCGGGCGGAGATGGCCAGGACCGAAGTCAGGTCCGGCCCCGCTGGACACATGGCGCCTTCGGACCTCGCCCCCTCTAAGGGGGTGAGCTCCGAAGGCTCCACGTGTCCAGCGGAGCCGGAGCTCCCCCTCTCCTCAGAGGAGAGCTCCGGGTCCGACATGTGGCCAGCAGAGCAGTGCAGCTGCACGGCGCGGTAGGCAGCAGGAGTAAAGGCGCGCCATGCCTTTACCGTACAAAGCATTCAAGACCCGCGCCTTCCCGAGACGAAGAGGCGCAGCGCACGCCTGTCAGTAGGCGCTGTGACCAGTCACAGTCAGGACAGGCATACAGTGTCTGAAGCTGCAGGCCATTGAAGGCAGCGACAAGACCCGACAAGACATCCCCTGCTGCCCCCGCCGTCATCAACCACTACGACTAGCATGCAGCATGGGCAGGGCGGCAGAACGAAGACTCAGAAGCCTTCGTTAGAGACAACTACAGACATAACTGCAGATACAATAGTCGGCAGGCAATCTCCCCGATACCACCTGTCAGGTCCCGGGCCCCGCTTGTAAGCCACTCGAGCCTTGGACTATAAAAGGCTCAGGTAGGCAACGTTAGCAAGGGTTCGCACTCCAGCAACTCACACCCTAGGCATAACTCACCCTCAAGCTCAGGACTCCGGTTCTGAGCAACAAGCAATACAGCGAGCACCTCTGCTCACCATGGACATAGGGTTTTACGCTCCGGTGGCCCGAACCACGTAAAACTCGCCGTGTCAAGCTTCTCCCTCACTCGTCCCTTACGCTGAAGCTCTTCGCAAGCGACTAGCCCCTCCGAAAAAGAACCTCCGCGGGCTGCCCAGAGCAGGTCCGGGGGAAGTGTTGACCACACACTTCGACATTTGGCGCGCCAGGAAGGGGGCTTTTCCCTTGCGCGACGAGTTTTTGCCGACGAAGATGACGAAGCTTCCTTCAGCGGCAAGCTCTCCTCCCCCTCGTTCACGACGGACCGTGACCAGCGGGGAATATGTGTCTACACACTCGGGACGGAGTGTGTCGGCGCAAGCTGGAAGCCAGCAGCCGACTCCGGCAATGCAGGCTCCAGCTAGCGTGGAATCTTCCGCAGCGCTGAGCGTTCCCCACGGGGGTGCGCTAGCTGCAGCAAGAGCGCTACTGCGCAATCCACCTGCTGGGGACGCGCCCCAGTCAGCGACCCAGCAGTGGATTCACGAGGTAGACCGTCTCGTCGTCGCCGCCGCAAACCCTCAACTTCGGCGGGGACGACGCTCCGGCCAACCGGCTGTGTCGCTGACGCGCACGCCAACGGGTGACGGACAGACGGCGGATTCCAGCTCCACCAGGCTTCCGTCGACTGTAACACCCCAAAAATCTTGTTAAGACCCTAAATCATGTTAAGAGGGGAATTTAAAAATTTTTGGACGTGTTGCATGTTTTGCAAAAATTCAAATTCAAACTGGAATTCAAATTAAACTCAAAACAGAAAAGAAATAGAAAAAGAAAAAGGAAAACAGAAAAAAAAAACCGGCCAGTGGGCCGAAACCCACCAGACGGCCCACCCAGCCCCCCCGCCAGCCCGCAGCCGCGCGCGCCTCTTCCTCCCACTGACAGGCGGGGCCCACCAGCCCTTCTTCTACCTCGCGCCCGCGCCGGGATTCTCTCACCCCGGATCAAAACCGACCCGGATTCCTGCGCATCCCCGCCGAATTCCGTTCGTAGGCGACGCAAACTCGATCTAAACTACCCCGCCACCCTCCCCCGTCTATAAAAACCCCGACCTCGTTCTGTTTTTCCCACGCGATCCGCCGTTTTTACTCCGGTGAGAACCCGAGCCTTCTCCGGCGAATTCTGGCCGATCTACGCTCGGAAATTCCGATCTAACTCGCTGGTCTTGATCCACCGCCTCCGGGGAACCTTGCAGGTGCAGAAAACTCGGTGACTTGCGGTGTAAACACAGCGCCGACGAGCCTCGCCGTGAATTCACCTCGGACCTTGTCGCCGATCACCTTCCAGGACCTCCGAGCTCAAGAAAACCCCCAAGGTGAGATCCCCGACCTCTCCTCCACCGATCTATGCCATAAGATCACAGTTCTAGGAAGAATTCTCTAAGATCCGAAAGTCTCCGGCGAGATCGCCGCTTCCCGCCGCCGGGCACCGCTGGCAGCGCCGCCCGCGCTCGATTAGAGCGACGTGGCCGCTTGTGCGCCGTTTATTTTAAATCGCACGGTAGGGTTTAAATCCCCGCGTACTGGTTCGACGTTATAATCTCAGCTGTCGGTTCAAAATCGGACGGTCCACGTCAGCCCCGCGTTATAAAGACAGGAAATCTTACGTGCTACCCCCTGGGATTCTCGGGAAATAAGAGCTAGCCCCGGAAACTTTTGATCTAGTCACTGGAACTTCAGAAAATCATGTAAATTCATTTAAAAATCAGTTTTAGCCCATGGACTTAATAAAAATTAGGAAAAACTCCTCTGATAAGTGTAGCTAGACCCCTGGAAATTCTGAAAATAATATTATAGACCCTGTAGTGGGGTGAGTTTACCTTTTTAGCCCTGTTTAATATTTAATTTGGGAAATTGAATATGTGGTTAGTGTTTAAAATTTAAAAAGTGGGACAAACATATTGTCAAAATTAAATTAAAAACTTTCTCAGTATTTAGAAAACTTTGGAGTGAGATAAAAACATATTTTGGGCTAAAGTGAATCTGTTTAATTTATTATTCACATTTAGGGACACATTTTTAAGTAAAGAATAGTTCTAGAAAATAGGGAAAATAATTGTAAAATAGTTTACATCAGAGGAAAAGTTCAAAAATATATTAGCAAATATTTTAGATCAGAACCTATTCTGTTTAGATGATGTGTCTTGTTATTTTTATAATAAAGTTCACACTTAGGCATAGGAAATAAATCTGAAAATATAGCAACTAATAAATGATAAATGGAGTTTCTAAAATCCAAAGAATTCAGTTTAGGGTTGGTAGAAATTATGAAGACACATATGGAGAAGGAAAAAACCTTTCATGCATACTAGGTAGCTAAAAGGTGTAGTAATTAAATATAAGGAATTTATTTAAATTGGAAACTCATATGTATAGTATGTAAGCATAATGTGAATACAAAAGTAGGAATCATATACACATGATTAAAAGTGCATGTAAGCCACAAATCAACACACATAGAGTAACCAAAACACATATAATTGTGAATGACTTTCCAAGATCAGGACTACCCATTTCAAGAGCAGCAGGAAGGAGGCAAGTGTCCTTGACCACTTTGATCCTATGCTAGGATGTGTAGATAGAATTATTTGCATTGTCAAATGAAATATGAAACCCATGTTAGGAAGTTTCCCTAGAATTGCATTACCTTGTTTCCTTGTAGCTTGGGTTGGGATTTATTTTATCATGTCATTCATTATTATGCATATGCTTAGCCATGCTTAGAATGGGATATTTGGGATATGAGATCATCAGTTTATTTTACCATACTCTTGAATGAGATATTGTGAGTTATGTAGAGGTAGGGATCAAGGCAAGTTGGATGTATTGGTTGTGTGCTGGGTGCACGAGACTCCGGTTTGTGTTTAGTACTTGCCTGGATCCTAAGGACCGGTTCATGGAGCATGTAACCTGGCTTTACCGTGCCAACCACATGTTGAGATGGGGCAGCTTGGCCAATTAATTAGGTGTATCCCAGGCGTAGTATGGGTGTGTTGGATGGTGCGGGGAGTAGGTGTCAGCTGGACTACCATATGAACCGCAAGGCTCAAGAGGGGGCCACTGCAGCGGGGTTGGAGCCTCTTGTATGCTGTTAGGGGTGAAACCTCAGTGGGCCCATGCTCGTCGGGAATCCCTTTGTAAAGGCTTCGTAGTGATCTCTTGGCTACACACCTGGGAAGTGTGAATGTGGTTCGTAGCCACTGGCATAATGGAGGTTCTTTTAGTCCACCCGGCAACGGGGGATGAAATCACTACATGTGGGTACAGTGGTACAAACTCTGCAGAGTAAAAACTGTCATGACAGCCGTGCTCACGGTCAAGAGCGGCTTGGACTTATTCATGATTAGAGGATTGATGGTTTTTGGAAGTTGTGGATGTTATGCGGGGAGCTTAACATTGGAAATGATGTTATGGTTATTTGATTATGATGATGGTATGGGAGATTGGGACCATTTCACCTCTGTAGTAATGTAGGTGCTTAATAAGCTAAGGTGGTAGGTATTAATTGCGTAGTGCTTTAACCATGAGTTCAACCTCTCCTTGTTCTAGCCATGCATGATATAATTTTCCCACACTTGCTGAGTACCATTGGTACTCAACCTTGCATATTTGTTGGTTTATATTGCTGCTCCAGTCAAGATAATGAGGTGGTGTATAATGACCAAGACTTTGGACCCGAAGAAGGCTTCTAGGTTCATGGAGACCCCCGGGCAACGCCTGTGACGGAGCCCTCAAGAATAATATTCCGCTGCTAGTTTATTTACTTGTGATGAACTTATTATTGTCCATCGAGACATTTACTATGTAAGACTTACTTATATTCGACACCTGGCTTGTAATAAATGATGCTTCACTATTTGTCATCACATGTATGAGAAAATGATCCTGGCATACATGTGATATTCACTTGGTTGTTCTTCGGAAAAACCGGGTGTGACAGAAGTGGTATCAGAGCCAAGGTTGCCCGTAGGAACGTGGACCTAGGTAGAAATGGACGTATTTAAGGGCCCTATTTTCTTAAAAACTATTTTTACAAGGTGTGTGTTGAAAAGTGTTATTTAATGAGTAACTTTCTTCATCTTACCCCAATTTTCATTTAAAATAGGATTTTTTGGTTAAGAGTTTATCTAACCTAAGTCTAAATTCTTTTTGTTTTAGATGGTTCGCATGATTCGCACCGCTCGCAAGTCCACAGGAGGGAGAGTTCCCGTAGTTGCCCTTGCCCAAAGAGAGGAGAGCCGTCCGGTGACGTACCTTTCCTACGGATTGGCAGTAGGAGGCTTGTTGCGCCGTCTTCGACGTATGCTCGAAGCCGCCGGCAATACGGGCAAGCTAATCATCCACTATAACTCCACCAGGACCATCCGTGAGAAGAGGGAAGAATGGAGTTCAGAGATGAGAATTATACACGAAAATCGGCTGCTTAAGATCCACCACTCTCCGGCTTTTACAGCGACACAGGTCGATGCGGAGAAAGATGTCACCTGGGAGGCCATCACCTGCCAGAGTCACATCTATCGTCGACACCTCGACAGGACTGAGTACATGTATGACCTCCAGCGTGAGAGTGGTACCACGGAGTACAAGTACCCCCCAGTGCAGCAAGGGACATCCCATGAGCACATGGACTTGTGCTTGGAGGATGCTGCTATGCTCAGCACTTGACTGCAGGAGTGTCAGCAAGAGCTTCAGGATGTTCGGGACACCCTGAAGGAAACCGAGGCATTGCTTCAAGCCTGCTTGAGGGCGAGAGAAAGAGGAGATGGGAATGAACTGTGTGTCACCGTGAATGATACATGGACTCCTGACTCCCCGGATCGCCGAGTGATCAGGCGTCGTCGCACTTCTCCACCAGCAGCCTCCCCACCCAAAGCAGAGTCAGAAGGCAGCCGAAATGATGAGGAAGATCCCGAGGAGCCAGCTCAAGAAAACGAGTAGCATAGAGCCTTTCCCTTAAATTAGAAGGACGTCGAGTAGTCGAGTCGTTATGTAGTTAATGGTGTGTTAATGCTTGGTGTGTGACGTGAGTTGTGGAAGCCATGAGCAATTGTCCATAGCCTCGTCTTTAGATTGTTTTGCTTTGGTGTGTGAACCCACATGAAATAATATTGCATTTATTTTTGTGTGAGAAGTGAATCCTTAGAGAAGTATAACAAAGCCTCAACACTTCAAAGTACAAACAAATGAATGAAAGTAGTAAGATGAAACTAAATGCTTTCAAATTAACATTGGTTGATTCTGCCAGATGGCCGGAAGAGGCAAAGTACGTGCTGCCAACCCCGCCAACAACAACGATGAGGCATGCAACCCTCATCTTTCTGGAGGCCAGGACCGGGGTGGTCACCGTGAAGGAGTTGATCCCCTCCACCAAATGCTGGAGAATCAGAATCAGCTCATCCAAAACTTGACTCAAGTGGTGGCCAACTTGCATCAAGTTCCACCTCCACAAGCTGCACCATGCCAACCAAGGTTGAGTGAGTTTCTAGGAACTCAACCTCCAAAGTTCGCAAGTGCGGCTGAACCTCTGGAGGCAGATGATTGGCTGAAGACCATTGAAAGTAAGATGAGGATCATACAGTGCCAAGGGTATGAGAGGGTGCTGTTTGCCTCTCATCAATTGCATGGACCTGCTGCTGATTGGTGGATCGCCTATGTGGCTGCCCATCATGACCCTGAGAACATCACTTGGTAAGAGTTCAAGCGTAGCTTCCGCAACCATTACATCCCACAAGGTGAACTCAAAAACAAGAGGAAGGAGTTCTTGGGACTGCAGCAGGGAAACATGACAATGAAGGAATACCTCACTAAATTTACTCAACTATCCCGCTATGCCCCACGGGACATAGAGACTGATGAGCAGAAACAAGATTGTTTCGTGGAGGGACTTACCACAGAGATGCAGTGTGCAATGTCCTCAAATGAGTATGAAAGCTTCCAAAAGATGGTGTACAGAGCATTTGTGGTAGAAAGGAAGCTAAAGGCCTTGGAAAATGAGAATAAGAGGAAGGCCGGGTGGTCACATCAAGCCTCAGGGAGCAACACCCGCCCACGTCGGATGCAGCAACCTATAGGGCAGACGAACCGTGCTGCGGTACCCTACTCAGCACCAAGAGGGTACAACCCGAACTACAGGCCTCCCGCAGCACCAGCACAGCCACAACGTCAGTTTGTACAGCAGCCTCGGCCTGCATATCCACCTCGACCAGCAGTACAGGGACCTCCAAACCAACCCTAAGACAACAAAGGCCAGGCACCTAAGGTTGGGGTGCAATGTTTTAGCTGCGGTGAAGTGGGGCACTACGCCCATAAATGCCCAAAGAAGAAGCCCGCACAGCCACAACAGCAGAATGTGATGCGAGGACGGGTGAACCACGTCACTATGGAGGAAGCGCAAGAGGCACCCGACGTGGTAGTTGGTAAGTTTCCAGCCAATTTACACCTTGCAACCCTGCTGTTTGATTCTGGTGCTACCCACTCGTTCATTGCTCAATGGTTTGTTAAGAAGCATGATCTAGCAACAACACAAATGAACCATATGCTAGCCGTAAACTCTCCGGGTGGAGAAATAAGGACAAGACAAGTGTGTCCCAAAGTGAACCTAGACATTAATGGGGTAGTATTTACTGCTAACCTCATAGTAATAGATTCCCAAGGGATCAATATTATTTTGGGCATGGACTGGTTGACCAAACATTAGGGAATCATCCATTGTTCGACCAGAACGGTGGAACTAACTCACCCTAGTGGCACAAGAGTAAAGTTCGTAACAATACACGAGCCTAGGAGGGACATTAAATTAAATCAAGTAGAGGTGAAAGTTGACGAAATCAGGACCATCAGGGAATATTCAGATTTTTTCCGGAGGAGTTGCCAGGTATGCCTCCCGATCGTGAAGTGGAATTCGCAATTGAGCTAGTGCCTGGAACAGCCCCGATATACAAGAGACCTTATCGGATGGACTCCAAGCAGCTAGAAGAACTCAAGGATCATTTGAGAGAATTGACGGAGAAGGGGTATATTGGCCCTAGTTCCTCACCATGGGGAGCTCCGGTGATATTTGTGCCCAAGAAGGACGGAACCCAAAGGTTATGCGTGGATTACCGTGCCTTGAATGAGGTAACCATCAAGAACAAGCACCCATTACCCCGCATTGAAGACTTGTTTGATCAGTTGAGGGGAGCTTGTGTGTTCTCGAAAATTGATCTCAGTCGGGATACCACCAACTCAAGATAAGGCAATCTGATATTCCCAAGACAGCTTTCGTATCTCGGTACGGATTGTATGAATACACTGTCATGCCTTTCGGGCTAACTAATGCCCCGGCATACTTCATGTATCTCATGAACAAGGTATTCATGGAATATCTGGACAAATTTGTGGTGGTTTTCATAGATCACATTCTTGTCTTCTCCAAAGATGAAGAAGAACATGAGAAACATCTAAGGTTGGTGTTGCAGAGGCTGAGAGAACACTAACTATATGCCAAGTTGAGCAAGTGTGAGTTTTGGATGAAGAGACTTCCCTTCTTAGGACATATAATCTCGGAGGCAGGAATCTCCGTGGATCCTGCCAAAATCGAGGATATACAAAAGTGGAAGACCCCTGAAAATGTCGGGGAAGTTCGAAGCTTTTTGGGATTGGCTGGATACTATCGACGGTTTATTGAGGGATTCTCTAAGATCTCGAGACCCCTTACCAAACTGTTAGAGAAGGGAATCACATTCACATGGACGCCACAGTGCGAGACGAGTTTTCAGGAGCTAAAGAAAAGATTGACAACAGCCCCAGTGCTGGTTATGCCAGATATGCAAAAGAACTTTACGGTGTACTGCGATGCCTCTGGAAACGGGTTGGGATGTGTTCTCATGCAAGAAGGGCATGTCGTGGCATATGCATCCCGGCATCTTCGGAAGCATGAGAAAAACTATCCTACACATGACCTAGAACTAGCCGCAGTGGTACACGCGTTGAAAATTTGGTGACACTATTTGATGGGGAAGAGGACAGAGATATATACGGATCATAAGAGTTTGAAGTACATTTTCACACAGCCAGATCTCAACCTCAGACAAAGGAGATGGTTAGAGCCAATCAATGACTTTGATGTGGGCATCAACTATCATCCCGGGAAAGCAAACGTCGTGGCCGATGCTTTGGGTCGGAAAGTGTAGGTCAATAAGTTGAGCTTGAAGGACATGCCTGCAGAATTGAAGGACGGAGTTATAAGGCTCAATATATGTTTAGTAAATAGTGGTAAAGCAATCGCCATGGAAGTGGACTCCACATTAGAGCGAGACATACGCGAGGGTCAAAAGAATGATGAGAAGATACAAGAGATCAGACAACTCATCAAGGAAAATAAAGCTCCGGGTTTTAGAGAGGATGAACAAGGAACGGTGTGGCACGGGAAAAGAATCTGTGTGCTAGAAGTAAAGGAGATCCGTGAATTGATTTTGAAGGAGGCTCATGATTCTGACTATTCTATTCATCCTGGGAGTACGAAAATGTACCAGGACCTCAAGAGCAGGTATTGGTGGTATGGCATGAAGCGAGATGTCGCGGAACATGTTGCCCTATGTGATACATGTCAGTTGGTGAAAGCAGAACATCAACGACCCGCGGGATTATTGCAACCACTCAAAGTGCCTAAATGGAAATGGGAAGAAATCAGCATGGATTTCATCGTGGGATTGCCTAGGACCCAATCAGGATATGATTTGATATGGGTCATCATTGATAGGCTAACCAAGGTAGCTCACTTCATCCCCGTGAAGGAAAGCTATAGCGGATCCAAATTGGTAGAGTTGTACATGTCAAGGATCGTGTGTTACCATGGAGTGCCAAAGATAGTGTCGGATCGAGGGACACAGTTCACCTCAAGGATCTGGCAGAAGTTGCATGAAACCATGGGAACCCATCTGAATTTCAGCTCTGCCTATCATCCCCAAACTGATGGGCAGACGGAGAGAACCAATCAGATCCTTGAAGATATGCTGAGGGCATGTGCACTCAAAAACAATAGGAGTTGGGACAAGAATTACCGTATGCGGAGTTTTCCTACAACAACAGCTATCAAGCTAGTATGAAGATGTCACCGTTTGAAGCTTTATACGGAAGGAAGTGCAGAACTCCCCTATTTTGGAACCAAACGGGGGAAAGTAAAGTGTTTGGTCCAGAAGTACTACAAGAAGCCGAGGCGAAGGTGAGGGAAATTCGCAACAATTCGAGGATAGCACAGACACGCCAAAAGAGCTATGCCGATGTAAGACGAAGAGAGCTCGTTTTCAACGTGGGAGACTATGTCTATCTCAAGGTGTCCCCTATCAGAGGACTTCGTCGGTTCAAGGTGAAAGGGAAGTTGTCACCTCGATACATCGGACCCTTTCTAGTTTTGGAAAGGAAAGGCGAAGTGGTGTATCAACTAGAGTTACCGGCTCGTCTATAGGATGTGCACGATGTATTCCATGTGTCACAACTCAAGAAATGCCTGAGGACGCCTGAAGAGGTGTTACCCATGAATGAAGTGGACGTAGCTGAGGATTTGTCTTATGCCGAGCAACCATACAAGATTTTGGAGACAATGGAACGCCTCACTAGAAATAAAAGAATCTGGATGTGCAAGGTGCAGTGGAAGCATCACTCAGAAGAGGAAGCCACCTGGGAGCGGGAAGATGAGCTCAAGGCACAATTTCCAGAAGTGTTTTCTTAGAACCACCAATCTCGAGGACGAGATTTCTTTTAAGGGGGGTAGAGCTGTAACACCCCAAAAATCTTGTTAAGACCCTAAATCATGTTAAGAGGGTAATTTAAAAATTTTTGGACGTGTGCATGTTTTGCAAAAATTCAAATTCAAACTGGAATTCAAATTAAACTCAAAACAGAAAAGAAATAGAAAAAGAAAAACAGAAAAAAACCGGCCAGTGGGCTGAAACCCACCAGCCGGCCCACCCAGCCCCTGCGCCAGCCCGCAGCCGCGCGCGTCTCTTCCTCCCACTGACAGGCGGGGCCCACCAGCCCTTCTTCTACCTCGCGCCCGCGCCGGGATTCTCTCACCCCGGATTAAAACCGACCCGGATTCCTGCGCATCCCCGCCGAATTCCGTTCGTAGGCGATGCAAACTCGATCTAAACCACCCCGCCGCCCTCCCCCGTCTATAAAAACCCCGACCTCGTTCTGTTTTTCCCACGCGATCCGCCGTTTTTACTCCGGTGAGAACCCGAGCCTTCTCCGGCGAATTCTGGCCGATCTACGCTCGGAAATTCTGATCTAACTCGCTGGTCTTGATCCACCGCCTCCGGGGAACCTTGCAGGTGCAGAAAACTCGGTGACTTGCGGTGTAAACACAGCGCCGACGAGCCTCGCCGTGAATTCACCTCGGACCTCGTCGCCGATCACCTTCCAGGACCTCCGAGCTCAAGAAAACCCCCGAGGTGAGATTCCCGACCTCTCCTCCACCGATCTATGCCATAAGATCACAGTTCTAGGAAGAATTCTCGAAGATCCGAAAGTCTCCGGCGAGATCGCCGCTTCCTGCCGCCATGCGCCGCTGGCAGCGCCGCCCGTGCTCGATCAGAGCGATGTGGCCGCTTGTGCGCCGTTTATTTTAAATCGCACGGTAGGGTTTAAATCCCTGCGTACCGGTTCGACGTTATAATCTCAGCCGTCGGTTTAAAATCGGACGGTCCACATCAGCCCCGCGTTATAAAGACTGGAAATCTTACGTGCTACCCCCTGGGGTTCTCGGTAAATAAGAGCTAGCCCCAGAAACTTCTGATCTAGCCCCTGGAACTTCATAAAATCATGTAAATTCATTTAAAAATTAGTTTTAGCCCCTGAACTTAATAAAAATTAGGAAAAACTCCTATGATAAGTGTAGCTAGACCCCTGGAAATTCTGAAAATAATATTATAGACCCTGTAGTGGGGTGAGTTTACCTTTTTAGCCCTGTTTAATATTTAATTTGGGAAATTGAATATGTGGCTAGTGTTTAAAATTTAAAAAGTGGGACAAACATATTGTCAAAATTAAATTAAAAACTTTCTCAGTATTTAGAAAACTTTGGAGTGAGATAAAAACATATTTTGGGCTAAAGTGAATCTGTTTAATTTATTATTCACATTTAGGGACACATTTTTAAGTAAAGAATAGTTCTAGAAAATAGGGAAAATAATTGTAAAATAGTTTACATCAGAGGAAAATGTCAAAAATATATTAGCAAATATTTTAGATCAGAACCTATTCTGTTTAGATGATGTGTCTTGTTATTTTTATAATAAAGTTCACACTTAGGCATAGGAAATAAATCTGAAAATATAGCAACTAATAAATGATAAATGGAGTTTCTAAAATCCAAAGAATTCAGTTTAGGGTTTGTAGAAATTATGAAGACACATATGGAGAAAGAAAAAACCTTTCATACATACTAGGTAGCTAAAAGGTGTAGTAATTAAATATAAGGAATTTATTTAAATTGGAAACTCATATGTATAGTATGTAAGCATAATGTGAATACAAAAGTAGGAATCATATACACATGATTAAAAGTGCATGTAAGCCACAAATCAACACACATAGAGTAATCACAACACATATAATTGTGAATGACTTTCATAAATGTGAATGTGTGGTTTGTATGAAGTGGAAGTGTGAACTATGTTATATGGATTGTTGTTTTTCTTTTGCTATGTGTGATGGTATGATGTAGAACCTGCTCCAGAGCAAGTTCTTCCTTTCCAAGATCAGGACTACCCATTTCAAGAGCAGCAGGAAGGAGGCAAGTGTCCTTGACCACTTTGATCCTATGCTAGGATGTGTAGATAGAATTATTTGCATTGTCAAATGAAATATGAAACCCATGTTAGGAAGTTTCCCTAGAATTGCATTACCTTGTTTCCTTGTAGCCTGGGTTGGGATTTATTTTATCATGTCATTCATTATTATGCATATGCTTAGCCATGCTTAGAATGGGATATTTGGGATATGAGATCATCAGTTTATTTTACGATACTCTTGAATGAGATATTGTGAGTTATGTAGAGGTAGGGATCAAGGCAAGTTGGATGTATTGGTTGTGTGCTGGGTGCACGAGACTCGGGTTTGTGCTTAGTACTTGCCTGGATCCTAAGGACCGGTTCATGGAGCATGTGACCTGGCTTTACCGTGCCAACCACATGCTGAGATGGGGCAGCATGGCAAATTAATTAGGTGTATCCCCGGCGTAGTATGGGTGTGTTGGATGGTGCGGGGAGTAGGTGTCAGCTGGACTACCATATGAACCGCAAGGCTCAAGAGGGGGCCACTGCAGCGGGGTTGGAGCCTCTTGTATGCTGTTAGGGGTGAAACCTCAGTGGGCCCACGCTCGTCGGGAATCCCTTTGTAAAGGCTTCGTAGTGATCTCCTGGCTACACACCTGGGAAGTGTGAATGTGGTTCGTAGCCACTGGCATAATGGAGGTTCTTTTAGTCCACCCGACAATGGGGGATGAAATTACTACATGTGGGTACAGTGGTACAAACTCTGCAGAGTCAAAACTGTCATGACAGCCGTGCTCACAGTCAAGAGCGGCTTGGACTTATTCATGATTAGAGGATTGATGGTTTTTGGAAGTTGTGGATGTTAAGCGGGGAGCTTAACATTGGAAATGATGTTATGGTTATTTGATTATGATGATGGTATGGGAGATTGGGACCATTTCACCTGTGTAGTAATGTAGGTGCTTAATAAGCTAAGGTGGTAGGTATTAATTGCGTAGTGCTTTAACCATGAGTTCAACCTCTTCTTGTTCTAGCCATGCATGATATAATTTTCCCACACTTGCTTAGTACCATTGGTACTCAACCTTGCATATTTGTTGGTTTATATTGCTGCTCAGGTCAAGATAATGAGGTGGTGTATAATGACCAATACTTTGGACCCGAAGAAGGTTTCTAGGTTCATGGAGACCCCCGGGCAACGCCTGTGACGGAGACCTCAAGAATAATATTCCGCTGCTAGTTTATTTACTTGTGATGAACTTATTATTATCCATCGAGACATTTACTATGTAAGACTTACTTGTATTCGACACCTGGCTTGTAATAAATGATGCTTCACTATTTGTCATCACATGTATGAGAAAATGATCCTGGTATACATGTGATATTCACTTGGTTGTTCTTCGGAAAAACCGGGTGTGACATCGACGGACCTGAGGACTGAGCTGGAACGATGCCACTTGGGCCAAGACGCCCGAGTGTTCCTCGAGCGACGACGAGAAAGGCGTCGCAGCCAAGAGGCCGGCGTCAGCATGACGTCTGCCTCAACCCTGCCTGAGGCGCAGACTTTCGCCACGCGATCTCTGCCCCAGGCGTACGCCGCGCAGCATATGCCACAGCCATATGACCTGCAAACGGCATCCCCGGTCTATGGCGCAGCCTTGCCCATACCGGGGTACACTGTGCCAGCGGCGAACCAAGTGTTCACGGCACCAACGCCTGCAGCAGCAGGGGCAGGGTGTGCGACCCTGGCGCCCCACCTTCGCTTCGCGAGGTGGCCGCGCAAGTTTCGGCCGCACCTGCCCGAGAAGTACGACGGCAGCGTCAACCCGGCGGAGTTTCTCCAGATCTACTCCACCGCCGTACTTGCCGCAGGAGGGGATGAGGCTGTCATGGCCAACTACTTCCCCGTCGCCTTGACCGGCCCAGCCCGGTCTTGGCTCATGAACCTCCCCCAGGGTTCCATAACTTCCTGGGGAGAGCTTTGCCGGCAGTTCACCGCCAACTTCGGCAGTTCCTACACCCGGCCTGGCACGGAGCTCGACCTCCACGCCATCCAGCAACAACCTGGGGAGTCTCTGCGCTCCTTCATCCAGCGATTCTCCCAGGTGCGGAACACCATCCCACACATCCAAAACGCTTCTGTGGTGGTGGCGTTCCGGCAATGCGTTTGGGACAAGAAGATGCTCGAGAAGCTCGCGACTAGAGAGGTCCGCGACGTCTCAGAGCTCTTCAGCCTGGCGGACAAGTGCGCTAGAGCAGCCGAAGGGCGGAACTGGCACTCACTGCCAGCCTTCGAGTCAGGAGGGCAGCCCGGGTCTGGCGCTGTTTCCTATGGAGGCAGCAAGAAGGCCAAGAACCGGGGCAGAGGCAAGATGGAATCGCCGGCCGCGGCCCCCGTCTCCGCAGCAGCGGCACCCAGTGGAGCTCGGGGGCCGCGCCCCGACAAGAGGCAGCGACACTCACCAGCCCCAGAAGGTTACCAAGACAAGCTATGCCCCGTGCACGGCAGCTGTCGCCATACTACAGCCGAATGCCGGGAGATCCAGAAGCTCGCGGAGCGCTTCTGCAAAGGGAAGCAGCAGCGGACTGATGCCCCACCCTTCCGCCAAAGGGAGGGCAAGCAGAAAGTCGACACCCCAGACAGCGTCGACCACCAAGTGGGGTTCCAGAAGCCTCAGCGCGCCGTGAAGGCGGTGCGCAACCATGAGGACTCCAGCTCCAGTGATGATGAGCGTCGAAAGAAGCTCTACGTCATATACGGTGGGTCCGCCGAGCGGTAGCGTCGGTGGATCCACTCCCAAGTGCCGCACCGCACCTCAAGTGGATGGGAACCCCCATCTGCTTTGACGCCACCGACTGCCCCAGGAACATGGCTGGGGCCGGCCAACTACCGCTCTTGGTAGCACCCACCATCACCAACGTGAGGATGTACCACGTTTTGGTAGATGGCGGAGCTGGGCTGAACCTCATCAGCCGTGCAGCTTTCCAGAAGCTGCAGGTCCTGATGGCCAAGCTCACCCCGTCGAGCCCGTTCTCAGGGGTAGGGCCGGGACAGGTCGTTCCCTACGGCAACATCAGCCTCCTGGTGAGCTTCGGAGCTCCGGATAGCTATCGAACAGAATACATTCTGTTCGACGTGGCGGAGATCGACCTCCCCTTCAACGCCATAATTGGCGGGCCAGCCCTGTACCGATTCATGGCAGTAGCCCACTACGGCTACCTCGTCTTGAAGATGCCTACACCAACAGGCGTCCTCAGGATCCGTGGAGACCGCACTGCTGCAGTGTCGGCCTTGGAAAAACTCCAAGCGCTTGCAACAGCTAGAGCACCAGCCCCTGGCAGTGCAGAACCAGACCAGCTCCACCCGAGTGCACGCCACCGTGCCTCCACCGCAGCACCCCGTGTGCAACCCCTCGACGAGGGCGACGTCCCCTTAAAGATCGTCCAAGTCAGCGCAGAAGCCACCCAGACCACCCGGGTAGCCGGGGGCCTGGATAGCAAATAGGAAGGCGCGCTCGTCACCTTCCTCCGGCACAACGATGACGTGTTTGCATGGCAGCCGTCACAGATGCCGGGGATCCCTAGGGAGGTGATCAAGCACCACTTAAAGGTCTTCCCCGACGCCTGGCCAGTTCAACAGAAGCCCAGCAAGCAGTCCATCGAGCGGCAAAACTTCATTCGTGAAAAAATCAAGAAGCTGCTGGACGCTGGCTTCATACGGGAAGTCCAGCACCCCCGGTGGTTGGCGAACCCCGTCGTTGTGCCGGAGGCCGGTGGGAAGCTCCGGATGTGCATCGACTACACCAGTCTCAGTAAGGCATGTCCCAAAGATCCATTCCCTCTCCCTAGAATAGATCAAATAGTAGACTCGACATCAGGCTGCGATATGCTGTGCTTCCTAGACGCCTACTCGGGTTTCCATCAGATCCCCATGTCTAGAGAAGATGAAGAGCACACCTCCTTCATCACAGTAGATGGCCTGTATTGTTATGTCTCTATGCCTTACGGCCTAAAGAATGCTCTCCCCACCTTTGTGCGAGCAATGCACAAAACCTTTGGAGAGTTAATAAGAGACTTAGTTGAGGTGTACGTCAATGACATCGTTGTCATGGTCAAGCATGGTTCATATTTGTTAGATAACCTATCCTTAGTTTTTGACAAATTGCGCTCTACGCGCACCAAGCTGAACCCCGACAAATGTGTGTTCGGTGTGTCCTCTGGGAAGCTCTTAGGATTCCTGGTCTCGCATCGGGGGATTGAGGTCAACCCAGAGAAGATCAAGGCCATCGACTTGATGCGGCCTCCTGTCCGCGTCAAAGATGTCCAGAAACTCACAGGATGCCTAGCCGCGCTGAGTCGGTTTATACCGAGGCTAGCAGAGCGGGCACTCCCTTTCTTTAAGCTCCTGCGCAAGTCTGGCCCATTCGCCTGGACTGACGAAGCAGAAGAGGCTTTCCAGGAGTTGAAGCGGCTCCTGACGACCCTACCTATCATGGTAGCCCCAGAGCCCGGAGAGCACCTGTTGCTCTACATCGCGGCAACAACCGAGGTGGTGAGTATGGTCCTCGTCGCAGAGCGGCCGGACCTCTCATCTTCACGACCTGCTCCGGCAGCAGAAGACAGACACCAGGAGGCCCCGCAGGACCGAGACGGTCTCTCGGACCTCCAAGGCAACCTCCCGGAGGTCCAGGTCGGCCTCCCGGAGGTCCAGGGCGGTCTCCCGGACCCCCAAGATAAACCCCCGGGGGTCCTGTGGGACCCCCCGGGGGACCAACGGGGCCTCCCGAAGATCCCTCAAGACCCTCCGGAGCCCCCGGAGAACCAGCAGGGCTCCCCGGAGAGCCAAGATAGCTTAAGGGCCTCCGGGTTCCAACTCCCGGAGGCCCCCGTGGGTCCACTCATCTCCAGCGGGCCAGGGCCAATGGATGAAGACCTCCCAAACCTGAGAGAGAGGGTTCGAACCATCCAGAGGCCAGTCTACTACATCAGCGAAGTACTTCATGATGCCAAGACAAGGTACCTAGAAGTCCACAAGCTGCTGTATGCGGTGCTCGTGGCCTCCAGGAAGCTCCGCCATTACTTCTAGGCCCACCGGGTCTTGGTAGTCACTTCCTATCCGCTGAAGACGATTCTTCACAGCCCCCATGCGACTGGCAACGTTGCTAAATGGGCGGCGGAGCTGGCGGAGTTCGAGCTGGACTTCCTTCCTCGCCATGGAGTCAAAAGCCAAGCACTGGCCGACTTTGTGGCAGAGTGGACACCAACGAAGACTGACTGTGACACCCTCATCTCGGGTGTCAGCATGTGAAGAAGAAAAACATTTGAAGAAAAGAAGGAACAGAGAGGATTATCAAAAGAATAGCCAATAAAGCCCTTAGAGTGCGTCGAAGGCAACTTCCACGGCCAGCAGACCACGTGGCGCGTTCGGAGCTCATCCCCGAGAAAATTTGGGAGAGGTCCGCCGTTAAACTAGCTACGTGGCAGGCTCGGGGGTCACCTCCGCAATTGAAAAGAGGTCCGACCCTGTGGGACACGTGCTGCCGCGGAGATAGCCTCTGCGGAAGAAGCAAAGGCATTTTTCATAAGACACGTGTCATCCTCGGAGCTAGTCCTCGCGGAAATCAGAGGACCATCCGCGCGGGATACGTGTCAATCTCGGAGCTCATCTCAGAGGGGTCCGGATCTATTGAACACGTTCGCCACCGGAGCTTATCTCCGGAGGTCCGTCGCTGCTAAACACGTGTCGACCTCGGGGCAGGTCCCTGAGGGAGGGAAAGGCGGAAAGACCGGCACCCACACGTGGCGTGCGCGGAGCTCACCTCCGAATAAGAGGGAGGTCTCGATCGATTGACACGCGGCACGACCGGAGCTCGTCTCTGTGGGAGAAAAGATATCAGGCTCCGAAGGACACGTGGAGCTTCCGGAGCTCATTACCGCGGAGGTAACAAGTCTGAAGCGGTTCTTACGTGTAAAGATACCGGTGCGCAACGGAAACCGATCTAAACTCCATGATCCTTACCGAAGATAAGACGTCAGGATCTAACAAAGATCTGAATAAGACTCTTATTCGGGATCCAATCAGATTAGTACTCTTCTCTTCCCGATTATAAATAGAACCCAAAACCTCTGGCCGAAACTACAAACTTCTTTTTCAACTCCTAAGCCGACGACTTAGAGCCCTAGCCCTAACTCGCCGAGCAAAACATCGCTGAAGCACAACAAGGGAGATCATCGGAGGAGAACCAAGCGGTCTGAGGAGGACCTCAAAGTCAAGAAGAGCGTGAGGTAGGACTTCGATACCACCTTACGACATCATGGTGTTCATCTCTTGCATCTGTTCTTCAATTCCTTTCGAACAGAAGCGTTTTCGTGGGCAGATCACTTGATGATCAGTTTGATCTAAAAACAAGATCATCGCCACAACCACCTTTGATCCGAATACCTCTGACCATGCAAGCCATGCAAGAATACGTACAGATCAATCTAATGAAATTAATCATAAGATAGCATGCATGTGCATCATCGCATCTAGTTTAGGGTTTTGTGCATGATATTGATTGCTGTGAATCTTGTATGCACGTGAATCCTACGTAGCAGGACAGGTTCAAGAAGCTGTCTACAACGAGCTGCAGCAACAAGGTTTTGAGAATCAAGAACAACCAGAGCCGCAAGAACAAGGCAATTGCTCCTTGACCATGTTGATCCTATGTTTTGGGTAAAACTGTTTTGTTTTGCGAAAAGGTGTGTGTGATGAGTCAAACATGATGGGAAACCCTTTTATAGGAGTTTACTAGTTTTGATTAAACCATCCTTGTCACCTGGGAAGTTTTATGAGTCGGGTATGGTTTTTGCTTTTTGCTTCGCTGAGTCTATGGGATTGGGAAGCGAGATAGATGTGTCTAGCTAACTGCACTCGTAATGATAATGAGAAACTGATGTTAATAATGGACATGGATCGGAGGGAGATCTAGGCAAGCCTGGTTTGTGAATGAGGTAGCATGAGATGGTGGTTTTACTTGCCGTAGATCTAAGGACCGGTTCATGCATGCACATGCCAGGATAACAGTGCCACCACAAGGCCAAGTATGGGTGCGGCTTAGCTGAGTAATTAGGTAAGTTGCTAGAGTGTTATGGACTGTGGAAGGCGCGGGGAATGGGAGTCGAGTGAGGACTGCCCTGGGAACTGCATGGCACAAGAGGGGGCCCGTGGGTGGGAGAATTGGAGATTCTAGCCTGCCGGGGAAACCTTAGTGAGTCCATACATCTAGTAACCCCTTTGTAAAGGCTATTTTGTGATCTCTTGACCATACACCGACGGATGTGTACTGGTATAATGGAGGTTCTGCAGTCGCCGACGGGTGACGAAATCACAAACTTGTGGGTAAAGAGGTACAAACTCTGCAGAGTTGTTATTAAAACTATCATGATAGCCGAGCTTACGGTCACGAGCACCTGGCTAAACTGCCATGATTAGATTGGAATGGTTATTGGGATGGTTATTGGGAAGGTTCTTGGTTATGACTATTGGTTATGGTTCGATTTGGGACTGTTGAGTCTGGGAGATGAGATGGTTGCATGACTGATGGGTCATGACATGAGATTGGTCTCGGTGCGAGACGTGGTTGTTTTATGAGGTGAGATGGTAGCGAATACAAGGAGGTATTCGTGAGTATGAATAAAAGATTGGTTAATGTTCGGATGGAACATGGAAAGCGATGGAGGTATGTTGGTAATTTAATACATGCTGGGATTACATTCATCTAAAGTTAAGTTGCAGTTTTATCACATTTTTTATAAATCTGCTTTTCTGCAAATAAGCCTTTTATCACCTACCTTGTTTATGAGCTGCATATCATGTGTTATTCCCGCACTTGCTGAGTACATCATTGTACTCAAACTTGCATTATTATTTCTTCATCAACAGCAAGAGAAGACTACTATGAAGACCGAGTAGAGCATTATGGCGTGTGATCTATTCTCAACCTTGCCTGTGGAGGGTGTAGAGATGAAGCCACTTCTGCTTAGTTTTGCTTCCGCATTAGTTTTTGCTTCCGCATTTAAATAAAGATTTCCGCTGCATAGAAATAAGACTTCCGCTGTGAGCATGAGTCCAAGACTCATGAGGAATTGTAATAAACTCTGCTATTCGTGGTAATATATAATCTGAATTCAGTTTGTGGAATGTATGTGTATGTGTGGCGAACATCCTGGGCACACATATGCATTAGTTCTCGGTTCCTTGGTTTTCCACAGAATTGAGGGCGTCACAGATTGGTATCACAGCCACGGGTTGACAGTAGGTTACACGCCTAGATAGAAACCTTGGGTTGATATTAGAATCACGGGTTAACAGCAAGTTATACCCCTAAATAGAAGCTACGCGGACCAAAGGAAGCATCCTAGGATGAATAGCTTAGATTGGCCTTGAATCCACCTTGACATAGGAACCCATCCTTGAATAGGAGTTGAGTGGGCCCTTGTGATGATTATTTGTGAATATGTGCTTAGTGTGAGTTGTGGGGCGTCTCAACAACGTTGCCCATATCCACACGTAAGAAGAAAGAGGAGTGAAATGCTTCGGCACTTGATCACATCCTCATAAGGACTAATATATATAGTCCAAACTCCCCTTGATGCATATAGTAGAAAGGAGCTATCTAATCTTCTAACCTTCTAATTCTATTCCGTTCTCTCTCATAGATGGTGAGAGGAAACGCCAGCCGAAGGAACGTCCAGGAAGATGACCACGAAGAAATTCCTGCTAACCCTGAAGCTGGCGAAAACAACCTAGAAAGGTTGATGGCCATGCAAAACCAGCTTATGCAATCCATGATCCAAACTTTGGGTCGGTTGCAGGCCAACCAACACCCCGTTCCGGCACCACCACCACCATCACCGCCGGCTCATAACAGGTTGGGAGAGTTCATGAGGACTCGACCACCTACCTTTGCTCAAGCAAGCGATCCAATGGAGGCCGATGATTGGTTGAAATCCATGGAGAATAAGCTTGCCATTGTACAGTGCAACGACCGAGAGAAGGTTCTCTTTGCGTCGCACCAACTGATGGGAGTAGCTGCTGACTGGTGGGATGCCTTGAGCAACGCCCATGCCAACCCGGAGACAATCACTTGGACTGAGTTCAAGGAAAGTTTCCGCTCCCACTACATCCCTGTTGGCGTAATGATGCTCAAGAGGCAGGAGTTTGAAGGTATCCGCCAAGGGCAGAAGAGTGTGAACGAATACCTCAACAAGTTCATACAACTGTCCCGATATGCCCCCGAAGATGTCAACTCAGATCAGAGGAAGCAGTACCTGTTCATGAGAGGGTTGAACAATGAGATCCAAGTTCAGCTCCTCAACAATGACTACGTAAGCTTCCAGAAGCTGGTTGATAAGGCTATTGTGGTGGAAAACAAGATCCTAGAGATCGAGCGCGAGTGCAAAAGGAAGATCCCATACCAGCCCCAAGGGAGCAACGTACGACCTAGGTACATGCCCCCTGCACCGCAGTATGGATCGACCGCTCCTACGTACCGCCCTGGTCAGCCACCACAGCAATGGCCCGTTGCACCGGCACCTCGTGTGCCCATGGTTCCTGCGCCATGGCCTAACAATGGCGCTCCTGTTCAAAACCCCCGCCCCAACGCGCCTGCTGCCGTAGGCAACAGGGCATGCTTTGCATGCGGGGAAGCAGGCCACTTCGCTAACCAGTGCCCGAAGAGAGGCCCTGGACAGCAAGGTAACGTGCCCAAGCAGAACCAGCGACCAAACGGAGGGGACCACCAAGGGAACCGTGGACCGCAGAACTATGCTCGTGGCCATGTTAACCATGTCACTGCTGAGGAAGCACAACAGGCTGAGGACGTCGCAATTGGTATGTTCCTTGCCAACTCCAACCAAGCCACCATTTTATTTGATTCTGGAGCATCACATTCCTTCATATCATCCGATTATGTTGCCAAGCATCATCTACCCGTATCCCACTTACAATGTGCTATGTTAGTTAATTCTCCCGGAGGAGAAATGAGGACTAATATAGTATGTCCTAAAGTAAGCCTTAAAATAAGGGGGGTAGACTTCCTTGCCAACCTTATTGTCTTGGACTCCCGCGGGATTGACATCATACTCGGAATGGACTGGTTAAGCAAGCACACTGGAGTAATCCAATGTGCTGAGAGAAGCGTGCAATTGACAAATGAACACGGTATCCGTGTCGAGTTTGAGTCAGCCCAGCAAGCGACCGAACGGGCGGACCTGAACCATGTTGAAGGAGTAGCATTGGACAAAATTCCAGTGGTTAAGGAATTTTCGGATGTGTTCCCGGAAGAACTTCCAGGTATGCCACCTGACCGGGACATTGTGTTTGCCATAGATTTGGTACCTGGAACTGTACCCATAGCTAAGAGACCATATAGGATGCCCGTCAACGAGTTAGTTGAACTAAAGAAGCAAATTCAAGAACAGTTGGAGAAGGGTTTTATCCATCCAAGTTCGTCACCATGGGGAGCCCCGGTACTCTTCGTGGACAAGAAGGACGGAACCCAAAGGATGTGCGTGGACTACAGGTCTCTCAATGAGGTAACAATCAAGAATAAATACCCTCTGCCCCGTATAGATGACCTGTTCGATCAAATGAAAGGAGCCCAAGTGTTCTCCAAGATTGATCTTCGGTCGGGATATTTCCAGCTGAAGATTAAGCCCTCCGATATACCTAAGACATCCTTTCGGACGCGGTATGGTTCATATGAATATACCGCTATGTCTTTTGGATTGACGAATGCACCCGCATACTTCATGTACCTTATGAATAAGGTTTTCATGGAGTACTTGGACAAGTTCGTCGTAGTTTTCATCGACGACATTATGGTGTATTCAAAAAGTAAGGAGGAGCATGAAGAACATCTGAGATTGACCTTGCAGAAGTTGCGCGAGCATCAGTTGTATGCCAAGCTTAACAAGTGTCAATTTTGGCTAAGGGAAATATCCTTCCTAGGCCACATCATCTCCAAGGAAGGGGTATCGGTTGATCCTGGAAAGGTGAGAGATATTTTGAAGTGGGACAAACCGAAGAGCGTGAGGGATATTCGGAGTTTCCTTGGGATGGCAGGATACTATCGGCGCTTCATTAAAGACTTCTCTAAGATAGCAAAACCTATGACGGAGTTGCTAATAAAGGGAAAAGTCTTTCAATGGACACAAGCCTGTCAAGAAAGTTTTGAGGAACTCAAGAAAAGGCTAACCACAGCACCAGTTCTGGTATTGCCAGACGTAAGCAAGAGCTTTGACATATATTGTGACGCATCCAGGCAAGGGCTCGGGTGTGTACTCATGCAGAAAGGACAAGTGGTAGCCTATGCCTCACGACAATTAAAAAAGCACGAGCTTAACTATCCTACTCATGATTTGGAGTTAGCAGCAGTGGTGCACGCATTGAAGATTTGGAGACATTATATCCTTGGTCATCAATGTGAGATCTATACGGATCATAAAAGCCTCAAGTACATATTTACACAAACAGACTTGAATTTGAGGCAACATCGATGATTAGAACTCATCAAGGATTATGATGTAGGAATCAATTACCACCCCGTGAAGGCCAATGTGGTCGCTGACGCATTGAGCAGAAAGGGAGCATGCCACCAACTCACGGTTCGGGAGCTACCACCCGAACTACGTAAGGTGTTCGAACGGTTACACCTCGGATTCTTGAATAACATGGAAATGATAGAGATCCACTCCCCATTGGAACCAGAAATAAGAAAGGGACAAGCAACGGACGAGGGGATCAAGGAGATCAAGGAAAGAATCCGACAAGGGATAGAAAAGGATTTCAAGGAGGATGAAAAGGGTACGCTTTGGCTAGGAAAAAGGATTTGTGTGCCAAACATAAGACACCTTCGCGACATGATACTGAAGGAGGCACATGACTCACCCTATTCCATACATCCAGGGAGCACCAAAATGTACAAGGACTTGAAAACTTGCTATTGGTGGGATGGTATGAAGAGGGATATAGCCGAATACGTTGACCTATGCGACACATGCCAACGGGTAAAAGCCGAACATCAAAAACCCGCTGGATTGTTGCAACCTTTGAAAATACCTGAATGGAAATGGGAGGACATCAGTATGGACTTCATCGTCGGATTGCCACGAACTCAGTCAGGATACGACTCCATCTGGGTCATTGTGGACCGGTTGACGAAGACCGCCCATTTTCTTCCGGTAAAGACAAGTTACAACGTTACACAGCTGGCAGAATTGTACATGGAGCAGATCGTGTGCCGTCATGGAGTTCCGAAGAGGATAGTCTCAGATCGAGGTTCTCAGTTTACCTCTAGATTCTGGAGGAAGCTGCAGAAAGCCATGGGTACACGACTGGATTTTAGCTCCGCCTATCACCCACAAACAGATGGACAAACCGAAAGGACAAACCAAATTTTGGAAGACATGCTGAGAGCTTGCGCCTTGAAACGCGGGCGTAGTTGGGATAGGAGTTTACCGTATGCCGAGTTCTCCTATAACAACAGCTATCAAGCTAGCTTGAAGATGTCACCTTTCGAAGCCTTATATGGTAGATGGTGTAGAACGCCGCTGTTCTGGAACGAAACTGGAGAGAACCAGGTGTTTGGACCCGAAGTACTACAAGAGGCTGAAAAGCAAGTCCAAACAATACAGGAAAACTTAAAGGCTGCTCAGTCACGACAGAAAGGCTATGCGGACAATAGGCGTAGGAAGTTGACCTTTGAAGTTGGAGACTTCGTATACCTTAAGGTATCGCCTATACGAGGCCAACGACGTTTTAACATCAGAGACAAACTAGCGCCTCGCTACATCGGACCATTTAAGATTTTGGACAAGCGAGGAGAAGTAGCATATCAACTAGAGCTCCCAAACCACCTCTCCGACGTACATGACGTGTTTCATGTATCCCAGCTCAAGAAGTGCTTGAGAATGCCAGAGGAACAAGTGTCGATGGGAGAACTTGAACTTCAAGAGGACCTGACTTACGCAGAACACCCTGTCTGAATCTTGGACGTAAAGGAAAGGGTCACCCGAAACAAGGTGATTCGATGGTGCAAGGTACAATGGAGCCATCACACTGAAGCTGAAGCCACATGGGAGCAAGAAGAGGATATCAAGGCAGAATTTCCCCATCTATTTTCTACTAACGAATCTCGAGGACGAGATTCAATTTAAGGGGGGTAGATTTGTGACACCCTCATCTCGGGTGTCAGCATGTGAAGAAGAAAAACATTTGAAGAAAAGAAGGAACAGAGAGGATTATCAAAAGAATAGCCAATAAAGCCCTTAGAGTGCGTCGAAGGCAACTTCCACGGCCAGCAGACCACGTGGCGCGTTCGGAGCTCATCCCCGAGAAAATTTGGGAGAGGTCCGCCGTTAAACTAGCTACGTGGCAGGCTCGGGGGTCACCTCCGCAATTGAAAAGAGGTCCGACCCTGTGGGACACGTGCTGCCGCGGAGATAGCCTCTGCGGAAGAAGCAAAGGCATTTTTCATAAGACACGTGTCATCCTCGGAGCTAGTCCTCACGGAAATCAGAGGACCATCCGCGCGGGATACGTGTCAATCTCGAAGCTCATCTCAGAGGAGTCCGGATCTATTGAACACGTGTCGCCACCGGAGCTTATCTCCGGAGGTCCGTCACTGCTAAACACGTGTCGACCTCGGGGCAGGTCCCTGAGGGAGGGAAAGGCGGAAAGACCGGCACCCACACGTGGCGTGCGCGGAGCTCACCTCCGAAGAAGAGGGAGGTCTCGATCGATTGACACGCGGCACGACCGGAGCTTGTCTCTGTGGGAGAAAAGATATCAGGCTCCGAAGGACACGTGGAGCTTCCGGAGCTCATTACCGCGGAGGTAACAAGTCTGAAGCGGTTCTTACGTGTAAAGATACCGGTGCGCAACGGAAACCGATCTAAACTACACGATCCTTACCGAAGATAAGACGTCAGGATCTAACAAAGATCTGAATAAGACTCTTTTTCGGGATCCAATCAGATTAGGACTCTTCTCTTCCCGATTATAAATAGAACCCAAAACCTCTGGCCGAAACTACAAACTTCTTTTTCAACTCCTAAGCCGACGACTTAGAGCCCTAGCCCTAACTCGCCGAGCAAAACATCACTGAAGCACAACAAGGGAGATCATCGGAGGAGAACCAAGCGGTCTGAGGAGGACCTCAAAGTCAAGAAGAGCGTGAGGTAGGACTTCGATACCACCTTACGACATCATGGTGTTCATCTCTTGCATCTGTTCTTCAATTCCTTTCGAACAGAAGCGTTTTCGTGGGCAGATGACTTGATGATCAGTTTGATCTAAAAACAAGATCATCGCCACAACCACCTTTGATCCGAATACCTCTGACCATGCAAGCCATGCAAGAATACGTACAGATCAATCTAATGAAACTAATCATAAGATAGCATGCATGTGCATCATCGCATTTAGTTTAGGGTTTTGTACATGATATTGATTGCTGTGAATCTTGTAAGCACGTGAATCCTACGTAGCAGGACAGGTTCAAGAAGCTGTCTACAACGAGCTGCAGCAACAAGGTTTTGAGAATCAAGAACAACCAGAACCGCAAGAACAAGGCAAGTGCTCCTTGACCATGTTGATCCTATGTTTTGGGTAAAACTGTTTTGTTTTGCGAAAAGGTGTGTGTGCTGAGTCAAACATGATGGGAAACCCTTTAATAGGAGTTTACCAGTTTTGATTAAACCATCCTTGTCACCTGGGAAGTTTTATGAGTCGGGTATGGTTTTTGCTTTATGCTTCGCTGAGTCTATGGGATTGGGAAGCGAGATAGATGTGTCTAGCTAACTGCACTCGTAATGATAATGAGAAACTGATGTTAATAACGGACATGGATCGGAGGGAGATCTAGGCAAGCCTGGGTTTGTGAATGAGGTAGCATGAGATGGTGGTTTTACTTGCCGTAGATCTAAGGACCGGTTCATGCATGCACATGCCAGGATAACAGTGCCACCACAAGGCCAAGTATGGGTGCGGCTTAGCTGAGTAATTAGGTAAGTTGCTAGAGTGTTATGGACTGTGGAAGGCGCGGGGAATGGGAGTCGAGTGAGGACTGCCCTGGGAACTGCATGGCACAAGAGGGGGCCCGTGGGTGGGAGAATTGGAGATTCTAGCCTGCCGGTGAAACCTTAGTGAGTCCATACATCTAGTAACCCCTTTGTAAAGGCTATTTTGTGATCTCTTGACCATACACCGACGGATGTGTACTGGCATAATGGAGGTTCTGCAGTCGCCGACGGGTGACGAAATCACAAACTTGTGGGTAAAGAGGTACAAACTCTGCAGAGTTGTTATTAAAACTATCATGATAGCCGAGCTTACGGTCACGAGCACCTGGCTAAACTGCCATGATTAGATTGGAATGGTTATTGGGATGGTTATTGGGAAGGTTCTTAGTTATGACTATTGGTTATGGTTCGATTTGGGACTGTTGAGTCCGGGAGATGAGATGGTTGCATGACTGATGGGTCATGACATGAGATTGGTCTCGGTGCGAGACGTGGTTGTTTTATGAGGTGAGATGGTAGCGAATACAAGGAGGTATTCGTGAGTATGAATAAAAGATTGGTTAATGTTCGGATGGAACATGGAAAGCGATGGAGGTATGTTGGTAATTTAATACATGCTGGGATTACATTCATCTAAAGTTAAGTTGCTGTTTTATCACATTTTTTATAAATCTGCTTTTCTGCAAATAAGCCTTTTATCACCTACCTTGTCTATGAGCTGCATATCATGTGTTATTCCCGCACTTGCTGAGTACATCATTGTACTCAAACTTGCATTATTATTTCTTCATCAACAGCAAGAGAAGACTACTATGAAGACCGAGTAGAGCATTATGGCGTTTGATCTATTCTCAACCTTGCCTGTGGAGGGAGTAGAGATGAAGCCACTTCTGCTTAGTTTTGCTTCCGCATTAGTTTTTGCTTCCGCATTTAAATAAAGATTTCCTCTGCATAGAAATAAGACTTCCGCTGTGAGCATGAGTCCAAGACTCATGAGGAATTGTAATAAACTCTGCTATTCGTGGTAATATATAATCTGAATTCAGTTTGTGGAACGTATGTGTATGTGTGGCGAACATCCTGGGCACACATATGCATTAGTTCTCGGTTCCGTGGTTTTCCACAGAATTGAGGGCGTCACACTGACCCGGGGGTCCATGAAGACGGTGAACCAGGGCACCAAGCTCCGGTCTTCACCGAGCCCCACTGGACGCTTTTCTTTGACGGCTCCTCGCGAAAGCAGGGGGCAGGTGCTGGCGTACTGCTCCTCATGCCATCGGGGGAACAGTTTGGGTTCATGGTGCGTCTCAATTTCAAGGCAACCAACAATATGGCAGAGTCTGAAGCACTCATCTTTGGCCTACAGACAGCCCTGTCCTTAGGCGCTCGCCAGTTGTTGGCACAGGGCGAGTCCCAGCTTGTTATCAAGCAAGTCAAGGGTGAATACTCCTGCAATGACCCACAGCTAGCTGCTTATCTGCTTCGCGTGCAGATGTTGGAGAAAGAGTTCCTCGCCTTGGACCTGCGCCACGTACCGCGCGCTGGCAATGCCGCAGCTGACGACCTTTCAACGAAGGCTTCCACCGGAGCTCCCGTGCCCGAAGGAGTCTTCGAGAGGACGTTGCTGCGGCCCACAGCCCGGCCCGCCGAGCCGGGCGAAGGGGGCTTGACCAGCACGTCGAAGCTGGCGGTCCCGGCGGCCCTGCAGCCATGGATGCCGCCAAGGATCATAAGCGTCACTGGGGACTCCGTGCAACCCAGCGCTCAAGATCCAGAATCTCAAGTCAGACCCGATGCATGGATCACGGAGATCTGGGACTACTTGAAAGACAACATCCTCCCTGAAGAACATGCAACCGCTGAACGGATCGTGCGTATGGCTAAGAGATACGCGCTGGTGGAGGGGGATCTCTGTCGGCGTGGCGCCAACCACGTCCTATTGCGGTGCATAACCAAGGGGGAAGGCTGCGACTTGCTCGCTGAGATCCATGGAGGCGAATGTGGAAGTCACTCTTCCTCAAGCACGCTTGTCGGTAAAGCCTTCCGGCATGGCTTCTACCGGACGACAGCACTCCAGGATGCCGTCAAGCTGGTCGAGAGCTGCAAGGCGTGCCAGTTCCACGCCAAGCAGATCCGTACACCGGCTCAGGCGGTACAGATGATCCCACCCTCATGGCCGTTTGCCGTATGGGGGCTGGACATCTTGGGACCATTCTCCAGAACATTCGGGGGATTCCGGTACCTCTATGTCGCCATCGACAAGTTCACCAAGTGGCCGGAAGCCACACCAGTTGTCACCATCAACAAGCAATCCGCAGTAAAGTTCATCAAGTCTATTGTCTGCCGGTTCGGGGTCCCGAACAGGATCATCACCGACAACGGGACCCAGTTCACCAGCGCAGCCTTCCAAGACTACTGCGAAGACCTCGGCATTCAGGTGTGATATGCCTCTGTTGCCCATCCAAAGAGCAATGGGCAAGTCAAGAGGGCCAACGCGGAGATTCTCCGGGGCCTTAAGACCCGCACCTACGCCAGTCTGAAGAAACATGGTGCCAATTGGGTGGATGAGCTTCCGAGCACACTATGGGCTAACCGGACATCCCAGAGCCAGGCCACCGGAGAGACACCCTTCTTCATGGTGTATGAGGCCGAAGCTGTACTTCCCCCAGAAATCACCATGAAGTCTCACCGTGTCCGGGCTTACGACGAAGCCGCGCAGGACAACCTCCGGCGTGGAGAAATCGACCTCATCGACGAGGTCCGATTGCATGCAGCACTCCGTAGCGCACGGTACAGACAAGCGCTCCGTCGCTACCACCAGAGATCTGTGCGCGCCCGGGAGCTGCAGGAAGGTGACCTGGTGCTGCGGCGCATACTTTCTCGTGAAGGGACCCACAAACTCTCCCCTAGTTGGGAAGGTCCCTTCCGAGTCGCAAAAGTGTGCCGCCCCGGGTGCGTACGCCTTTCCACCGAAGATGGGGACCTGCTCCCAAACCCTTGGAACATAGAACACCTCCGTAAGTTCTACCCCTAGAGCAAAGGTAGGACAATCTCTTCTTTTCGTAATAAATTCCATAGAGTTCAGGAACAGCGCTCGGAGCAGCTAAGCCCCAGTGGACGGTACAGGACTACGTTCAGCTTTGCCTGGTTCGGACTCCAAGCGTGTAGAGTCTTGCTTCCCTTCTTAATGGGGCGGGTCGTGGCCTCCATGTTTAGCCTGCCTTCCTCCTGTGGAAAATTATACGAAAAGAAACCTGTTCTACTTTGCTCTTTCCTTGTACTCATTTAAATTATGTACTATTGTCGAAGTGTGCGATCGACACTTCCCCCGGGCCTGCACTGGGCAGCCCGCGGAGGTTCTTTTTTCGGAGGGGCTAGTCCCTAGCGGAGAGCTTGCGCAGATGGACGAGTTAGTAAGAGCTTGACATGGCAAGTTTTACGTGGTTCAGGCCGCCGGAGCGTAAAACCCTACGTCCACGGCGAGCTATGGAGCTCGCTGTATTGCTTGCTGCTCAGGGCCGGAGGCCTGAGCTTGGGGGTGAGTTACAGCTTGAGAGTGTATGGCTAGCGTATGAGTTGCAAAGTGCGAACCCTTGCTATCGACGCCTACCCGAGCCTTTTATAGTCCAAGACTCGGGCGGCTTACAAGGGAAGCCGGGACCCGACAGGTGGTCCCGGGAAGATTGTCTATTATCTACCGTATCGGCAATTATGCCGGTGGTTGTCTCTGGTTGAAGGCTTCTGAGTCTTCATCTTGCCTCCCTGCCTATGCCGCATGCTAGTCGTAGTGGTTGATGACGGCGCAGGCGGCATGGGATGTCTTGTCACGGTGTTTATTGGCTGACAGGTTCTGACACCGCGCGCCAGTCTGTGATGCGACTGGGCGCAACGGCACCTGACAGAAGCGTGCTCCGCGTCTCCGCGTCTTGAGAAGACGCGGGCCTTGAATACCTTGTACGGGCAAGGTATGGAGAGTATTTACACCCACTGCCTATCGCTCGGGGCAGGCAGCGTCGTTCTGCTGCCACGTGGCGGGCCCGGAGCCCTTCTCAGAGAAGAGGAGGGTCAGCCCCGCGGGGCACGTGGAGCTTCCGGACCTCTCCCCGCGGAGGGGGAGGTCCGGCTTCTGTACGCCTCGTGGCGGGCCCGGAGCTCTCATCTGAGGAGAGGGAGGTCCGGCCCCGCTGGACACGCGGCGCCTTCGGGCCTCTCTCCCGCGGAGGGGGAGATCCGGCTTCTGTATGCCACGTGGCGGGCCCGGAGCTCTCCTCTGAGGAGAGGGAGGTCCGGCCCCGCCGGACGCGTGGCGCCTTCGGAGCTCTCCCTGCGGAGAAGGGCGAGTACCTTAGGCATTTTACCCTGTGCGTGGGGGTACCCCATATCTCAGGTACCGACAGTGGCCCCCGGGCCCATCTCGGGGGAGATAGCGAGTCCGAGGTGGGACCTTCGTCTCTTGCGATCCGCGCACTTTCTCTAAGTCCCGAATTGACCGTTGCCGGAGCACGAACGGCCACGGGATCGTGGGAGCGTGCGCTCACTTGATGGTTGCTTTTACTGCGGCGGTTCCCAAGACTGCCACTTCTGCATGTTGTGGCGCTTTCTTCGGGAACCGCCGAAGTGCCTTGCCGGCTCATCTTCTCAGGAGACTGACTCCTTGCCCCCACCGCTTCAGTCAGGCGGCTTGGGCCAACCCGTCATCGGCACTCGGTTTAGGAACCGAAGCGGTCACCGACGCGGGGTATCTGAAGAGTTCCGAATCGCTTGGGATCGTACCCGGGAAGGTGTTAAATTAAACCTCCATGTGGGTACATTCCTCTTATAAGGCTTCCAACCCCTGCGCCTCCCTCAGGTCCCTGCAGCCTTGTCTTCTTCCATGGCTCTCAACCCGCCTTATGGGGGAAGAATTGCTCTCGGTTCCCTCCAGCGGTCGCGTTTACACCAAGCCTGGGACTCAGGGAGCCTACCTGCCTTGCCCCTGAGGGTAGTGGAGTCTTCAAAAGAACCGCTGAAGCATCGAAGAGAATCCCAGGCGGAAGGGTCTCCAAGAACACCGCTGAATACTGCGGAGAGGGCCTCAGGAGCACCCTTGATGACTCCGGCTTTTGCGCAGGTGATGAAGGTTGGGGGCTCCAGGGGCACCCTTGTCGACAGCGGCTTTTGCGCAGGTGATGAGGGAACTTCAGGAGAAGGAAACCGCCGAAGCACCGTGGAGAATCCCAGGCGGTAGAGTCTCCAAGAAGGCCGCTGAATGCTGCGGAGGGGGCCTCAGGAGCTCCCGTGGTGTCACTGGTTTTTGCGCCGGTGAGGAGGAAGGCGATTCCTGCGCTCTGGTCATAGAGCGAGAGAGTTCCGCCAGGGCTGAAGCCTGGTGATGCGGCCGTCGTTGCAACTTCTGGATTCTGGTCGTGTCGGGAGACCCTTGGGGCTTGCTCCTTTCTTTTTATCGAGTCCGTAGTCCAGCTTATGGAGCCTCGCTTAATTTGACTCTTTTGGATACTTGTGTCTGCGATGCTTTTTCTCTCCTTCTTGGCTTTGCCTGGCCGAGTCCTTAGTTCCGCAAGGTACTCAGAGGCCATTTCCAATCTCGGAGCTTTGCACAGACACCCTCCCCGGGTCCTAACCATGTTAGGGGCCCTCGGAGGTCTCCGGATCTCGCCCTATGGGGAGCTCCAGATCTGCCTGCCACGTGGCGGGTCCGGAGCTCCTTCCTAAGAGGCAGGAGCTCCGGCCATGTTGGACACGTAGGGCTTTCGGAGCCCTCCCACCGAGGGGGAGGTCCGGCTTCCGCCCACCACGTGGCGAGCTCGGAGCCCTCCTCAAGGGAGGAGAGAGTTCCGGGCCCGCTGGACACGTGGGGCCCCCGGGCCCCGCCCCTGCTGGAGGGGCAGGTCCCGGTCCTTCCAGTCCCAGGCCGGAGTAGCTGGTAGCTCCTTCCCTCCTGCTTCATGCAGTCCCTGTTGCCGCAATCTGGAGGCCCTGCACATAGGTAGAGGAAGCGTAATTCTCCTTGGGGGCTCCCCCTCCCTCATTTCATAGTCTTATTTGACTTATAGCCCCTAACCATATGCTTGGTGCTTGTGGACTTGTAGAGAGGGGGAGCTGAGTACATGGCAACCATGCACTGCAAGGGTGATTAAAAAACTTAATTCACAATTTAAATGAGTACAAAGAAAGAGCAAAGTAGAGCAGATTTCTTTTCGTACAACTTCCTATAGGAGGAAGGCAGGCTAAACATGGAGGCCACGACCCACCCCATTAAGAGGGGAAGCAAGACTCTACGCGCTTGGAGTCGGAACCAGGCAAAGCTGAACATAGTCCTGGACCGTCCCCTGGGGTTTAGCTGCTCCGAGCACTGCTCCTGGACTCTATGGAGTTCATTACGAAAAGAAAGTACTGTCCTATTTTTGCTCTAGAGGTAGAACTTACGGAGGTGTTCTATGTTCCAAGGGTTTGGGAGCAGGTCCCCATCCTCGGTGGAAAGGCGCACACACCCGGGGCGGCATACTTTCGCGACTCGGAAGGGGCCTTCCCAACTAGGGGAGAGTTTGTGGGCCCCTTCACGAGAAAGTATACGCCGCAACACCAGGTCACCTTCCTGCAGCTCCCGGGCACGCACAGACCTCTGGTGGTAGCGCCGAAGCGCTTGTCTGTACCGCGCGTTACGGAGTGCCACATGTAATCGGACCTCATCGACGAGGTCGATTTCTCCACGCCGGAGGTTGTCCTGCGTGGCTTCGTCGTAAGCCCGGACACGGTGAGACTTCATGGTGATTTCTGGGGGAAGTACAGCCTCAGCCCCGTACATCATGAAGAAGGGTGTCTCCCCGGTGGCCCGGCTCTGGGATGTCCTGTTAGCCCATAGTGTGCTCGGAAGCTCATCTACCCAATTGGCACCATGTTTCTTCAGGTTGGTGAAGGTGCGAGTCTTAAGGCCCCGGAGAATCTCCGCGTTGGCCCTCTCAACTTGCCCATTGCTCCTCGGGTGGGCGACAGAGGCATAGCATATCTGAATGCCAAGGTCCTCGCTGTAGTCTTGGAATGCTGCGCTGGTGAACTGGGTCCCGTTGTCAGTGATGATCCTGTTTGGGACCCCGAACCGGCAGATAATAGACTTGATGAATTTTACTGCGGATTGTTTGTTGATGGTGACAACTGGTGTAGCTTCCGGCCACTTGGTGAACTTGTCGATAGCGACATAGAGGTACCGGAATCCCCCGACGGTTCTGGGGAATGGTCCCAGGATGTCCAGCCCCCATACGGCAAACGGCCATGAGGGCGGGATCATCTGTACCGCCTGAGCCGGTGTATGGATCTGCTTGGCGTGGAACTGGCACGCCTTGCAGCTCTCGACCAGCTTGATGGCATCCTGGAGTGCTGTCGGCCAGTAGAAGCCATGCCGGAAGGCTTTACCGACAAGCGTGCGCGAGGAAGAATGACTTCCACATTCGCCTCCATGGATCTCAGCGAGCAAGTCGCAGCCTTCCCCCTGGGTTATGCACCGCAATAGGATGTGGTTGGCGCCACGCCGGTAGAGATCCCCCTGTACCAGCGCGTACCTCTTAGCCATACGCACAATCCGTTCAGCGGTTACACGTTCATCAGGGAGGATGTTGTCTTTCAAGTAGTCCCGGATCTCCGTGATCCATGCATCGGGTCTGACTTGAGCGTCTGGATCTTGAGCGCTGGGTTGCACGGAGTCCCCAGTGACGCTTACGATCCTTGGCGGCATCCATGGCTGTAGGGCCGCCGGGACCGCCAGCTTCGAGGTGCTGGGCAAGCCCCCTTCGCCCGGCTCGGCGGGCCGGGCTGTGGGCCGCAGCAACGTCCTCTCGAAAACTCCTTCGGGCGCAGGGGCTCCGGTGGAAGCCTTCGTTGAAAGGTTGTCGGCTGCGGTATTACCAGCGTGCGGTATGTGGTGAAGGTCCAAGGCGAGGAATTCTTTCTCCAACATCTGCACGTGAAGCAGATACGCAGCTAGCTGTGGGTCATTGCAGGAGCATTCGCCCTTGACTTGCTTGATGACCAGCTGGGAGTCGCCCTGTGCCAACAGCTGGCAAGCGCCTAAAGACAGGGCTGTCTGCAGGCCAAAGATGAGTGCTTCATACTCCGCCATGTTGTTGGTTGCCTTGAAATTGATACGCACCATATACCCAAACTGCTCCCCCGATGGCATGAGGAGCAGTACGCCGGCACCGGCCCCCTGCTTTCGCGAGGAGCCGTTAAAGAAGAGTGTCCAGTGGGGTTCGGTGAAGACCGGAGCTTTGGGCTCTGGCTCACCGCCTTCATGGCCCCCTGGGTCGGTCTTCGTTGATGTCCATTCCGCCACAAAGTCAGCCAGTGCTTGGCTCTTGACTGCATGACGTGGGAGGAAGTCCAGCTCAAACTCCGCCAGTTCCGCCGCCCATTTGGCAACGTTGCCAGTCGCATGGGGGCTGTGAAGAATCGTCTTCAGCGGATATGAGGTGACTACCGAGACCTGGTGGGCCTGGAAGTAGTGACGGAGCTTCCTGGAGGCCACGAGCACCGCATACAGCAGCTTGTGGACTTCTAGGTACCTTGTCTTGGCCTCATGAAGTACCTCACTGATGTAGTATACAGGCCTCTGTATGGTTCGGACCTTCTCTCTTGGGAGCTCCTCGTCCATTGGCCCCGGCCCGCCGGAGGTGGGTGGACCCACGGGGGCCTCCGGGAGCTGGGACCCGGAGGCCCTTAAGCTTTCTTGATCATCCGGGAGCTCCGAGGGGTCTTGAGGGACCTCCGGGAGATCCCAATTGGACCCTGGAGATTTATCTTGGGGGTCCGGGAGGCCGTCCTGGGCCTCCGGGTGGTCGTCTTGGACCTCCAGGGGGTCCGGGAGACCGTCTTGGCCCTGCGGGCCCCCCTGGTGTCTGACTTCTGCTACCGAAGCAGGTTGCGAGGGCGAGAGGTCTGGCCGCTCTGCGACGAGGACCATACTCACCACTTCAGTTGTCGCCGCGATGTAGAGCAGCAGGTGCTCTCCGGGCTCAGGGGCTACCATGATAGGCAGGGTCATCAGGAGTCGCTTCAACTCCTGGAAAGCCTCTTCTGCTTTGTTAGTCCAGGCAAAGGGGCCTGACTTGCGCAGGAGCTTAAAGAAAGGGAGTGCCCGCTCTGCTAGCCTCGGTATAAACCGACTCAGCGCGGCTAGACATCCCGTGAGTTTCTGGACATCCTTGACGCGGGCAGGGGGCCGCATCAAGTAGATGGCCTTGATCTTCTCTGGGTTGGCCTCAATTCCTCGGTGGGAGACCAGGAACCCTAAGAGCTTCCCAGAGGACACGCCGAACACACATTTATCTGGGTTCAGCTTGGTGCGCGTAGAGCGCAACTTTTCAAAGACTAAAGCTAGGTTATCTAGTAGGGATGACCCCTGCTTGACCTTGACAACTATGTCATCGACATACACCTCAACCAGGTCTCTTATTAACTCCCCAAAGGTTTTGTGCATTGCCCGCACAAAGGTGGGGAGTGCATTCTTTAGGCCGTAAGGCATAGAGACATAGCAATAAAGGCCGTCTACTGTGATGAAGAAGGTGTGCTCCTCGTCTTCCCTAGACATGGGGATCTGATGGAAACCCGAGTAGGCCCCTAGGAAGCACAGCATATCACAGCCTGACGTTGAGTCTACTATTTGATCTATTCTAGGGAGAGGGAATGGATCTTTAGGACATGCCTTATTGAGACTGGTGTAGTCGATGCACATCCGGAGCTTCCCGCCGGCCTTCGGGACAACGACGGGGTTCGCCAACCATCGTGGGTGGTGGACCTCCCGTATGAAGCCAGCGTCCAGCAGTTTCTTGACTTCTTCACGGATGAAGTTTTGCCGCTCGATGGACTGCTTGCGGGGCTTCTGTTGAACGGGCCGGGCGTCGGGGAAGACTTTCAAGTGGTGCTCGATCACCTCCCTGGGGATCCCCGGCATCTGCGACGGCTGCCATGCAAACACGTTGACGTTGTGCCGGAGGAAGGTGACGAGTGCGCCTTCCTATTTGCTATCCAGGCCCCCGGCTACCCGGGTGGTCTGGGTAGCTTCGGCGCCGACTTGGACGACCTTTAAGGGGACGCCGCCCTCGTCGAGAGGTTGCACCCGGGGTGCTGTGTTGGAAGCACGGTGACGTGCGCTCGGGCGGAGCTGGTCCGGCTCCGTATTGCCGGGGGCTGATGCCCTAGCTGTTGCGAGTGCTTGGAGCTTCTCCAGGGCCGACACTGCAGCAGTGCGGTCCCCATGAATCCTGAGAACGCCCGTCGGTGTTGGCATCTTCAGGACGAGGTAGCCGTAGTGGGCTACAGCCATGAACCGGTACAGGGCTGGCCTGCCGATTATGGCGTTGAAGGGGAGGTCTATCTTCGCTACGTCGAACAGAATGTACTCTGTTCGATAGCTGTCCGGAGCCCCGAAGGTCACCGGGAGACTAATGTTGCCGTAGGGGATAACCTGTCCCGGCCCTACCCCTGAGAACGGGCTCGACGGGGTGAGCTTGGCCATCGGGACCTGCAGCTTCTGGAAAACCGCACGGCTGATGAGGTTCAGCCCAGCCCCTCCATCTACCAAAACGTGGTACATTCTCACGTTGGCGATGGTAGGGGCCACCAGGAGCGGTAGTTGGCCGGCCCCAGCCATGTTCCTGGGGCAGTCGGTGGCGTCAAAGCCGATGGGGTCCCCATCCACTTAAGGTGCGGTGCAGCACTTGGGAGTGGCACCACCGACGCTACCGCTCGGCGCAGAGTCTTGACTGCGCTTCGGAACGAGGGGTCGGCGGACCCGCCGTATATGACGTAGAGCTTCTTCCGACGCTCGTCGTCGCTGGAGCCGGAGTCCTCACGATTGCATGCCGCCTTCACGACACGCTGAGACTCCTGGATCTCCTCTGGGTGGTCGATGTTGTCTGGAACATCCACCCCCTGCTCATCTTCCTTTGGACGGAAGGATAGGGCATCAGCCTACTGCCGCTTCCCCTTGCGGAAGCGCTCTGCGAGCCTTCGGATCTCCCGGCACTCGGCAGTAGTGTGGCGACAGCTGCCGTGCACGGGGCACATGTTGTCCTGGCTATCTTCCGGGGTCGGTGACTTTCGCTGCCTCTTGTCAGGGCGCGGCCCCCGAGCCCCACTGAACGCCGCTGCAGTGATGACTTGGGTCACGGCCGGCGGTCTTATCTTGCTTCTGCCCCGGTTCTTGGTCTTCCTGCTACCTCCATTGGGAGTAGGACCAGATCCGGGCAGCCCTCCTGACTCGGAGGATGGCTGTGAGTGCCAGTTCCGTCCCCCGGCTGCTCTGGCGCACTTGTCCGCCAAGCTGAAGAGCTCAGAGGCATCCCGGACCTCCCTGGTCGCAAGTTTCTCAAGCATCATCTTGTCTCGGACGCCTTGTCGGAACGCCACCACCACAGAAGCATTTTGAATGTGTTGGATGGTGTTCCGCAGCTGGGAGAACCGCTGGATGAAAGAGCGCAGCGACTCCCCAGGTTGTTGTTGGATGGCGTGGAGGTCGAGCTCCGTGCCAGGCCGGGTGTAGGAACTGCCGAAGTTGGCTATGAACTGTCGGCAAAGCTCTCCCCAGGAAGTTACGGAGCCCTGGGGGAGGTTCATGAGCCAAGACCGAGCTGGGCCAGTCAAGGAGACAGGGAAGTAATTGGCCATGACGGCTTCATTCCCTCCTGTGGCAAGCACGGCGGTGGAGTAGATCTGGAGGAATTCCGCCGGATTGACGCTGCTGTCGTACTTCTCGGGCAGGAGCGGCCGAAACTTGCGCGGCCATTTCGCGAAGCGAAGGTGGGGCGCGAGGGCCGCACACCCTGCTTCTGTCGCCGCAGGTTCTGATGCCGCGAACGCTTGGTTCGCACTGAGCACCGCATGCCCCGGCATGAGTAAGGCTGCACCATAGGCCGGGGGCGCCATATGCAGGACATACGACTGTGGCATACTCTGCACGGCACAGGCCTGGGGCAGAGATCGCGTGGCGATGGTCTGCTCTTCAGGCTGGGTCGAGGCCAACGTCAGACTGTCGTCAGCCTCTTGGTGGCGATGCCTTTCTTGGCGCCGCTCGAGGTATACCTGGGCATCTTGACCCAGGTGACACTGTTCCAGCTCTGTCCTCAGATCTGTTGACTGGGGGCTGGTAGAGCCGGAGTCTGCCGTCTGCTCGCCATTCAATGGTGCGCGCATCAGCGACGCGACCGATTGGCGAGAGCGTCGTCCCCGCCGAGGTCGAGGGCTTGCGGCGGTGACGACGAGACGGTCTACTTCTCGGATCCACTGCCGGGTCGCTGCCGAGGCGCGTCCCCAGCGGGCGGATTGTACAGTAGCGCTCTCGCCGCAGCTAACGCACCCCCACTGGGCACGTCGAGCGCTACTGGAGACTTGAAGCTGGTTGGAGCCTGCATTGCCGGGGTCGGCGCTGCCAGAGCCGGTTGCTGGCTTCCAGCTCATACCGACACACTCCGTCCCGAGTGTGTCGACATGTACTCCCCCCTGGTCGCGGTCTGCCACAGAGGCGAGGGGGGAGAGTTCGCCGCTGAAGGAAGCTTGGTCATCTTCGTCGGCGGGAACACGTCGCGCTAGGGGAAAAGCCCCCTACCTGGCGCGCCAAATGTCGAAGTGTGCGATCGACACTTCCCCCGGGCCTGCACTGGGCAGCCCGCGGAGGTTCTTTTTTCTGAGGGGCTAGTCCCTAGCGGAGAGCTTGCGCAGATGGACAAGTTAGTAAGAGCTTGACACGGCGAGTTTTACGTGGTTCAGGCCGCCGGAGCGTAAAACCCTACGTCCACGGCGAGCTATGGAGCTCGCTGTATTGCTTGCTGCTCAGGGCCGGAGGCCTGAGCTTGGGGGTGAGTTACAGCTTGAGAGTGTATGGCTAGCGTATGAGTTGCAAATTGCGAACCCTTGCTATCGACGCCTACCCGAGCCTTTTATAGTCCAAGACTCGGGCGGCTTACAAGGGAAGCCGGGACCCGACAGGTGGTCCCGGGAAGATTGTCTATTATCTACCGTATCGGCAATTATGCCGGTGGTTGTCTCTGGTCGAAGGCTTCTGAGTCTTCATCTTGCCGCCCTGCCCATGCCGCATGCTAGTCGTAGTGGTTGATGACGGCGCAGGCGGCATGGGATGTCTTGTCACGGTGTTTATTGGCTGACAGGTTCTGACACCGCGCGCCAGTCTGTGATGCGACTGGGCGCAACGGCACCTGACAAAAGCTTGCTCCACGTCTCCGCGTCTTGGGAAGACGCGGGCCTTGAATACCTTGTACGGGCAAGGTATGGTGCGTATTTACGCCCACTGCCTATCGCTCGGGGCAGGCAGCGTCGCTCTGCTGCCACGTAGCGGGCCCGGAGCCCTTCTCAGAGAAGAGGAGGGTCAGCCCCGCGGGGCACGTGGAGCCTCCGGACCTCTCCCCGCGGAGGGGGAGGTCCGGCTTCTGTATGCCACGTGGCGGGCCCGGAGCTCTCCTCTGAGGAGAGGGAGGTCCGGCCCCGCTGGACACGCGGCGCCTTCGGCCCTCTCTCCCGCGGAGGGGGAGGTCCGGCTTCTGTATGCCACGTGGCGGGCCCGGAGCTCTCCTCTGAGGAGAGGGAGGTCCGGTCCCGCCGGACGCGTGGCGCCTTCGGAGCTCTCCCTGCGGAGAAGGGCGAGTACCTTAGGCATTTTACCCTGTGCGCGGGGGTACCCCATATCTCAGGTACCGACAACTATATTTTTATGACTACACTTCCGGTGTATGGCCGCCATGCGCTCAGCTCCCTCTTCTCATTCTCACCCCTAGTTGGCATTTGCTGCCCTACCAGAGGCGGTTGCGTTGGAGGTACCTGCCGATAGTCGAAGGGGCCCCGAGCCCCCGGCACTTCGCGCACTACAGTCCCCAAGCGCCGTGCATATGGTTAGGGATCGTGAGCCAAATAAGACTATGAGATAAAGGAGGGGGAGCCCACAAGGAGAATTACGTTTCCCTTACTTGTGTGCAGGACCTCTCGGCCTCAAATCCCTACAGGAGTATGGTAGGAGCACCCGACCAATGGGACGCCCCTACAAGGGGGCCACTACGGGATCACGTAAGACCGGAACTCCAAGGCCCCACGTGTCCCGTGGGGCCGGACCTCCCTCTCCTCAGAGTAGAGCTCTGGGCCCGCCACGTGGCCGGCAGATCCGGGCCTCCCCATCCTCATGAGGCGGGTCCCGAAGACCTCCGGGGCCCTTAATACAGTAAGGACTCGGGGAAAGTGCCGGAGCAGAACGTCGAGATTGGTGAAGGCCTCTGAGCACCTTGCGGAGCTAAGGGCTCGGCCAGGCAAAACCAAGAAGAAGACAGAAAACATCGCAGGCACGAAGGGTCATAAGAGTTCATGTATTCATGGCTCCATGAGCTGGACTACAGACTCGATAAAAAAGAAAGAAACAAGCCCCAGGGTTCCCCTGGCACGACCAGAGCCTAGAAGTTGCATGAACGGCTACATCATCAGGCTTCAGCCCTGGCGGCGTTCTCCCGCTCCGTGACCCGAGCGCAGGAATCACCTCGGCCATCACCAGCACGAGGGCCGGTATCATCAAGGATGCTCCTGAAGCCCCCTCCGCTGCTTCAGTGGTTTCCTTGGAAACTTCCCCCATCACCAGCACAAAAGCCGGTGTCATCAAGGGTGCTCCTGAAGCCCCCTCCGCTGCTTCAGCGGTCTTCTTGGAGACTTTGCCGCCTGGGGTCCTCCTTGGTGCTTCAGCAGTTTCCTTGGAGACTCCTCCGCCTGAAGCTGCCTCGGCGTATCAGCAGTTTCTTTGAAGACTCCACCATCTAAGAAGGGACGCAATGCCAGGGAACTTTCAGCCTGCCGTCGCCTAGGAAGAGTCCCGTCGGAAGGACAAACCTGAGACCTCTTGGAGGCGCCACCTCCAGAGGCAAGGCATGCAGGCTCCCTGGGTCCCGGATTTAGTGCAGGCGCCGTCGCCGGAGGAAATCGAGAGCGATTCCCCCCCAAAGGCGGGTTAGAAGCCATGGAAGAAGACAAGGCCGCAGAGACTTAAGGAAGGTGCAAGTGCTGGAAGCCTTATAAGGGGAGCCTGCCCACGTTGCAGTCTTCTTTCGCACCCTCCAGGTACAATTCAAAGCGATTTGAAACTCTTGGAATACGCTGCATCGGCAACCGCTTCGGCTCCGAGACAGAGTGCCAATGGCAAGTGGACCCAAGCTGCCCAGCTGAAGCGGTGGGTCAAGGAGTCAGCCTCCCAAGAAGACGAGCCAGCAAGGCACTCCGGCGGTTCCCGAAGAAAGCGCCGCAACATGCAGAAGTGGCAGCCTAGGGAACCGCCGCAGTAAAAGCAACCATCAAGTGGGCGCACGCTCCCACGACACCGCGACTGTTCGTGCTCCGGCAGCGGTAAATGTGGGACTTAGAGAAAATGCGCGGGTCAGAAGAGACGGAGGTCCCACCTCGGACTCGCAATCTCCCCCGAGATGGGCCCGAGGGCCACTGTCGGTACCCGTGATATGGGGTACCCCCGCGCACAGGGGAAAATGCCTAAGGAACTCGCCCTTCTCCGCATGGAGAGCTCCGAAGGCGCCACGCGTCCGGCGGGGCCGGACCTCGCTCTCCTTAGAGGAAAGCTCCGGGCCCACCACGTGGCATGTAGAAGCCGGACCTCCCCCCTCCATGGGAGAGAGGTCCAAAGGCGCCACGTGCCCAGCGGGGCCGGACCTCCCTCTCCTCAGAGGAGAGCTCCGGGCCCGCCACATGGCCAACAGAAGCTGGACCTCCCCCTCCGGAAGAGAGGTCCGAAGGCTCCACGTGTCCTGCGGGGCCGGACCTCCCTCTTCTCTAAGGAGGGCTCCGGGCCCGCCACGTGTCCAGCAGAAGAGCGCTGCCTGCCCCCGAGCGGTAGGCGGCGGGCGTAAAGACGCCCCATACCTTGCCCGTACAAGGTATTCAAGGCCCGCGTCTTGCGTCTTCCCAAGACGCGGAGACGCGGAGCACGCCTCTGTCAGGTGCCGTTGCGCCCAGTCGCATCACAGACTGGCATGCAGTGTCAGAGCCTGCCAGACAATAAACGCAGCGACAAGACATCCCATGCCGCCCCGCCGTCATCAACCACTAAGACTAGCATGCGGCATGGGCAGGGCTGCAAGACGAAGACTCAGAAGCCTTCGCCAGAGACAACTACCGGCATTGTTGGTACCTGAGATATGGGGTACCCCCGCGCACAGGGTAAAATGCCTAAGGTACTCGCCCTTCTCCGCAGGGAGAGCTCCGAAGGCGCCACGCGTCCGGCGGGACCGGACCTCCCTCTCCTCAGAAGAGAGCTCCGGGCCCGCCACATGGCATACATAAGCCGGACCTCCCCCTCCACGGGAGAGAGGTCCGAAGACGCCACGCGTCCAGCGGGGCCGGGACTCCCTCTCCGTAGAGGAGAGCTCCGGGCCCGCCACATGGCATACAGAAGACGGACCTCCCCCTCCGCGGGGAGAGGTCCGGAAGCTCCACGTGCCCCGTAGGCCGGGCTCTTCTCGCCTCAGAGAAGGGCTCCGGACCCGCCACGTGGCCAGAAGAACGGTGCTGCCTGCCCCCGAGCGGTAGGCGGCGGGCGTAAAGGCGCCCCACACCTTGCCCGTACAAGGTATTCAAGGCCCGCGTCTTACTAAGACGCAGAAACGCGGAGCACGCGTCTGTCAGGTGCCATTGCGCCCAGTCGCATCACAGACTGGCGCGCGGTGTCAGGACCTGCCAGCTAATAAACGCCGTGACAAGACATCCCATGCCGCCTGCGCCGTCATCAACCACTACGACTAGCATGCGGCATGGGCAGGGCGGCAAGATGAAGACTCAGAAGCCTTCGACCAGAGGCAACTACCGGTGTAACTACAGATACGGTAGATAACAGGCAATCTTCCCGGGACCACCTGTCGGGTCCCAGCTCCCCTTGTAAGCCGCCCGAGTCTTGGACTATAAAAGGCTCGGGCAGGCGTCGATAGCAAGGGTTCGCACTTTGCAACTCATACGCTAGCCATACACTCTCAAGCTGTAACTCACCCCCAAGCTCAGGCCTCCGGCCCTGAGCAGCAAGCAATACAGCGAGCTCCATAGCTCGCCGTGGACGTAGGGTTTTACGCTCCGGTGGCCTGAACCACGTAAAACTCGCCGTGTCAAGCTCTCGCTAACTCGTCCATCCGCGCAAGCTTTCCGCTAGGAGACTAGCCCCGCCGAAAAAAGAACCTCCGCGGGCTGCCAAGTGCAGGCCCGGGGGAAGTGTTGATCGCACACTTTGACATTTGGCGCGCCAGGTAGGGGGCTTTTCCCCTAGCGCGACGAGTTTCCGCCGACGAAGATGATCGAGCTTCCTTCAGCGGCAAACTCTTCCCCCTGCGCCCGTGGCAAACCGTGACCAGGGGAGAGTACATGATAACACACTCAAGCTGGGAGCCAGCAACCGGCTCTGGCAGCGCCGACCCCGGCAATGCAGGCTCCATCCAGCGTCAGGCCTTCAGTAGCGCCGGGCGTACCCGGTGGGGGTGCGCTAGCCACAGCAAGGGCGCTACTGCGCAATCCGCCTGCTGGGGACGCGCCACAGGCAGCGACCCAGCGGTGGATTTGCGAGGTAGACCGTCTTGTCGTCGCCGCCGCAAACCATTGACTTCGGCGGGGACGATGCTCCGACCAACCGGCTGTGTCGCTGACGCGCACGCCAACGTTTGACGGCCAGACGGGGGAGTTCCAGCTCCACCAAGCTTCCGTCGACGGACCTGAGGACAGAGCTGGAACGGTGCCACTTAGGCCAAGATGCCCGAGTGTTCCCTGAGCGACGTCAAGAAAGGCATCGCACTCAAGAGGCTGGCGACAACATGACATCGGCCTCGACCCAGCCTGAAGGGCAGATGTTCGCTACGCGAGCTCTGCCCCAGGCATACGTCGTGCGGCATATGCCACAACCATATGCCCTGCAGACAGCGTCCCCGGTCTATGGAGCGGCCTTGCCCATACCGGGGCACACTGTGCCAGCGGAGAACCAAGCGTTCGCGGCACCGATACCTGCACTGGGAGCCAGCAACCGGCTCTGGCAGCGCCGACCCCGACAATGCAGGCTCCGACCAGCGTCAGGTTTTCAGTAGCGCTGGGTGTACCTAGTGAGGGTGCGCTAGCCGCAGCGAAGAGCGCTGCTACTCAATATGCCACAGCCGTATGTCCTACGTATGGCAGCCAGAGCATGCGGTGCTCAGCACGAACCAAGCATTCGTGGCATCAGGACCTGCGGCGGCAGAAGCAGGGTGTGCGGCCCTCGCGCCCTGCCTTCGCTTCACAAAATGGCCACGCAAGTTTCGGCCGCTCTTGCCTGAGAAGTTTGACGGCAGCATCAACCCGGCGGAATTCCTCCAGAGGCCGGGAAATCCAGAAGCTCGCGGAGCGCTTCCGGAAGGGGAAGCAGCCCCCAGCTGATGCCCCCCCCTGTAGTCAAAGGGAGGGCAAGCAGAAGGTCGAGGCCCGGGATGGCGACGACCGCCAGGTGGAGTTCCAGGAGCTCCAGCGCGCCGTAAAGGCAGTGCGCAATCATGGGAGCTCCAGCTCCAGTGACGACGAGCACTGGAAGATGCCCTGTGACATCTTTGGCGGGTCCGCTGACCCTCTGTCCCGAAGCATGGCTAAGGCCTTGCGTCGAGCGGTAGCGTCGGTGGCTCCCCTCCCAGGTGCAGTACCGCACCTCAGGTGGATGGGAACCCCCATCAGCTTTGATGACACCGACTGCCCCAGGAACATGGCTGGGGCCGGCCAACTACCGCTCGTGCTGGCCCTTACCATCGCCAACGTGAAGATGTACCACGTTTTGGTGGATGGTTGGGCTGGACTGAACCTCATCAGTCACGCAGCCTTCCAGAAGCTGCAGATCCTGATGGCCAAGCTCGCCCCATCAAGCCCGTTCTCAGGGGTAGGGCCGGGACAGGTCGTTCCCTACGGCCGCATCAGCCTCCCGGTGACCTTTGGGGCATCGGACAGCTACCGGACAGAGTACATTCTGTTCGACGTGGCCGAGATTGCCATGATCGGTAGGCCAGCCCTGTACCGATTCATGGCAGTAGCCCACTACGGCTATCTTGTCTTGAAGATGCCTACACCAACAGGCGTCCTCAAGGTTTGTGGAGACCGTGCTGCCGCAGTATTAGCCTTGGAAAGGCTTCAGGCGCTTACAGCAACTAGAGCGCCAGCCCTCAGCAGTACAGAACCAAACCAGCTCCACCTAAGTGCACGCCACCGTGCCTCTACCACCGCACCCCGCGTGCAACCCCTTGATGAGGACGACGTCCCCACAAGGCTTGTCCGAATCAGCGCCGATGCCACCCAGACCACCCGGGTAGCCGGGGGCCTGGGTAGCATATAGGAAGGCGCGCTCGTTGCCCCCCTTCCGGCATGAGGTCAATGTGCTGCATGACAGCCATCACTGAGGCCAGAGATCCCTAGGGAGGTGATGGAGCACTACTTAAAGGTCTTTCCCGGCGTCCAGCCGTCCGATGAGACGGAGAGTCCGCCGCTCCAGGCGCTTGGCAAACTGTGTTATTATCCCGAAGGCCAGCGAGAAGCTCCGGAAGCGCATCCACTACACCAGTCTCAATAAGGCATGCCCTAAATACCTATTTTTTCTTCCTATGATAGAGCAAATAGTAGACTCGATACCAGGCTGTGATATGCTGCGCTTCCCAAATGCTTGCTAGGGCTCCCATCAGACCCCTGTGTCTGAAGTAGTTGAAGGGCGCCCTTTACCTGCTAATCCCGGCGTAAACCGACTCGGCATAGCTAGGGGTCCCGTGAATTTCCGGTCCTCGTGCAATGGCTTTAACCCCATACCACAGTAACCTGTTTCGCTACCGAGAAGCAAGCACCAGAACACCAGACCTCGGATCCCCGACACAACCTCCCGGAGGACCAGCAGGACCTCCCGGAGCTCCCGGGACGTCAGCGGAGCTTCCCGCGAGGTCCAAAGCAGCCTGAGGACCCCCGAGTGTCGGGCACCCAGCGATCCCCCTAGGCTAAAAGCTATCCCCCACAGCTCCACGCGGCGGGTGATGCCGCCAAATGGGCGGTGGAACTACTGAAGTTTGATCTAGGTTCCCTTTCCCGTCATACAGACATTAACAGAGCATTAGTTCACTTGTGGCTGAAGTAGACGCACGCTCAGGGGGCCACGAAGACGATGAAACAGTACCCTGAGCCCTGACCTTCACCAGGCCTTATCGAATGATGTTCGTCGACGGCTCCTCGCGAAAGCAGGGGGCCGATGCTAGCGTACTGTTCCTCACGCCATCGGGGGAGCAGTCTGGGTATGTGGCGCGTTTCAATTCCAAGGCAACCAACAACATAGCAAAGTATGGAGTGCCCATCCTTCTCGCTAGTCGTTGGCTCAGGGCAATCCCCAGTCTGGTTAACAACCAAGACAGCAGAGACAGACCCCCTCGCCTTGGACCTGCACCACGTACCGTGCGCTAGCAAGGCCGCAGCTGACGACCTTTCAACGAGGGCCCCCACTGCCACTGGAGCCACTGTGCCTGAAGGGGGCCTCGAGAGGACGTTGCCGCGACCCACAGCCCGGCCCGCCGAGCCGGGCGAAGGGGGCTAGACCAGCACCTCGAAGCTGGCGGTCCCGGCGGCCATGAGCGCCGCCAAGGATCATAAGCGTCACTGGGGACTCCGTGCAACCCGGCGCTCAAGATCCAGATGCTCAAGTCAGACCCGATGCATGGATCACGGAGGTCCGGGAGTACATGAAAGACAATATCCTCCCTGATGAACGTGTATCCGCTGAACGGATTGCGCGTATGGCTAAGAGACACATGGCGGTAGAGGGGGATCTCTACCGATGTGGCGCCAACCACATCCTATTGCGGTGCATAACCCAGGGGGAAGGCTGCGACTTGTTCGCTGAGATCCATGGAGGCGAATGTGGGAGTCATTCTTCCTCACGCACGCTTGTCGGTAAAGCCTTTCGGCATGGCTTCTACTAGCCGGCAACACTCCAGGATGCCGTCGAGCTGGTCGAGAGCTGCTAAGCGTGCCTGTTCCACGCCAAGCAGATCCATACACCGGCTTGGACGGTACAGATGATCCAGCCCGCATGGCCATTTGCCGTACTGGGGCTGGACATCCCGGGCCTGGGACCATTCCCCAGAACCGAAGACAGGGACCCGCTCCCGAACCTTCGGAACACGGAACACCGCTGTAAGTTCTACCCCTAGAGCAACAATAGGGCAGGCCTTTCTTTTTGTAGTAATTTCCATAAAAGTCCGTGAACAGGGCTTGGAGCAACTAAGCCTCAGGGGACGGTCCAGGACTATGTTCAGCTTCGCCTGGTTCCGACCCCAAGCGCGTAGAGTCTTGCTTCCCTTGAGGTGGGTCGTGGCCTACATATGTTGCCCGCCTTCCCCCGTATGGAAATTTATATGAAAAAAAACCTACCCTACGTTGCTCTACTTTGGTACTCATTTAATTTACTTATTAAGTTTTTATGATTACCCTACTAACGCGTGCTCAATATGCGTTCAACTCCCTCTTCTCATTCTCATCTTTAGTCGGAATTTGCTGCAGATACGACTAAGGAATAGAGGGGGGGAGCCCACAAGGAGAATTACTTTTTCCTTACTTGTGTGCAGGACTTCTCAGCCTCAGCTCCCCGCAGGAGTATGGTAGGCGCATCCACCCAATAGAACGCACCTACCAGGGGGCCGCTACGGGATTGCGGTAGGCCAAAAACCCCAAGGTAAGATCAAAGGGCTAGCCCTCACAGGGGCGAGGTCCGAAGGCCCCACGTGTCCAGCGGGGCCGGACCTCCCTCCTCTTTGAGGGGAGCTCCAGGGCCGCCGCGTGGTCTACAGAAGTCGGACCTCCCCCCTCTGCGTGGAGAGGCCCGGGGCCTCCATGTGCCCTGCAAGCCCGGACCTCCTCTCAGGCGGGAGCTCCGGGCCCGCCACGTGACCAACAGGCTCGGACCCCCCTCCGGTCTCGTGAGGCGGGTCCTGGAGACCTCCGAAACCCTTACTATACAGTGGGGACCCGGACAAGGTGTCTATGCAGAGCTTCGAGATTGGTCAAGGCCTCCGAGTCCTTGCGGAGCTAAGGGCTCGGTCAGGAAAGGCCAAGAAGAAGACTAGGGCATGCAGACACAGAAAGAAACAGGAGTCTGTCCATACAAAGGCTCCACGAGCTGGGCTACAGACTCAACAAAAATAAAAAAGGAAGTACAGGGCCTTGTGGACACGAGGGCAGATGCTTAGGGGTCCCCGGACTCCCGATGAAACCTAGAGGCCACGAGGGCAGCTAAGTCCTCGACTTCGGCCCTGGCAGCATCCTCCTGGTCGGCGATGGGTCCTAAACGGACCGGCCCCAGAGAAAAGGAAGGGTCTCGGCTAACGAAGCACGACAGAACGTGCATCGCAACCTCGCAAGGCCCCGACCTTCCGCTTCCAGCTCGTCGGTGATCACTGATTCGAGCCGACCTAGCTCGTCGCCGAGAGACTCAAGGGCTGGGACCGCTTTGGACACCGGCCATGCTGGGGTCTCCAACTGCACAGGGCTAAAACCAAGAGGAGCCAAGGCGGATCCCGCCTTAGCAATGAAGCACCAGACCGTCTGGGCCTCGGCAGTCCGCAAGGACTGGAGCCTCTCTACCTCTTGGCGGGCCGCTAGCTCGCGATCCATCGCCGCCTGAAGCTCCTTGGAAGACTGTTCCTCCCTCGCGGCGACAGCCGACTCACGGAGCTCCAGCTCCTCAGTCCGAGCCCTTAGCTCCTCCACCTTGACCCTCAGCCGAGCGGTGGTCTTCTCCTCCTCGGCCGCAGCAGCGTGTTCCCGTTCAGCGACGGCGTGCTCCCGACGGGCTACCTGCAGCTGCAACTCCTCCGCGGCAGTGGAACACTCCTTGGCTTTGGCTTCAGCTTTGGCCAGAGCCTCGCGGCAGGTGGCACGAACCCGTTGCGCCTCTAACTCCAAGCGGCTAATGGCCTTCTTCTGGGTGCTAAGCAGAGCACTCATAGCCTCAAGCCTTGACTGCCTTGAGTCGAGGTCCGCTCGGGCCCACTGCTGCCAGCTGAGAAGGCGTTCCCTCTCGCCGGCCAATGCCTTCCGCTCCTGCTCAAAGGCAGATTGGAGCTACCGGGTGCTGGTCTGGGCACGCTCCACGGCGTCCCACACGGGCACCGGAGCAGGGGGAGCAGGAGTTGCGCCGCTGGACCCCCCGGACGAGTCCAAGGCCGGCGGGAGCGCCGGCGCCTCAGCAGCCACGGTGGGGCGCTGTCCTAAGCAGGCCAGGGGGCCAGCAGGCACACCTACAGCAGCCCTCCCGGTCTCAAGACCTGGCTTCTGGGCAGGTGAAGGAGGGCGGGTAGGAGCAGATGCGGCCACTGCGGCCACTGCCCCCGCCGATTCGGGAGCTATGGGGGCCGCTGCGGTCCCCAGGTGCCGAGGCGCGGAGCCCCTGCTGGTTGAAGGCGGCCGGATAAGAGGCCCGCCCCTGGCAGCCGGTCGGTCCCTGCAAAGAAGAAGAAGCCCTCAGAATAAGAGAGAAGAGGCAGGAGCTCTGCTCCTATAAGTTAGAAAGGATAACACTTACTGGGCGGCATGAGCGCTCCAGCGAGCTTGCAGCACTGGCCTCTGGGCGGTAGCTGAACTGCCAGGACCAGCGGCTGGAACGGTCGCGGAGTGGGACGCCTGGACCTCCAGCGCACTCGTCGGCGTCGCCCCACCAACATCCGTCCTGGGAGCCCCGCCGCTCGAGGGAAGATGGCGAGATACTTGGGCTGATTCGGACGGCAGCTGTCTGGGGAGAGACCCGCCGGGGGGGACACTCGGGACCTCTTCGGGTCGCCACCCGATGGACCAGCACCTCCGGGAGATGGAAGCAAAGTAGCTCCGGCACCCTGGCTTGGCACAGGCGGCACCCTCGGAGGAGACCGAGCGCGTTTCTTCTCTAAATGCCCGGGGGCCAGCTCTTTCCCTTTCCCTTTATCGGCGGCTTGGGTTCCGTCGGCTTTGGGGGAGGGATTGGCAGCAGCGGATGCCTCATGCCCTGATCCGGGGTGCTCGGTTCCTGGAATGGTGATACCCCGGAAGGCATCCCCGACCTGACGAACGGCAATCCCGATATCATCAAGGTTCGGCATCTTCCGCAGGAGCTCTGGCCTCCTCTGAGGCTCCAAGAAGAGGGGGGTGGCAGAAGGCGGAAAGGCGGGGACGCCGCTGGGAATGTTGTCACCGCTCACCTTGCTCACCATCTCCTCCAGCTCTTCGTCGGAAGGTACAGAGCCGGGGCCTCTCTCCAGCCTGGTACAGTCCTGCTCACCGGTATAGTACCACGCTGGGCGGCTGCGTTGCTGCAAGGGAGCAATGCGGCGTGACACAAAGTCCATCAGCACCATTAGAGACGTCAGCCCCTCGTTGGCCAAGAACCGGATCCGCTCCAAGACCGGAGTGTACTCCTGCTCCAGCTCAGGGATCTCCTCCCAGAAGCGGCGATCGGTGGTTGGGCTGGCGGTTGGGAGTTGTAAGCGATCGTGCTCGTCGGTCTGCACTACCACCCAGCCCTCCCTCCAGTTCTCCCACCTTGATGCGCTGAAGGGTAGGAGGTATCCGGAAACCTTGGGGTCTTTGCAGCGATGCTGGAAGTAATATGCCCCCATCTGAGTCTTTGAGCCGCGTCCAGTCATCCACAGCACAAAGAAGTGGCGGAAGAGCGTCACGGAGGCGTGCACCCCCACGAACATCTCGCAGAAGTGGACAAAAACAGCCGCCATTGCGAAGGAGTTGGGGGAGAGATGGTGGAGCTGGAGACCGTATGTCTCCAGCAGGGTGACGAAGAAGGAAGAAATCGGCGGAACGAACCCCGCCAGAGCATAAGCGGTGAAGAAGACTATCTCCCCCTTTTCCAGGACTAGGGGGAGAGATCCTCGGCGGAGCCGATGCTTCTGCTCTTCCGAGCGCCAGCACAGCAGCGTGCGCACTGGCCCGAGCTCGGAGGAGCGAACGAGGCGCGTCGGAAGCAAGTTGGAAGCCATAGCGAAAGAAGGCGCAAGGGCAGGAGAGCCGGGGTGCAAGAGTTCAAGGGAAGTACGAGCGCAATGCGAAGGGAAGCCGCGATGCGGGTGAGATCCCCTTTTAAAACTTTCCAGGGATGGTTCGAGGTAATTTGAAAACCTCCGGAAACATCGCATCGGCGACCTCGTCGGCTCCGAGACTGGGCGCCGATGAAAGCTGGGCCCAAGCCGCTTAACTAAAGCGGTGGGGTCAAGGAGTCAGCCTCCTGAGAAGATGAGCCGGCAAGGCACTTCGGCGGTTCCCGAAGAAAGCGCCGCAACGTGCAGAAGTGGCAGCCTTGGGAACCGCCGCAGTAAAAGCAATCATCAAGTGAGCGCACGCTGTCACGACCCCGCGGCCGTTCGTGCTCCGGCAGCGGCCAATTCGGGACTTAGAGAAAGTGCACGGATCGGAAGAGACGGAGGACCCACCTCGGGCTCGCTATCTCCCCCGAGATGGGCCCGGGGGCCACTGTCGGTACCTGAGATATGGGGTACCCCCGCGCACTGGGTAAAATGCCTAAGGTACTCGCCCTTCTCCGCAGGGAGAGCTCCGAAGGCGCCACACGTCCGCCTAAGGCATACAGAAGCCGGACCTCCCCCTCCGCGGGAGAGAGGTCCGAAGACGCCACGCGTCCAGCGGGGCCGGGCCTCCCTCTCCGCAGAGGAGAGCTCTGGGCCCGCCACGTGGCATACAGAAGCCGGACCTCCCCCTCCGTGGGGAGAGGTCCGGAAGCTCCACGTGCCCCGCAGGCCGGGCTCTTCTCGCCTCAGAGAAGGGCTCCGGACCCGCCACGTGGCCAGAAGAACGGTGCTGCCTGCCCCCGAGCGGTAGGCGGCGGGCGTAAAGGCGCCCCACACCTTGCCCGTACAAGGTATTCAAGGCCCGCGTCTTCCCAAGACGCGGAAACGCGGAGCACGCGTCTGTAAGGTGCCGTTGCGCCCAGTCGCATCACAGACTGGCGCGCGGTGTCAGGACCTGCCAGCTAATAAACGCCGTGACAAGACATCCCATGCCGCCTGCGCCGTCATCAACCACTACGACTAGCATGTGGCATGGGCAGGGCGGCAAGATGAAGACTCAGAAGCCTTCGACCAGAGGCAACTACCGGCGTAACTACAGATACGGTAGATAACAGGCAATCTTCCCGGGACCACCTGTCGGGTCCCGGCTCACCTTGTAAGCCGCCCGAGTCTTGGACTATAAAAGGCTCCGGCAGGCGTCGATAGCAAGGGTTCGCACTTTGCAACTCATACGCTAGCCATACACTCTCAAGCTGTAACTCACCCCCAAGCTCAGGCCTCCGGCCCCGAGCAGCAAGCAATACAGCGAGCTCCATAGCTCGCCGTGGACGTAGGGTTTTACGCTCCGGCGGCCTGAACCACGTAAAACTCGCCGTGTCAAGCTCTCGCTAACTCGTCCATCCGCGCAAGCTTTCCGCTAGGAGACTAGCCCCGCCGAAAAAAGAACCTCCGCGGGCTGCCCAGTGCAGGCCCGGGGGAAGTGTCGATCGCACACTTCGACAGGCATAACTGCAGATACGGTAGATGACAGACAATCTCCCCGAGACCATCTGTCGGGTCCCAGGCCCCCTTGTAAGCCACCCGAGTCTTGGACTATAAAGGCTCGGGTGGGTGACGTTAGCAAGGGTTCGCACTCCCGCAACTCATACGCTAGACATCAGTCATCCCCAAGCTCAGGACTCCAGTTCTGAGCAGCAAGCAATACAGCGAGCTCCTCAGCTCACCGTGGACGTAGGGTTTTACGCTCCAGCGGCCCGAACCACGTAAAACCCGCCGTGTCAAGCTCTTCCTAATTCGTCCATATGCTCAAGCTCTCCGCAAGCGACTAGCCCCACCGAAAAAAGAACCTCCGCGGGCTGCCCAGTGCAGGTGCGGGGGAAGTGTCGACCGCACACTTCGACAGCCTCCATGGATCTCAGCGAGCAAGTCGCAGCCTTCCCCCTGGGTTATGCACCACAATAGGACGTGGTTGGTGCCACGCCGGTAGAGATCCCCCTCTACCAGCGCGTATCTCTTAGCCATACGCACGATCCGTTCAGCGGTTGCATGTTCATCAGGGAGTATGTTGTCTTTCAAGTAGTCCCGGATCTCCGTGATCCATGCATCGGGTCTGACTTGAGCTTCTGGATCTTGAGCGCTGGGTTGCACGGAGTCCCCAGTGACGCTTACGATCCTTGGCGGCATCCATGGCTGTAGGGCCGCCGGGATCACCAGCTTCGAGGTGCTGGTCAAGCCCCCTTCGCCCGGCTCGGAGGGCCGGGCTGTGGGCCGCAGCAACGTCCTCTCGAAAACTCCTTCGGGCACAGGAGTTCCGGTGGAAGCCTTCGTTGAGAGGTCGTCAGCTGCGGCATTGCCAGCGCGCGGTACGTGGTGCAGGTCCAAGGTGAGGAAGTCTTTCTCCAACATCTGCACGTGAAGCAGATAAGCAGCTAGCTGTGGGTCATTGCAGGAGCATTCACCCATGACTTGCTTGATAACCAGCTGGGAGTCCCCCTGTGCCAACAACTGGCGAGCGCCTAGAGACAGGGCTGTCTGTAGGCCAAAGATGAGTGCTTCATACTCTGCCATGTTGTTGGTTGCCTTGAAATTGAGACGCACCATGTACCCAAACTGCTCCCCGGATGGCATGAGGAGCAGTACGCCGGCACCGGCCCCCTGCTTTCGCGAGGAGCCATCCAAGAAGAGCGTTCAGTGGGGCTCGGTGAAGACCGGAGCTTGGTGCTCTGGTTCACCGTCTTCGTGGCCCCCTGGGTCAGTCTTTGTTGGCGTCCACTCTGCCACAAAGTCTGCCAGTGCTTGGCTTTTGACTGCATGGCGAGGAAGGAAGTCCAGCTCGATCTCCGCCAGCTCCGCCGCCCATTTAGCGATGTTGCCAGTCGCATGGGGGCTGTGAAGAATCGTCTTCAGTGGATAGGAGGTGACTACCGAGACCCGGTGGGCCTGGAAGTAATGGCGGAGCTTCCTGGAGGCCACGAGCACTGCATACAGCAGCTTGTGGACTTCTATGTACCTTGTCTTGGCATCGTGAAGTACTTCGCTGATGTAGTAGACAGGCCTCTGGATAGTCCGAACCCTCTCTCTTAGGTTTGAGAGGTCTTCATCCGTTGGCCCTGGCCCGCTGGAGGTGAGTGGATCCAAGGGGACTTCCGGGAGTTGGAACCCGGAGGCCCTTAGGCTATCTTGGCCCCCCGGGGGGACCCGCTGGTTCTCCGGGAGCTCTGGAGGGTCCTGCGGGATCTGCGGGAGGTCCCGTTGGGCCCCCGGGGGTCCCACAGGACCCCCAGGGGTTTATCTTGGCGGTCCGGGAGGCCGCCCTGGACCTCCGGGAGGTTGCCTTGGAGGTCCGAGAGACCGTATTGGTCCTGCGGGGTCTCCTGGCGTCTGTCTTCTGCTGCCGGAGCAGGTTGTGAAGATGAGAGGTCCGGCCGCTCTGCGATGAGGACCATACTCACCACCTCGGTTGTTGCCGCGATGTAGAGCAACAGATGCTCTCCGGGCTCTGGCGCTACCATGATAGGTAGGGTCGTCAGGAGCCGCTTCAACTCCTGGAAAGCCTCTTCTGCTTCGTCAGTCCAAGCAAATGGACTGGATTTGCACAGGAGCTTAAAGAAAGGAAGTGCCCGCTCTGCTAGCCTCGGTATAAACTGACTCAGCGCGGCTAGGCATCCTGTGAGTTTCTGGACATCTTTGACGTGGGCAGGAGACCACATCAAGTCGATGGCCTTGATCTTCTCTGGGTTGGCTTCAATCCCCCGGTGCGAGACCAGGAATCCTAAGAGCTTCCCGGAGGATACACCGAACACACATTTGTCGGGGTTCAGCTTGGTGCACGTAGAGCGCAATTTGTCAAAAACTAAGGCTAGGTTATCTAACAAAGATGAACCCTGCCTGAGCTTGACAACGATGTCATCGACGTACACCTCAACTAAGTCTCTTATTAACTCTCCAAAGGTTTTGTGCATTGCTCGCACAAAGGTGGGGAGAGCATTCTTTAGGCCGTAAGGCATAGAGACATAACAATAGAGGCCATCTACTGTGATGAAGGAGGTGTGCTCTTCATCCTCCCTAGACATGGGGATCTGATGGAAACCCGAGTAGGCGTCTAGGAAGCACAGCATATCGCAGCCTGATGTTGAGTCTATTATTTGATCTATTCTAGAGAGAGGGAATGGATTTTTGGGACATGCCTTATTGAGACTGGTGTAGTCGATGCACATCCGGAGCTTCCCGCCGCCCTTCGGGACAACGACGGGGTTCGCCAACCACCGGGGGTGGTGGACTTCCCGTATGAAGCCAGCGTCCAGCAGCTTCTTGATTTCTTCACGAATGAAGTTTTGCCGCTCGATGGACTGCTTGCGGGGCTTCTGCTGAACTGGCTGGGCGTCGGGGAAGACCTTTAAGTGGTGCTCGATCACCTCCCTAGGGATCCCCGGCATCTGTGACGGCTGCCATGCAAACACATCAACGTTGTGCCGGAGGAAGGTGACGAGCGCGCCTTCCTATTTGCTATCCAGGCCGCCGGCTACCCGGGTGGTCTGGGTGGCTTCGGCGCCGACTTGGACGCCCTTTAAGGGGACGTTGCCTTCGTCGTGGGGTTGCACCCGGGGTGCTGTGGCGGAGGCACGGTGGCGTGCTCTCGGGTGGAGCTGGTCTGGCTCTGCACTGCCAGGGGCTGGTGCTCCAGCTGTTGCGAGCGCTTGGAGTTTCTCCAAGGCCGACACTGCAGCAGTGCGGTCTCCACGAATCCTGAGGACGCCTGTCGAAGTGTTCGGTCGACACTTCCCCCGGGCCTGCACTGGGCAGCCCGCGGAGGTTCTTTTTTCGGTGGGGCTAGTCCATTGCGGAGAGCTTGAGCGTATGGACGAGTTAGTAAGAGCTTGATAGGACGAGTTTTACGTGGTTCAGGCCGCCGGAGCGTAAAACCCTACGTCCACGGCGAGCTATGGAGCTCTATGTATTGCTTGCTGCTCAGAACCTGAGTCCTGAGCTTGAGGATGAGTTACAGCTTGGGGGTGAATGGCTAGAGTGCGAACCCTTGCTAACGTTGCCTACCCGAGTCTTTTATAGTCCAAGACTCGGGTGGCTTACAAGGGGGGCCCGGGACCCGACAGGTGGTCCCGGGGAGATTGTCTGTCATCTATCGTATTTGCAGTTATGCCGGTAGTTGTCTCTGGCGAAGACTTCTGAGTCTTCGTCTTGCAGCCCTGCCCATGCCGTATGCTAGTGTTAGTGGTTGATGACGGCACGGGCGGCATGGGATGTCATGTCGCTGCGTTTATTGGCTGGCAGGCTCTGACACTGCACGCTAGTCTGTGATGCGACTGGCCGCAACGTCGCCTGACAGCGGCGTGCTCCACGTCTCCGTGTCTTGGGAAGACGCGGGCCTTGAATACCTTGTACGGGCAAGGTATGGGGCGTCTTTACACCCGCTGCCTATCGCTCGGGGGCAGGCAGCATCATTCTGTTGGCCATGTGGCGGGCCCGGACCCTCCTCAGAGGAGAGGAGGGTCCGGCCCCGTGGGACACGTGGAGCCTTCGGACCTCTCCCCGTGGAGGGGGAGGTTCGGCTTCTGTCGGCCATGTGGCGGGCTCGGAGCTCCTCTCTGAGGAGAGGGAGGTCCGGCCCCGCCGGATACGTGGCACCTTCGGACATCTCTCCCGCGGAGGGGAGGTCCGGCTTCTGTATGCCACGTGGCGGGCCCGGAGCTCTCCTCTGAGGAGAGGGAGGTCCGGCCCCGCCAGACGCGTGGCGCCTTCGGAGCTCTCCCTGCGGAGAAGGGCGAGTTCCTTAGGCATTTTCCCCTGTGCGCGGGGGTACCCCATATCGCGGGTACCGACAGTGGCCCACGGGCCCATCTCGGGGGAGATAGCGAGCCCGAGGTGGGACCTCCGTCTCTTCTGATCCGCGCACTTTCTATAAGTCCCGCATTGACCGCTGCCGGAGCACGAACGGCCGCGGGTTTCTGGGAGCGTGCGCCCACTTGATGGTTGCTTTTACTTCGGCGGTTCCCAAGACTGCCACTTCTGCACGTTGCGGCACTTTCTTCCGGAACCGCCGAAGCGCCTTGCCGGCTTGTCTTCTTAGGAGACTGACTCCTTGACCCACCACTTCAGTCGGGCGGCTTGGGTCCACCTGTCATCGGTGCTCGGTCTAGGAGCCGAAGCGGTTGCCGATGCGGCGTATTCGAAGAGTTCCGAATCGCCTGGAATTGCACCTGGGAAGGTTTTAGAGGGGATCTTACCCGCATTGCGGCTTTTCTTCGCACTTCCCAGCGTTTCTTCTTGGACTCTTGTGCCTTTGCCCTCTTGCCCTTGAGTCCTCCCTCGTCATGGCCTCCAACCCGCCACCAGAGAAGAAGCGTGTTCGATCTCCTCCAGCGGCGGCGTCTGTGCCAAGTCGGGAATCTGGGGTGCCTGGCACTCCTTCCGGTGGCGACTCAAAGAGGCCCCGGGCTGATGCGTTGTGGGGAGCTTCTGGGACATCCCCGGCTCCGCCAGTTCAAGCGACTGCGGAGCGGCCGTCAGTGACGGTAGCGGGCTTTGGGAGTCCTACCCCGGCTCGGAAGTCGGGGTTCAGAGCCCGCTGGAGTGTCCGCACTTCCCGGCCATCCCCGACTGGCGGGGAGTCTGTGCCGTTGCGCTCGGAACCCGGGACAACTGCCGCGGCCCCCAAGCCAGCGCGAGCTTCTCCAGTTCGTGCCTGCGATGTTTTCCGTCTTCCTTTTGGTTTTGCCTGGCAGAGCCCTTAGCTCCGCAAGGTGCTCAGAGGCCTTCACCAATCTCGACGTTCTGCTCCGGCACCTTCCCCGGGTCCTTATTATATTAAGGGCCCCGGAGGTCCTCGGGGCCCGCCTCACGAGGATGGGGAGGCCCGGATCAGCCGGCCACGTGGCGGTCCCAGAGCTCTCCTCTGATGAGAGGGAGGTCCGGACCCGCGGTACACGTGGGGCCTTCGGGCCCCTCCCCTCAGAGGGGGGTCCGGTCCCGCTGGACCCGTGGATCCTTCGGTCTTGCCTTGGAGTTCCGGTCTTGCGTAATCCCGTAGTGGCCCCCTGGCAGGGGCATCCCATTGGTCAGGCGCTCCTACCACATTCCTGTAGGGATTTGAGGCCGAGAGGTCCTGCACACAAGTAGGGAAAACGTAATTCTCCTTGGGGGCTCCCCCTCCCTTATCTCATAGTCTTATTTGACTTACCAGCCTCTGGTAAGGCAGCAAATGCTGACTAGTGGTGAGAATGAGAAGAGGGAGCTGAGCACATGGCAGCCATGCACCGCAAGGGTAGTCATAAAAAACTTAGTACACAATTTAAATGAGTACGAGGAAAGAGCAAAGTAGAACAGGTTTCTTTTCGTATAATTTTCCACAGGAGGAAGGCAGGCTAAACATGGAGGCCACGACCCGCCCCATTAAGAAGGGAAGCAAGACTCTACGCGCTTGGAGTCGGAACCAGGCAAAGCTGAACGTAGTCCTGTACCGTCCCCTGGGGCTTAGCTGCTCTGAGCGCTGTTCCTGGACTCTATGGAGCTTATTACGAAAAGAAAGGACTGTCCTATCTTTGCTCTAGGGGTAGAACTTACGGAGGTGTTCTATGTTCCAAGGGTTTGGGAGCAGGTCCCCATCCTCGGTGGACAGGCGCACACACCCGGGGCGGCATACTCTCGCGACTCGGAAAGGGCCTTCCCAACTAGGGGAGAGTTTGTGGGTCCCTTCGCGAGAAAGTATGCGCCGCAGCACCAGGTCACCTTTCTGCAGCTCCCGGGCACGCACAGATCTCTGGTGGTAGCGATGAAGCGCTTGTCTGTACCGTGTGTTACGGAGTGCTGCATGCAATCAGACCTCGTCGACGAGGTCGATTTCCCCACGCCGGAGGTTGTCCTGCGCGGCTTCGTCGTAAGCCCGGACACGGTGAGACATCATGGTGATTTCTGGGGGAAGTATGGCTTTGGCCCCATACACCATGAAGAAGGGTGTCTCTCCGGTGGCCCGGCTCTGGGATGTCCGGTTAGCCCATAGTGTGCTCGGAAGCTCATCTACCCAATTGGCACCATGTTTCTTCAGACTGGCGTAGGTGCGAGTCTTAAGGCCCCGGAGAATCTCCGCGTTGGCCCTCTCGACTTGCCCATTGCTCTTTGGATGGGCGACAGAGGCATAGCACACCTGAATGCCGAGGTCTTCGCAGTAGTCTTGGAAGGCTGCGCTGGTGAACTGGGTCCCGTTGTCGGTGATGATTCTGTTCGGGACCCCGAACCGGCAGACAATAGACTTGATGAACTTTACTGCGGATTGCTTGTTGGTGGTGACAACTGGCGTGGCTTCCGGCCACTTGGTGAACTTGTCTATGGCGACATAGAGGTACTGGAATCCCCCGACGGTTCTGGGAAACGGTCCGAAGATGTCCAGCCCCCATATGGCAAATGGCCACAAGGGGGGGGATCATCTGTACCGCCTGAGCTGGTGTATGGATCTGCTTGGCGTGGAACTGGCACACCTTGCAGCTCTCGACCAGCTTGGCGGCATCCTGGAGTGCTGTCGGCCAGTAGAAGCCATGCCTGAAGGCTTTACCGACAAGCGTGCGTGAGGAAGAGTGACTTCCACATTCACCTCCATGGATCTCAGCGAGCAAGTCGCAGCCTTCCCCCTGGGTTATGCACCGCAATAGGATGTGGTTGGCGCCACGCCGGTAGAGATCCCCCTCTACCACCGCGTATCTCTTAGCCATACGCACAATCCGTTCAGCGTTGCATGTTCATCAGGGAGGATATTGTCCTTCAAGTAGTCCCGGATCAACGTGATCCATGCATCGGGTCTGACTTGAGCTTCTGGATCTTGAGCGCTGGGTTGCACGGATTCCCCAGTGACGCTTACGATCCTTGGCAGCATCCATGGCTGTAGGGCCGCCGGGACCGCCAGCTTCGAGGTGCTGGTCAAGCCCCCTTCCCCCGGCTCGGTGGGCCGGGCTGTGGGCCGCAGCAACGTCCTCTCGAAAACTCCTCCGGGCGCGGGGGCTCCGGTGGAAGCCTTTGTTGAAAGGTTGTCAGCTGCGGCATTGCCAGCGCGAGGTACGTGGCGCAGGTCCAAGGCGAGGAATTCTTTCTCCAACATCTGCACGTGAAGCAGATACGCAGCTAGCTGTGGGTCATTGCAGGAGCATTCGCCCTTGACTTGTTTGATGACCAGCTGGGAGTCGCCCTGTGCCAACAACTGGCGAGCGCCTAAAGACAGGGCTGTCTGCAGGCCAAAGATGAGTGCTTCATACTCTGCCATGTTGTTGGTTGCCTTGAAATTGAGACGCACCATGTACCAAACTGTTCCCCCGATGGCATGAGGAGCAGTACGCCGGCACCGGCCCCCTGCTTTCGTGAGGAGCCGTCGAAGAAAAGTGTCCAGTGGGGCTCGGTGAAGACCGGAGCTTGGTGCTCTGGTTCACCGTCTTCATGGCCCCCTGGGTCAGTCTTCGTTGGTGTCCACTCTGCCACAAAGTCAGCCAGTGCTTGGCTTTTGACTGCATGGCGTGGAAGGAAGTCCAGCTCAAACTCCGCCAGCTCCGCCGCCCATTTAGCAACGTTGCCAGTCGCATGGGGGCTGTGAAGAATTGTCTTCAGCGGATACGAGGTGACTACCGAGACCCGGTGGGCCTGGAAGTAATGGCGGAGCTTCCTGGAGGCCACGAGCACCGCATACAGCAGCTTGTGGACTTCTAGGTACCTTGTCTTGGCATCATGAAGTACTTCGCTGATGTAGTAGAGAGGCCTCTGGATGGTTCGAACCCTCTCTCTTAGGCCTGGGAGGTCTTCGTCCATTGGCCCTGGCCCGCTGGAGGTGAGTGGACCCACGGGGGCCTCCGGGAGCTGGGATCCGGAGGCCCTTAAGCTATCTTGGTTATCCGGGAGTTCCGGGGGGTCTTGAGGGACCTCCGGGAAGTCCCATTTGGCCCCCAAGGGGTCCCGCAGGACCCCCGGGGGTTTATCTTGGGGGGTCCGGGAGACCGCCCTGGACCTCCGGGAGGCCGACCTGAACCTCCGGGAGGTTGCCTTGGAGGTCCGGGAGACCGTCTTGGTCCTGCGGGGCCTCTTGGCGTCTGTCTTCTGCTACCGGAGCAGGTTGTGAAGATGAGGGGTCCGGCCGCTCTGCGACGAGGACCATACTCACCACTTCAGTTGTCGCCGCGATGTAGAGCAGAAGGTGCTCTCCGGGCTCAGGGGCTACCATGATAGGTAGGGTCGTCAGGAGTCGCTTCAACTCCTGGAAAGCCTCTTCTGCTTCGTCAGTCCAGGCAAATGGGTCTGACTTGCGCAGGAGCTTAAAGAAAGGGAGTGCCCGCTCTGCTAGCCTCGGTATAAACCGACTCAGCGCGACTAGGCATCCCGTGAGTTTCTGGACATCCTTGACGCGGGCAGGGGGCCGCATCAAGTCGATGGCCTTGATCTTCTCTGGATTGGCCTCAATCCCTTGGTGCGAGACCAGGAATCCTAAGAGCTTCCCAGAGGACACACCGAACACACATTTGTCGGGGTTCAGCTTGGTGCGCGTAGAGCGCAACTTGTCAAAAACTAAGGCTAGGTTATCTAACAAAGATGAACCCTGCTTGACCTTAACAACTATGTCATCGACGTACACCTCAACTAGGTCTCTTATTAACTCCCCAAAGGTTTTGTGCATTGCTCGCACAAAGGTGGGGAGTGCATTCTTTAGGCCGTAAGGCATTGACACATAACAATAAAGGCCATCTACTGTGATGAAGGAGGTCTGCTCCTCATCCTCCCTAGACATGGGGATCTGATGGAAACCCGAGTAGGCGTCTAGGAAGCACAGCATATCACAGCCTGATGTTGAGTCTACTATTTGATCTATTCTAGGGAGAGGGAATGGATCTTTGGGACATGCCTTATTGAGACTGGTGTAGTCGATGCACATCCGGAGCTTCCCGCCGGCCTTCGGGACAACGACGGGGTTCGCCAACCACCGGGGGTGGTGGACCTCCCGTATGAAGCCAGCGTCCAGCAGCTTCTTGACTTCTTCACAAATGAAGTTTTGCCGCTCGATGGACTGCTTGCAGGGCTTCTGTTGAACCGGCCGGGCGTCGGGGAAGACTTTTAAGTGGTGCTCGATCACCTCCCTGGCGATCCCCGGCATCTGTGACGGCTGCCATGCAAACACGTCAACGTTGTGCCGGAGGAAGGTGACGAGCGCGCCTTCCTATTTGCGATCCAGGCCCCCGGCTACCCGGGTGGTCTGGGTGGCTTCGGCACCGACTAGGACGACCTTTAAGGGGACGCCGCCCTCGTCGAGAGGTTGCACCCGGGGTGCTGTGGCGGAGGCACGATGGCATGCGCTCGGGCGGAGCTGGTCCGGCTCTGCACTGCCGGGGGCTGATGCCCCAGCTGTTGTGAGCGCTTGGAGTTTCTCTAAGGCCGACACTGCAGCAGTGCGGTCTCCACGAATCCTGGGGACGCCCGTCAGTGTAGGCATCTTCAGGACGAGGTAGCCATAGTGGGCTACTGCCATGAATCGATACAGAGCTGGCCTGCCGATTATGGCGTTGAAGGGTAGGTCTATCTCCGCTACGTCGAACAGAATGTACTCTGTCCGATAGCTGTCCAGAGCTCCAAAGGTCACCGAGAGGCTAATGTTGCCGTAGGGAACGACCTGTCCCGGCCCTACCCCTGAGATCGGGCTCGACGGGGTGAGCTTGGCCATCGGGATCTGCAGCTTCTGGAAAGCTGCACGGCTGATGAGGTTCAGCCCAGCTCCACCATCTACCAAGATGTGGTACATCCTCACGTTGACGATGGTCGGAGCTACCAAGAGCGGTAGTTGGCCGGCCCCAGCCATGTTCCTGGGGCAGTCGGAGGCGTCAAAGCTGATGGGGGTCCCCATCCACTTGAGGTGTGGTGCGGCACTTGGGAGTGGAGCCACCGACGCTACCGCTCGGTGCAGAGTCTTGACTGCGCTTCAGGACGAGGGGTCGGCGGACCGCCGTATATGACGTAGAGCTTTTTTTGACGCTCATCGTCGCTGGAGCTGGAGTCCTCATGGTTGTGTGCCGCCTTCACGGCGCGCTGAGGCTCCTGGAACTCCTCTGGGTGGTCGATGCTGTCTGGGACATCGACCCTCTGCTTGCCCTCCTTTGGACGGAAGGGTGGGGCATCAGTCCGCTGCTGCTTCCCTTTGCGGAAGCGCTCTGCGAGCTTTTGGATCTCCCGGCACTCGGCAGTAGTGTGGCGACAGCTGCCGTGCACGGGGCATATATTGTCTTGATCACCTTCTGGGATTGGTGATCTTCGCCGCCTCTTGTCGGGGCGCGGCCCCCGAGCCCCACTGAGCGTCGCTTCAGTGACGACTGGAGCTGCGGTCGGTGATTCTATCTTGCCTATGCCTCGGTTCTTGGCCTTCTTGCTGCCTCCATAGGGAGTAGGACCAGATCCGGGCTGTCCTCCTGACTCGGAGGACGGCAGTGAGTGCCAGTTTCGCCCTTCGGCTGCCCTGGCGCACTTGTCTGCCAGGCTGAAGAGCTCGGAGACATCGCGGACCTCTCTGGTCGCGAGCTTCTCGAGCATCTTCTTGTCCCGGACGCCTTGCCAGAACGCCACCACCACAGAAGCATTTTGAATGTGTGGGATGGTGTTCTGCACCTGGGAGAACCGCTGGATGAAGGAGCGCAGCGACTCCCCCGGTTGTTGCTGGATGGCGTGGAGGTCGAGCTCCATGCCAGGCCGGGTGTAGGAACTGCCGAAGTTGGCGATGAACTGCCGGCAGAGCTCTCCCCAGGAAGTTATGGAACCCTGGGGGAGGTTCATGAGCCAAGACCGGGCTGGACCGGTCAAGGCAACAGGGAAGTAATTGGCCATGACGGCTTCATTCCCTCCTGCGGCAAGTACGGCGGTGGAGTAGATCTGGAGGAACTCCGCCGGGTTGACGCTGCCGTCGTACTTCTCGGGCAGGTGCGGCCGAAACTTGCACGGCCACTTCGCGAAGCGAAGGTGGGGCGCGAGGGCCGCACATCCTGCTTCTGTCGCCGCAGGTTCTGGTGCCGCGAACGCTCGGTTCGCACCGGGCACAGTGTACCCCGGTATGGGCAAGGCTGCGCCATAGGCCGGGGGCGCCATCTGCAGGACATATGACTGTGGCATATTCTGCACGGCGTAGGCCTGGGGCAGAGATCGCGTGGCGAAAGTCTGCTCTTCAGCCTGGGTCGAGGCCGACGTCATGCTGCCGCCAGCCTCTTGGTTGCGACGCCTTTCTCGGCGTTGCTCGAGGCATACCCGGGCATCTTGACCCAAGTGACACCGCTCCAGCTCTGTCCTCAGATCCATCGACTGGAGCCTGGTAGAGCTGGAATCTTCCGTCTGCTCGTCAACCATTGGCGTGCGCATCAGCGACACGGCCGGTTGGCCAGAGCGTCGTCCCTGCCGAAGTCGAGGGCTTGCGGCGGCGACGACAAGATGGTCTACCTCGCGAATCCACTTCTGGGTCGCTGCCTGAGGTGCGTCCCCAGCAGGCGGATTGTGCAGTAGCGCCCTTGCTGCAGCTAGCGCACCCCCACCGGGTACGCCCAGCGCTACTGAAGACCTGACGCTGGTTGGAGCCTGCATTGCCGGGGTCGGCGCTGCCAGAGCCGGTTGCTGGCTCCCAGCTTGTACCGACACACTCCGTCCCGAGTGTGTTGACATGTACTCCCCCTGGTCGCGGTTCGCCGCGGAGGCGGGGGAGGAGAGTTTGCCGCTGAAGGAAGCTTGGTCATCTTCGTCGGCGGAAACTCGTCGCGCAGGGGAAAAGCCCCCTACCTGGCGCGCCAAATGTCGAAGTGTTCGGTCGACACTTCCCCCCGGCCTGCACTGGGCAGCCCGCGGAGGTTCTTTTTTCGGTGGGGCTAGTCCCTTGCGGAGAGCTTGAGCGTATGGACGAGTTAGTAAGAGCTTGACACGGTGAGTTTTACGTGGTTCAGGCCGCCGGAGCATAAAACCCTACGTCCATGGCGAGCTATGGAGCTCGCTGTATTGCTTGCTGCTCAGAACCTGAGTCCTGAGCTTGAGGATGAGTTACAGCTTGGGGGTGAATGGCTAGAGTGCGAACCCCTGCTAACGTCGCCTACCCGAGCCTTTTATAGTCCAAGACTCGGGTGTCCTACAAGGGGGGCCGGGACCCGACAGGTGGTCCCGGGGAGATTGACTGATATCTACCGTATCTGCAGTTATGCCGGTAGTTGTCTCTGCCGAAGGCTTATGAGTCTTTGTCTTGTAGCTCTGCCCATGCCGCATGCTAGTCGTAGTGGTTGATGACGGCGCGGGCGGCATGGGATGTCTTGTCGCTGTGTTTATTGGCTGGCAGGTTCTGATACCGCGCGCCAGTCTGTGATGCGACTGGACGCAACGGCACCTGACAGAGGCGTGCTACGCGTCTCCGCGTCTTGGGAAGACGCGGGCCTTGAATACCTTGTACGGGCAAGGTATGGGGCGTCTTTACGCCCGCTGCCTATTGCACAGGGGCAGGCAGCGCCGTTCCGCTGGCCACGTGGCGGGCTCGGAGCCCTTCTCAGAGGAGAGGAGGGTCCGGCCCGGCGGGGCACGTTGAGCCTTCGGACCTCTCCCCGCGGAGGGGGAGGTTCGGCTTATGTTGGCCACGTGGCGAGCCCGGAGCTCCTCTCTGAGGAGGGGGAGGTCCGGCCTCTCTGGACAGGCGGCACCTTCGGACCTCTCTCCCACGGAGGGGGAGGTCCGGCTTCTGTATGCCACGTGGTGGGCCCGGAGCTCTCCTCTGAGGAGAGGGAGATCCGGCCTCGCTGGACGCGTGGCGCCTTCGGAGCTCTCCCTGCGGAGAAGGGCGAGATCCTTAGGCATTTTCCCCTGTGCGCGGGGGTACCCCATATCGAGGGTACCGACAGCGGCGTATGCCTGGGGCAGAGTTCGCGTGGCGAAAGTCTGCTCTTCAGGTTGGGTCGAGGCCGACGTCACGCTGTCGCCAGTCTCCTGGTTGCGACGCCTTTCTCGACGTCGCTCGAGGTACACCCGGGCATCCTGGCCCAAGTGACACTGCTCCAGCTCTGTCCTCAGGTCCATCGACTGGAGCCTGGTGGAGCTGGAATCCGCCATCTGCTCGTCAACCGTTGGCATGCGCGTCAGCGACACAGCCGGTTGGCTGGCGCGTAGTCCCCGCCGAAGTCGAGGGTTTGCGGCGGCGACGACGAGACGGTCTACCTTGCGAATCCACTGCTGGGTCACTGCCTGAGGCGCGTCCCCAGCGGGCGGATTGCGCAGTAGTGCTCTTGCTGCAGCCAGCGCACCCCCGTGGTGTACGCTCAGCGCTGCAGAAGATCTCACGCTGGTTGGCGCCTGCATTGCTGGAGTCAGTGTTGCCGGAGTTGGCTGCTGGCTACCAGCTTGCGCCGACACACTCCGTCCTGAGTGCGTCGACACGTATTCCCCGCTGGTCACGGTTCGCCGTGAATGTGGGGGAGGAGAGTTTGCCGCTGAAGGAAGCTTGGTCATCTTCGTTGGCGGAAACTCGTCGCGCAAGGGAAAGCCCCCCTACCTGGCACGCCAAATGTCGAAGTGTGTTTTCGGTACCCGCGATATGGGGTACCCCCGCGCACAGGGGAAAATTCCTAAGGATCTCGCCCTTCTCCGGAGGGAAAGCTCCGAAGGCGCCACGTGTCCAGTGGGGCCGGACCTCCCTCCCCTCGGAGGAGAGCTCCGGGCTCGCCACGTGGCCTACAGCAGCCAGACCTCCCCCCTCCGTGGGGAGAGCTCCGAAGGTGCCACATGTCCCGCGGGGCCGGACCCCCCCCTCCTCAGAGGAGAGCTCCGGACCCGCCACTTGGCCGATAGAAGCCGGACCTCCCGCCTCCACGGGGGAGAGGTCCGAAGGCTCCACATGTCCTGCAGGGCCGGACCTCCCCCTCCTCAGAGAAGAGCTCCGGGCCCGCCACGTGTCCAGCAGACAGCGCTGCCTGCCCCCGAGCGGTAGGCGGCGGGCGTAAAGACGCCCCATACCTTGCCCGTACAAGGTATTCAAGGCCCGCGTCTTCCCAAGACGCGGAGACGCGGAGCATGCCTCTGTCAGGTGCCGTTGCGCCCAGTCGCATCACAGACTGGCGCACGGTGTCAGAACCTGCCAGCCAATAAACGCAGCGACAAGACATCCCCTGCCGCCTCCGCCGTCATCAACCACTACGACTAGCGTGCGGCATGGGCAGGGCAGCAAGAAGAAGACTCAGAAGCCTTCGCCAGAGACAACTACCGGCATAACTGCGGATACGATAGTCTGCAGGAAATCTCCCTGGGACCACCTGTCGGGTCCCGGGCCCCCTTGTAAGCCACCCGAGTCTTGGACTATAAAAGGCTCGGGTAGGCGACGTTAGCAGGGGTTCGCACTCCCGCAACTCATACGCTAGACATCTCTCATCCCCAAGCTCAGGACTCCGGTTCTGAGCAACAAGCAATACAGCGAGCTCCCGAGCTTGCCGTGGACGTAGGGTTTTACGCTCCGGCGGCCTGAACCACGTAAAACTCGCCGTGTCAAGCTCTTACTAACTTGTCCATACGCTCAAGCTCTCTGCAAGGGTCTAGCCCCACCGAAAAAAGAACCTCCGCGGGCTGCCCAGTGCAGGCCCGGGGGAAGTGTCGACTGAACACTTCGACATTTGGCGCGCCAGGAAGGGGACTTTACCCTTGCGCGACGAGTTTCCGCCGACGAAGATGACCAAGCTTCCTTCAGCGGCAAACTCTCCTCCCCCGCGTTCACGGCGAACCGTGACCAGCGGGGAGTACATGTCGACGCACTCAGGACGGAGTGTGTCGGCACAAGCTGGTAGCCAGCAGCCGACTCCGGCAACGCCGACTCCAGCAATGCAGGCTCCGACCAGCGTGAGATCTTCTGCAGCGCTGAGCGTACACCATGGGGGTGCGCTAGCTGCAGCAAGAGCGCTACTGCGCAACCCACCTGCTGGGGATGCGCCCCATTCAGCGAACCAACAGTGGGTCCGCGAGGTGGACCGCCTCGTCGTCGCCACCGCGAACCCTCGGTTTTGGCGAGGGCGACGCCCCGGCCAACCGGCTGTGTCGCTGACGCGCACACCAACGGTTGACGGGCAGATGGCGGATTCCAGCTCCTCCAGGCTCCCATCGACGGACCTGAGAAGGGAGATGGAATGGTGCCACTTGGGCCAGGATGCCCGGGTGTACCTCGAGCGATGTCGGGAAAGGCGTCGCAACCAAGAGGCTGGCGATAGCATGACGTCGGCCTCGACCCAGCCTGAAGAGCAGATCTTCGCCACGCGATCTCTGCCCCAGGCATACGCCGTGCAGCATATGCCACAACCATATGCCCTGCAAACGGCGCTCCCGGTCTATGGAGCTGCCTTGCCAATACCGGGATACACTGTGCCGACAGCGAACCAAGCGTTCGCGGCACCAACACCTGCGGCAACAGGGGCAGGATGTGCGGCCCTGGCACCCCACCTTCGCTTCGCAAGGTGGCCGCGCAAGTTCCGGCCGCACCTGCCCGAGAAGTACGATGGCAGCGTCAACCCGGCGGAGTTCCTCCAGATCTACTCCACGGCCGTACATGACGCAGGAGGGGATGAGGCTGTCATGGCCAACTACTTCCCCGTCGCCTTGACCGGCCCAGCCCGGTCTTGGCTCATGAACCTCCCTCAGGGTTCCATAACTTCCTGGGGAGAGCTCTGCCGGCAGTTCATCGCCAACTTCGGCAGCTCCTACACCCGTCCCGGCACGTAGCTTGACCTTCACGCCATCAAGCAACAACCTGGGGAATCACTGCGCTCCTTCATCCAGCGGTTCTCCCAGGTACGCAACACCATCCCGCATATTCAAAGTGCTTCTGTGGTGGTGGCGTTCCGGAAGGGTGTCCGGGATGAGAAAATGCTTGAGAAGCTCGCGACCAGAGAGGTCCGCGACGTCTCCGAGCTCTTCAGCCTGGCGGACAAGTGCGCCAGAGCAGCTGTAGGGCGGAACTGGCACTCTCTGCCAGCCTCCGAGTCAGGAGGGCAGCCCGGGTCCGGCGCTGCTTCCTATGGAGGTGGCAAGAAGGCCAAGAACCGGGGGAGCGGCAAGATGAGGTCATCGACCGCGGCTCCTGTCGCCGCAGCAGCAACACCCAGTGGATCTCGGGGGCCACGCCCCGACAAAAGGCAGCGGCAGTCGCCAGCCCCGGATGGTGACCAGGGCGGGCTATGCCCAGTGCATGGCGCTGGCAACCATAGTGCTGCCGAGTGCTGGGATATCCAGAGGCTCGCAGAGCGCTTCCGCAAAGGGAGGCAGCAGAGAGCTGGGGCACCGCCCCTCCCTCAGAGGTAGGGCAAGCAGAAAGTCGGCGCTTCAGTCAGTGCCGGCCACCAGGTGGGGTTTCAGGAGCCTCAGCGTGTCATGAAGACAGTGCACAACGGTGAGGACTCCAGCTCTGATGGTGACGGGCCGGGGCGGTAGCCAACTGTGGATACCCCGAAAAGTCAGTGGAGGTGGCACTGCTGCGGCGTCAACCTTGGAGAAGCTCCGAGTAGTCACAGCAGCCCTAGCACCAATCCCAACGTTGCAGGATCGGGCCAGCCCCACCCAAGAGCACGCCTCTGTGCCTCGACTGTACCTCCGGGGGGCCGCCCAGGGTCTGTCAACCCCTTGAAGGCCTTGCCAGAAGGGGAAGACGCCTTGGGTCTCCAAAGAAGAGTCTGGGTTCTCCTACCCCTTGAAGGCCTTAGCATGAAGGGGAGGGTACCCCGGGGCGCCCAGGAGAAGCCGCGCAGGACCTGATCCAGTGTGAAGATGACAACCTCAGTGGAGACTACACTGCTGCGACATCAACCTTGGAGGTGTTCCAAGTAGTCACAACAGCCCAAGCACCAGCTCGATGGTGCAGAACAGGGCCAGCTCCACCCGGGTGCACGCCTCCGTGCCTCGGTCGTACCTCCTGGGGGCCACCCAGGGTCCGTCAACCCCTTGAAGGCCTTGCCAGAAGGGGAAGGCGCCTTGGGTCTCACAAGAAGAGTCCGGGTACTCCTACCCCTTGAAGGCCTTAGCCAGAAGGGGAGAACTCCCCGGGGCGCCCAGGAGAAGCCGCGAAGGACCTGATCCAGCGTGAAGATGACAACCTCGTCGACGAGGCTCGGCTGCAGGTGACACCCCACAACGCACGGTCTCGGCTGCTGCTCTAGCACTACCGCCAAAGAACAAAACACGTCAGGGACCTGCAGAAAGGCAACCTGGTGTCGTGGCACGCACTTTCCTGAGAAGGACCTATAAACTCTCCCCTACCTGGCGCACCAAATGTCAAAGTGTGTGGTTGACACTTCCCCCGGACCTGCACTAGGCAGCCCGCGGAGGTTCTTTTTCGGAGGGGCTAGTCACTTGCGGAGAGCTTGAGCGTAGGGACGAGTTAAGGAGGAGCTTGACACGGTGAGTTTTATGTGGTTTAGGCCGCTGGAGCGTAAAACCCTACGTCCACGGCGAGCTGAGGAGCTTGCTGTATTGCTTGTTGCTCAGAACCGTAGTCCTGAGCTTGAGGATGTGTTATGCCTAGCGTATGAGTTGCGGGAGTGCGAACCCTTGCTAACGTTGCCTACCCGAGCTTTTTATAGTCCAAGGCTCGGGTGGCTTACAAGGGGGGCCCGGGACCCGACAGGTGGTCCCGGGGAGATTGCCTGCAGACTATCATATCCGCAGTTATGTCGGTAGTTGTCTCTGGCAAAGGCTTCTGAGTCTTCGTCTGGCCGCCCTGCCCATGCCGCATGCTAACCGTAGTGGTTGATGACGGCGGAGGCGGCAGGGGATGTCTTGTCGCTGTGTTTATTGGCTGGCAGGTTCTGACACTGCGCGCCAGTCTGTGATTTGACTGGGTGCAACGGCACCTGACAGAGGCGTGCTCCGCGTCTCCGCGTCTTGGGAAGGCGCGGTCCTTGAATACCTTATACGGGCAAGGTATGGGTCATCTTTACGCTCGCTGCCTACCGCTCGGGGGCAGGCAGCGCTCTTCTGCTGGAGACGTGGCGGGCCCGGAGCCCTCCTCAGAGAAGAGGGAGGTCCGGCCCCGCAGGACACGTGGAGCCTTCAGACCTCTCCCCGCGGAGGGGGAGGTCCGGCTTCTGTCGGCCATGTGGCAGGCCCGGAGCTCTCCTCTGAGGAGAGGGAGGTCCGGCCCGACTGGTCGCGTGGCGCCTTCGGACCTCTCTCCCACGGAGGGGGAGGTCCGGCTTCTGCAGGCCACGTGGCGAGCCTGGAGCTCTCCTCTGAGGAGAGGGAGGTCCGGCCCTGCCGGACGCATGGCGCCTTCGGAGCTCTCCCTGCGGAGAAGGGCGTGATCCTTAAGCATTTTCCCCTGTGCGCGGGGGTACCCCAAATCGCGGGTACCGACAGTGGCCCCCGGGTCCATCTCGTGGGAGATAGCGAGCCCGAGGTGGGACCTCCGTATCTCTGTTCCTCGCACTTTCTCTAAGTCCCGCATTGACCGCTGCCGGAGCACGAAAAGTCGCGGGGTCGTGGGAGCGTGCGCCCACTTGATGGTTTCCTTTACTGCGTCGGTTCCCAAGACTGCCACTTCTGCACGTTGCGTCGCTTTCTTCGGGAACCACCGGAGTGCCTTGCCGGCTCGTCTTCTTGGGAGACTGACTCCTTGACCCACCGCTTCAGTTGGGCGGCTTGGGTCCACCTGTCATCGGCGCTCGGTCTTGGAGCCGAAGCGGTTGCCGATGCGGCGTATTCGAAGAGTTTCGAATCGCTTGGAATTGCACCTGGGAAGTTTTAAGAGGGGATCTTACCCGCATTGCGGCTTCCCTTTGCACTTCCCAGCGCTTTTTCTTGGACTCTTGCGCCTTTGTCTTCTTGCCTTTGAGTCCTCCCTCGTCATGGCTTCCAACCCGCCCCTAGAGAAGAAACGCGCTCGATCTCCTCCAGTGGCGGCATCTGTGCCAAGTCGGGGATCTGGGGTGTCTGCACCTCATGCTTCTAGAGATGGCACCCCTTCTGGCGGCAACTCAAAGCGGTCCCGGGCTGATGCGTCGGGGGGAGCTTCTGGAGCGTCCCCTGCTCCGCCATTCCAAGCGACTGCAGAGCAGCCGTCAGTGACGACGGCGGGCTCTGGGAGTCCTACCCCGGCTCGGAAGTCGGGGTTCAGAGCCCGCTGGAGTGTTCGCGCTTCCCGGCCGTCCCCGACTGTCGGGGAGTCTGCGCCGTTGCGCTCGGAAACTGGGACAGCCGCCGCGGCCCGCAAGCCAGCGCGAGTTTCTCCTGTTCCGGTGCGCCCGGATTCCGCGGCGGCGCCATCTCTTCCAGCCGAGACGGCTGCCGCGGCCCCCAGTCCAGCGCAGGTCGACCCTGCACGGGGCGGCCCGGCTTCTATTTCAGCGTCGACTTCCCCTGCTCGTCCCTCTCCACAGGCCAAGAAGCCAGAAGTCAGAGAGAGTCCGGCGGGTCCGGCCACCGGAGCCCCGGCGCCAGCCTCTCCTGACCGGCGTCTCGTCCCGGTCGCTGTTGCATCGCCTTCTCTTGAGGATGATGTGATGGAGGAGGTTGGGGGTGCTGCTCCGGCCTCTGCTGCCCCACTGTCCCTGGCGGATGGCTTCACGCTCGCCCAAGCGAGCGTCCGGCAGGTCTTGGCCGCACTTGGTCGCAAGCTGGAGGAGCATTCGGTTGAAAGGGATCGTCTCCTCACCAGGGGGAACCTTTTGCGGGAGCGAACCGCGAAGGTCAAGGGCGAGCTCGACTCCAGGCAGGAGTTGCTTGATTTCAGGGAAGTGCTACTCGACCGGCTGAAGCGGTCTGTCGACCGCCTGGACGCCGAAACGCGGCGGATCAACAGGGAGGCCCTTGAGGCACACGCCCGGGCCGAGGAGAGACTCTCTGCCGCGGAGGAGATACGGCAGCTGCTGGAGCGCCGTAAACTCGCCGTTGAGGACCAGGAGCGTTCCACGGCAGCCGAGGCGGAGAGGTTCGCTGCGCAGCTGGCAGCGGGCGAGGATGACCTGCGAGCTCGGACCAGGGAGCTAGAGGCTCAGAAGGCAGTCCTCGCCATGAGGGAGGAACAGGTCTCCCGCGAATGCCAGGGGATCCTGGATCGGGAGTTGGCTGCCGACTTTAGGGCTTCTGAGTTGGAGCAGCTCGCCAAGACTCTCCGCCTTCAGGAAAGCTCCCTGGCGGCCAAGGAGAAAGAATTCTCCGAGAGAAACCAAGACGCCCTGCAGGAAGCCCGCCGTGAGGTAGAGGAGCTCTCGACCTTGCGGTCCTCCGAGGCGCATGCGGTCTCAAGCTTCGTCAATCGGGCGGGTCCGCCCTGATCCCCCTTGGCTTCAGTCCGGTGAGGGCAGTGGCTCTTGCGTTGAAGGTGGCGGAGTCGATCGGCGCCAAGCTGGACAGGCTAGACTTGGTGGTCGCCAGCGAGCTTGAGGCCGAGGGACGGGGCCTGGCCTTAGAGGTCGCCACACATGTGCTGGCATGCTTCAGGAGCCGGGACCCTTCTTTCTCCCTGGAGCCAGCGAGAGAGGGCCCTGCCGCGGAGCGGGAGGAGACTGCCAGGGCCGAAGTCGGGGACGTGGCCGCCCTTGTAGCCGCTAGGTTCCGGCATGAACCGGGAGGGCCCTAGGACTTGCTTCTCCCTTTTTATCGAGTCTGTAGTCCAGCTCATGGATCCTCGAATAAATAGACTCTCTTGAATGTTTGTGCCTGTGATGCCTTTTATCTCATTCTTGGTTTTGCCTGACCGAGTCCTTAGCTCCGCAAGGTACTCAGAGGCCTTCACCAATCTCGGAGCTCTTCACAGACACCTTCCCCGGGTCCTAACTGTATTAAGGGCCCCCGGGGGTCTCCGGATCCCGCCACATGGGGAGGTCCGGATCTGCCGGCCACGTGGCGGGTCCGGAGCCCCTCCTGAGGAGGCGGGAGCTCCGGCCCCGCTGGACACGTGGGGCCTTCAGAGCCCCCCCCCCAGAGGGGGAGGTCCGGTTTCCGCCTGCCACGTGGCGAGCCCGGAGCCCCCCTCTGGGGAGGCAGGAGCTCCGGGCCCCCTGGACACGTGGGGCCTTCGGGCCTCGCCCCTGCTGAAGGGGCGGGACCCGGTCCTTCCAGTCCTATGTCGGAGTAGTTGGTAGCTCCTCCCCCCCCCCCCCCCCCCCCGCTTCGTGCAGTCCCCGTTGCTGTAACCTGGAGGTCCTGCACACAGGTAGAGGAAACGTAATTCTCCTCGGGGGGTCCTCCCCTCCCGTCTCCTAGTCTTATTCGGCTTACGATCCTGATCCGTTATACGGGGCTTGGGCAATTCTGTGCGCGAGGCGCCGGGGCTCCGGCTCCCTCCAAGGTCCGGGTACGATCGTCCGATCCCTAGTACCGGACCGTGCGCTGGGGAAGCAGAGTGCACAGGCTTTGGGTTCATGACCAGGCAAAGCGGCTGTACTCCCCTGGACCTCCGGAGGGCAGGATGCGCACGCTTTGGGTACTGAGCCGGCTAAGCGGGATACGCACCCTGGACCCCCCATGCACGGCGCAGGCCTTTCCTGGAGGTGACCAACTGGCACCGCAACACCTGACTGGGGGAGGCCCGAGAGACCCACTCGGCCATCGGCAGTTGCCTCAAGCGCAGCCGCCTTCGGTAGGATAGCAAATGCTGACTATGGGTGAGCGCGGGAGAGAGGGAGCTAGATGTACGATGAACATACATAGAGAGTGCGATCATAAAAATTAATGCATAATTTAAATGAGCACATGAGAGAGAGCGAAGTAGAACAGGTTTCTATGTTAATGCCCATAGGTGGAAGTCAGGCTGTACATGGAGGCAATGACCCGCCTTGTCAAGAAGGGAAGCAAGACTCTACGCTCTTAGGCTCGGAACCAGGCTAAGCTGGACGTAGTCCTGGACAGTCCCTTGAGACTTAGCTGACCCAAGCGCTGTTCCTAGACTCTATGGGATTTATTACAGAAGGGAATGACCCTGTTCTACTAATGCTCGGGGGGTAGGACTTACAGCGTTGTTCCATGCCAAGGGTTTTGGGAACGGATCCCACACTCGGTTGAAAGGCATGTGTACCTGGGACGGCAGCTTTCGTGACTCGGAAGGGACCTTCCCGGCTGGGGGAGAGTTTATAGGTCCTTCTCGGGAAAGTGTGTGCCGCGGCACCAGGTTGCCTTTCTGCAGGTCCCTGACGCATTTGGTTCTTTGGCGGTAGTGCTAGAGCAACAGCCGAGACCGTGCGTTGTGGGGTGTCACCTGCAGCCGAGCCTCGTCGACGAGGTTGTCATCTTCACGCTGGATCAGGTTCTGCGCAGCTTCTGCTGAGCGCCCCGGGGAGTTCTCCCCTTCTGGCTAAGGCCTTCAAGGGGTAGGAGTACCCGGACTCTTCTTGTGAGACCCAAGGCGCCTTCCCCTTCTGGCAAGGCCTTCAAGGGGTTGACGGACCCTGGGTGGCCCCCAGGAGGTACGACCGAGGCACGGAGGCGTGCACCCCGGTGGAGCTGGCCCGGTTCTGCACCATCGAGCTGGTGCTTGGGCTGCTGTGACTACTTGGAACTCCTCCATGGTTGATGTCGCAGCAGTGCAGTCTCCACTGAGGTTGTCATCTTCACGCTGGATCAGGTCCTGCACGGCTTCTCCTGGGCGCCCCGGGGTACTCTCCCCTTCTGGCTAAGGCCTTCAAGGGGTAGGAGAACCCAGACTCTTCTTTGGAGACCCAAGGCGTCTTCCCCTTCTGGCAAGGCCTTCAAGGGTTTGATAGACCCTGGGCGGCCCCCCGGAGGTACAGTCGAGGCACAAAGGCGTGCTCTCGGATGGGGCTGGCCCGATCCTGCTCCGTTGGGATTGGTGCTAGGGCTGCTGCGACTACTCGGAGCTTCTCCAAGGTTGACGCCGCAGCAGTGCAGCCTCCACTGACTTTTCGGGGTATCCACAGTTGGCTACCACCCTGGCCCGTCACCATCGGAGCTGGAGTCCTCACCGTTGTGCACTGTCTTCATGACACGCTGAGGCTCCTGAAACCCCACCTGGTGGCCGGCACTGACTGAAGCGTCGACTTTCTGCTTGCCCTCCCTCTGAGGGAGGGGCGGTGCCTCAGCTCTCTGCTGCCCCCATTTGTGGAAGCGCTCTGCGAGCCTCTGGATATCCCAGCACTCGGCAGCACTATGATTGCCAGCGCCATGCACTGGGCATAGCCCGCCCTGGTCACCATCCGGGGCTGGCGACTGCCACTGCCTTTTGTCGGGGCGTGGCCCCTGAGCTCCACTGGGTGTCGCTGCTGCGGCGACGGGAGCCGTGGTCGATGACCTCATCTTGCCGCTCCCCCGGTTCTTGGCCTTCTTGCACCTCCATAGGAAGCAGAGCCGGACCCGGGCTGCCCTCCTGACTCGGAGGCTGGCAGAGAGTGCCAGTTCCGCCCTTCAGCTGCTCTGGCGCACTTGTCCACCAGGCTGAAGAGCTCGGAGACGTCGCGGACCTCTCTGGTCGCGAGCTTCTGAAGCATTTTCTCGTCCCAGACACCCTGCCGGAACGCCACCACCACAGAAGCACTTTGAATATGCGGGATGGTGTTGCGTACCAGGGAGAACCGCTGGATGAAGGAGCGCAGTGATTCCCAAGGTTGTTGCTTGATGGCGTGGAGGTCAAGCTCCGTGCCGGGACGTGTGTAGGAGCTGCCGAAGTTGGCGATGAACTGCCGGCAGAGCTCTCCACAGGACGTTATGGAACCCTGAGGGAGGTTCATGAGCCAAGACCGGGCTGCGCCGGTCAAGGTGACGGGGAAGTAGTTGGCCATGACAGCCTCATCCCCTCCTGCGGCAAGTACGGCGGTGGAGTAGATCTGGAGGAACTCCGCCGGGTTGACGCTGCCGTCGTACTTCTCGGGCAGGTGCGGCCGGAACTTGTGCGGCCACCTCGCGAAGCGAAGGTGGGGTGCCAGGGCCGCACATCCTGCCCCTGTTGCAGCAGGTGTTGGTGCCGCGAACGCTTGCTTCGCCGTCGGCACAGTGTATCCCGGTATGGGCAAGGCAGCTCCATAGACCGGGGGCGCCGTTTGCAGGGCATATGGTTGTGGCATATGCTGCGCGGCGTATGCCTGGGGCAGAAATCGCGTGGCGAAGATCTGCTCTTCAGGCTGGGTCGAGGCCGACGTCATGCTGTCGCCAGCCTCTTGGTTGCGACGCCTTTCCCGACATCGCTCGAGGTACACCCGGGCATCCTGGCCCAAGTGGCACCGTTCCAGCTCTGTCCTCAGGTCCGTCGACGGAAGCCTGGTGGAGCTGGAACCCGCCGTCTGCCCGTCAACCGTTGGCGTGCGTGTCAGCGACACTGCCGGTTGACCGGAGTGTCGTCCCCGCCGAAGTTGGGGGTTTGCGGCGGCGACGACGAGGCGGTCTACCTCACGTATCCACTGCTGGGTTGCTGAATGAGGTGCATTCCCAGCAGGTGGATTGCGCAGTGGCGCTCTTGCTGCAGCTAGTGCACCCTGTGGGGTACGCTTAGAGCTGCAGAAGATCTCACGCTGGTTGGCGCCTGCATTGCCGGAGTCGGCTGCTGGCTACCAGCTTGCGCCGACACACTCCGTCCTGAGTGCGTCGACACGTATTCCCCGCTGGTCACGGTTCGCCGTGAACGCGGGGGAGGAGAGTTTGCCGCTGAAGGAAGCTTGGTCATCTTCGTCGGTGGAAACTCTTCGCGCAAGGGAAAAGCCCCTTGCTGGCGCGCAAAATGTCGAAGTGTGTGGTCGACACTTCCCCGGACCTGCACTGGGCAGCCCGCGGAGGTTCTTTTATGGAGGGGCTAGTCACTTGCGGACAGCTTGAGCGTAGGGACGAGTTAAGGAGGAGCTTGACACGGTGAGTTTTACGTGGTTCAGGCCGCCGGAGCGTAAAACCCTACATCCACGGCGAGCTGAGGAGCTTGCTGTATTGCTTGTTGCTCAGAACCGGAGTCCTGAGCTTGAGGATGTGTTATGCCTAGCGTATGAGTTGCGGGAGTGCGAACCCTTGCTAAAGTTGCCTACCCGAGCCTTTTATAGTCCAAGGCTCTGGTGGCTTACAAGGGGGGCCCGGGACCCGACAGGTGGTCCCGGGGAGATTGCCTGCAGACTTCCGTATCCGCAGTTATGTTGGTAGTTGTCTATGGCGAAGGCTTCTGAGTCTTTGTCTTGCCTCCCTTCCCATGCCGCATGCTAGCCGTAGTGGTTGATGACGGCGGAGGCGGCAGGGGATGTCTTGTCGCTGTGTTTATTGGCTGGCAGGTTCTGACACCGCGCGCCAGTCTGTGATGTGACTGGGCGCAACGGCACCTGACAGAGGCGTGCTCCGCGTCTCCGCATCTTGGGAAGGCGGGGGCCTTGAATACCTTGTACGGGCAAGGTATGGGGCGTCTTTACGCCCGCTGCCTACCGCTCCGGGGCAAGCAGCGCTCTTCTGCTGGACACGTGGCGGGCCTGGAGCCCTCCTCAGAGAAGAGGGAGGTCCGGCCCCACAGGACACGTGGAGCCTTCGGACCTCTCCCCGCGGAGGGGGAGGTCCGGCTTCTGTCGGCCACGTGGTGGGCCCGGAGCTCACCTCAGAGGAGAGGGAGGTCCGGCCCCACTGGTCACGTGGCGCCTTCGGACCTCTCTCCCGTGGAGGGGGAGGTCCGGCTTCTGCAGGCCACGTGGCGAGCCCAGAGCTCTCCTCTGAGGAGAGGGAGGTCCGGCCCCGCCGGACGCGTGGCACCTTCGGAGCTCTCCCTCCGGAGAAGGGCGAGATCCTTAAGCATTTTCCCCTGTGCGCGGGGGTACCCCATATCGCGGGTACCGACAGTGCCATTTGGGTGGATGAGCTTCCGAGCACACTATGGGCTAACCGGACATTCCAGAGCCGGGCCACCGGAGAGACACCCTTCTTCATGATGTATGGGGCCGAAGCTGTGCTTCCCCCAGAGATCACCATGAAATCTCACCCCGTCCGAGCTTATGACGAAGCCGCGCAGGACAACCTCCGGCGCGGAGACATCGACCTCGTCGACGAGGTCCGATTGCATGCAGCACTCCGTAAAGCATGGTACAGACAAGCACTCCCCGCCGCTACCACCAGAGGTCTGTGCATGCCCGGGAGCTGCAGGAAGGCGACCTGGTGCTGCGGCGCATACTTTCTCGTGAAGGTACCCACAAACCCTCCCCTAGTTGGGAAGGTCCCTTCTGAGTCGCAAAAGTATGCCGCCCTGGGTGCGTACGCCTTTCCACCGAGGGTGGGGATCCGCTCCCGAACCCCTGGAACATCGAACAGCTCCGTAAGTTCTACCCCTAGAACAGTATCAGGACAAGTTCTTCTTTCTAATAGATCCCATAGAGTCCCGGAGCAGCGCTCGGAGCAGCTAAGTCTCAGGGGACGGTCCAAGACTACGTTCAGCTTTGCCTGATTCCCACTCCAAGCGCGTAGAGTCTTGCTTCCCTTTTTAATGGGATGGGTCGTGGCCTCCATGTTTAGCCTGTTTTCCGCCTATGGAAATTTATAGGAAAAGAACCTGTCCTGCTTTGCTCTTCCTTTATGCTCATTCAAATTATGTATTAATTTTTATGTCCGCGCTTCCTGGGTATGTTCACCATACACCCAGCCTCCTTTTTTCCCATTCTCAACTCTAGTTAGCATTTGCTATCCTTCCCGGGGCGGTCGTGATTGGGGGACCTGCCGATGGCCAGGGGGCCCCAAGCCCCCGGCACGTCGTGCATCGAAATTCCCAAGCACCGTGCACCGAATCAGGATCGTAAGCCAAATAAGACTATGAGATCGGAAAGGGGGGAGCCCCAAGGAGAATTACGTTTCCCTTGTTTGTGTGCAGGACCCTCCGGCATTGGCTTCCCGCAGGAGTATGGTAGGAGTACCCAGACGGTTGGCCACGCCTACAAGGGGGCCACTACGGACCGCGCAAAGCCAGGAGATCCGGACCCCGCCCCCTCAGCAGGGGCGGGCCCCGGAGGCCCCACGTGTCCAGCGGGGCCGGAGCTCCCGCCTCATCAGGAGGGGCTCCGGACCCGCCACGCGGCTGGCAGAAGCCGGACCTCCCCCCCACTCCGCGGGGAGAGGTCCGAAGGCTCCACGTGTCCCGCGGGGCCGAACCTCCCTCTCCTCAGAGGAGAGCTCCGAGCCCGCCACGTGGCCAGTGGATCTGGACCTCCCCGTCCTCATGAGGCGGCTCCGGAGACCTACGGGGCCCTTAATTTGGTAAGGACCCGGGGGAGGTGTCTGTGCAGACCCTCGAGATTGGTGAAGGCCTATGGGTACCTTACGGAGCTAGGGGCTCGGCCAGGAGAAACCAAGAAGAAGACAAGGACATCACAGGCACGAGGGGTCATAAGAGTCTATGTATTCATGGCTCAATGAGCTGGACTACAGACACGATAAAAAAGAAAGAGACAGGCCCTACGGTTCCCCTGGCACGTCCAGAACCTAGAGGCTGAGAGAACGGCCACGTCCCCAACTTCAGCCCTGGCGGTGTTCTCCTGCTCCGTGACCCGAACACAGGGATCATCTCGGCCATCACCAGCGCGAGGGCTGGTGTCATCAAGGACACTTCTGAAGCCCCCACCACCGCTTCAGCAGTTTCTTTGGAGACTCCTCCGTCCCGGGCACAGGGATCATCTCGGCCACCACCGGCACAAGGGCCGGTGTCATCAAGGATGCTTCTGAAGCCCCCTCCGCCGCTTGAGCAGTTTCCTTGGAGACTCTGCCGCCTGGAGTCCTCCTTGGTACTTCAGCAGCTTTTTTGGAGACTCCTCCGCCTGAAGGCTCCTCGACGTGTCAGCAGTTTCTTTGGAGACTCCACCACTTGAGGAGAAGGGACGCAACGCCTGGGAACCCCCGGCCAGTCGTCGCTCAAGAAGAGTCCAGTCGGGGTGATAAACCCGGGGCCTCCTGGAGGCGTCACCTCTAGGGGAAAGGCATGCAGGCTCCCTGGACCCCAGACTTGGTGCAGAAGCCGCCGCCGGAGGACATCGAGAGCGATTCCCCTCCGAAGGTGTGTTAGAAGCCATGGGAGAAGACAGGGTCACAGAAACTCAACGTAGGTGCAAGTGCCGGAAGCCTTATAATGGGAACCAACCCACGTTGTGGCTTCGCTTCACACTTCCCAGGTGCGATTCCAAGCGATTCGAAACTCTTCGAATACGCCGCATCGGCAACCGCATCGGCTCCAAGACCGAGCGCCGATGGCAGGGGGGCCCAAGCTGCCCAGCTGAAGCAGTGGGTCAAGGAGTCAGCCTCCCAAGAAGACGAGCCGGCAAGGCACTTCGGCGGTTCCCGAAGAAAGCGCCGCGACGTGCAGAAGTGGCAGCCTTGGGAACCGCTGCAGTAAAAGCAACCATCAAAGTGGCGCACGCTCCCACGACCCCGCGACTATTCGTGCTCCGGCAGCGGGCAATGCGGGACTTGGAGAAAGTGCACGGAACAGAAGAGACGGAGGCTCCACCTCGGGCTCGCTATCTCCCCCGAGATGGGCCCAGGGGCCACTGTCGGTACCCGCGATATGGGGTACCCCCGCACAAAGGAGAAAATTCCTAAGGATCTCGCCCTTCTCTGCAGGGAGAGCTCCGAAGGCGCCACGTGTCCAGCGGGGCTGGACCTCCCTCTCCTCAGAGGAGAGCTCCGGGCCTGCCACGTGGCCAACAGCAGCCAGACCTCCCCTCCGTGGGGAGGGCTCCGAAGGCACCACGAGTCCCGCGGGGCCGGACCTCCCCCTCCTCAGTGGAGAGCTCCGGGCCCGCCACATGGCGGGCAGAAGCCGGACCTCCCCCCTTCGTGGGGAGGGGTCCGAAGGCTCCACGTGTCCTGCGTGGCCGGACCTCCCTCTCCTCAGAGGAGAGTTCCGGGCCCGCCACGTGTCCAGCAGAACAGCGCTGCCTGCCCCCGAGCGGTAGGCAGCGGGCGTAAAGACGCCCCATACCTTGCCCGTACAAGGTATTCAAGGCCCGCGCCTTCCCAAGACGCGGAGACGCGGAGCACGCCTATGTCAGGTGCCGTTGCGCCCAGTCGCATCATAGACTGGCGCGCGGTGTCAGAACCTGCCAGCCAATAAACACAGCGACAAGACATCCCCTGCCGCACCCGCCGTCATCAACCACTACGAATAGCATGCGGCATGGGCAGGGCGGCAAGACAAAGACTCAGAAGCTTTCGCCAGAGACAACTACCGACATAACTGCAGATACGATAGTCGGCAGGCAATCTCCCTGGGACCACCTGTCGGGTCACGGGCCCCCCTTGTAAGCCACACGAGCCTAGGACTATAAAAGGCTCGGGTAGGCGACGTTAGCAAGGGTTCGCACTCTAGCCATTCGCACCCTGGGTTCGCACTCCAGCAACTCATACCCTAGGCATAACTCATCCTCAAGCTCAGGACTCCGGTTCTGAGCAACAAGCAATACAGCGAGCACCTCAGCTCACCGTGGACGTAAGGTTTTATGCTCCGGCGGCCCGAACCACGTAAACTCGCCGTGTCAAGCTCCTCCTTAACTCGTCCCTACGCTTAAGCTCTCCGCAAGCGACTAGCCCCTCCGAAAAAGAACCTCCGCGGGCTGCCTAGAGCAGGTCCGGGGGAAGTATCGACCACACACTTCGACAGCGGCCATATTGGGTCAGGGCGCAGGAGGCAAAGGCACAAGAGGTGCTTGCATAACAGGACGTTGCTGGGGTGGTTGATTAGGGCAAAAAGTAGAAGCAGACGAGCCATACTGCGGTGCATCTGGGGGCATGAAATGGGGACGTACATTGCTCCCTCGTGGCTGGTATGGCATCTTTCTTTTGCCATCTTGCTTGATCGCCCGGATCTTGCTCTCAACCACTATAGCTTTGTCAACTAGCTTTTGGAAGTTAGCATAGTCATTGTTGAGAAGTTGAACTTGGATCTCATTGTTCAACTCTCTCATGAACAAGTACTGCTTCCGTTGGTCCAAGTTGACATCTTCGTGGGCATACCTTGACAGATGCATGAACTTGTTAAGGTACTCATTCACGCTCTTCTTGCCTTGGCGGAGACCTTCAAACTCTTGCCTTTTGAGCATCATGACTCCAACAGGGATGTAATGAGAGTTGTCGAAGTGTGCGATCGACACTTCCCCGGGCCTGCACTGGGCAGCCCGCGGAGGTTCTTTTTTCGGAGGGGCTAGTTCCTAGCGGAGAGCTTGCGCGAATGGACGAGTTAACAAGAGCTTGACACAGGATGTTTTACGTGGTTCAGGCCGCCGGAGCGTAAAACCCTACGTCCACGGCGAGCTATGGAGCTCGCTGTATTGCTTGCTGCTCAGGGCCGGGGGCCTGAGCTTGGGGGTGAGTTACAGCTTGAGAGTGTATGGCTAGCGTATGAGTTGCAGAATGCGAACCCTTGCTATCGACGCCTACCCGAGCCTTTTATAGTCCAAGGCTCGGGCGGCTTACAAGGGAAGCCGGGACCCGACAGGTGGTCCCGGGAGGATTGTTTATTATCTACCGTATCTGTAGTTATGCCGGTGGTTGCCTCCGGTCGAATGCTTCTGAGTCTTCCTTTTGCCGCCCTGCCCATGCCGTGCGCCAGTCGTAGTGGTTGATGGCGGCGCAGGCGGCATGGGATGTCTTGTCGCGGCGTTTATTACCTGTCAGGTTCTGACACCGCGCGCCAGTCTGTGATGCGACTGGACGCAACGGCACCTGACAGGCGCGTGCTCCGTGTTTCCGCGTCTTGGGAAGACGCGGGCCTTGAATACCTTGTACAGGCAAGGTGAGGGGCGCCTTTACGCCCGCTGCCTACCACTCGGGGGCAGGCAGCACCGTTCTTCCAGCCACTTGGCGGGTCCGGAGCTCTTCTCTGAGGAGAGGGAGGTCCGGCCCCGCTGGACGCGTGGCGCCTTCGGACCTCTCTCCCGCGGAGGGGGAGGTCCGACTTCTGCATGCCACGTGGCGGGCCCGGAGCTCACCTCTGAGGGGAGGGAGGTACGGCCTCGCTGGACGCGTGGCGTCTTCGGGCCTCTCTCCCGCGGAGGGGGGAGGTCCGGCTTCTGTATGCCACGTGGCGGGCCCGAAGCTCTCCTCTGAGGAGAGGGAGGTCCGGCCCCGCCAGACACGTGGCGCCTTCGGAGCTCTCCCTGCGGAGAAGGGCGAGCACCTTAGGCATTTTACCCTGTGCGCGGGGGTACTCCATATTTCAGGTACCGACAGTGGCCCCCGGGCCCATCTCGGGGGAGATAGCGAGCCCAAGGTGGGACCTTCATCTCTTCCGATCCGCGCACTTTCTCTGAGTCCCGACTTAACCGCTGCTGGAGCACGGACGGCCGCGGGGTCGTGAGAGCGTGCGCCCACTTGATGATTGCTTTTACTGCGGCGGTTCCCAAGGCTGCCACTTCTGCATGTCGCGGCGCTTTCTTCGGGAACCGCCGATGGGCCTTGCCGGCCCATCTTCTTAGGAGACTGACTCCATGACCCCACCACTCTAGCTAAGCGGCTTGGGCCTACCCATCATCGGCACTCGGTCTAGGAACCGATGCGGTTGCGGGTGCGGGGTATTCGAAGAGTTCCGAATCGCTTGGAACTGCACCGGGAAGCTTTTTAGAGGGGTCTCACCCACGTTGTAGCTTCCCTTCGCACTTCCCTGCGCTTCTTCTTGAACTCTTGCGCTTTTGCTTTCTTGCCTCTGGGCTCTCCCTTGCCATGGCTTCCAACCCGCTGCCAGAGAAGAAACGCGCCCGATCTCCTCCAGCAACGGCGCCGGTGCCAAGTCGGGATTCCGGGGTGCCTGACACTCCCTCCGGTGGCGACTTGAAGAGGCCCCGGGCTGATGTGCTAGGGGAAGCCTCTGCGGCGTCCCTTGTTCCGCCAGTCCAAGCGACTGCGGAGCGGTCGTCGGAGACGGTAGCGGGCTCTGGAAATCCTACCCCGGCTCGGAAGTCGGGGTTCAGAGCCCGCTGGAGTGTCCGCGCTTCCCGGCCTTCCCCGTCTTGCGGGGAATCTGTGCCGATGCGCTCGGAGCCAGGGGCGACTGCTGCGGCCCCCTCCTCAGGTCAAGGAGCCTGAAGCTGAAGAGAGCCCGGCTGGTCCGGCTGCTAGGGCTGCTCGGCCAGTTTCTCCTGATCGGCGTCTTGTCTCGGCGGCTGGCGCGCCGGCTCTTCCCGAGGACGAGGTAATGGAGGAGGTCGGGGGGACTGCCCCAGCTTCTGCTGCTCCATTGCCTCTGGCGGACGCCTTCTCGCTCGCCGAGTCGAGTGTCCGGCAGGTCTTGGCTGCACTAGGGCGTGAGCGGGAGGAGTATACGGTTGAACGGGACCGCCTCCTCACCTGGGGGAACCTTTTGCGGGAGAGGACCGCGAAGGTTAAGAGCGAGCTCGATTCCAGGCGGGGAGCTGCTCGACCTCCGGGAAACGCTCGTAGACCGGATGAAGCGGGCTGTTGACCGCATGGACACCCAGTCGCGGCGGATCAACAGGGAGGCCCTGGAGGCTCACGCCCGGGCCGAAGAGAGCCTCTCTGCTGCTGTGGAAATACGGCAGCGGTTGGAGCGCCGCGAACTCGCCGTTGAGGAGCGGGAGCGTTCCGTGGCAGCTGAGGCAGAGAGGGTCGCCACGCAGCTGGCTGCGAGCGAGGATGACCTCCGAGCTCGGATGGAGGAGCTGGAGATTCTGAAGGCAGACCTTGACTTGAGGGATGAACAGGTCTCCCATGATCGTCGGGCGGTCTTGGACCGCGAGTTGGCTGCCGGTTTCAGGGCCGCTGAGTTGGAGCGGCTGGCCGAGACCCTCCGCCTTCGGTAGAGTTCCCTGACGACCCAGGAGAAGGAATTCTCCGAGAGGAACCTGGAGGCTCTGCGGGAGGCCCGCCGCGAGGTGGAGGAACTCTCAGCCCTACGGTCCTCCGAGGCCCTTGCGGTCTCAGGCTTCGGGGATCGGGCGGGGTCCGCCCTGATCCCTCTTGGTTTCAGTCCGGTGAGGGCCGCAACTTCCGCGTTGCAGGTGGCAGAGGTGATCCCTGCATTGGAGTCGATCGGCGCCAAGCTGGACAGACTCGACTCGGTGGTCGCCAGCGAGCTTGAAGCCGAGGGCCGCGGCTTGGCTTTAGAGGTCACCTCGCATGTGCTGGCATGCTTCAAGAGCCACGACCCCTCTTTCTCACTGGAGCCAGCAAGAGAGGGCCCAGCCGCGGAGCGGGAGGAAGCTGCCAGGGCTGAAGTCACGGATGTGGCCGCCCTTGTAGCAGCAAGGTTCCGGCGAGAGCCGGGTGATCCTTAGGACTTGCTTTTCCCTTTTTTATCGAGTCTGTAGTCCAGCTCAAGGAGCCTTGCTTAATTTGACTCTCTTGGATACTTGTGTCTGTGATGCTTTTCCCTCCTTCTTGGCTTTGCTTGGCTGAGTCCTTAGCTCCGCAAGGTACTCAGAGGCCATTTCCAATCTCGGAGCTTCGCACAGACCCCCCCTGGTCCTAACCGTGTTAGGGGCCCCCGGAGGTCTCCGAACCTCTCCCTACGGGGGGGGCTCCAAATCTGCCGGCCACGTGGTGGGTCCGGAGCTCCTCCTCAATAGACGGGAGCTCCGTCCATATTGGACACGTAGGGCTTTCGGAGCCCTCCCGCTGAGGGGGGATATCCGGTTGCTGCCTGCCACGTGGCGAGCCTGGAGCCCTCTTTAAGGAAGGAGAGAGTTCCGGGCCCGCTGGACATGTGGGGCCCCCGGGCCCCGCCCCTGCTGGAAGGGCAGGTCCCGGTCCTTCCAGTCCCAGGCCGGTGTAGCTGGTAGCTCCTTTCCCCCCGCTTCATGCAGTCCCTGTTGCCGTAACCTGAAGGTCCTGCACACAGGTAGAGGAAACGTAATTCTCCTCGGGGGGTCCTCCCCTCCTGTCTCCTAGTCTTATCTGTCTTATGGTCCTGGCCCGCTATACAGGGCTTGGGCAATTCTGTGCGCGAGGCGCCGGAGCTCCGGCTCCCTCCGAGGTCCGGGTACGGCCGTCCGATCCCTAGTACCGGCCCATGCGTTGGGGAAGCAGGGTGCACGCGCTTTGGGTTCATGACCAGGCAAAGCGGACGTACTCCCCTGGACCTCCGGAGAGCAGGATGCGCATGCTTTGGGCTCTGGGCCGGCTAAGCTGGATACGCACCCTGGACCCCCCATGCACAACACTGGCCTTTCCTGGAGGTGACCAACTGACACCGCAACACCTGACTGGGGGAGGCCCGAGAGACTCACTCGGCCATCGGCAGGTGCCTCAAGCGCAGCCGCCTTCGGGAGGATAGCAAATGCCGACTATGGATGAGCGCAGGAGAGGGGGAGCTAGACGTATGATGAACATACAGAGATAGTGCGATCATAAAAATTAATGCATAATTTAAATGAGCGCATGAGAAGGAGCTAAGTAGAACAGGTCTCTGTGTTCGCGCCCATAGGTGGAATTCTGGCTGTTCGTGGGGGCAATGTCCCGCCTCGTCTACAAGGGAAGCAAGACTCTACGCGCTTAGGGTCGGAACCAGGCTAAACTGGACGTAGTCCTGTACCGTCCCTTGAGACTTGGCTACCCCAAGCTCTGTTCCTAAATTCTATGGGGTCTATTACAGAAGTGAATAACCCTGTTCTACCGATGCTCAGTAAGTAGGACTTACAGTGTTGCTCCAGGGCAAGGATTTTTGGGAATGGATCCCACTCTCGGTTGAAAGGCAAGTGTACCTAGGGCGGCAGCTTTCATGATTCGGAAGGGACCTTCCCTGCTGGGGGAGAGCTTATGGGTCCTTTTTGGAATATAGCGTGCCGCTTCACCAGGCCGCCTTCTTGCGGGCCCCCGTCGCGTCTGGTTCTTTGGCGGTAGTGCTTAGAGCATTAGCCGAGACCGTGCGTTGTGGGGTGTTCCCTGCAAGCCGAGTCTTGTTGAAGTTGTTGACTTCACGCTGGATCAGGTCCTGCGTGGCTTCTCTCCGGGGCCCCCGGGGAGTTCTCCCCTTCTGGCTAAGGCCTTCAGGGGGTAGGTGGACCCGGGCTCGCCTTGGATGACCTAAGGCGTCTCCCCCTTCTGGCAAGGACTTCAAGGGGTTGACGGACCCTAGGCGGCCCCCGAGAGGTATGTTCGAGGCACGGGGGCGTGCCGCATCTGGCTAACACCTTGGCCCGTCACCGTCAGAACTGGAGTCCTCACCGTCATGCACTGTCTTTATGACACGCTGAGGCTCCTGGTACCCCACTTGGTGGGCAGCGGTGACTGGGGCATCGGCCTTTTGTTTGCCATCCCTCTGAGGGTAGGGCGGTGCTTCGGCCCTTTGCTGTCTTCCATTACGGAAGCGCTCTGCGAGCCTCTGGATCTCCCAGCACTCGGCAGCTGTATGGTTGCAGGTGCCATGCACGGGGCATAGCCCGCCCTGGCCACTGTCTGGGGCCGGTGATTGCCGCTGCCTCTTGTCGGGGCGCGGCGCCCGAGCTCCGCTGGTTGTCGCAGCTGCGGCGACGGGGGCCGTGAATGGTGGCTTCATCTTTCCACTCCCCCGGTTCTTGGTCTTCTTGCCATCCCCATAGGCAGCAGCTCCGGACCCGGGCTGCCCTCCTGACTCGGAGGTCGGTAGTGCGTGCCAGTTCCGCCCTTCGGCTGCCCTGGCGCACTTATCCGCCAGGCTGAAGAGCTCCGAGACGTCGTGAACCTCTCTGGTCGCGAGCTTCTCGAGCATTTTCTCGTCCCGGACACCCTGTCGGAACGCCACCACCACAGAGGCGCTTTGGATATGTGGGATGGTGTTGTGCACCTGAGAGAACCGCTGGATGAAAGAGCGCAGCGACTCCCCAGGTTGTTGCTTGACGGCGTGGAGATCGAGTTCCGTGCCGGGACGGGTGTAGGAGCTGCCGAAGTTGGCGACGAACTGCCGGCAGAGCTCACCCCAGGAGGTTACGGACCCCTGGGGTAGATTCATGAGCCAGGACCGGGCTGGGCCGGTCAAGGCGACGGGAAAGTAGTTGGCTATGACAGCCTCATCGCCTCCTGCAGCAAGTACGGCGGTGGAGTAGATCTAGAGGAACTCCGCCGGGTTGACGCTTCCGTCGTACTTCTCGGGCAAGTGCGGGCGAAACTTGCGCGGCCACCTTGCGAAGCGAAGGTGGGGCGCAAGGGCCGCACATCCTGCACCTGCTGCTGTAGGTACTGGTGCTGCGAGCAGGTGGTTCACACCTGGCAACACGTATCCCGGCATGGGCATGGCTGCACCATAGGCCAGGGCCGCTACTTGCGGCGCATATGGTGGTGGCATATGTTGCGCAGCATATGCCAGAGGCGGGGCTCGCATGGCGAAGGCCTGCCCTTCCGATTGTGTCGAGGCTGATGACATGCTGTCACCTGCCTCATGGTTGCGACGCCTCTCTCGACGTCGCTCGAGGTACACTCGGGCGTCCTGCCCCAAGTGGCACCGCTCCAGTTCCCTTCGCAGGTCCATCGACAGGAGCCTGGAGGAGCTGGAATCCGCCGTTAGCCCGTCAACCGTGGGTGTGTGCGTCAGTGACACAGCCGGTTGCCCTGGGCGTCGTCCCCGTCGAAACCGAGGGTTCGCGGCGGCGACGACGAGGCGGTCCACCTCGTGGACCCATTGTTGGGTCGCTGAATGGGGCGCATCCCCCGCAGGCGGGTTGTGCAGCAGCGCTCTTGCTGCAGCTAGCGCACCTCCATGGTGTACGCTCAGCGCTGCAGAAGACCTCACGCTGGTCGGGGCCTGCATAGCCGGAGTCGGCTGCTGGCTGCCCGCTCGTGCCGACACACTCTGTCCTGAGTGTGTCGACATGTACTCCCTAGTGGTCACGGTTCGCCGTGAACGCGGAGGGGGAGAGTTTTCCGTTGAAGGAAGCTTGGTCATCTTCGTCGGCGGAAACTCGTCGCGCTAGGGGAAAAGTCCCCCTTCCTGGCGCGCCAAATGTCGAAGTGTGCGATCGACACTTCCCCCGGGCCTGCACTGGGCAGCCCGCGGAGGTTCTTTTTTCGGAGGGGCTAGTTCCTAGCGGAGAGCTTGCGCGAATGGACGAGTTAGCAAGAGCTTGACACGGGAAGTTTTACGTGGTTCAGGCCGCCGGAGCGTAAAACCCTACGTCCACGGCGAGCTATGGAGCTCGCTGTATTGCTTGCTGCTCAGGGCCGGGGGCCTGAGCTTGGGGGTGAGTTACAGCTTGAGAGTGTATGGCTAGCGTATGAGTTGCAGAATGCGAACCCTTGCTATCGACGCCTACCCGAGCCTTTTATAGTCCAAGGCTCGGGCGGCTTACAAGGGAAGCTGGGACCCGACAGGTGGTCCCGGGAGGATTGTTTATTATCTACCGTATCTGTAGTTATGCCGGTGGTTGCCTCCGGTCGAATGCTTCTGAGTCTTCCTTTTGCCGCCCTGCCCATGCCGTGCGCCAGTCGTAGTGGTTGATGGCGGCGCAGGCGGCATGGGATGTCTTGTCGCAGCGTTTATTACCTGTCAGGTTCTGACACCGCGCGCCAGTCTGTGATGCAACTGGACGCAACGGCACCTGACAGGCGCGTGCTCCGTGTTTCCGCGTCTTGGGAAGACGCGGGCCTTGAATACCTTGTACGGGCAAGGTGAGGGGCGCCTTTACGCCCGCTGCCTACCGCTCGGGGGCAGGCAGCACCGTTCTTCCAGCCACGTGGCGGGTCCGGAGCTCTTCTCTGAGGAGAGGGAGGTCCGGCCCCGCTGGACGCGTGGCGCCTTCGGACCTCTCTCCCGCGGAGGGGGAGGTCCGACTTCTGCATGCCACATGGCGGGCCCGGAGCTCACCTCTGAGGGGAGGGAGGTCCGGCCTCGCTGGACGCGTGGCGTCTTCGGGCCTCTCTCCCGCAGAGGGGGGAGGCCCGGCTTCTGTATGCCACGTGGCGGGCCCGGAGCTCTCCTCTGAGGAGAGGGAGGTCCGGCCCCGCCATACGCGTGGCGCCTTCGGAGCTCTCCCTGCGGAGAAGGGCGAGCACCTTAGGCATTTTACCCTGTGCGCGGGGGTACCCCATATTTCAGGTACCGACAAGAGTGGAAACTCTCCTTGAACTCAGCCCAAGTGATCGTCTCCTGGTCGACATGAGCGTTGCATAGAGCGTCCCATCAATCAGCGGCTGCTCCCATAAGTTGGTGTGATGCAAAGAGAACTTTCTCTCGATCATTGCACTGAACTATGGCAAGCTTCTTCTCCATGGACTTCAACCAATCGTCAGCCTCCATGGGATCATTAGCTTGAGAAAAAGTGGGTGGTTGAGTCCTCATGAACTCTCCCAATCGGTTGTGAGCCGGCGGTGGTGGCGGTGGTGGTGGCGGAGGTGCAGGAACGGGGTTGTTGTTGTTGTTGGCTTGCAGCTGACCCAATGTTTGGATCATGGTTTGCATGAGCTGGTTCTGCATAGCCATCAACCGTTCCAAGTTTTTTGCACTAGCCTTGGGGCCAACATTCTCAGGAACTGCCTCGTGGTCATCCTCTTGGGGTTCTTGGTTGCCACAGACGTTCCTCCTTGGACGGCTGGCGTTTTCTCTCACCATCTGTGAGAGAGAGTTGGATAGAATAGAAGTTAGAAGTTTAGATGGATCCCCCAACTATATGCATCAAGGTGGATGGACTATATATCATCCTATATGAGGATGTGAATTCATGCCGAAGCATCTCACATCTCTCTACTATGTGTGGATGTGGACCTTTGCCGAAGTGTGCCACAACTCACACTAAGCATACAAGCACAAACAATCATCACAAAAGTTCAGCACACAACTCCTATTCAAAGCTTACTCAATGGGGGTCGTATGTGGTTTGGGGTGATACCAATCTGTGACCAATATGTGACTTTGTCCCATGGTCAATGGGGTTCTAATGCCACTCTATGCCTTCTACCTAGGGTTGTATCCTATGTTCAACGTGGTTTCTAATACCTCATCAGCCGCGCAGCTTTCCAGAAGCTGCAAATCCCGATGGCCAAGCTCACCCCCTCGAGTCCGTTTTTAGGGGTAGGGCCGGGACAAGTCGTCCCCTACAGCAACATCAGTCTTCCGGTCACCTTCGGGGCACCGGACAGCTACCAGACAAAATACATTCTGTTCGATGTGGCGAAGATCGACCTCCCCTTCAACGCCATCATCGGCAGGCCAGCCCTGTACCGGTTCATGGCGGTAGCCCACTACGGCTACCTCGTCTTGAAGATGCCTACACCAACAGGCATCCTCAAGATCCGTGGAGACCGCACTGCTGCAGTGTCAGCCTTGGAGAAGCTCCAAGCACTTGCAGCAGCCCGAGCACCAGCCCCTTGCGGTGCGGAACCGGGCCAGCCCCACCCGAGTGCACGCCACCTTGCCTCGACCTCAGCACCCCGTATGCAACCCCTCGACGAGGAAGACGTCCCCCTGAAGGTCGACCAAGTCGGCGCCGATGCTGCCCAGACCACCCGGATAGCTGGGGGCCTGGACAGCAAATAGAAAGGCGCGCTCATCACCTTCCTCCGGCACAACGTTGACGTGTTTGCATGGCAACCGTCGCAGATGCCGGGGATCCCTAGGGAGGTGATCGAGCACCATCTGAAGATCTTCCCCGACGCCCGGCCAGTCCAACAGAAGCCCCGCAAGCAGTCCATCGAGCAGCAGAACTTCATCCGTGAAGAAATCAAGAAGCTGCTGGACGCTGGCTTCATACGGGAAGTCCACCACCCCCGGTGGTTGGCGAACCCCGTTGTCGCCCCGAAGGCCGGCGGGAAGCTCCGGATGTGTATCTACTACACCAATCTCAGTAAGGCATGTCCCAAAGATCCATTCCCTCTCCCTAGAATAGATCAAATAGTAGACTCTACATCAGGCTGTGATTTGTTGTGCTTCCTAGACGCCTACTCAGGCTTTCACCAAATCCCTATGTCTAGAGAAGATGAAGAACACACTTCTTTTATCACAGTAGACGGCCTATATTGTTATGTCTCTATGCCTTATGGCCTAAAGAATGCTCTTCCCACCTTTGTGCATGCTATGCACAAAACCTTTGGAGAGCTAATAAGAGGCTTAGTTGATGTGTATGTCAATGACATCGTTGTCAAAGTCAGGCAGAGCTCATCCTTGTTAGATAACCTAGCTCTAGTCTTTGACAAACTGCGCTCCATGCGCACTAAGCTGAACCCAGATAAATGTGTGTTCGGCGTATCCTCTGGGAAGCTCTTAGGGTTCCTGGTCTCACACCGAGGGATCAAAGCCAACCCAGAGAAGATCAAGGCCATCGACCTGATGCGGCCCCCCGTCCGCGTCAAGGATGTCCACAAACTCACGGGATGCTTAGCTGCGCTGAGTCGGTTTATACCGAGGCTAGCAGAGCGGGCACTTCCCTTCTGCCGGTACCCTCAATATGGGGTACCCCCACACACAGGGGAAATCACCTAAGGACTTTGCCCCTTCCGCAGGGGCAAACTCCAAAAGCCCCACGTGTCCCGCGGGGCCGGACCTCCCTCTCCTCAGAGGAGGACTCCGGGCCCGCCACGAGGCCGGCATGTGGCGGACTGGAATCCGCTCATCCATGATCGCAGAGGGTGGTGCCGCGCGATGCGACACCCGACAGCACACATCATAAGGACACATTATATTACATGGGAAAACAACTGAATGTACAAAGTAGTACACTTTTCAGTTACAAACTAGGGTCTTTCGTTACACAGCGGAAGTTTCTTTTGTACAACTCACGCCCGCCTATCTAGCAAAAGTCGGTTGCCCAGCCCTAGGGCAACCCACACTAGCTGCACGTCTCAGCTAAGCGCGGCGTGTACGGCTCCCACTCAGCCGTGGTCCCCGACGGAGGGTAACCCTCGCCGGTGGACTCGTACTCCGAATCCGTGGGTGGCTCCCCACCTGAAAAACACTTAAGCAGCAACCGTGAGCACGAAGGCTCAGCAAGGCTTAACCGACTCACCTAAGCATGAAACTCTACATGAGGGGTACAATGGACATAGGATAGTAATGTTGCAGCAAAAGGACACGCCTACAAGTTCATCCTTAGTTCATCTTTTAGCAACAAGTTAACAGTTCATGAAATCTGAAATTTAGTAAGCAGTATTTGGTGGCACACATGTAACAATACAATTATATCATAACAGAAATATTGAATCATAACATTTCATTCATTAGTCTACGTTACGATGCAGTGAACAAGCGGTACTCGTCACCGCGAGGGACGGCGAATCGACTCGATATACACCTGCAGGGAAACCCAAAGAGCACGTCACGTACGCCCACCCGTGGAGCTGCACAGCACGCTCTCTCGATGTCGTACGGGACAACCTTTCACCCAACAGCCCAAACGTCGAACCGGTCGCACCGAAACGAGCAGGAGGTTCCCCACACGGAGCATCTCTCTATGTCCGTTGGCAGATTTCCACCTTGCTGCCCTCAGCCTACACCTATAAATCGGTGCGTTATGCCTCGATGCCCGGAGGTTTAGGCTACATCGGTTTATCGGGGCCCATATATCCGATATGCCTTCGGTACGTTCAATACTTGTTCAGCAGGGCCGCACACGGATCGGTCCTCAATCGACACGGGCAGGGCCGCACACACAAGACTCTCTCTTGCTGCGCCCTAGCCCCTGCCTAGTCTCATTTTCATTACTAAAGTGATCTCACATCACTCAACCGAACCCGTGTGTTCCCAGCCTATCTCGCGAGTAGATTCCAACTACTCGACTTGTACCGAAGTCCTATGACTCATTAAGCATAGCCTGTCTACTCGGGGTCTTAGACACTACCCTCACTCTTAGGGAAAAATTCTGGTTATGCAAGTGGGGTTCCATCCATCCTATACCTAATGCACAAACATACTTCATATGACGCATGTAAACAAAGTAAAACTTATGAAAGGGTTAATGCAAACCGGGGCTTGCCTTGTTGCTGCTGGTCAGGGGTTAGTTCCTCTTCCAGAAGGAGGAAGTCCAGCATTTCCGGAGTCTCTTCTTCAATGGCTACATGTTTAATACAATACTACATGTTAATTTGAATGCAAAGTGTAAACTTGAATACTTATTTACTAATAACTCTAGCTAGCCCTCCCCTGTGGTTCTGAAATTTTTATTGTGGCTTGGTAGGATCCTAACCAGAGTCTTGACCAAGTTTCATTTGAAACCAAGTTCATTTGAACCTTGTACAAATAAAAGCCTCTTTGGTTAATAATTGGGCCTCTAAGTAATTCCAGGGTTTTTCATGGCTCCCACCATTACTTTCTGGAAACTATAATTTAGGATGGTTCTGATGGAATTGGTTTCATGTCATTTTAAGAATTCTACAGAAAGTTATGTCCTAATTAAGATTGGAGAAAATCTGAAAAATGTTTCTGTACATCTTTCTATTTTCTCTGGGCAGTTCCTTTAATCACCCAATTAGGGTAACTAAATGAACTTGGATGAGTCTGAAAATTTTACTGGGATTCTGGGATTCTCCAATGAACCTTTCAGCCAAATTTCAGAATTTTTCATAAAGTAGTTCTCCAGATAGAATTCCCAACAGTTTAAACTTTAGGGATTTAATTCTGGAAAACTATTCACTTTCATGAGCTGAATTTGGTATTGCTGGAAAGTGCTCAGAGAGCAGAATCCAACAAAATTTGGTTCACCCGATTTGGAGCTCTCTAGCCAAAGTTATGAGGATTTGAAGTTTGGAAGAATTCTGAAAATCGGGGGAAGAGTTTAAACTCTCGGGCCCCGCGGGGACACGTGTCGAGCGCGGAGGTGTCCGGCACACCGGGGATACCACACGTGTCGAGCGCGGAGGTGTCCGGCACACCGGAGATACCACACGTGTCGAGCGCGGAGGTGTCCGGCACACCGGAGCTCACAGGGTATTTGCACGCCAGCGCAGCCGATCCCTGGTCACCCGATCCCGATTTAAATTCTTCAGCCGCTGACACGTGGGCCAGCCGGCTTCGTATTCCTTCCGCCGTTCTCTCGCGCCCACGCCGCCGACCTCGCCGGAGCAGACTCGGGGCTCGCCGGCTCGCAGCTGCCGGACCTCCCATGGTCTGAAACTCGCCGCCAGGGGGTTGTCGACGTCGAGGAACACGTCGGGGGTGACAGGTCGGGCTGGGGGTGACCGGAAGTAGTTCGGCGACGTGCCGCGGCCTCGGTTGAGGTTCGACACCGTCGACCGTGGTTTCTAAACCCGCCAACACCTCGAACAAACGGCCCTACAGCATCAGTGTACCTCTAGGAAGCTCGACAAGGTGTCAAAACGGTTCAGGGATGGCGGCAAGTCGGTCGGCACCATGTGACAGATCGTGCCCGCCATGACCGCCCTCGATCGAGCTCGAAATTCGTCACTCCTAGAAAGTTTCACGCTATGGATGCAGAAAAGAACTTGATCGCCGGCTAGTCCAGCGTCTATGTGCAAGATTTGATGACCTCCGAAAGATCATAGAGCGAGAATTTAAAGAAACCGTACCGGAAGCTCGGTTTACGGTTGCCGGAGCAAAAACTGGAAATTCTCTGCAGATTCTTCACAGTTGGCTTCCAAACTTGGAGGAGAGCAGCACGGTGGTCGCGCGCTCCTGTTGCCTCTCTCGCTGGACCGTGAAAACGCCTGTGGAACGCTGCCCACGGGCGCCTGACTCTCGGCTGAGGCTAGGTCGCCGCAGTGGCGATCGTCTTTGGGCAAAGGAGGTCGGAGCTCGGGGTTTCTGGCGTTGGGGAGGTGAAGTGCGAGCTCAGGTGGCTGTCTAGCAGCTCAGGGACGAAGGAGGAGATGGTTTTGCTGGGTTTCCCGGTTGAGCAGAGAGCTGCGGCGAGAAACAATGCCGCTGCTCGGGTTTGCCCGCGAGAAGATAAAGCCGGCCGACTCCCACTCGGCTGAGGCGGTGCCGGTCGCGTGGGGGCGCGAGCCAGCCGCCCTGGGCGCCAGCACGCGGAGAGGGAAGCAGCTGGTGGCGCCGGTAGCTGCTCGGAGGCACAGCCGACAGCGGCTCGGTGGGATTTCCCACCGAGACTCTGACTTTGGGTGCAAGTTTCTCCTTCTCCCCTCTATGACATGTGGGTCCCACCCGGGGTTTTAACCTCTGAAATTTACTCCTAATCACTGTTGTGAACAGTGAGCCCCATAATACCCCTGGTGATTCAAATTATTCACCCCTGAGCCATTTGAATTGAATAGAATTCAAATTGGGTTCGGTTTGTGTGAATTTCAACACAAGTTCAGTTTTGAATTCAAATAAAGTTTGAATTCGTCCCACTTAGCTCATGTCAAGATCAACTCCGAATGGAGTGAAAATTGGTGTGGTGTGGTGATGAACACTTCAAATGTGTGCCAAAACTGAGGCCCTTACACGGCAGAGCCGGACCTCCCTTCGCCGCAGGGAGAGCTCCGAAGGCGCCACGTGTCCAGCGGGGCTGGACCTCCCTCTCCTCAGAGGAGAGCTCCGGGCCTGCCACATGGCCTGGATAGCCGGACCTCCCTTCTCTACAGGGAGAGCTCCGGAGGCTCCACGTGTCCAGCGGGGCCGGATCTCCCTCTCCTCAGAGGAGAGCTCCGGGCCAGCCATGTGGCCAGTAGAGCCGGACATCCCCCCTCCGGAGGGAGAGCTCCGAAGGCTCCACGTCTCCAGCGGGGCCGGGCCTCCCTCTCCTCAGAGGAGAGCTCCGGGGCTGCCACGTGGCCAGCAGAGCCGGACCTCCCCCCTCCGCAGGGAGAGCTCCAAAGGCTCCACGTGTCCAGGGGGCCCGGACATCCCTCTCCTCAGAGGAGAGCTCCGGGCCCGCCACGTGGCTAGCAGAACAGCGCTACCTGCCCCCGCGCGGTAGGCAGCAAGAGTAAAGACACGGCATACCTTGCCCGTACAAGGTATTCAAGACCCGCACCTTCCCAAGGCACGGAGACGCGGAACATGCCGCTCTCAGGTGCCGTTGTGCCCAGTCGCATCGCAGTGAAGACTGGCACGCCGCGTCAGAGGCTCTATACCAATAAACACAGCGACAAGAAATCCCCTGCCGCCCCTGCCGTCATCAACCACTATGCCTAGCTTGCGGCATGGGCAGGGCGGCAAGACGAAGACTCAGAAGCCGTCGCCAGAGACAACTACCGGCATAACTGTAGGATACGGTAGATGGCAGGCAATCTCCTCAGGACCACCTGTCGGGTCTCGGGCCCACTTTATAAGCCGTCCGAGTCTTGGGCTATAAAAGGCTCGGGTAGGCAACGTTAAAAGGGTTCGCACTCTAGTGGTTCAAACTCTATTCAGCTTCTTGCACACTCACACGCTCAAACACTCAGGCAATACAACGAGCACCTCTGCTCACCGTGGACGTAGGGTTTTACGGTCCGGCGGCCTGAACCACGTAAAAAATCTCTGTGTCAACCTTCTCCTTCCATCGTCCCTAACGCATAAGCTCTCCGTGAGTGACTAGCCCCTCTGAAAAAGAACCTCCGCGGGCTGCCCAGAGCAGGCCCAGGGGATGTGTCGATGGCACACTTCGACATTTGGCGCGCCAGGTAGGGGGCTATTCCCTTGCGCGACGAGCTTACGCCGACGAAGATGACGAAGCATCCTTAAGCGGCAAGCTCTCCTCGCCCGCGTTCCCGACGAATGGTGAGCAGCTGGGACTACGTCTCGACACACTCGGGACGGAGTGTGTCGGGGCAAGCTGGAAGCCAGCAGCCGACTCCAGCAAGCCCAAGATCTGCTGCAGTGCTGAGTGTCTCCCATGGGAGCACACTAGATGCAGCACGAGCGCTTCTACGCAATCCACCTGCTGGGGATGCGCCTCAGACAGCGACCCAGCAGTGGATTCGCGACGTAGACCGTCTCATCGTCACCGCCGCCAACCCTCAGCTTCGGCGGGGATGACGTCCCAGTCAACCGGCCGTGTCGCTGTCACGCACGCCAGCGGTTGACGGGCAGATGGCAGATTCTCGCTCCACCAGGCTCCCATCGACAGACCTGAGGTCAGAGCTGGAACGACGTCACCTGGGCAAAGATGCCCGTGTGGTCATCGAGCGACAGCGAGAAAGGCGTCGCAACCAAGAGGCTGGCGACAGCATGTCGACCGCCTCGACCCAGCCTGGGCCGCAGACGTTCGCTACGCGATCTCTGCCCCAGGCATATGCCACGCAGCATATGCCTTAGCCATATGCCCTCCAAATGGCGCCCCCAGTTTATGGCGCACCTTTGCCCATGCTGGGGTACATGGTGCCAACAGCGGACCAAACGCTCACGGCACCGACACCTGCAGCAACAGGAGCACGGTGTGAAGCTTTGGCGCCACACCTTCGCATCGTGAAGTGGCCGCGCAAGTTCCGGCCACACCTACCAGAGAAATACGATGGCAGCGTCAACCCGGCGGAGTTCCTCTAGATCTACTCCACCGCAATTGTCGAAGTGTGTAGCCGACACTTCCCCCGGGACTGCTCTGGGCAGCCCGTGGAGGTTTGTTTTCAGAGGGGCTAGTCACTCACGGAGAGCTTATGTGTTATGGACGATGGAGGGAGAAGCTTGACACAGGGATTTTTACGTGATTCAGGCCGCCGGAGCGTAATACCCTACGTCCACGGTGAGCAGAGATGCTTGTTGTATTGCTTGGTGCTCAGGAATGAACCCTGCATGAGAGTGTGTAAGAGGCGAACGGCTAAAGTGCGAACCCTTCTAATTTTGCCTATCTAAGACTTTTATAGTCCAAGGCTCGGGCGGCTTACAAGGTGGGCCCGGGACCTGACAGGTGGTACCAGGGAGATTGCCTGCCATCTACCGTATCCGCAGTTACGCCGGCAGTTGTCTCTGGCGAGGGCTTCAAAGTCTTCATTCTGCCGCCCTGCCCATGCCGCAAGCTAGTCGTAGTGGTTGGCAGGGGCGGCAGGGGATGTCTTGTCACTGTGTTTATTGGCGTGCAGCCTCTGACGCGGAGCGCCAGTGTTCACTGCGATGTGATTGGGCGCAACGGCACCTGACAGAGGCGTGCTCCGTGTCTCCGCGCCTTGGGAAGGCGCGGGTCTTGAACACCTTGTACGGGCAAGGTATGGAATGTGTGACACCCTCATCTCGGGTGTCAGCATGTGAAGAAGAAAAACATTTGAAGAAAAGAAGGAACGGAGAGGATTATCAAAAGAATAGCCAATAAAGCCCTTAGAGTGCGTCGAAGGCAACTTCCACGGCCAGCAGACCACGTGGCGCGTTCGGAGCTTATCCCCGAGAAAATTTGGGAGAGATCCGCCGTTAAAATACCTACGTGGCAGGCTCGGGGGTCACCTCCGCAATTGAAAAGAGGTCCGACCCTGTGGGACACGTGCTGCCGCGGAGAAAGCCTCTGCGGAAGAAGCAAGGGCATTTTTCATAAGACACGTGTCATCCTTGGAGCTAGTCCTCGCGGAAATCAGAGGACCATCCGCGCGGGATACGTGTCAATCTCGGAGCTCATCTCAGAGGAGTCCGGATCTATTGAACACGTGTTGCCACCGGAGCTTATCTCCGGAGGTCCGTCGCTGCTAAACACGTGTCGACCTCGGGGCAGGTCCCTGAGGGAGGGAAAGGCGGAAAGACCGGCACCCACACGTGGCGTGCGCGGAGCTCACCTCCGAAGAAGAGGGAGGTCTCGATCGATTGACACACGGCACGACCGGAGCTCGTCTCTGTGGGAGAAAAGATATCAGGCTCCGAAGGACACGTGGAGCTTCCGGAGCTCATTACCGCGGAGGTAACAAGTATGAAGCGGTTCTTACGTGTAAAGATACCGGTGCGCAATGGAAACCGATCTAAACTCCACGATCCTTACCGAAGATAAGACGTCAGGATCTAACAAAGATCTGAATAAGACTCTTATTCGGGATCCAATCAGATTAGGACTCTTCTCTTCCCGATTATAAATAGAACCCAAAACCTCTGGCCGAAACTACAAACTTCTTTTTCAACTCCTAAGCCGACGACTTAGAGCCCTAGCCCTAACTCGCCGAGCAAAACATCGCTGAAGCACAACAAGGGAGATCATCGGAGGAGAACCAAGCTGTCTGAGGAGGACCTCAAAGTCAAGAAGAGCGTGAGGTAGGACTTCGATATCACCTTACGACATCATGGTGTTCATCTCTTGCATCTGTTCTTCAATTGCTTTCGAACAGAAGCGTTTTCGTGGGCAGATCACTTGATGATCAGTTTGATCTAAAAACAAGATCATCGCCACAACCACCTTTGATCCGAATACCTCTGACCATGCAAGCCATGCAAGAATACGTACAGATCAATCTAATGAAACTAATCATAAGATAGCATGCATGTGCATCATCGCATCTAGTTTAGGGTTTTGTGCATGATATTGATTGCTGTGAATCTTGTATGCACGTGAATCCTACGTAGCAGGACAGGTTCAAGAAGCTGTCTACAACGAGCTGCAGCAACAAGGTTTTGAGAATCAAGAACAACCAGAACCGCAAGAACAAGGCAAGTGCTCCTTGACCATGTTCATCCTATGTTTTGGGTAAAACTGTTTTGTTTTGCAAAAAGGTGTGTGTGCTGAGTCAAACATGATGGGAAACCGTTTTATAGGAGTTTACTAGTTTTGATTAAACCATCCTTGTCACCTGGGAAGTTTTATGAGTCGGGTATGGTTTTTGCTTTATGCTTCGCTGAGTCTATGGGATTGGGAAGCGAGATAGATGTGTCTAGCTAACTGCACTCGTAATGATAACGAGAAACTGATGTTAATAATGGACATGGATCGGAGGGAGATCTAGGCAATCCTGGGTTTGTGAATGAGGTAGCATGAGATGGTGGTTTTACTTGCCGTAGATCTAAGGACCGGTTCATGCATGCACATGCCAGGATAACAGTGCCACCACAAGACCAAGTATGGGTGCGGCTTAGCTGAGTAATTAGGTAAGTTGCTAGAGTGTTATGGACTGTGGAAGGCGCGGGGAATGGGAGTCGAGTGAGGACTGCCCTGGGAACTGCATGGCACAAGAGGGGGCCCGTGGGTGGGAGAATTGGAGATTCTAGCCTGCCGGTGAAACCTTAGTGAGTCCATACATCTAGTAACCCCTTTGTAAAGGCTATTTTGTGATCTCTTGACCATACACCGACGGATGTGTACTGGTATAATGGAGGTTCTGCAGTCGCTGACGGGTGACGAAATCACAAACTTGTGGGTAAAGAGGTACAAACTCTACAGAGTTGTTATTAAAACTATCATGATAGCCGAGTTTACGGTCACGAGCACCTGGCTAAACTGCCATGATTAGATTGGAATGGTTATTGGGATGGTTATTGGGAAGGTTCTTGGTTATGACTATTGGTTATGGTTCGATTTGGGACTGTTGAGTCCGGGAGATGAGATGGTTGCATGACTGATGGGTCATGACATGAGATTGGTCTCGGTGCGAGACGCGGTTGTTTTATGAGGTGAGATGGTAGCGAATACAAGGAGTTATTCGTGAGTATGAATAAAAGATTGGTTAATGTTCGGATGGAACATGGAAAGCGATGGAGGTATGTTGGTAATTTAATACATGCTGGGATTACATTCATCTAAAGTTAAGTTGCTGTTTTATCACGTTTTTATAAATCTGCTTTTCTGCAAATAAGCCTTTTATCACCTACCTTGTTTATGAGCTGCATATCATGTGTTATTCCCGCACTTGCTGAGTACATCAGTGTACTCAAACTTGCATTATTATTTCTTCATCAACAGCAAGAGAAGACTACTATGAAGACCGAGTAGAGCATTATGGCGTGTGATCTATTCTCAACCTTGCCTGTGGAGGGAGTAGAGATGAAGCCACTTCTGCTTAGTTTTGCTTCCGCATTAGTTTTTGCTTCTGCATTTAAATAAAGATTTCCGCTGCATAGAAATAAGACTTCCGCTGTGAGCATGAGTCCAAGACTCATGAGGAATTGTAATAAACTCTGCTATTCGTGGTAATATATAATCTGAATTCAGTTTGTGGAACGTATGTGTATGTGTGGCGAACATCCTGGGCACACATATGCATTAGTTCTCGGTTCCGTGGTTTTCCACAGAATTGAGGGCGTCACAGATTGGTATCAGAGCCACGGGTTGACAGTAGGTTACACGCCTAGATAGAAACCTTGGGTTGATATTAGAATCATGGGTTAACAGCAAGTTATATCCCTAAATAGAAGCTACGCGGACCAAAGGAAGCATCCTAGGATGAATAGCTTAGATTGGCCTTGAAACCACCTTGACATAGGAACCCATCCTTGAATAGGAGTTGAGTGGGCCCTTGTGATGATTATTTGTGAATATGTGCTTAGTGTGAGTTGTGGGGCGTCTCAACAACATTGCCCATATCCACACGTAAGAAGAAAGAGGAGTGAAATGCTTCGGCACTTGATCACATCCTCATAAGGACTAATATATATAGTCCAAACTCCCCTTGATGCATATAGTAGAAAGGACCTATCTAATCTTCTAACCTTCTAATTCTATTCCGTTCTCTCTCACAGATGGTGAGAGGAAACGCCAGCCGAAGGAACGTCCAGGAAGATGACCACGAAGAAATTCCTGCTAACCCTGAAGCTGGCGAAAACAACCTAGAAAGGTTGATGGCCATGCAAAACCAGCTTATGCAAACCATGATCCAAACTTTGGGTCGGTTGCAGGCCAACCAACACCCCGTTCCGGCACCACCACCACCACCACCGCCGGCTCATAACAGGTTGGGAGAGTTCATGAGGACTCGACCACCTACCTTTGCTCAAGCAAGCGATCCAATGGAGGCCGATGATTGGTTGAAATCCATGGAGAAGAAGCTTGCCATTGTACAGTGCAACGACCGAGAGAAGGTTCTCTTTGCGTCGCACCAACTGATGGGAGCAGCTGCTGACTGGTGGGATGCCTTGAGCAACGCCCATGCCAACCCGGAGACAATCACTTGGACTGAGTTCAAGGAAAGTTTCCGCTCCCACTACATCCCTGTTGGCGTAATGATGCTCAAGAGGCAGGAGTTTGAAGGTCTCCGCCAAGGGCAGAAGAGTGTGAACGAATACCTCAACAAGTTCATACAACTGTCCTGGTATGCCCCCGAAGATGTCAACTCAGATCAGAGGAAGCAGTACCTATTCATGAGAGGGTTGAACAATGAGATCCAAGTTCAGCTCCTCAACAATGACTACGTAAGCTTCCAGAAGCTGGTTGATAAGGCTATTGTGGTGGAAAACAGAATCCGAGAGATCGAGCGTGAGTGCAAAAGGAAGATCCCATACCAGCCCCAAGGGAGCAACGTACGACCTAGGTACATGCCCCCTGCACCGCAGTATGGATCGACCGCTCCTACGTACCGCCCTGGTCAGCCACCACAGCAACGGCCCGTTGCACCGGCACCTCGTGTGCCCATGCTTCCTGCGCCACGGCCTAACAATGGCGCTGCTGTTCAAAACCCCCGCCCCAACGCGCCTGCTTCCGTAGGCAACAGGGCATGCTTTGCATGCGGGGAAGCAGGCCACTTCGCTAACCAGTGCCCGAAGAGAGGCCCTGGACAGCAAGGTAACGTGCCCAAGCAGAACCAGCGACCAAACGGAGGGGACCACCAAGGGAACCGTGGACCGCAGAACTATGCTCGTGGCCATGTTAACCATGTCACTGCTGAGGAAGCACAACAGGCTGAGGACGTCGCAATTGGTATGTTCCTTGCCAACTCCAACCCAGCCACCATTTTATTTGATTCTGGAGCATCACATTCCTTCATATCATCCGATTATGTTGCCAAGCATCATCTACCCGTATCCCACTTAGAATGTGCTATGTTAGTTAATTCTCCCGGAGGAGAAATGAGGACTAATATAGTATGTCCTAAAGTAAGCCTTAAAATAAGGGGGGTAGACTTCCTTGCCAACCTTATTGTCTTGGACTCCCGCGGGATTGACATCATACTCAGAATGGACTGGTTAAGCAAGCACAATGGAGTAATCCAATGTGCTGAGAGAAGCGTGCAATTGACAAACGAACACGGTATCCGTGTCGAGTTTGAGTCAGCCCAGCAAGCGACCGAACGGGCGGACCTGAACCATGTTGAAGGAGTAGCATTGGACTAAATTCAGTGGTTCAGGAATTTTCGGATGTGTTCCCGGAAGAACTTCCAGGTATGCCACCTGACCGGGACATTGAGTTTGCCATAGATTTGGTACCTGGAACTGTACCCATAGCTAAGAGACCATATAGGATGCCCGTCAACGAGTTAGTTGAACTAAAGAAGCAAATTCAAGAACAGTTGGAGAAGGGTTTTATCCGTCCAAGTTCGTCACCATGGGGAGCCCCGGTACTCTTCGTGGACAAGAAGGACGGAACCCAAAGGATGTGCGTGGACTACAGGTCTCTCAACGAGGTAACAATCAAGAATAAATACCCTCTGCCCCGTATAGAGGACCTGTTCGATCAAATGAAAGGAGCCCAAGTGTTCTCCAAGATTGATCTTCGGTCGGGATATTTCCAGCTGAAGATTAAGCCCTCCGATATACCTAAGACAGCCTTTCGGACGCGGTATGGTTCATATGAATGTACCGTTATATCTTTTGGATTGACGAATGCACCTGCATACTTCATGTACCTTATGAATAAGGTTTTCATGGAGTACATGGACAAGTTCGTCGTAGTTTTCATCGACGACATTATGGTGTATTCAAAAAGTAAGGAGGAGCATGAAGAACATCTGAGATTGACCTTGCAGAAGTTGCGCGGGCATCAGTTGTATGCCAAGCTTAACAAGTGTCAATTTTGGCTAAGGGAAATATCCTTCCTAGGCCACATCATCTCCAAGGAAGGGGTATCGGTTGATCCTGGAAAGGTGAGAGATATTTTGAAGTGGGACCAACCGAAGAGCGTGAGGGATATTCGGAGTTTCCTTGGGATGGCAGGATACTATCGGCGCTTCATTAAAGACTTCTCTAAGATAGCAAAACCTATGACGGAGTTGCTAATAAAGGGAAAAGTCTTTCAATGGACACAAGTCTGTCAAGAAAGTTTTGAGGAACTCAAGAAAAGGCTAACCACAGCACCAGTTCTGGTATTGCCAGACGTAAGCAAGAGCTTTGACATATATTGTGACGCATCCAGGCAAGGGCTCGGGTGTGTACTCATGCAGAATGGACAAGTGGTAGCCTATGCCTCACGACAATTAAAGAAGCACGAGCTTAACTATCCTACTCATGATTTGGAGTTAGCAGCAGTGGTGCTTGCATTGAAGATTTGGAGACATTATATCCTTGGTCATCGATGTGAGATCTATACGGATCATAAAAGCCTCAAGTACATATTTACACAAACAGACTTGAATTTGAGGCAACGTCGATGGTTAGAACTCATCAAGGATTATGATGTAGGAATCAATTACCACCCTGGGAAGGCCAATGTGGTCGCTGACGCATTGAGCAGAAAGGGAGCATGCCACCAACTCACGGTTCGGGAGCTACCACCCGAACTACGTAAGGAGTTCGAACGGTTACACCTCGGATTCTTGAATAACATGGAAATGATAGAGATCCACTCCCCATTGGAACCAGAAATAAGAAAGGGACAAGCAACGGACGAGGGGATCAAGGAGATCAAGGAAAGAATCCGACAAGGGATAGAAAAGGATTTCAAGGAGGATGAAAAGGGTACGCTTTGGCTAGGAAAAAGAATTTGTGTGCCAAACATAAGACACCTTCGCGACATGATATTGAAGGAGGCACATGACTCACCCTATTCCATACATCCAGGGAGCACCAAAATGTACAAGGACTTGAAAACTTGCTATTGGTGGGATGGTATGAAGAGGGATATAGCCGAATACGTTGCCCTATGCGACACATGCCAACGCGTAAAAGCCAAACATCAAAAACCCGCTGGATTGTTGCAACCTTTGAAAATACCTGAATGGAAATGGGAGGACATCAGTATGGACTTCATTGTCGGATTGCCACGAACTCAGTCAGGATACGACTCCATCTGGGTCATTGTGGACCGGTTGACGAAGACCGCCCATTTTCTTCCGGTAAAGACAAGTTACAATGTTACACAGCTGGCAGAATTGTACATGGAGCAGATCGTGTGCCGTCATGGAGTTCCAAAGAGGATAGTCTCAGATCGAGGTTCTCAGTTTACCTCTAGATTCTGGAGAAAGTTGCAGAAAGCCATGGGTACACGACTGGATTTTAGCTCCGCCTATCACCCACAAACAGATGGACAAACCGAAAGGACAAACCAAATTTTGGAAGACATGCTGAGAGCTTGCGCCTTGAAACGCGGGCGTAGTTGGGATAGGAGTTTACCGTATGCCGAGTTCTCCTATAACAACAGCTATCAAGCTAGCTTGAAGATGTCGCCTTTCGAAGCCTTATATGGTAGACGGTGTAGAACGCTGCTGTTCTGGAACGAAACTGGAGAGAACCAGGTGTTTGGACCCGAAGTACTACAAGAGGCTGAAAAGCAAGTCCAAACAATACAGGAAAACTTAAAGGCTGCTCAGTCACGACAGAAAGGCTATGCGGACAATAGGTGTAGGAAGTTGACCTTTGAAGTTGGAGACTTCGTATACCTTAAGGTATCGCCTATCCGAGGCCAACGACGTTTTAACGTCAGAGGCAAACTAGCGCCTCGCTACATCGGACCATTTAAGATTTTGGACAAGCGAGGAGAAGTAGCCTATCAACTAGAGCTCCCAAACCACCTCTCCGACGTACATGACATGTTTCATGTATCCCAGCTCAAGAAGTGCTTGAGAATGCCAGAGGAACAAGTGTCGATGGGAGAACTTGAACTTCAAGAGGACCTGACTTACGAAGAACACCCTGTCTGAATCTTGGACGTAAAGGAAAGGGTCATCCGAAACAAGGTGATTCGATGGTGCAAGGTACAATGGAGCCATCACACTGAAGCTGAAGCCACATGGGAGCAAGAAGAGGATATCAAGGCAGAATTTCCCCATCTATTTTCTACTAACGAATCTCGAGGACGAGATTCAATTTAAGGGGGGTAGATTTGTGACACCCTCATCTCGGGTGTCAGCATGTGAAGAAGAAAAACATTTGTAGAAAAGAAGGAACAGAGAGGATTATCAAAAGAATAGCCAATAAAGACCTTAGAGTGCGTCGAAGGCAACTTCCACGGCCAGCAGACCACGTGGCGCGTTCGGAGCTCATCCCCGAGAAAATTTGGGAGAGGTCCGCCGTTAAACTAGCTACATGGCAGGCTCGGGGGTCACCTCCGCAATTGAAAAGAGGTCCGACCCTGTGGGACACGTGCTGCCGCGGAGATAGCCTCTGCGGAAGAAGCAAAGGCATTTTTCATAAGACACGTGTCATCCTCGGAGCTAGTCCTCACGGAAATCAGAGGACCATCCGCGCCGGATACGTGTCAATCTCGGAGCTCATCTCAGAGGAGTCCGGATCTATTGAACACGTGTCGCCACCGGAGCTTATCTCCGGAGGTCCGTCGCTGCTAAACACGTGTCGACCTCGGGGCAGGTCCCTGAGGGAGGGAAAGGCGGAAAGACCGGCACCCACACGTGGCGTGCGCGGAGCTCACCTCCGAAGAAGAGGGAGGTCTCGATCGATTGATACGCGGCACGACCGGAGCTCGTCTCTGTGGGAGAAAAGATATCAGGCTCCGAAGGACACGTGGAGCTTCCGGAGCTCATTACCGCGGAGGTAACAAGTCTGAAGCGGTTCTTACGTGTAAAGATACTGGTGCGCAACGGAAACCGATCTAAACTCCACGATCCTTACCGAAGATAAGACGTCAGGATCTAACAAAGATCTGAATAAGACTCTTATTCGGGATCCAATCAGATTAGGACTCTTCTCTTCCCGATTATAAATAGAACCCAAAACCTCTGGCCGAAACTACAAACTTCTTTTTCAACTCCTAAGCCGACGACTTAGAGCCCTAGCCCTAACTCGCCGAGCAAAACATCGCTGAAGCACAACAAAGGGGATAATCGGAGGAGAACCAAGCGGTCTGAGGAGGACCTCAAAGTCAAGAAGAGCGTGAGGTAGGACTTCGATACCACCTTACGACATCATGGTGTTCATCTCTTGCATCTGTTCTTCAATTCCTTTCGAACAGAAGCGTTTTCGTGGGCAGATCACTTGATGATCAGTTTGATCTAAAAACAAGATCATTGCCACAACCACCTTTGATCCGAATACCTCTGACCATGCAAGCCATGCAAGAATACGTACAGATCAATCTAACGAAACTAATCATAAGATAGCATGCATGTGCATCATCGCATCTAGTTTAGGGTTTTGTGCATGATATTGATTGCTGTGAATCTTGTATGCACGTGAATCCTACGTAGCAGGACAGGTTCAAGAAGCTGTCTACAACGAGCTGCAGCAACAAGGTTTTGAGAATCAAGAACAACCAGAACCGCAAGAACAAGGCAAGTGCTCCTTGACCATGTTGATCCTATGTTTTGGGTAAAACTGTTTTGTTTTGCGAAAAGGTGTGTGTGCTGAGTCAAACATGATGGGAAACCCTTTTATAGGAGTTTACTAGTTTTGATTAAACCATCCTTGTCACCTGGGAAGTTTTATGAGTCGGGTATGGTTTTTGCTTTATGCTTTGCTGAGTCTATGGGATTGGGAAGCGAGATAGATGTGTCTAGCTAACTGCACTCGTAATGATAATGAGAAACTGATGTTAATAATGGACATGGATCGGAGGGAGATCTAGGCAAGCCTGGGTTTGTGAATGAGGTAGCATGAGATGGTGGTTTTACTTGCCGTAGATCTAAGGACCGGTTCATGCATGCACATGCCAGGATAACAGTGCCACCACAAGGCCAAGTATGGGTGCGGCTTAGCTGAGTAATTAGGTAAGTTGCTAGAGTGTTATGGACTGTGGAAGGCGCGGGGAATGGGAGTCGAGTGAGGACTGCCCTGGGAACTGCATGGCACAAGAGGGGGCCTGTGGGTGGGAGAATTGGAGATTCTAGCCTGCCGGTGAAACCTTAGTGAGTCCATACATCTAGTAACCCCTTTGTAAAGGCTATTTTATGATCTCTTGACCATACACCGACGGATGTGTACTGGTATAATGGAGGTTCTGCAGTCGCCGACGGGTGACGAAATCACAAACTTGTGGGTAAAGAGGTACAAACTCTGCAGAGTTGTTATTAAAACTATCATGATAGCCGAGCTTACGGTCACGAGCACCTGGCTAAACTGCCATGATTAGATTGGAATGGTTATTGGGATGGTTATTGGGAAGGTTCTTGGTTATGACTATTGGTTATGGTTCGATTTGGGACTGTTGAGTCCGGGAGATGAGATGGTTGCATGACTGATGGGTCATGACATGAGATTGGTCTCGGTGCGAGACGTGGTTGTTTTATGAGGTGAGATGGTAGCGAATACAAGGAGGTATTCGTGAGTATGAATAAAAGATTGGTTAATGTTCGGATGGAACATGGAAAGCGATGGAGGTATGTTGGTAATTTAATACATGCTGGGATTACATTCATCTAAAGTTAAGTTGCTGTTTTATCACGTTTTTATAAATCTGCTTTTCTGCAAATAAGCCTTTTATCACCTACCTTGTTTATGAGCTGCATATCATGTGTTATTCCCGCACTTGCTGAGTACATCATTGTACTCAAACTTGCATTATTATTTCTTCATCAACAGCAAGAGAAGACTACTATGAAGACCGAGTAGAGCATTATGGCGTGTGATCTATTCTCAACCTTGCCTGTGTAGGGAGTAGAGATGAAGCCACTTCTGCTTAGTTTTGCTTCCGCATTAGTTTTTGCTTCCGCATTTAAATAAAGATTTCCGCTGCATAGAAATAAGACTTCCGCTGTGAGCATGAGTCCAAGACTCATGAGGAATTGTAATAAACTCTGCTATTCGTTGTAAGATATAATCTGAATTCAGTTTGTGGAACGTATGTGTATGTGTGGCGAACATCCTGGGCACACATATGCATTAGTTCTCGGTTCCGTGGTTTTCCACAGAATTAAGGGCGTCACAGCACGTCTTTACTCTTGCTGCCTACCACGCGGGGGCAGGCAGCGCTGCTCTGCTGGCCATGTGGCGGGCCCGGAGCTCTCCTCTTAGGAGAGGGAAGTCCGGCCCCGCGGGACAAGTTGAACCTTCGGAGCTCTCCCCGCAGAGGGGGGGAGGTCCGGTTCTGCTGGCCACGTAGCGGGTCTGGATCTCTCCTCTGAGGAGAGGGAGGTCCGGCCCTGCTGGACACGTGGAGCCTTCGGAGCTCAACCCGCGGAGGGGGGAGGTCCGGCTCTGTTGGCCACATGGCGGGCCCAGAGCTCTCCTCTGAGGAGAGGGAGGTCCGGCCCCGCTGGACACGTGGAGCCTCAGGAGCTCTCCCTGCAGAGGGGGGGGGTCTAGCTCAGTTGGCCATGTGGCGGGCCCGGAACTTACCTCTGAGGAGAGGGATGTCCGGCCCCGCTGGACACATGGCGCCTTCGGAGTTCTCCCTGCGGAGAAGGGCGAGGTCCTTAGGCAGTTTCCCCTGTGCGCGGGGGTACCGCATATTGAGGGTACCGACTGTGGCCCCCGGGCCCATCTCGGGGGAGATAGCGAGCCCAAGGTGGGGTCCCCGTCTCTTCCACTCTGCGCACCTTCTCGAAGACCCGCATTGACCATTGCCGGAGCATGAATAGTTGCGGGATCATGGGAGCATGTGCCCCACTTGATGGCTGCTTTTACTGTGGCTGTCGAAGTGTGTGGTCGACACATCCCCCGGACCTGCACTGGGCAGCCCGCGGAGGTTTTTTTTCTTAGGGGCTAGTCACTTGCGGAGAGCTTGAGCATAGGGACGAGTTAAAGAGGAGCTTGACACGGCGGGTTTTACGTGGTTCAGGCCGCTAGAGCGTAAAACCCTACGCCCATGGCGAGATGAGGAGCTCGCTGTATTGCTTGTTGCTCAGAACCGGAGTCCTGAGCTTGAGGATGAGTTACACCTAGGGTGTGAATGGCTAGAGTGCGAACCCTTGATAACGTCGCCTACCAGAGCCTTTTATAGTCCAAGGCTCGGGTGGCTTACAAGGGGGGCCCGGGACCCGACAGGTGGTCCCGGGGAGATTGCCTGCAGACTATCGTATCCGTAGTTATGTTGGTAGTTGTCTCTGGCGAAGGCTTCTGAGTCTTCTTCTTGCCGCCCTGCCCATGCCGCATGCTAGCCGTAGTGGTTAATGACGGCGGAGGCGGCAGGGGATGTCTTGTCGCTGTGTTTATTGGCTGGCAGGTTCTGACACCACGCGCCAGTCTATGATGCGACTGGGCACAACGGCACCTGACAGAGGCGTGCTCCGCGTCTCCGCGTCTTGGGAAGGCGCGGGCCTTGAATACATTGTACGGGCAAGGTATGGGGCGCCTTTACGCCCGCTGCCTACCGCTCGGGGGCAGGCAGCGCTCTTCTGCTGGACACGTGGGGGCCCGGAGCTCTCCTCGGAGGAGACGGGGGTCCGGCCCCACAGGACACGTGGAGCCTTCGGACCTCTCCCCGCGGAGGGGGAGGTCCGGCTTCCGCCGGCCACGTGGCGGGCCTGGAGGTCTCCTCTGAGGGGGGAGGCCCGGCCGCGCTGGACACGTGGCGCCTTCGGACATCTCTCCCGCGGAGGGGGAGGTCCGGATTCTGCAGGCCACGTGGCGAGCCCGGAGCTCTCCTCTGAGGAGAGGGAGGTCCGGCCCCGCCGGACGCGTACCGCCTTCGGAGCTCTCCTTGCGGAGAAGGGCGAGATCCTTAGGCATTTTCCCCTGTGCGCGGGGGTACCCCATATCGCGGGTACCGACAGTGGCCCCTGGGCCCATCTCGGGGGAGATAGCGAGCATGAGGTGGGACCTCCGTCTCTTCTGTTTCGCGCACTTTCTCTAAGTCCCGTATTGACCGCTGCCGGAGCACGAACAGTCGCGGGATCATGGGAGCTAGCGCCCACTTGATGGTTGCCTTTACTGCGGCGGTTGCCAAGAGTGCTACTTCTGCACGTTGCGGCGCTTTCTTCGGAAACCGCCGGAGTGCCTTGCCGGCTCGTCTTCTTGGGAGACTGACTCCTTGACCCACCGCTTCAGCTGGGCGGCTTGGGTCCACCTGTCATCGGCGCTCGGTCTTGGAGCCGAAGCAGTTGCCGATGCGGCGTATTCGAAGAGCTTCGAATCGCTTGGAATTGCACCTGGGAAGTTTTAAGAGGGGATCTTACCCGCATTGCGGCCTCCCTTCGCACTTCCAATCGCTTTTCCTTGGACTCTTGTGCTTTTGTCTTCTTGCCTTTGAGTCCTCCCTCGTCATGGCTTCCAACCCGCCACCAGAGAAGAAACGCGCTCGATCTCCTCCAGTGGCGGCATCTGTGCCAAGTCGGGGATCTGGGGTGCCTGCACCTCCTGTTTCTGGAGATGGCACTCCTTCCGGTGGCGACACAAAGAGGCCCCAGGCTGATGCGTTGAGGGGAGCTTCTGGAGCATCCCGTGCTCCGCCGGTCCAGGTGACTGCGGATGGGCCGTCAGCGATGACAGCGTGCTCTGGGGATCCTACCCCGGCTCGGAAGTCGGGGTTCAGGGCCCGCTGGAGTGTTCGCGCTTCCCGGCCGTCCCCGACCGGTGGGGAGTCTGTGCCGTTGTGCTCGGAAACCGGGACGGCTGCCGCGGCCCCCAAGCCAGCACGAGTTTCCCCTGCTCCAGCGTGCCCGGATTCCACGGCTGCGTCATCTCCTCCTGCCGAGACGGCTGCCGCGGCCCCCAAGCCAGCACAGGTCAACCCTGTACCAGGCGACCCAGCTTCTACTTCAGCGTCGGGTGAGAGTTCGGCTGGTCCGGCCGTCAGAGTCCTGGCGCCAGCTTCTCCTAATCGGCGTCTCATCCCGGTCGCTGGTGCATCGCCTACTCTTGAGGATGATGTGATGGAGGAGGTCGGGGGTGCTGCTCCGGCCTCTGCTGCCCCACTGCCTCTGGCGGATGCCTTCGCGCTCGCCCAAGCGAGCGTACGGCAGGTCTTGGCCGCACTTGGTCGTGAGCTGGAGGAGCATAGGGTTGAAAGGTGTCGGTACCCGCGATATGGGGTACCCCTGCGCACAGGGGAAAATGCTTAAGGATCTCGCCCTTCTCCGCAGGGAGAGCTCCGAAGGCGCCACGCGTCCGGCGGGGCCGGACCTCCCTCTCCTCAGAGGAGAGCTCCGGGCTCGCCACGTGGCCTGCAGAAGCCGGACCTCCCCCTCCGCGGGAGAGAGGTCCGAAGGCGCCACGTGACCAGTGGGGCCGGACCTCCCTCTCCTCAGAGGAGAGGTCTGGGCCTGCCATGTGGCCGACAGAAGCCGGACCTCCCCCTCCGCGGGGAGAGGTCCGAAGGCTACACGTGTCCTGCAGGGCCGGACCTCCCTCTTCTCTGAGGAGGGCTCCGGGCCCGCCACGTGTCCAGCAGAAGAGCGCTGCCTGCCCCCGAGTGGTAGGCAGCGGGCGTAAAGACGCCCCATACCATACCCGTACAAGGTATTCAAGGCCCGCGCCTTCCCAAGACGCGGAGATGCGGAGTACGCCTCTGTCAGGTGCCGTTGCGCCCAGTCGCATCACAGACTGGCGCGCTGTGTAGAACCTGCCAGACAATAAACACAGCAACAAGACATCCCCTGCCGCCTCCGCTGTCATCAACCACTACGGCTAGCATGCGGCATGGGCAGGGCGGCAACACGAAGACTCAGAAGCCTTCGCCAGAGACAACTACTGACATAACTGTGGATATGATAGTCTGCAGGCAATCTCCCGGGACCAACTGTCAGGTCCCGGGCCCCCCTTGTAAGCCAACCGAGCCTTGGACTATAAAAGGCTCGGGTAGGCAACGTTAGCAAGGGCTCGCACTCCCGCAACTCATACGCTAGGCATAACACATCCTCAAGCTCAGGACTCCGGTTCTGAGCAACAAGCAATACAGCGAGCTCCTCAGCTCGCCGTGGACATAGGGTTTTACGCTCCGGCGGCCTGAACCACGTAAAACTTGCCGTGTCAAGCTCCTCCTTAACTCGTCCCTACGCTCAAGCTCTCCGCAAGTGACTAGCCCCTCCGAAAAAGAACCTCCGCGGGCTGCCCAGTGCAGGCCCGGGGGAAGTGTCAACCACACACTTCGACATTTGGCGCACCAGGAAGGGGGCTTTTCCCTTGCGCAACGAGTTTCCGCCGACGAAGATGACCAAGCTTACTTCAGCGGCAAACTCTCCTCCCCCGAGTTCACGGCAAACCGTGACCAGCGGGGAATACGTGTCGATGCACTCAGGACGGAGTGTGTCGGCGCAAGCTGGTAGCCAGCAGCCTACTCCGGCAACGCCGACTCCGGCAATGCAGGCGCCAACCAGTGTGAGATCTTCTGCAGCTCTAAGCGTACCCCACAGGGGTGCACTAGCTGCAGCAAGAGCGCTACTGCACAATCCACCTGCTGGGGACGCACCTCTTTCAGCAACCCAGCAGTGGATATGTGAGGTAGACCGCCTCGTCGTCGCCGCCGCAAACCCCCGACTTTGGCGGGGACGACACTCCGGTCAACCGGCAGTGTCGCTGACGCGCACGCCAACGGTTGACGGGCAGACGGCGGGTTCCAGCTCCACCAGGATTCTGTCGACGGACCTGAGGACAGAGCTGGAACGGTGCCACTTGGGCCAGGATGCCCGGGTGTACCTCGAGCGACATCGGGAAAGGCGTCGCAACCAAGAGGCTGGCGACAGCATGACGTCGGCCTCGACCCAGCCTGAAGAGCAGATCTTCGCCACGCGATCTCTGCCCCAGGCATACGCCGCACAGCATATGCCACAACCATATGCCCTGCAAACGGCGCCCCCCGGTGTATGGAGCTGCCTTGCCCATACCGGGATACACTGTGCCGACGGCGAACGAAGCGTACGCGGCACCAACACCTGGGGCAACAGGGGCAGGATGTGCGGCCCTGGCACCCCACCTTCGCTTCGCGAGGTGGCCGCGCAAGTTCTGGCCGCACCTGCCCGAGAAGTACGACGGCAGCGTCAACCCGGCGGAGTTCCTCCAGATCTACTCCACAGCCGTACTTGTCACAGGAGGGGATGAGGTTGTCATGGACAACTACTTCCCCGTTGCCTTGACTGGCCCAGCCCGGTCTTGGCTCATGAACCTCCCTCAGGTTTCCATAACTTCATGGGGAGAGCTCTGCCGGCAGTTCATCGCCAACTTTGGCAGCTCCTACATCCGTCCCGGCACGGAGCTTGACCTCCACGCCATCAACCAACAACCTGGGGAATCACTGCTGTCGAAGTGTTCGGTCGACACATCCCCCGGGCCTGCACTGGGCAGACCGCGGAGGTTCTTTTTTTGGTGGGGCTAGTCCCTTGCGGAGAGCTTGCGCAGATGGACGAGTTAGTAAGATCTTGACGCGGTGAGTTTTACGTGGTTCAGGCCGCCGGAGCGTAAAACCCTACGTCCACGGCGAGCTATGGAGCTCGCTGTATTGCTTGCTGCTCAGGGCCGGAGTCCTGAGCTTGGGGGTGAGTTACAGCTTGGGAGTGTATGGCTAGCGTATGAGTTGCAAAGTGCGAACCCTTGCTATCGTCGCCTACCCGAGCCTTTTATAGTCCAAGACTCGGGCAGCTTACAAGGGGGCCGGGACCCGACAGGTGGTCCCAGGAAGATTGTCTATTATCTACCGTATCTGCAGTTATGCCGGTAGTTGTCTCTGGTCGAAGGCTTCTGAGTCTTCATCTTGCCGCCCTGCCCATGCCGCATGCTAGTCGTAGTGGTTGATGACGGCGCAGGCGGCATGGGATCTCTTGTCGCGGTGTTTATTGGCTGGCAGGTTCTGACACCGCGTGCCAGTCTGTGATGCGACTGGGCGCAACGGCACCTGTCAGAGGCGTGCTCCGCGTCTCCGCGTCTTGGGAAGACGGGGGCCTTGAATACCTTGTACGGGCAAGGTATGGGGCGTCTTTACGCCCGCTGCCTATCTCTTGGGGGCAGGCAGCACCGTTCTTCTGGCCACGTGGCGGGCCCGGAGCCCTTCTCAGAGGAGAGGAGGGTCCGGCCTGCGGGGCACGTGGAGCCTCCGGACCACTCCCCGCGGAGGGGAGGCTCGGCTTTTGTCGGCCACGTGGCGGGCCCGGAGCTCTCCTCTGAGGAGAGGGAGGTCCGGCCCCGCTGGACGCGTGGCGCCTTCGGACCTCTCTCCCGCGGAGGGGGAGGTCCGGCTCCTGTATGCCACGTGGCGGGCCCGGAGCTCTCCTCTTAGGAGAGGGAGGTCCGGCCCCGCCGGACCCGTGGCGCCTTCGGAGCTCTCCCTGCGGAGAAGGGCGAGTTCCTTAGGCATTTTCCCCTGTGCGCGGGGGTACCCCATATCTCAGGTACCGACAGTGGCCCCCGGGCCCATCTCAGGGGAGATAGCGAGCCCGAGGTGGGACCTCCGTCTCTTCCGATCCGCGCATTTTCTATAAGTCCCAAATTGACCGCTGCCGGAGCACGAACGGCCGCGGGATCGTGGGAGCGTGCGCTCACTTGATGGTTGCTTTTACCGTGGCGGTTCCCAAGACTGCCACTTCTGCACGTTGCGGCGCTTTCTTCGGGAACCGCCGAAGTGCCTTGCCGGCTCATCGTCTCAGGAGACTGACTCCTTGACCAACCGCTTTAGTTGGGCGGCTTGGGTCCACCCGTCATCGGCACTCGGTTTGGAAGCCGAAGCGGTTGCCGATGCGGTGTATTCGAAGAGTTCCGAATCGCTTGGAATTGCACCCGGGAAGTTTTTAGAGGGGATCTTACCCACATTGCGGCTTCCCTTCACACTTCTCTGTGTTTCTTCTCGGACTCTTGTGATTTTGCTCCCTTGCCCTTGAGTTCTCCCTCGCCATGGCCTCCAACACGCCACCAGAGAAGAAGCGCGCTCGATCTCCTCCAGCGGCGGCGTCGGTGCCAAGTCAGGAATCTGGGGTGCCTGGCCCTCCCTCCGGTGGCGACTCGAAGAGGCCCCGGGCTGATGCGTTTAGGGAAGCTTCTGGGGCGTCCTCTGTTCCGCCAGTTCAAGCGACTGCGGAGCGGCCGTCAGTGACGGTAGCGGGCTCTGGGAGTCCTACCCCGGCTCAGAAGTCGGGGTTCAGAGCCCGCTGTAGTGTCCGCGCTTCCTGGCCATCCCCGACTTGTGGGGAGTCTGTGCCGTTGCGCTCGGAGCCAGGGGCAACTGCCGCGGCCCCCAGGCCAGCGCGAACTTCTCCTGTTCCGGTGTGCCCGGACTCCGCGGCGGCGTCGTCTCTTCCTGCCGAGACGGCCACCGTGGCCCCCAAGCCAGCGCAGGTCGACCCTGCACCAGGCGGCCCGGCCTTTACTCCAGCACCGCCTTCCCCGGCTCGCTCCTCTCCACAGGTCAAGGAGCCAGAAGTTGAAGAGAGCCCGGCAGGTCCGGCTGCCAGAGCTTCGGAGCCAGCTTCTCCTGATCGGCGTCTCGTCTCGGTTGCTGGTGCGTCGACTCCTCTTGAGGACGAGGTAATGGAGGAGGTCAGGGGGACTGCCCCGGCCTCTGTTGCTCCATTGCCCCTGGCGGATGCCTTCGCGCTTGCCGGGACGAGCGTTTGGCAGGTCTTGGCTGCACTAGGTCACGAGCGGGAGGAGTATACGGTTGAACGGGATCGCCTCCTCACCTGGGGGAACCTTTTGCGGGAGAGGACCGCGAAGGTTAAGAGCGAGCTCGACTCCAGGCGGGAGTTGCTTGACTTCAGGGAAGTGCTCCTCGACCCGATGAAGCGGGCTGTCGACCGCATGGACGCAGAATCGCGGCGGATCAACAAGGAGGCCCTGGAGGCACACGCCCGGGCCGAGGAGATCCTCTCTGCCGCTGTGGAGATACGGCAGCAGTTGGAGCGCCGTAAACTCGCCGTTGAGGAACGGGAGCGTTCCATGGCAGCTGAGGCGGAGAGGGTCGCCGCGCAGCTGGCGGCGGGCGAGGATGACCTTCGAGCTCGGATCGAGGAGCTGGAGATTCTGAAGTCAGACCTCGACTTGAGGGAGGAACAGGTCTCCCGTGAACGCCGGGCGGTCTTGGACCGGGAGTTGGCCGCCGACTTCAAGGCTGCTGAGTTGGAGCGGCTCGCCAAGACTCTCCATCTTCGGGAGAGCTCCCTGGCGGCCTAGGAGAAGGAATTCTCCGAGAGGTACCTGGAGGCCCTGCAGGCGGCCCGCCGCGAGGTGGAGGAGCTTTCGGCCTTGCGGTCCTCCAAGGCTCTTGCGGTCTCGAGCTCCGTGGATCAAGCGGGGTGCGCCCTGATCCCTCTTGGCTTCAGTCCGGTGAGGGCCGCGGCCCCTGCGTTGAAGGTGGCGGAGGTGATCCCCGCGCTGGAGTCGATCGGCGCCAAGCTGGACAGACTAGACTCGTTGGTCGCCAGCGAGCTTGAGGCCGAGGGACGCGGCCTGGCCTTAGAGGTCGCCTCACATGTGCTGGCATGCTTTAAGAGCCGCGACCCCTCTTTCTCGCTAGAACCAGTGAGAGAGGGCCAAGCCGCGGAGCGGGAGGAAGCTGCCAGGGCAGAAGTCGAGGATGTGGCCGCCCTTGTAGCCGCAAGGTTCCGGCGGGAGCCGGGAGGTCCTTAGGACTTGTTTCTCCCTTTTTATCGAGTCTGTAGTCCAGCTCATGGAGCCTCGCTTAGTTCGACTCTTTTAGATATTTGTGTCTGTGATGCTTTTTCTCTCCTTCTTGGCTTTGCCTGACTGAGTCCTTAGCTCCGCAAGGTACTCAGAGGCCATCTCCAATCTCGGAGCTCCGCATAGACACCTTCCCCGGGTCCTAACCGTGTTAGGGGCCCCCGGGGGTCTCCGGATCTCGCCCCATGGGGCGCTCCAAATCTGCCTGCCACGTGGCGGGTCCAGAGCCCCTCCTTAAGAGGCGGGAGCTCCGGCCATGCTGGACACGTAGGGCTTTCGGAGCCTTCCCACCGGGGGGGGAGGTCCGGTTTCCGCCTGCCACGTGGCGAGCCCGGAGCCGTCCTCAGGGGAGGCGAGAGCTCCGGGCCCGCTGGACACGTGGGGCCCTCGGGCCCCACCCCTGCTGAAGGGGCAAGACCCGGTCCTTCCGGTCCTAGGCCGGAGTAGTTGATAGCTCCTTTCCCCCCGCTTCATGCAGTCCCAGTTTCCGTAACCTAGAGGTCCTGCACACAGGCAGAGGAAACGTAATTCTCTTCGGGGGTCCTCCCCTCCCATTTCCTAGTCTTATTCGTCTTATGATCCTGATCCGTTAAACTGGGCTTGGGCAATTCTGTGCTCGAGGCGCCGGAGCTCCGGCTCCCTCCGAGGTCCGGGTACGGTCGTCCGATCCCTAGTACCGGGCCATGCGCTGGGGAAGCAGAGTGCACGTGCTTTGGGTTCATGACCAGGCAAAGCGGTTGTACTCCCCTGTACCTCCGGGGGGCAGGATGCGCATGTTTTGGGCTCATGGCCTGCTAAGCTGGATACGCACACTGGACCCCCCATGCACAACGCAGGCCTTTCCTGGAGGTGACCAACTGGCACCGCAACACCTGACTGGGGGAGGCCCGAGTGACTCACTCGGCCTTCGGCAGGTGCCTCAAGCTCAGCCGCCTTCGGTAGGATAGCGAAGTCCGACTATGGATGAGCGCAGGAGAGGGGGAACTAGATGTACGATAAACATACATAGGTAGTGCGATCATAAAAATTAATGCATAATTTAAACGAGCGCATGAGGGAGAGCTAAGTAGAACAGGTCCCTGTATTCGTGCCCATAGATGGAATTCTGGCTGTACATGGAGGCAATATTCCGCCTCGTCTACAAGGGAAGCAAGACTCTACGGGCTTAGGGTCGGAACCAGGCTAAACTGGACGTAGTCCTGTACCGTCCCTTGAGACTTAGCTGCCCCAAGCTCTGTTCCTAAATCCTATGGGATTCATTACAGAAGAGAATAACCCTGTTCTACTGATGCTCGGGAAGTAGGACTTACAGTGTTGCTTCATGGCAAGGATTTTTGGGAACGGATCCCACACTCGGTTGAAAGGCATGTGTACCTGGGGCGGCAGCTTTCATGATTCGGAAGGGACCTTCCCTGCTGGGAGAGAGCTTATGGGTCCTTCTTGGAATAGAGCGTGCCGCGACACCAGGTTGCCCTCCTGCAGGCCCCCGATGCGTTCGGTTCTTTGGCGGTAGTGCTTAGAGCATCAGCCGAGACCGCGCGTTGTGGGGTGTTACCTGCAGCCGAGTCTCGTCGACGAGGTTGTCATCTTCACGCTGGATAAGGTCCTGCGCGGCTTCTCCTGGGGGCCACCGGGGAGTTCTCCCCTTCTGGCTAAGGCCTTCAAGGGGTAGGTGGACCCGAGCTCGCCTTGGATGACCCAAGGCATCTTCCCCTTCTGGCAAGGCCTTCAAGGGGTTGACAGATCTTGGGCGGCCCCCGGGAGGTATGTGCGAAGCACGGAGGCATGCCGCAGTTGGCTACCGCCCTGGCCCGTCACCGTCGGAGCTCGAGTCCTCGCCGTTATGCACTGTCTTTATGACACGCTGAGGCTCCTGGTACCCCACCTGATGGGCGGCGGTGACTGGGGCATCGACCTTCTGTTTGCCATCCCTCTGAGGGTAGGGCGGTGCTTCAGCTCTCTGCTGTCTTCCTTTGCGGAAGCGCTCTGCGAGCCTCTGGATATCCCAGCACTCAGCAGCAGTATGGTTGCCGGCGCCATGCACGGGGCATAGCCCGCCCTGGTCACTATCTGGGGCCGGTGACTGCCGCTGCCTTTTGTCGGGGCGTGGCCCCCGAGCTCCACTAGCCGTCGCTGCTGCGGCGACGGGAGCCGTGAACGATGACTTCATCTTGCCACTCCCCCGGTTCTTGGCCTTCTTGCCACCCCCATAGGCAGCAGCGCCGGACCCGGGTTGTCCACCTGGCTCGGAGGTCGGCAGAGCGTGCCAGTTCCGCCCTTCAGCTGCTCTGGCGCATTTGTCCGCCAGGCTGAAGAGCTCAGAGACGTCGTGGACCTCTCTGGTCGCGAGCTTCTCAAGCATTTTCTCGTCCCGGACACCCTGTCGGAACGCCACCACCACAGAAGCACTTTGAATATGCGGGATGGTGTTGCGTACCTGGGAGAACCGCTTGATGAAAGAGCGCAGCGACTCCCCAGGTTGTTGCTTGACGGCGTGGAGGTCAAGCTCCGTGCCGAGACGGGTGTAGGAGCTGCCGAAGTTGGCAACGAACTGCCGGCAGAGCTCTCCCCAGGAAGTTATGGACCCCTGAGGTAGGTTAATGAGCCAAGACCGAGCTGGGCCGGTCAGGGCGACGGGGAAGTAGTTGGCCATGACAGCCTCATTCCCTCCTGCGGCAAGTACGGCGGTGGAGTAGATCTGGAGGAACTCCGCCGGGTTGATGCTGCCGTCGTACTTCTCGGGCAGGTGCGGCCGAAACTTGCGCGGCCACTTCGCGAAGCGAAGGTGGGGCGCGAGGGCCGCACACCCTGCTTCTGTCGCCGCAGGTTCTGGTGCCGCGAACACTTGGTTCGCACTGAGCACCCCGTACCCCGGTACGGGCAAGGCTGCACCATAGGCCGGGGGCGCCATCTGCAGGACATATGACTGTGGCATATTCTGCACGGCGCAGGCCTGGGGCAGAGATCGCGTGGCGAAGGTCTGCTCTTCAGGCTGGGTTGAGGCCGACGTCATGCTGTCGTCAGCCTCTTGGTAGCGACGCCTTTCTCGGCGCTGCTCGAGGTATAGCCGGGCATTTTGACCCAGGCGACACCGCTCCAGCTCTGTCCTCAGATCTGTCGATTGGAGCCTGGTAGAGCTGGAGTCTGCCGTCTGCTCGTCAACCAATGGTGCGCGCATTAGCGACACGACCGGTTGGCCAGAGCGTCGTCCCCGCCGAAGTCGAGGGTTTGCGGCGGCGACGATGAGACGGTCTACCTCGCGGATCCACTGCTGGGTCGCTGCCTGAGGCGCGTCCCGAGCGGGCGGATTGTACAGTAGCGCTCTCGCTGCAGCTAGCGCACCCCCACTGGGTACGCCCAGCGCTACTGAAGACTTGATGCTGGTCGGAGGCTGCATTGCCGGGGCCGGCGCTGCCAGAGCCGGTTGCTGGCTCCCAGCTTGTACCGACACACTCCGTCCCGAGTGTGTCGACAAGTACTCCCCCTGGTCGCGGTTTGCCGCAGAGGCGTGGGGGGAGAGTTCGCCGCTGAAGGAAGCTTGGTCATCTTCGTCGGCGGGAACTCGTCGTGCTAGGGGAAAAGCCCCCTACCTGGCGCGCCAAATGTCGAAGTGTTCGGTCGACACTTCCCCCGGGCCTGCACTGAGCAGCCCGTGGAGGTTCTTTTTTCGGTGGGGCTAGTCCCTTGCGAAGAGCTTGCGCGGATGGACGAGTTAGTAAGAGCTTGACGCAGTGAGTTTTAAGTAGTTCAGGCCGCCGGAGCGGAAAACCCTACGTCCACGGCGAGCTATGGAGCTCGCTATATTGCTTGCTGCTCAGGGATGGAGTCCTGAGCTTGGGGGTGAGTTACATCTTGGGAGTGTATGGCTAGCGTATGAGTTGCAAAGTGCGAACCCTTGCTATCGTCGCCTACCCGAGCCTTTTATAGTCCAAGACTCGGGCAGCTTACAAGGGGGGCCGGGACCCGACAGGTGGTCCCGGGAAGATTGTCTATTATCTACCGTATCTGCAGTTATTCCGGTAGTTGTCTCTGGTCGAAGGCTTCTGAGTCTTCATCTTGCCGCCCTGCCCATGCCGCATGCTAGTCGTAGTGGTTGATGACGGCGCAGGCGGCATGGGATGTTTTGTCGTGGTGTTTATTGGCTGGCAGGTTCTGACACCGCGCGCCAGTCTGTGATGCGACTGGGCGCAACGGCACCTGTCAGAGGCGTGCTCCGCGTCTCCGCGTCTTGGGAAGACGCGGGCCTTGAATACCTTGTACGGGCAAGGTATGGGGCGTCTTTACGCCCGCTGCCTATCTCTCGGGGGCAGGCAGCACCGTTCTTCTGGCCACGTGGCGGGCCCGGAGCCCTTCTCAGAGGAGAGGAGGGTCCGGCCTGCGGGGCACGTGGAGCCTCCAGACCTCTCCCCGCGGAGGGGGAGGCTCGGCTTCTGTCGGCCACGTGGCGGGCCCGGAGCTCTCCTCTGAGGAGAGGGAGGTCCGGCCCCGCTGGACGCGTGGTGCCTTCGGACCTCTCTCCCGGGGAGGGGGAGGTCCGGCTCCTGTATGCCACGTGGCGGGCCCGGAGCTCTCCTATGAGGAGAGGGAGGTCCGGCCCCGCCGGACGCGTGGCGCCTTCGGAGCTCTCCCTGCGGAGAAGGGCGAGTTCCTTAGGCATTTTCCCCTGTGCGCCGGGGTACCCCATATCTCAGGTACCGACAACTGCGCTCCTTCATCCAGCGGTTCTCCCAGGTACGCAACACCATCCCGCATACTCAAAGTGCTTCTGTGGTGGTGGCGTTCCGGCAGGGTGTCCAGGACGAGAAAATGCTTGAGAAGCTCGCGACCAGAGAGGTCCGCGACGTCTCCGAGCTCTTCAGCCTGGCGGACAAGTGCGCCAGAGCAGCTGAAGGGCGGAACTGGAACTCTCTGCCAGCCTCCGAGTCAGGAGGGCAGCCCAGGTCCGGCGCTGCTTCCTATGGAGGTGGCAAGAAGGCCAAGAACCGGGGGAGCGGCAAGATGAGGTCATCGACCGCGGCTCCCGTCGCCGCAGCAGCGACACCCAGTGGAGCTCGAGGGCCAGGCCCCGACAAAAGGCAGCGGCAGTCGCCAGCCCCGGATGGTGACCAGGGCGGGCCATGCCCAGTTCATGGCGCTGGCAATCATAGTGCTGCCGAGTGCTGGGATATCCAGAGGCTCACAGAGCGCTTCCGCAAAGGGAGGCAGCAGAGAGCTGAGGCACCGCCCCTCCCTCAGAGGGAGGGCAAGTAGAAAGTCGACGCTTCAGTCAGTGCCGGCCACGAGGTGGGGTTTCAGGAGCCTCAGCGTGTCATGAAGACAGTGCACAATGGTGAGGACTCCAGCTCCGATGGTGACGGGCCGGGGCGGTAGCCAACTGTGGATACCCCGAAAAGTCAGTGGAGGCTGCACTGCTGCGGCGTCAACCTTGGAGAAGCTCCGAGTAGTCGCAGCAGCCCTAGCACCAATCCCAACGGAGCAGGATCGGGCCAGCCCCACCCGAGAGCACGCCTCTGTGCCTCAACTGTACCTCCGGGGGGCCGCCCAGGGTCTGTCAACCCCTTGAAGGCCCTGCCAGAAGGGGAAGACGCCTTGGGTCTCCAAATAAGAGTCCGGGTTCTCCTACCCCTTGAAGGCTTTAGCCATAAGGGGAGGGTACCCCGGGGCGCCCAGGAGAAGCCGCGCAGGACCTGATCCATCGTGAAGATGACAACCTCAGTGGAGACTGCACTGCTGCAACATCAACCTTGGAGGAGTTCCAAGTAGTCAAAGCAGCCCAAGCACCAGCTCGATGGTGCAGAACCGGGCCAGCTCCACCCGGGTGCACGCCTCTGTGCCTCGGTCGTACCTCCTGGGGGCCACCCAGGGTCCGTCAACCCCTTGAAGGCCTTGCCAGAAGGGGAAGGCGCCTTGGGTCTCACAAGAAGAGTCCGGGTACTCCTACCCCTTGAAGGCCTTAGCCAGAAGGGGAGAACTACCCGGGGCGCCCAGGAGAAGCCGCGCAGGACCTGATCCAGCGTGAAGATGACAACCTCGTCGACGAGGCTCGGCTGCAGGTGACACCCTACAACGCATGGTCTCGGCTGCTGCTCTAGCACTACCGCCAAAGAACCAAACGCGTCAGGGACCTGCAGAAAGGCAACCTGGTGCCGCGGCACGCACTTTCCCGAGAAGGACCTATAAACTCCCCCCAGCCGGGAAGGTCCCTTCCGAGTCACGAAAGCTGCCGTCCCAGGTACACATTCCTTTCAACCGATTGTGGGATCCGTTCTCAAAACCCTTGGCATGGAACAACGCTGTAAGTCCTACCCCCCGAGCATTAGTAGAACAGGGTCATTCCCTTCTGTAATAGATCTCATAGAGTCTAGGAACAGCGCTTGGGGCAGCTAAGTCTCAAGGGACGGTCCAGGACTACGTCCAGCTTAGCCTGGTTCCGACCCTAAGCGCGTAGAGTCTTGCTTCCCTTCTTGACGAGGCGGGTCATTGCCTCCATGTACAGCCTGACTTCCACCTATGGGCATTAACACAGAAACCTGTTCTACTTCGCTCTCTCTCATGTGCTCATTTAAATTATGCATTAATTTTTATGATCGCACTCTCTATGTATGTTCATCGTACATCTAGCTCCCTCTCTCCCGCTGTCGGTACCCTCAATACCGGGTACCCCCGCGCACAGGGTAAAACTTCCTAAGGACCTCGCTCCCTCTACAGGGGCGAGGTTTCAAGGCGCCACGTGTCCAGCGGGGCCGGAGCTCCCCTCCCCACGGAGGATAGCTCCGGGCCTGCCGCGTGGCCCAGGAGGCCGGACCTCGCCCCCTCCGCAAGGGCGAGCTCCGAGGGCACCACGTGTCCGGCAGGGCCGGGGCTCTCCTCTCATCAAAGGATAGCTCTGAGCCTGCCACGTGGCCCGGAAGACCGGACCTCGCCCCCTCCGCGGGGGTGAGCTCCGAAGGCTCCACGTGTCCACGGAGCCGGAGCTCCCCCCCCCCTGCTCAGAGGAGGGCTCCGGGTCCGACACGTGGCCAGCAGAACAGTGCTGCCGACCGGCACGGTAGGCAGCGGGAGTAAAGGCGCGCCATGCCTTTACCGTACAAAGCATTCAAGACCCGCGCCTTCCCGAGACGAAGAGGCGCAGCGCACGCCTGTCAGGGGGCGCTGTGACCATTCACATTCAGGACAGACGTACAGTGTCTGAAGCTGCAGGCCATTGAAGGCAGCGACAAGACCGGACAAGACATGCCCTGCCGCCCCTGCCATCGCCAACGACTACACGCTACACTTAGCCTGCGGCATGGGTAGGGCGGCAGGACGAGGACTTCGACGCTGGCGCCAAGATATAATAGCTGGTAGGAAATCACCCCGAGGCCACCTGTCGGGTCCCGGGCCCCACTTGTAAGCCACTCGAGCGTTGGACTATAAAAGGCTCGGGTAGGCAACGGTAGCAAGGGTTCGAACCCTGTTGGTTCGAACTCTGTTGGTTCGCACTCTAGCCATTCGCACCCTGGGTTCGCACTCCCGCAACTCATACGCTAGACATCATTCATCCCCCTAGTTCAGGACTCCGGTTCTGAGCAGCAAGCAATACAGCGAGCTCCTTACCTCGCCGTGGACGTAGGGTTTTACGCTCCGGCGGCCTGAACCACGTAAAACTCGCCGTGTCAAGCTTCTCCTTAATTCGTCCATACGCTTAAGCTCTCCGCAAGTGACTAGCCCCTCCGAAAAAGAACCTCCGCGGGCTGCCCAGTGCAGGGGGGGGAGTGTCGACCACACACTTCGACATTTGGCGCGCCAGGTAGGGGCTTTTCCCTTGCGCGACGAGCTTCTGCCGGTGAAGATGACCAAGCTTCCTTCAGCGGCAAGCTCTCCTCCCCCGCGTTCACGACGGACCGTGACTAGCGGGGAGTACGTGTCGACACACTCTGGACGGAGTGTGTTGGCGCAAGCTTGAAGCCAGCAGCCGACTCCGGCAACACCGACTCCGGCAATGCAGGCTCCAGCCAGCGTGAGATCTTCTGCAGCGCTGAGCGTTCCCCACGCGGGGCGCTAGCTGCAGCAAGAGCGCTACTGCGCAATCCACCTGCTGGGGACGCACCCCATTCAGCGACCCAGCAGTGCATTCGCGAGGTGGACCGCCTCGTCGTCGCCGCCGCAAACCCTCGACTTCGGCGGGGACGACGCTCCGGCCAACCGGCTGTGTCGCTGACACGCACGCCAACGGTTGACGGACAGACGGCGGATTCCAGCTCCACCAGGCTTCCGTCGACGGACCTGAGGACAGAGCTGGAACGGTGCCACTTGGGCCAGGATGCCCGGGTGTACCTCGAGCGACGTCGGGAAAGGCGTTGCAACCAAGAGGCTGGCGACAGCATGACATCAGCCTCGACCCAGCCTGAAGAGCAGATCTTCGCCACGCGATCTCTGCCCCAGGCATACGCCGCGCAGCATATGCTACAACCATATGCCCTGCAAACGGCGCCCCCGGTCTATGGAGCTGCCTTGCCCATACCGGGATACACCGTGCCAACGGTGAACCAAGCGTTCGCGGCACCAACACCTGCGGCAACAGGGGCACGATGTGCGGCCCTGGCACCCCACCTTCGCTTCGCGAGGTGGCCGCGCAAGTTCCGGCCGCACCTGCCTGAGAAGTACGACGGCAGCGTCAACCCGGCGGAGTTTCTTCAGATCTACTCCACCGCCGTACTTGCCGCAGGAGGGAATGATTCCGTCATGGCCAACTACTTCCCCGTCGCCTTGACCGGCCCAGCCCCGTCTTGGCTCATGAACCTCCCCCAGGTTCCATAACTTCCTGGGGAGAGCTCTGCCGGCAGTTCATCGCCAACTTCGGCAGCTCCTACACCCGTCCTGGCACGGAGCTTGACCTCCACGCCATCAAACAACAACCTGGGGAATCACTGCGCTACTTCATCCAGCGGTTCTCCCAGGTACGCAACACCATCCCACACATTCGAAGTGCTTCTGTGGTGGTGGCGTTCCGGCAGGGTGTCCGGGACGAGAAGATCCTTGAGAAGCTTGCGACCAGAGAGGTCTGCGATGCCTCTGAGCTCTTCAGCCTGGCGGACAAGTGCGCCAGAGCAGCCGAAGGGCGGAATTGGCACTCACTGCCAGCTTCCGAAGCCGGAAGACAGCCCGAAGACGGCGGAGTTCAAGCTGAGCTCCCGACCACGTCAGACAGCCAAGAGCCAAGCACTGGCTGACTTCGTGGCTGAGTGGACGCCAACGAAGGCTGACCCAGGGGGCCGCGAAGATGGTGAACCAAAGTACCGAGCTCCGGTCTTCACCGGGCCTCACTGGACGCTCTTCTTCGACGGCTCCTCGCAAAAGCAGGGGGCCGGTGCCGGCGTACTGCTTCTGATGCCATCGGGGGGGCAGTCTGGGTACATGGTGCGTCTCAATTCCAAGGCAACCAACAACTTGGTAGAGTATGAAGCACTCATCTTTGGCCTAAAAGACAGTCCATCTCTGGGCGCTCGCCAGTTGTTGGCGCAGGGCGACTCCCAGCTAGTTATCAAGCAAGTTAAGGGTGAATGCCCCTGCAATGACACACAGCTATCTGCTTATCTGCTCCACGTGCAGATGTTGGAGAAAGACTTCCTCGCCTTGGACCTGCGCCATGTACCACGCGCTGGCAAGGCCGCAGTTGACAACCTCTCAACGAAGGCCTCCATCGGAGCCCCTGCGCCCGAAGGAGTCTTCGAGAGGACGTTGCTGCGGTCCACAGCCCGGACCGCCGAGCCGGGCGAAGGGGGCTGAACCAGTGCCTCGAAGCTAGGCAGTCCCGGCGGCCCTGCAGCCATGGATGCCGCCAAAGGATCGTAAGCGTCGCTGGGGACTCCGTGCAACCCAGCGCTCAAGATCCAGAAGCTCAAGTAGTCCCGATGCATGGACCACGGAGGTCCAGGACTCCTTGAAGGACATCCTTCCTGACGAACGTGCATTCGCTGAACGGGTGGTGCGGATGGCTAAGTGCTACGCGCTGGTATCTTTACTGGCGTGGCGCCATTACATCCTATTGCGGTGCATAACCCAGGAGGAAGGCTGCGACTAGCTTGCAGTAGTCCACGGAGGCAAGTGCTGGGAACGCTCATCGTCCCGCACGCTGGTCGGTTAAGTCACCTGGCATGGCTCCTACTGACTGAGAGCCACCTGGACGCCGTCAAACCGGTTAGAGATGCAATGCGTGCCAGGTCCACGCCAAGCAGACCCACACAACCGGTGCAGACGCGCACCCAGAGCCGTCGGGGGATACCAGCTCCTCCATGTCGAGGGCCATCCGGACTTCCCAGGGCCGGGTCACAGGAACTACCCTTCCACATGGTATGCGGGGCCGAAGCCATGCTTCCCCCTGAGATCGCCATGGGGGTCCCCCCGTGTCCGGCGTACGACAAAGCCACGCATGACCCGCTCTGCGTGAAGACAGGCGCTCCGACGCTACCCCAGTAAGTTCACCATGCTTACTTAGGTGTTTATTTAAATTACGCATTAATTTATATGAACACCTCCCCACGCTCTAGACATTGTGCGTCCATTGTACACTCGGTTCCTCTTTCCTGCTCTCATGCATAGTCGATATTTGCCGTCCTGCCGAAGGCGGTAGTGCTTGGGGTACCTGCCAGAGGCCCGGTGGCCTTTTGGATCTCCCCCTGTAAGGGTACTATACCGCCAGTTGGTCTCCTCCGAGAAAAGACCTACGCTAGACCGGGGGGTCAGGAGCCTTGCTTTGCCCGGTCTTGCACCCAAAGCATGCACACTCTGCCCCCGGCGCTACGGTCTGAGTACCAGGGGGCCGGACGGTTACACCCTGACTGGGGCTGGGGCCAGACCTCCGGGACCAAGTGCACTGGATTACCCAAGCCCCGTATTCCGGCTTGGGACAGTAAGCTAAATGAAACTAAGGAACAGGAAAGGGGGGGACCACTGAGCAGTGCCGGACTCCGCCTCCACAGCCAGGCCGAGCTCCGAGGCTAGCTCTCGCCCTCCTTTCAGAGGCGAGCGCTGATGCCGGACCTCACGCCCTTCGCTGGCCTGAGCTCTGATGACTTCCGGACCTCCGCACCCACAGCTGGGCCGAGCTCCGATGCCAGCCCTCGCCCTCCTTTCAGAGGCGAGCGCTGATGCCGGACCTCACGCCCTTCGCTGGCCTGAGCTCCGATGACCTCCGGACCTCACGCACTTCGCTGGCCTGAGCTCCGATGACTTCCGGACCTCCGCCCCCGCAGCTGGGCTGAGCTCCGAGGCCAGCCCTTGCCCTCCTTTCAGAGGCGAGCGCTGATGCCGGACCTCACGCCCTTCGCTGGCCTGAGCTCTGATGACTTCCGGACCTCCGCCCCCCACAGCTGGGCCGAGCTCCGAGGCCAGCCCTCGCCCTCCTTTTAGAGGTGAGTGCTGATGCCGGACCTCACGCCCTTCGCTGGCCTGAGCTCCGATGACCTCCGGACCTCACGCCCTTCGCTGGCCTGAGCTCCGATGAATTCCGGACCTCCGCCCTCGCAGCTGGGCCGAGCTCCGAGGCCAGCCCTCGCCCTCCTTTCAGTGGCGAGCGCTGATGCCGGACCTCACGCCCTTCGCTGGCCTGAGCTCCGATGACCTCCGGACCTCAAGCCCTTCACTAGCCTGAGCTCCGATGACTACCGGACTCTGCCCCCACAGCTGGGCCGAGCTTCAAGGCCAGCCCTCGCCCTCCTTTCACAGGCGAGTGCTGATGCCGTACCTCACGCCCTTCGCTGGCCTGAGCTCCGATGACTTCCGGACCTCCGCCCCCACAGCTGGGCCGAGCTCCGATGCCAGCCCTCGCTCTCCTTTCAGAGGCGAGCGCAGATGCCAGACCTCACGCCCTTCGCTGGCATGAGCTCCGATGACCTCCGGACCTCACGCCCTTCGCTGGCCTGAGCTCCGATGACTTCCGGACCTCCGCCCCCGCAGCTGGGCCGAGCTCCGAGGCCAGCCCTCGCCCTCCTTTCAGAGGCGAGCGCTGATGCCAGACCTCACGCCCTTCGCTGGCCTGAGCTCCGATGACTTCCGGACCTCCGCCCCTCAAGCTGCGCCAAGCTCCGAGGCCAGCCCTCGCCCTCCTTTCAGAGGCGAGCGCTGATGCCGGACCTCACGCCCTTCGCTGGCCTGAGCTCCGATGACCTCCGGACCTCACGCCCTTCGCTGGCCTGAGCTCCGATGACTTCCGGACCTCCGCCCTTGCAGCTGGGCCGAGCTCCAAGGCCAGCCCTCGCCCTCCTTTCAGTGGCGAGCGCTGATGCTGGACCTCACGCCCTTCGCTGGCCTGAGCTCCGATGACCTCCGGACCTCACACCCTTTGCTGGCCTGAGCTCCGATGACTTCCGGACCTCCGCCCCCGCAGCTGGGCCGAGCTCCGCGGCCAGCCCTCGCCCTCCTTTCAGAGGCGAGCGCTGATGCCGGACCTCACGCCCTTCGCTGGCCTGAGCTCCGATGACTTCCGGAGCTCCGCCCCCACAGCTGGGCCGAGCTCCGATGCCAGCCCTCGCCCTCCTTTCAAAGGCGAGCCCTGATGCCGGACCTCACGCCCTTCGTGGGCCTGAGCTCCGATGACTTCCCGGACCACCCCTCTTCTCAGAGGCGAGCTCCGAAGCCGGACCTCCCCCTTTCACAAGGGCTGAGCTCCGATGCCAGGCTTCACCCTCTCCTCAGAGGCTGAACTCCGAAGCCATCAAGACCCTGCCAGCACAGGGAGTACTGAAGACAAGAAAGTGCGCGGGTAAAAGAAGGCCCCACCTCGGGCTCGTTACCTCCCCCGAGGTGAGCCCGGGGGGCCACTGTCGGTACCCTCAATACCGGGTACCCCCGCGCATAGGGTAAAACTTCCAAAGGACCTCGCTCCCTCTACAGGGGCGAGGTTTGAAGGCGCCACGTGTCCAGCGGGGCCGGAGCTCCCCTCCACACGGAGGATAGCTCCGGGCCTGCCGCGTGGCCCAGGAGGCCGGACATCGCCCCCTCCGCAAGGGCGAGCTCCGAAGGCACCACGTGTCCGGCAGGGCCGGGGCTCTTCTCTCCTCAAAGGATAGATCCGAGCGTGCCACGTGGCCCGGAGGACCGGACCTCGCCCCCTCCCCGGGGGTGAGCTCCGAAGGCTCCACGTGTCCAGCGGAGCTGGAGCTCCCCCCCTCCTCAGAGGAGGGCTCCGGGTCCGACACGTGGCCAGCAGAACAGTGCTGCCGACCGGCGCGGTAGGCAGCGGGAGTAAATGCACGCCATGCCTTTACCGTACAAAGCATTCGAGACCCCGCCTTCCCGAGACAAAGAGGCGCAGCGCACGCCTGTCAGGACAGGCGTACAGTGTCTGAAGCTGCATGCCATTGAAGGCAGCGACAAGACCGGACAAGACATGCCCTGCCGCCCCTGCCATCGCCAACGACTACACGCTACACTTAGCCTGCGGCATGGGTAGGGCGGCAGGACGAGGACTTCGACGCTAGCGCCAAGATATAATAGCTAGTAGGAAATCACCCCAAGGCCACCTGTCGGGTCCCGGGCCCCCCTTGTAAGCCACTCGAGCCTTGGACTATAAAAGGCATGGGTAGGAAACGTTAGCAAGGGTTCGAACCCTGTTGGTTCGAACTCTGTTGGTTTGCACTCTAGCCATTCGCACCCGGGGTTTGCACTCCCGCAACTCATACGCTAGACATCACTCATCCCCTAGCTCAGGACTCCGGTTCTGAGCAGCAAGCAATACAGCGAGCTCCTTAGCTCGCCGTGGACGTAGGGTTTTACGCTCCGGTGGTCTGAACCACGTAAAACTCACCGTGTCAAGCTTCTCCTTAATTCGTCCATACGCTTAAGCTCTCCGCAAGTGACTAGCCCCTCCGAAAAAGAACCTCCGCGGGCTGCCCAGTGCAGGTCCGGGTGAAGTGTCGACCACACACTTTGACACCCGCGCTCACCCATAGTCAGCATTTGCTATCCTACCGAAGGCGGCTGCGCTTGAGGCAACTGCCGATGGCCGAGTGGGTCTCACGGGCCTCCCCCAGTCAGGTGTTGCGGTGCCAGTTGGTCACCTCTAGGAAAGGCCTGCGCCGTGCATGGGGGGTCCAGGGTGTGTATCCCGCTTAGCCGGCTCAGTACCCAAAGCGTGCACATCCTGCCCTCCGGAGGTCCAGGGGAGTACAGCCGCTTTGCCTGGTCATGAACCCAAAGCCTGTGCACTCTGCTTCCCCGGTGCACGGTCCGGTACTAGGGATCGGACGATCGTACCCGGACCTTGGAGGGAGCCGGAGCCCCGGCGCCTCGCGCGCAGAATTGCCCAAGCCCCGTATAACGGATCAGGATCGTAAGCCGAATAAGACTAGGAGACGGGAGGGGAGGACCCCCCGAGGAGAATTACGTTTCCTCTATCTGTGTGCAGGACCTCCAGGTTACAGCAACGGGGACTGCACGAAGCGGGGGGGGGGGGGAGGGGGGGGGGAAGGAGCTACCAACTACTCCGACATAGGACTGGAAGAACCGGGTCCCGCCCCTTCAGCAGGGGTGAGGCCCGAAGGCCCCACGTGTCCAGCGGGCCCGGAGCTCCCGCCTCCCCAGAGGAGGGCTCCGGGCTCGCCACGTGGCAGGCGGAAACCGGACCTCCCCCTCTGAGGGGCTCCGAAGGCCCCACGTGTCCAGCGGGGCCGGAGCTCCCGCCTCCTTAGGAGAGGCTCCGGACCCGCCACGTGGCCGGCAGATCCGGACCTCCCCATGGGGCGGGATCCGGAGACCCCCGGGGGCCCTTAATACAGTTAGGACCCGGGAAAGGTGTCTGTGCAGAGCTCCGAGATTGGTGAAGGCCTCTGAGTACCTTGCGGAGCTAAGGACTCGGTCAGGCAAAACCAAGAAGGAGATAAAAGGCATCACAGGCACAAACATTCAAGAGAGTCTATTTATTCGAGGCTCCATGAGCTGGACTACAGACTCGATAAAAAGGGAGAAGCAAGTCCTAGGGCCCTCCCGGTTCACGCCGGAACCTAGCGGCTACAAGGGCGGCCACGTCCCCGACTTTGGCCCTGGCAGTCTCCTCCCGCTCCGCGGCAGGGCCCTCTCTCGCTAGCTCCAGGGAGAAAGAAGGGTCCCGGCTCCTGAAGCATGCCAGCACATGTGTGGCGACCTCTAAGGCCAGGCCCCGTCCCTCGGCCTCAAGCTCGCTGGCGACCACCGAGTCTAGCCTGTCAAGCTTGGCGCCGATCGACTCCAGCGCGGGGATCACCTCCGCCACCTTCAATGCAGGAGCCGCTGCCCTCACCGGACTGAAGCCAAGGGGCATCAGGGCGGACCCCGCCCGATTTACGAAGCTTGAGACCGCATGCGCCTCGGAGGACCGCAAGGCCGAGAGCTCCTCTACCTCACGGCGGGCTGCCTGCAGGGCGTCTTGGTTTCTCTCGGAGAATTCTTTCTCCTTGGCCGCCAGGGAGCTTTCCCGAAGGCGGAGAGTCTTGGCGAGCCGCTCCAACTCAGAAGCCCTAAAGTCGGCAGCCAACTCCCGATTCAGGATCCCTTGGCGTTCGCGGGAGACCTGTTCCTCCCTCATGGCGAGGACTTCCTTCTGAGCCTCTAGCTCCCTGGTCCGAGCTTGCAGGTCGTCCTCGCCCGCCGCCAGCTGCGCAGCGACCCTCTCCGCCTCGGCTGCCGTGGAACGCTCCCGGTCCTCAACGGCGAGTTTACGGCGCTCCAGCAGCTGCCTTATCTCCTCTGCGGCAGAGAGGCTCTCCTCGGCCCGGGCATGTGCCTCAAGGGCCTCCATATTGATCCGCCGCGTTTCGGCGTCCAGGCGGTCGACAGACCGCTTCAGCCGGTCGAGGAGCACTTCCCTGAAGTCAAGCAACTCCTGCCTGGAGTCGAGCTCACCCTTGACCTTCGCGGTTCGCTCCCGCAAAAGGTTCCCCCAGGTGAGGAGACAATCCCTTTCAACCGAATGCTCCTCCCGCTCGTGACCAAGTGCGGCCAAAACCTGCCGGACGCTAGCTTGGGCGAGCGCGAAGGCATCCGCCAGGGGCAGCGGGGCAGTGGGGCAGCAGAGGCCGGAGCAGCACCCCCAACCTCCTCCATCACATCATCCTCAAGAGAAGGCGATGCACCAGCGACCGGGAAGAGACGCCGGTCAGGAGAGGCTGGCGCCGGGGCTCCGGCAGCCGGACCCGCCGGACTCTCTCTGACTTCTGGCTTCTTGGCCTGTGGAGAGGGACGAGCAGGGGAAGTCAACGCTGAAATAGAAGCCGGGCCGCCCGGTGCAGGGTCGACCTGCGCTGGACTGGGGGCCGCGGCAGCTGTCTCGGCAGGAAGAGATGGCGCCGCCACGGAATCCGGGCGCACCGGAACAGGAGAAACTCACGCTGGCTTGGGGGCCGCGGCAGCTGTCCCGGTTTCCGAGCACAACGGTGCAGACTCCCCGCCAGTCGGGGACGGCCGGGAAAAGCGAACACTCCAGCAGGCTCTGAACCCTGACTTCGAGCCGGGGTAGGACTCCCAGAGCCCGCCGTCGTCACTGACGGCCGCTCCGCAGTCGCTTGGACTGGCGGAGCAGGGGACGCTCCAGAAGCTCCCCCCGACGCATCAGCCCTGGACCGTTTTGAGTCGCTGCCAGAAGGGGTGCCATCTCTAGAAGCACAAGGTGCAGGCACCCCAGATCCCCAACTTGGCACAGATGCCGCCACTGGAGGAGATCGAGCGCGTTTCTTCTCTGGGGTCGGGTTGGAAGCCATGACGAGGGAGGACTCAAAGGCAAGAAGACAAAGGCGCAAGAGTCCAAGAAAAAGCGCTGGGAAGTGCAAAGGGAAGCCGCAATGCAGGTAAGATCCCCTCTTAAAACTTCCCAGGTGCAATTCCAAGCGATTCAAAACTCTTTGAATACGCCGCATCGGCAACCGCTTCAGCTCCAAGACCGAGCGCTGATGACAGGTGGACCCAAGCCGCCAAGCTGAAGCGGTGGGTCAAGGAGTCAGTCTCCAAAGAAGACGAGCCGGCAAGGCACTCCGGCGGTTCCCGAAGAAAGCGCCGCAACGTGCAGAAGTGGCAGTCTTGGGAACCGCCGCAGTAAAGGAAACCATCAAGTGGGCGCAGGCTCCCACGACCCCGCGACTGTTCGTGCTCCGGCAGTGGTCAATGCGGGACTTAGAGAAAGTGCGCGGAACAGAAGAGACGGAGGTCCCACCTCGGGCTCGCTATCTCCCCCGAGATGGGCCCGGGGGCCACTATCGGTATCCTCGATATGGGGTACCCCCGCGCACAGGGGGAAATGCTTAAGGATCTCGCCCTTCTCCACAGGGAGAGCTCCAAAGGCGCCACGCGTCCGGCGGGGCCGGACCTCCCTCTCCTCAGAGGAGAGCTCCGGGCTCGCCACGTGGCCTGCAGAAGCCGGACCTCCCCCTCCGCGGGAGAGAGGTCCGAAGGCGCCACGTGACCAGTGGGGCCGGACCTCCCTCTCCTTAGAGGAGAGGTCCGGGCCCGCCATGTGGCCGACAGAAAGACGGACCTCTCCCTCCGCGGGGAGAGGTCCGAAGGCTCCACGTGTCCTGCGGGGCTGGACCTCCCTCTTCTCTGAGGAGGGCTCCGGGCCCGCCATGTGTCCAGCAGAAGAGCGCTGCCTGCCCCCGAGCGGTAGGCAGCGGGCGTAAAGACGCCCCATACCATGCCCGTACAAGGTATTCAAGGCCCACGCCTTCCCAAGACGCGGAGACGCGGAGCACGCCTCTGTCAGGTGCTTTTGCACCCAGTCGCATCACAGACTGGCGCGCGGTGTCAGAACCTGCCAGCCAATAAACACAGCGACAAGACATCCCCTGCCGCCTCCGCCGTCATCAACCACTACGGCTAGCATGCGGCATGGGCAGGGCGGCAAGACGAAGACTCAGAAGCCTTCGCCAGAGACAACTACCGACATAACTGCGGATATGATAGTCTGCAGACAATCTCCCCGGGACCACCTATCGGGTCCCGGGCCCCCCTTGTAAGCCACCCGAGCCTTGGACTATAAAAGGCTCGGGTAGGCAACGTTAGCAAGGGTTCGCACTCCCGCAACTCATACGCTAGGCATAACACATCCTCAAGCTCAGGACTCTGGTTCTGAGCAACAAGCAATACAGCGAGCTCCTCAGCTCGCCGTGGACGTAGGGTTTTATGATCCAGCGGCCTGAACCACATAAAACTCGCCGTGTCAAGCTCCTCCTTAACTCGTCCCTACGCTCAAGCACACCGCAAGTGACTAGCCCCTCCGAAAAAGAACCTCCGCGGGCTGCGCAGTGCAGGCCCGGGGGAAGTGTCGACCACACACTTCGACAAAAGGGATCGCCTCCTCATCTGGGGGAACCTTTTGCGGGAGCGGACCGCGAAGGTCATGGGCGAGCTCGATTCCAGGCAGGAATCGCTTGACTTCAGGGAAGCGCTCCTCGACCGGCTGAAACGGTCTGTTGACCGCCTGGACGCCGAAACGCGACGGCTCCACCGGGAGGCCCTCGAGGTACATGCGCAGGCCGAGGAGAGTGTCTCCGAGGTGGAGGAGATACGTCAGAGGCTGGAGCGCCGCAAGCTCGCCGTCGAGAACCAGGAGCGTTCTACGGCTGCCGAGGCGGAGAGGGTCGCCGCGTGCCTGGCGGCGGGCAAGGCTGACCTGCAAGCTCGGACCAGGGAGCTTGAGGCCCGGAAGGCAGACCTGGCCATGAGGGAGGAGCAGGTCTCCCGTGAACGCCTGGCGGTCCTGGATCGGGAATTGGCTGCCGACTTCCGGGTTTCTGAGCTGGAGCGGCTTGCCCAGTCTCTTCGCCTTCGGGAAAGCTCTCTGGCGGCCAGGGAGAAGGAGTCCTCCGAGAGAAGCTGCGACACCCTGCGAGCAGCCCGCCACGAGGTAGAGGAGCTTTTGGCTTCACGGTGCTCCGAGGCCCGTGCAGTTTCGAACTTCGTTGACCAGGCGGGGTCCGCCTTGGTCCCTCTTGGCTTCAGCCCGGTGAAGGCGGTGGCTCCTGCGCTGAAGGTGGCTGAAGTGATTCCCGCACTGGAGTCACTTGGCACCAAGCTGAGCAGGCAGGACTCAGTGGTTGCCAGCGAGCTTGAGGCAGAGGGACGTAGCCTGGCCTTGGAGGTTGCCACGCATGTGCTGGCCTGCTTCAAGAGCCGGGACCCTTCCTTCTCACTGGAGCCAGTGAAAGACGGTCCTGCCGTGGAGCGGGAGGAGATGGACAGGGCCGAAGTCGGGGAAGTTGCCACCCTTGTAGACTCTAGGTTCCGCCGCGTGTCAGGAGGCCCTTAGGACTCGCTTCTTTCTTTTTACCGAGTCTGTAGACCAGCTCGTGGAGCCATAAATAAATAGACTCTCTTGAATGTTTGTGCCTGTAATGTTTTTTGTCTTCTTCATGGTTTTTCCTGGCCGAGTCCTTAGCTCCGCAAGGCACCCAGAGGCCTTTACCAATCTCGAAGCTCTGCACAGGCACCTTCTCCGGGTCCTTACTGTACTAAGGACCCCGGAGGTCTCCGGAGCTCGCCCCATGGGGGGGGTCCGGATCTGCCGGCCACCTGGCAGGTCCGGAGCCCTTCCTGAGGAGGCGGGAGCTCCGGCCCCGCTGGACACATGGGGCATTCGGAGGACCCCTCAGAGGAGGAGGTCCGGTTTCCGCCAGCCACGTGGCGAGTCCGGAGCCCCCCTCTGTGAGGCGGGAGCTCCGGACCCGCTGGACACGTGGGGCCTTCGGGCCTCGCCCCTGTGGAAGGGGCGGGACCCGGACCTTCCGATCCTATGCCGGAGTAGCTAGCAGCTCCTTGCCCCCCGCTTCATGCAGCCCCCGTTGCTGTAACCTGGAGGTCCTGCACACAGGTAGAGGAAACGTAATTCTCCTCGTGGGGTCCTCCCCTCCCGTCTCTTAGTCTTATTCGACTTACGATCCTGATCCGTTATACCGGGCTTGGGCAATTCTGTGCGTGAGGCGCTGGGGCTCCGGCTCCCTCCGAGGTCCGGGTACGATCGTCCGATCCCTAGTACCGGACCGTGCGCCGGGGAAGCAGAGTGCACAGGCTTTGGGTACGGAACCAGGCAAAGCGGCTGTACTCCCCTGGACCTCCGGAGGGCAGGATCGCACGCTTTGGGTACTGAGCCGACTAAGCGGGATACGCACCCTGGACCCTCCATGCACGGCGCAGGCCTTTCCTGGAGGTGACCAACTGGCACCGCAACACCTGACTGGGGGAGGCCCGAGAGACCCACTTGGCCATCGGCAGGTACCTCAAGCGCAGCCGCCTTCGGTAGGATAGCAAATGCTGACTATTGGTGAGCGCGGGAGAGAGGGAGCTAGATGTACGATGAACATACATAGAGAGTGCGATCATAAAAATTAATGCATAATTTAAATGAGCACATGAGAGAGAGCAAAGTAGAACAGGTTACTGTGTTAATGCCCATAGGTGGAAGTCAGGTTGTACATGGAGGCAATGACCCGCCTCGTCAAGAAGGGAAGCAAGACTCTATGCTCTTAGGGTCGGAACCAGGCTAAGCTGGACGTAGTCCTGGACCGTCACTTGAGACTTAGCTGCCCCAAGTGCTGTTCCTAGACTCTATGGAATTTATTACAAAAGGAATGACCCTGTTCTACTAATGCTCAAGGGGTAGGACTTACAGCGTTGTTCCATGACAAGGGTTTTGGGAACGGATCCCACACTCGGTTGAAAGGCATGTGTACCTGGGACGGCAGCTTTCGTGACTCGGAAGGGACCTTCCCAGCTGGGGGAGAGTTTATAGGTCCTTCTCGGGAAAGTGCGTGCTGCGGCACCAGGTTGCCTTTCCGCAGGTCCCTGACGCGTTTGGTTCTTTGGTGGTAGTGCTAGAGCAGCAGCCGAGACCGTGCGTTGTGGGGTGTCACCTGCAGCCGAGCCTCGTCGACGAGGTTGTCATCTTCACGCTGGATCAGGCCCTGCGCGGCTTCTCCTGGGAGCCCCGGGGAGTTCTCCCCTTCTGGCTAAGGCCTTCAAGGGGTAGGAGTACCCGGACTCTTCTTGTGAGACCCAAGGCGCCTTCCCCTTCTGGCAAGGCCTTCAAGGGGTTGACGGACCCTAGGTGGCCCCCAGGAGGTACGACCGAGGCACGGAGGCGTGCACCCGGGTGGAGCTGGCCCGGTTCTGCACCATCGGGCTGGTGCTTGGGCTGCTGTGACTACTTGGAACTCCTCCAAGGTTGATGTCGCAGCAGTGCAGTCTCCACTGAGGTTGTCATCTTCACGCTGGATCAGGTCCTGCGCGGCTTCTCCTGGGCGCCCCGGGGTACCCTCCCCTTCTGGCTAAGGCCTTCAAGGGGTAGGAGAACCTAGACTCTTCTTGGGAGACCCAAGGCGTCTTCCCCTTCTGGCAAGGCCTTCAAGGGGTTGACGGACCCTAGGCGGCCCCCCGGAGGTACGGTTGAGGCACAGAGGCATGCTCTCGGGTGGGGCTGGCCCGGTCCTGCACCGTTGGGATTGGTGCTAGGGCTGCTGCGACTACTCGGAGCTTCTCCAAGGTTGACGCCGCAGCAGTGCAGCCTCCACTGACTTTCGGGGTACCCACAGTTGGCTACCGCCCCTGCCCATCACCATCGGAGCTGGAGTCCTCACTGTTGTGCACCGTCTTCGTGATGCGCTGAGGCTCCTGAAACCCCACCTGGTGGCCGGCGCTGACCGAGGCGTCAACTTTCTGCTTGCCCTCCCTCTGAGGGAGGGGCGGTGCCTCAGCTCTCTGCTGCCTTCCTTTGCGGAAGCGCTCTGCGAGTCTCTGGATAACCCAGCACTCGGCAGCAGTATGATTGCCGGCGCCATGCACGGGGCATAGCCCGCCCTGTTCACCATCTGGGGCTGGCGACTGCCGCTGCCTTTCGTCGGGGAGTGGCCCCGAGCTCCACTGGGTGTCGCTGCTGCGGCGACGGGAGCTGCGGTCGATGACTTCATCTTGCCACTCCCCCGGTTATTGGCCTTCTTGCCACCTCCATAGGAAGCAGCACCGTACCCGGGCTGCCCTCCTGACTCGGAGGCTGGCAGAGAGTGCCAGTTCCGCCCTTCGGCTGCTCTGGCGCACTTGTCCGCCAGGCTGAAGAGCTCGGAGACGTCGCGGACCTCTCTGGTCGCGAGCTTCTCAAGCATTTTCTCGTCCCGGACACCCTGCCGGAACGCCACCACCACAGAAGCACTTTGAATATGTGGGATGGTGTTGCGTACCTGGGAGAACCGCTGGATGAAGGAGCACAGTGATTCCCCAGGTTGTTGATTGACAGCGTGGAGGTCAAGCTCCGTGCCGGGACGGGTGTAGGAGCTGCTGAAGTTGGCGACGAACTGCCGGCAGAGCTTTCCCCAGGAAGTTATGGAACCCTGGGGGAGGTTCATGAGCCAAGACCGGGCTGGGCTGGTCAAGGCGACGGGGAAGTAGATGGCCATGACGGCCTCATCCCCTCCTGCGGCAAGTACGGCGGTGGAGTAGATCTGGAGGAACTCCGCCGGGTTAACGCTGCCGTCGTACTTCTCGGGCAGGTGCGGCCGGAACTTGCGCGGCCACCTCGCGAAGCATAGGTGGGGTGCCAGGGCCGCACATCCTGCCCCTGTTGCCGCAGGTGTTGGTGCCGCGAACGCTTGGTTCACCGTTGGCACGGTGTATCCCGGTATGGGCAAGGCAGCTCCATAGACCGGGGGCGCCGTTTGCAGGGCATATGGTTGTGGCATATGCTGCGCGGCATATGCCTGGGGCAGAGATCGCGTGGTGAAGATCTGCTCTTCAGGCAGGGTCGAGGCCGACGTCATGCTGTCGCCAGCCTCTTGGTTGTGACGCCTTTCCCAACGTCGCTCGAGGTACACCCGGGCATCCTGGCCCAAGTGGCACCGTTCCAGCTCTGTCCTCAGGTCCGTTTACGGGAGCCTGGAGGAGCTGGAATGCGCCGTCTGCCCGTCAACCGTTGGCGTGCGCGTCAGCGACACAGCCGGTTGGCCGGGGCGTCGCCCTCGCCAAAACCGAGGGTTTGCGGCGGCGACGACGAGGCGGTCCACCTCGCGAATCCACTGTTGGGTCGCTGAATGGGGCGCGTCCCCAGCAGCTGGGTTGCGCAGTAGCGCTCTCGCTGCAGCTAGCGCACCCCCGTGGTGTACGCTCAGCGCTGCAGAAGATCTCATGCTGGTCGGAGCCTGCATTGCCAGAGTCAGCGTTGCCGGAGTCGGCTGCTGGCTACCAGCTTGTGCCGACACACTCCGTCCTGAGTGCGTCGACATGTACTCCCCGCTGGTCATGGTTCGCCGTGAACGCGGAGGAGGAGAGTTTGCCGCTGAAGGAAGCTTGGTCATCTTCGTCAGCGAAAACTCGTCGCGCAAGGGAAAAGCCCCCTACCTGGCGCGCCAAATGTCGAAGTGTGCGGTCGACACTTCCCCCGGGCCTGCACTGGGCAGTCCGCGGAGGTTCTTTTTTCGGTAGGGCAAGTCGCTTGTGGAGAGCTTGAGCGTATGGACGAGTTAGGAAGAGCTTGACACGGTGAGTTTTACGTGGTTCAGGCCGCCGGAGCGTAAAACCCTACGTCCACGGCGAACTATGGAGCTCGCTGTATTGCTTGCTGCTCAGAACCGGAGTCCTGAGCTAGTGGATGACTGATGTCTAGCGTATGACTTGCGGGAGTGCGAACCCTTGCTAACGTTGCCTACCCGAGCCTTTTATAGTCCAAGGCTCGTGTGGCTTACAAGGGGGGGCCCGGGACCCGACAGGTGGTCCCGGGGAGATTGCCTGCAGACTATCATATCCGCAGTTATGTCGGTAGTTGTCTCTGGCGAAGGCTTCTGAGTCTTCGTCTTGCCGCCCTGCCCATGCCGCATGCTAGCCGTAGTGGTTGATGACGGCGGGGGCGGCATGGGATGTCTTGTCGCTGCGTTTATTGGCTGGCAGGCTCTGACACCGTGCGCCAGTCTGTGATGCGACTGGGCGCAACGGCACCTGACAGAGGCGTGCTCCGTGTCTCCGCGTCTTGGGAAGGTGCGGGCCTTGAATACCTTGTACGGGCAAGGTATGGGGCGACTTTACGCCTGCTGCCTACCGCTCGGGGGCAGGCAGCGCTCTTCTGCTAGACACGTGGCGGGCCCGGAGCCCTCCTTAGAGGAGAGGGGGTCCGGCCCCGCAGGACACGTGGAGACTTCGGACCTCTCCCCGCGGAGGGGGAGGTCCGGCTTCTGTCGGCCACGTGGCAAGCCCGGAGCTCTCCTCTGAGGAGAGGGAGGTCCGGCCCTGCTGGACATGTGGCGCCTTCGGACCTCTCTCCCGTGGAGGGGGGAAGTCCGGCTTCTGTATGCCACGTGGCGGGCCCGGAGCTTTCCTCTAAGGAGAGGAAGGTCCGGCCCCGCCGGACGCGTGGCGCCTTCGGAGCTCTCCCTGCGAAGAAGGAGTGAATTCCTTAGGCATTTTCCCCTGTGCGCGGGGGTACCCCATATCGCGGGTACCGACAGGGTCTGACTTGAGCTTCTGAATCTTGAGCGCTGGGTTGCACGGAGTCCCCAGTGACGCTTACGATCCTTGGTGGCGTCCATGGCTGCAGGGCCACCGGGACCACCAGCTTCGAGGTGCTGGTCCAGCCCCCTTTGCCCGGCTCGGCAGGCCGGGCTGTGGGCTGCAGCAACGTCCTCTCGAAGACTCCTTTGGGCACAGGGGCTTCGGTGGAGGCCGTCGTTGAGAGGTCGTCGGTCGTGGCATTGCCAGCGCGCCGTACATGGCGCAGGTCCAAGGCGAGGAAGTCTTTCTCCAACATCTGCACGTGGAGCAGATAAGCAGCTAGCTGTGGGTCGTTGCAGGAGCATTCACCCTTAACTTGCTTGATGACTAGCTGGGAGTCGCCCTGTGCCAACAACTGGCGAGCGCCCAGAGACAGAGCTGTCTTTAGGCCAAAGATGAGCGCTTCATACTCTGCCATGTTGTTGGTTGTCTTGAAATTGAGACACACCATGTACCCAAACTGCTCCCCCGATGGCATGAGAAGCAGTATGCCAGCACCTGCCCCCTGCTTTCGCGAGGAGCCATCGAAGAAGAGCATCCAGTGAGGCCCGGTGAAGACCGGAGCTCGGGGCTTTGGTTCACCGTCTTCGTGGCCCCCTGGGTTAGTCTTCGTTGGCGTCCACTCGGCCACGAAGTCAACCAGTGCTTGGCTCTTGACTGCATGGCGAGGAAGGAAGTCCAGCTCAAACTCTGCCAATTCCGCTGCCCATTTAGCGACATTTCCAGTCGCGTTGGGGCTATGAAGGATTGCCTTCAGCTGGTAGGAGGTGACCACCGAGATCCGGTGGGCTTGAAAGTAGTGGCGGAGCTTCCTGGATGCCACGAGTACTGCATACAGCAGCTTGTGGACCTCCAGGTACCTTGTCTTGGCGTCGTGGAGGACTTCGGTGATGTAGTAGACAGGCCTATGGATGGTCCGGACCCTCCCCCCTGGGCCTGAGATGTCCTCATCCATTGGCTCAGGCTGACAGGAGGTAGATGGGTCCGGTGGAGCCTGCGGGAGCTGGGACTCGAAGGCTCCTAGTCCATCTCGGACCTCCGGGAGATCCCGCTGGTTTTCCAGGTGGTCATCCTGGACCCTCGGGAGGACGTCTTGTCCTACTGGGAGGTTCCTTTGGATCTCCGGGGGGTTATCCTGGAGCTCCAAGAGATCCCGTTGGACCTCCGGGAGGTTGTCTTGGAGTTCCGGGAGGTCCCGTTGGACCTCCAGGAGGTTGTCTTGGAGCTCCGGGAGGTCCCATTGGACCTACGAGAGGTTGTCTTGGAGGTCCGGGAGGTCGTCTTGGACCTCTGGGGTCTCCTGGTGCTTGTCTTCTTCTACCGGAGCAGGCTGCGGTGACGAGGGGTCCGGCCGTTCTGTGACGAGGACCATGCTCACCACCTCAGTTGTTGCCACGATGTAGAGCAGCAAATTCTCTTCGGGCTTGGGGGTACATGACGGGTAGGGTCGTCAGGAGCTGCTTCAACTCCTGGAAAGCTTCTTCTGCTTCATCGGTCCAAGCAAATGGACCGGATTTGCGCAGGAGCTTAAAGAAGGGGAGCGCTCGCTCTGCTAGCCTCGGTATGAACCGACTCAGCGCGGCTAGGCATCCCGTGAGTTTTTGGACATCTTTGATGCGGGCGGGGGGCCGCATCAGGTCGATGGCCTTGATCTTCTCTGGGTTGGCCTCAATTCCTTGGTGTGAGACCAGGAATCCTAGGAGCTTCCCAGAGGATACACCGAACACACACTTGTCAGGGTTCAGCTTAGTGCGCGTGGAGCACAGTTTGTCAAAGACTAGGGCTAGGTTATCTAACAAGGATGAACTCTGCCTGACCTTGACAATGATGTCATCGACATACACCTCGACTAAGTCTCATATTAGCTCTCAAAAGGTTTTGTGCATTGCACGTACAAAGGTGGGAAGAGCATTCTTTAAGCCATAAGGCATAGAGACATAACAATACAGGCCGTCTACTGTGATGAAGGAAGTGCGCTCTTCATCTTCTCTAGACATAGGGATCTGATGAAAACCCGAGTAGGCGTCTAGGAAGCATAGCATATCACAGCCTGATGTCGAGTCTACTATTTGATCTATTCTAGGGAGGGGAATGGATCTTTGGGACATGCGTTATTGAGACTGGTGTAGTCGATGCACATCCGGAGCTTCCCGCGGGCCTTCGGGACGACGATGGGGTTCGCCAACCACCGGGGGTGGTGGACTTCCCGTATGAAGCCAGTGTCCAGCAGCTTCTTGATTTCTTCTCGGATGAAGTTCTGCCGCTCGATGGACTGCTTGCGAGGCTTCTGTTGGACTGGCCGGGCGTCGGGGAAGATCTTCAGATGGTGCTCGATCAACTCCCTAGGGATCCCCGGCATCTGTGACGGCTGCCATGCAAACACGTCGACATTGTGCCGGAGGAAGGTGATGAGCGCGCCTTCCTATTTGCTGTCCAGGCCCCCGGCTACCCGGGTGGTCTGGGCAGCATCGGCGCCGACTTGGATGACCTTAAGGGGGACGTCGCCCTCATCAAGGGGTTGCACGTGGGGTGCTGAGGTAGAGGCATGGTGGCGTGCACTCGGGTGGATCCGGCCCGGTTCTGCACTACAAGGTGCTGGTGCTCGGGCTGTTGCAAGTGCTTGGAGCTTCTCCAAGGCTGACACTGCAGCAGTGCGGTCTCCACGAATCTTGAGGACACCTGTTGGTGTAGGCATCTTCAGGACAAGGTAGCCGTAGTGGGCTACTGCCATGAATCGGTACAGGGCTGGCCTGCCGATTATGGCGTTGAAGGGGAGGTCGATCTCCGCTACGTCGAACAGAATGTACTCTGTCCGATAGCTGTCCGGTGCCCCAAAGGTCACCGGAAGGCTGATGTTGCCGTAGGGAACGACTTGTCCCGGCCCTACCCCTGTGAACGGGCTCGATGGGGTGAGCTTGGCCATCGGGATCTGCAGCTTCTGGAAAGCTGCGTGGCTGATGAGGTTCAGCCCAGCCCCGCCATCTACCAGAACGTGGTACATCCTCATGTTGGCGATGGTGGGTTCTACCAAGAGCGGTAGTTGGCCGGCCCTATCCATGCTCCTGGGGCAGTCGGTGGCATCGAAACTGATGGGGGTTCGCATCCACTTGAGGTGCGGCGCGGCACTTGGGAGAGGAGCCACAGACGCTACCGCTCGGCGCAGAGTCTTAACCGCGCTTCGGGACGAGGGGTCAGCGGACCCGCCGTAGATGACGTAGAGCATCTTCTGGCGCTCATCATCGCTGGAGCTGGAGTCCTCATGGTTGCGCACCGCCTTCACGGCGTGCTGAGGCTCCTGGAACTCCACTTGGTGGTCAACGTTCTGCTTGCCCTCCCTTTGATGGAAGGGAGGGGCGTCAGCACGCGGTTGTTTTCCCTTGCGGAAGCGCTCCGAGCTTCTGAATCTCCCGGCACTCAGCAGCAGTATGGCTGCTGGTGTTGTGCACGGGGCACGGCTCGCCTTGGTCACCATCTAGAGCTGGTGACTGTCGCTGCCTCTTGTCGGGGTGTGGCCCGCGAGCTCCGCTGGGTGCTGCTGCTGCAGCAACGGGAGCTATGGTCGGTGGTTTCATCTTTTCACCACCCCGGTTCTTGATCTTCTTGCCGCTTCCTTGGGAAGCAGCACCAGATCTGGGCTGTCCTCCTGATTCGGAGGCTGGCTGTGAGTGCCAGTTCCGCCCTTCTGCTGCCCTGGCGCACTTGTCCGCCAGGCTGAAGATCTCTGAGACGTCGCGAACCTCTCTGGTCACGAGCTTCTCAAGCATATTCTTGTCCCGTACACCCTGCCGGAATGCCACCACCACCACAGAAGCATTTTGGATATGCAGGATGGTGTCCCGTACCTGGGAGAACCGCTGGATGAAGGAGCGCAACGTCAATCCAGGTTGTTGCTGGATGGCGTGGAGGTCGAGCTCCGTGCCAGGCCGGGTGTAGGAGCTGTCGAAGTTAGCAGAGAACTGCCGGCAGAGCTCTCCCCAGGAGGTTATGGAACCCTGGGGGAGATTCATGAGCCAAGACCGGGCTGGGCTGGTCAAGGCGACGGGGAAGTAGTTGGCCATGATGGCCTCGTCCCCTCCTGCAGCAAGGATGGTGGTGGAGTAGATCTGGAGGAACTCCACCGGGTTGACGCTGCCGTCGTACTTCTCGTGCAGGTGCGGCCGAAACTTGCATGGCCATTTCGCGAAGTGAAGGTGTGGCGCCAGGGCCGCACATCCTACTCCTGTTACTGCAGGTGTTGGTGCCGCGAGCGCTTGGTTCGCTGCCGGCACTGTATACCCCGGTATGGGCGAGGCTGCGCCATAGACCGGGGGCACCATTTGTAGGGCATATGGCTGGGGCATATGCTGCGTGGCGTATGCCTGGGGAAGAGATCGCATGGCGAACGTCTGCGGCTCAGGCTGGGCCGAGGCGGTTGACATGCTGTCGCCGGCCTCTTGGTTGCGACACCTTTCTCGCCGTCGCTCAATGACCACTCGGGCATCTTTGCCCAAGTGGCGTCGTTCCAGCTCCGACCTCAGGTCCGCCGATGGGAGCCTGGTGGAGCGGGAGTCTGCCATCTGCCCGTCAACCGTTGGCGTGCGCGTCAGCGACACAGCCGGTTGACTGGGACGTCGTCCCCGCCAAAGTTGAGGGTTGGCAGCTGCGACGACGAGATGGTATACGTCACGAATCCACTGTTGGGTCGCTGACTGAGGCGCATCCCCATCAAGTGGATTGCGCAGTAGCGCTCGTGCTGCAGCTAGTGCGCCCCCGTGGGAGACACTCAGCGCTGCAGTGGATCTTGCGCTCGCTGGAGCCTGCGCTGCCAGAGTCGGCTGCTGGCTCCGTCCTGAGTGTGTCGAGACGTAGTCCCCGCTGGTCACCGTTCGTCGTGAACATGGGCGGGAAGAGCTTGCCACTGAAGGAAGCTTCGTCATCTTCGTCGGTGAAAGCTCGGCGCGCCGAATGTCGAAGTGTGTAGCCGACACTTCCCCCGGGCCTGCTCTGGGCAGCCCATGGAGGTTCTTTTCGGAGGGGCTAGTCACTCACGGAGAGCTTACGCGTTAGGGACGATGGAGGGAGAAGCTTGACACAGAGATTTTTACGTGGTTCAGGCCGCCGGTGTAAAATCCCCAAAAGTGGTAGCAAGAAAATTCTGCTCATGTACACTTATAAAAAATGAGGGGAATTAAAACTTTGAATTATAATGGTGTAAGTTCAAAGTAAGGGTTTAGACTTCCCAAAACTTCCAAACATGGAGATCTAAATGCACAGCTTGGATCTTCATATTCCATATATTCACCCTCCCAAAATTCAGTTCATTTGGAGGAGTTTCAATATTTGTTTGGGATTAAAAGGAAAAGCCCTCTAATCTGAATTTTAAATTCAGTTTCAAATTCCAATGTCCTCAATTTGAAAATATGGTTTCACAAATGTGTTCTTCACCTTTGAATGAGCCGCCATGCCAAAAATTGGAAACTTTGGAGCTGGTTCGCTATATTTTTGAGGCAATACAAAGTGGAGTATGAAACTCCTTTTCAAATTCAAATGATCAAACAACATCCAAATTTCACACCAGAATTTAAACCATTTGAATTTAGCAAATTCAAACCTTAACTTGGTGTGAAAGTCCAGCCTTAAATGTTGAGTTGCTGGGGTAAAATATCAGAGAAAATTGGATAAGAATTAGAAATGGTGGGGCCCAATTGCCAGCCATACCAAGCAACTCAACCGACTGTTTTCCTCCTCGGGCGATCACCGCGCGCCAGCTCCCGGGCAGCCCGCCGCCCGACGTTGTCCACCGAGCTGCTTCCCCCGACGTCGGTTCACGCCCGTGGGCGTTCAAAGCGGCAGCCGAGTGCCGGTTCCTCCTTCTCCACGTTGCACTGCAACATTTCTAACCCCCCCCCCCTGCTCGAGCGCACGGCTGCAGACCGAGCTGCCCTTTTGCCCTCGGTTCCTCAGCGCCGATCGTCTTTGGACGACACCAGCACCTAGCTGAGCCACCTCCCAGCTCCACCGGAGCCTCCTCAACGCTTTCCAACAGCCTCCAGCTCGTGACAGACCCTCCATACCAGCGCCGAACCGTTCTGCTCCGAAGGAAAACAGAGCTCGACGTCTCCGCCGCGGTTCCCCATCTACCAGCTGACTCCGACCTCCCCAGCGCGAGGGAAACCACGCAGAGGTGCGTCACGAAGTTTAGTTTCTCATACCGATGCCTTTTGGTACTTTACCACCGCCGGCTAGCCGGAATTTGAAGTTTGTCACCGGCGGTTTCTTGGAACCGAGGTGAAAGAAACGGGAAAAATCCACGGCCATACTGGGTTAGGGTTCACAAGAGTGTAGGCATAGGTTCTCCAAGCCAGGACAACCTTTCTCGAGCAAACGGCAAGCAAAACCATGCAGAGTCCGAAGGGTTCTCTGTGTTTTCCTTCACGGCGGGGAAGAACCACTTTGGTCGCATGGTGAGCTCTTGTTTCCAGCTTTTTACCGAGGGATCAGGGTAGTGTTCCGAGCTCCCCATGCCATGGTGGTGCTGTAGGACCCAACCGCGGTCGGTTTCCGGGCTTGCCGGGCGAACACCATGTCGCCGGAGTCGCCCGAGTTACTGCCACCGTCGGGGAGGTATTCCCGGCCAGTTAGCGCCGCCACTGAGCTCATCAAAGTGTTCCTTGTCGGATTTAGGCACAGGCGGCAAGGATTGAGCCGTATAAGGCACGGGACAGCCATTCCGGCGAGGCACAGCCGCTCTCCGGCGAGGAGACCGGCCGGGCGCGAGATAGAAGAAGGTGGGGGCCTGCCCCACATGTCAGTGGCACCGGGTAGGCGCCGGATCGGGGTTCGGCTCGGGATCAGCTTTTGCTGCGTGGGTTAACTCCATAGCCCCCAGTGTTGCCGAAATCTCACTGGTCCGATTTAAAACCGTTGGCCCAGCCCAATAATTTGAAGTTTCTATTAGAGAAATAATTCCAGGAATTAGCTGATCTGTACAAGCCCATAACTTTGTGTAGAGAACTCCAAAAAGAGTGAGACCAATTTTGTTGGATTCCTCATGAGGAGTACTTCACAGAGAAACCAATTTTAGGCTATGAAAATATCCAGGATTTTGTATAGAATTGTTTTTAATAAATCTTTTAGGGATTTATTACAGGAGCAATTCTTTATGAAATATTTCCAAATTTGGGAAGTTAGTCCTTTTCATAGTTATTGATCTCCAGTAAAAATTTGGGCTTTATTGGAGTTCATTTGCTAGGCTAAACTGCCTTCCCAAGTTCAGCCTTTATTTGGAAATTCCAATTTAAACAGAAACTATTTCAGCACTCCTGTCCAAACTTCAAAAATTCATATTTCTCTGATGGTAGCTCCAAAAATGGTGAAACAAATTTTGTTAGAACCATGGAGACTTACCCTAATCAGAGCTTCCACTGTTAGCTATGTCAAAGCCCCTGAATTGGGCTCAAAATTCAGAGAAGCACTGTACTTGTAGGAATTTTAAAGACTACATTGTGCAATGACATGTCTCCAAATTTTGCTCAGATCATCTTTAGAGAGTCTAGTATCCACTGTAAAAATCCCAAAGCCAATTAAGGATTCTAAGTAGCAGTAGCTATGAATAGAATTTTACTTCTTATAAATCCTTAATGCTTACACATATATTTTGTTACATCTCATATAGTGACCGAAGTTGAGGACGCACCGGAGCCGTTGGACGTCCTCCCACTAGAAGCTGACTTCCCCTTTAACTCGCAACCAGGCAAGCCCCGGTTTGCACTTAAGTACCTTTTATAAAACTTTTCATTTGTATCACTTATGTCTAGGTTGAAATGTATGCATTAGAGTTAGGGTGATTGAAACCCCACTTGCATAGCCTTTTTAACTCCTATAAAGGGTTGGGTAGTTTACAAACTCGACGAGTAGAGAGTGCCATGCTAATGTTTAGGATTCCGGTAGAAGTCGAGTGGTTGGATGCTACTCGCGAGATAGTACTTATCACACGGAATTAGAAGAGGTAGAAAATGGCTTGAATTATGAAAATGAGACCCAGCAGGGGGGATAGGATGCAGTGAGCAGAGGTCTCACGTGCTTAGCCCTGTTGGTGTCGGTTGAGGACCATCCGTGTGCGGCCCTGCTGGACAAGTATCTAACAGTACCGGACGCATACTGACATATGGGAACCAGGAAACCGATGTAATTGGTCAACCTGGGTGCCGAGGCTTACCCAACCGTAAATAGGAGTTTGTTGTGGGTAGCAAGGTGTAAATCTGCCGGTGGGCACAGTCATGCTCCACGCGGGGACCTCCTGCCCGTTACGGATGGACCGGTTTGGCATTTGGGTTGCCTTTGAAAGGTTGTTGCATACAACAGAGTAGGAAGGGGTGTGGAATCACGCTTCTGAAAGTGAGTGTATGCAACGTGTTATCCGGGTGTGTCTTGATTGCAATCACCGTCCCTCGCGGTTATTTGAGTACCCATTTGTTCACTGCGCTGTGACGTAGTAAGAAGTGAAATAAGCCAACTGAAAATGCTGTATTGAATTATTAAATGTCTTGAAACCTTGTATGCTATAGTTATAGAGCAAATTAAGTTTATATTCCACTTTGGGCATCTCCACATCGGGGGAAAGCGTTTCTTGTTTGATTGTGGACTTCCGATGTGAGGGCTGCCTAAGGCACATGAATCTGCTGCTATAAAACTGAAAGTAAGGATCAACTTATAGGCGTGTCTTTATTGCAAAGTCCTTTCCTACCTTACACATCCTTGCACGTAGAGTTCCATGCCTAGGGTTGACGGTTAAGACTTGCTGACCCTTCGTGCTCACGGTTGCAATATTTTGAGCTGTATGCAGGTGAGAGCTATGAGGAGGGTTCTGAGGATGAGGCGATGCCCCCGTCAGGGTAACGGCTGAGATGGAGCCCTGCACGCCGCCGTGAATTCTCCGGTTCCATGCTGCTAGCGTGTAGCGTCCCTGGGCTGGACGGCTGCACTTTTGCATAGTTAGGATGAGAGGCTACTAATGTACATTACTTCCACTGCATAGTTATGTTTTGTAAAAATTCTTCCACTGTTTTATATCAAATAAAAGTTTGTATGTTGTTCTTTATTCTTTTCGTGTGTGCTGTTGGGTGCCGCATCGTACGGCACCACCCTATGCGATCCTGGAGTGGGTGAACCATGGGGTGGTCCCCACAGTCGTGGTATCAGAGCCGCATTGGGAATAGCACGCTCGAAAAGAGCCTATTTTGAAAACTTAGAAGTAATCGAGTGAGAACTAGTCATTAAGCCCACATAAGGTCTATGATAGTACTAGTTATGAAGGTGGAAAAGCTAACTTATGTGTTATACATTCTGTAACGATGCTCCGATGTCAGGTAAGAGGTAAGGTACGCCACCGTAGGCGGATCAATTACGGTAGCTCGCCATACGAGTAATGGTATGGAAGGTTACACCGTGGCTTGGCACGGTAGTTAATATGAGTCTCTGAATCTTCTCATGGTTCTGAGAGCATATGAAAACGCTGATCTCCAGCGTGCTTTAGGCAAAAGTGAGAATACCCCATCGTGTGGTAAGCAACACGATAGTATGCAACTCTTGAACGTTCAATGTTCAAAGGGCCATACACAGTGCTCGCCATCGGCGTGCCTCAACGGTCATGAGGCAGTAGGTGGTATCCATTGGGTTGATAGAATTCCCAACCATGACGACCCATTCGCGCTCTACTCGGGTTCCCCGTCGTGTGGTGTAAAAACACGACCATGTACCTTGAGACGTGGCTTGACTCAAGGACGGTCCGTATGGCAATGATACGGACCGTATGTTTTTATTATGATATGGAACTGCCTGAAATGCTAAAACCTTTGTGTGCAGCATTATTGTGTGTTTTTCTGCAGGTACATTAACTACGTTAGCACATGACGTGTAGAAACCGTTTGTGAGTGACTTCTTTAGTTCCACCATGTGACACGTATATGCCGGAAATACCGGTTTAGGATTTTTCTTTGGTGAGGAAACGTAGCACCGACTGCATAAAAATTTATTTTCAATGAAAAGAGTCAAAATGAAGTATAGGAATTCATTTAGGGGTTAGTAAACTCCTATATTGAACTAAGAGTCAATTGGGAGTATAGGTTCAATCTCAAAAGCTTAGGAATAATCTCCCCTGTTTTCGGCAGAAATTTTGCTGAACTTGAACAGGGCATAACTTAAGATTGGTTGAACCGATGGGGGTATGGGATACCATTCTGGAAAGGTTTTGAAGTCCTCTACAATTTTTCTGTAGAGTTCCAGAACAAAATCTCCCTCAAAAGGGATGAAAATCTCAGATGAGTAGGTACTGTCCAAAAACAGGGCATACCAAATGCTCTCTGGAATTTTTTGTATTTCAACCAAAACACTAGTTTTACCGTTTGACGTCCAGTGGCTGTTGTAAAACAGCGAGTTGGAGTCGAAGAGTTTATGCATTTGACATATTACTTCGAGTTAGTACATGTTTGGGTCCAATACAATAGCGAGGAATTACGCATGCTAACACACTTAACATCCCGTGGTGACCCCGTTGGTCGAAATGAACTTTTAATCCATAAAGTTCAATACCTTGGAACTCGATCGTGTGACCAGGTCCAGGGATGTATATGTTGTATAAAGTTTATACTTTACCCATAAGTGTGACTGTTATGCATACTGTGTATCCCATTCTCGCACTACTATTGTATAGACTGGATGAAATAAACCAACATGTGCTGATCGTTTAAATGATGTGAATGCAGAATGGTGCGTACACGGTCTACGCAAGAGGAGGAAGGTCCGAGTCAAGTTCGTGGTGATGAGTCTCCACCTCCGGAGCAGACCACGACGCAGCAGAAACCACCTCCTCCACCGCCCGAACTTCCAAGGAATCTTGCGGAGGTTCTCGCTGCAGTGCTCGGCTCGTGCGACGAGCAAACCGAGCTGCTGCGGATGTTGGTGCAGCAGAATGTGTCCCATCAGGGAGGACGCCAAGACAATGGGCAACGCCAGCCCCAACAAAGTTCATATTCAGAATTCATGGCGACCCATCCACCGGTCTTCATGGAGGCAGAAGAACCTTTGGAGGCAGACAGCTTTATCCGCACTCTGAGGCGAAGTTCGGGCTGCAACGATGCACCGAACACCAGAAGGCGCTGTATGCAGCGCAACAGCTTCAAGGAGAAGCCGGTACCTGGTGGGTGAACTACACCGCCTCCTTACCGGCTGGCCATGCCGTCACATGGACGGAGTTCTGGGAGGCGTTCCGCGCCTATCACATACCTCCCGGTGTGATGGAAATGAAGCTCCAGGAGTTCCTGGCGTTACGGCAAGGCGAGAGGACTGCTCATGAGTACTCCAGGTTATTCAACCGGCTGGCGCAGTACGCGCCAGGATTTGTGGGGACGGAAGACAATAAGCGCAACACTTTCTTCCGGGGCCTGAATTCAAAGATGAAGGTCCATCTCGCCCAAAGCAATTGCGGCACATTCAACGACCTCGTTAATGCTGCGATTCTACAAGAGAATTCTCAGCATGAGCACGGTTCTGATAAGAGGAAACGCAGCACGCTGACAAGAAGCAGTGGTGGGACGCCACAGAAATACCGCGTGGTGTATCTCTCACCATCCGGTCAGAGGTGGCAGCCACCGGCGCGACCGCCTCAGTTTCGCGGTCGGTAATATAATGCGCCGGGCTTTCGACCGACGTATCCATCACAGCAACAGCAGCAGCAAAGGATTGTCCCACGTGTGCCTCAGTTTCGACAGCATGCAACGGGATTCCGTCCTCAAGTCGGCGGGACCCCGACACCTTATACGTGCTACGCGTGTGGCCGTGTCGGGCACATTTTGAGAGACTGCCCCGAGCCGTGACAGGGCAGGGGTGCAGCACTGTATCAGGGTGCTAATCAGCCCCGTAATCAGCCCAAGAAACCAGCACCAAAACCCGGCAACGTCCACCACTTAGCCATCAAAGATGTGCCGGAAGGCGAACCCGTCGTGGCGGGTACGTTCTCTTACCTAGATCATCCCGTAGTCATACTTTTTGACTCCGGTGCCACCCATAATTTCACAAGTCAGTCTTATGTTATTAAATATCAACTGCCTATCATTCCCACAAATAATTCATATTTGGTATATTCTCCGGGTGGGAAAATAACAGCTGATAGAATGGTCTATAGAGCACCATTACAGTTGGGTGGGAATCTATATCCGACTTCTCTGATCATCTTAGAGAGTCAAAAACTTGATGTCATTTTAGGAATGTCATGGCTACATCGCCATGGTGCTGTTCTTGACATCATTCCACGTGTGGTTCATTTACACTCTCCACTCCATGAACCACATGTTCTTATTCTTGACCGTTCGGTTCAAGAAGCCCCAGCCACATATAATACGGAAGCCACGAAACTTGAGGATATTCGTGTGGTCCGTGAATACCCGGATGTCTTTCCGGATGACCTCCCGGGCATGCCACCCGAAAGGGATGTCGAGATCAAGATCGATCTTGTACCCGGGACAACACCGATCTCACGAAGACCGTACAAGATGGCTCCGAATGAGCTGGCTGAATTGAAGGAGCAGCTCAATGACTTAATGAAGAAGGGTTTCATCCGACCGAGTTCCTCGCCATGGGGATGCTCGGCGCTGTTTGTGAAGAAAAAGGATGAAACCTTGAGGTTATGTGTGGACTACCGACCTCTCAACACCATCACCATCAAGAATAAATATCCACTGCCCCGCATCGATATTCTCTTCGATCAACTTGTGGCAGCGAGTGTATTTTTGAAGATGGATCTTCGCTCTGGATATCATCAAATTAAAATCTGAGCGGAAGATATTCTGAAGACAGCCTTCTCGACGAGATATGGGTTGTATGAATACCTCGTCATGTCCTTTGGTCTCACAAACGCCCCGGCACACTTCATGTATCTCATGAACTCAGTGTTCATGCCGGAGTTGGACAAGATTGTGGTGGTATTCATAGACGACATCTTGGTTTACTCCAAGACTGAAGAAGAACACGCCAAACACTTGCATATCGTACTTCAGCGATTAAGAGACCATAAGCTTTATGCTAAGTTCAGCAAGTGCGAGTTTTGGATCAGCCAAGTGCCATTCCTTGGTCACATTATTTCTGCAGAAGGTATTGCAGTTGATCCAAGCAAAATCGAACAAGTGCTGAAATGGAAATCCCCCACATCAGTCCATGAAGTCAGAAGTTTCCTCGGGTTAGCAGGATATTACCGGAGATTCATACCGAATTTCTCCAAGCTTGCGAAGCCGATGACTGAACTGTTGAAGAAGGGGATCAAATATGTTTGGAGCTCAGCTTGTGAAAAAGCTTTCCAGGCATTAGTGAAGCATCTTACAACAGCCCCGGTGTTAGCTGAACCGGATACAACCAAGCCCTTCGACGTATATTGTGATGCATCAGGCATCGGGCTTGGCTGTGTATTGATGCAAGGAGGAAGAGTGGTCGCCTATGGCTCACGTCAACTTCGTAACCACGAGCAGCACTATCCGACTCATGATCTTGAGCTCGCTGCTGTGGTGTTAGCCTTGAAGATGTGGAGGCACTATCTGCTTTGGAACTTAGTGCACCTCTACACCGACCACAAAAGTATAAAATATATATTCACTTAAAAGGAGTTGAATATGCGGCAACGGAGATGGCTAGAACTGATTAAAGACTACGAGATCGAGATTCACTACCATCCCGGTAAGGCAAACGTGGTTTCCGATGCTTTGAGCCGCAAATCTCATGTCAACAATCTGTCCATCACCCCATTTGAAGAGGAGGAGCCAAGTCTGTACTTGACTCCATATGGGGCATTGTATAATCTTGCTCTCATCCCAACCATAAGAGAGGAGATTATGGAAGCTCAGAAGAAGGACATGGGAATGTCGCACATTCGGAGAAGGATGGAGAATGGCGAAATGAAGTGCTTCCGAAGAGATGAACACGACACTCTATGGTTTAAAGACCGTATAGTGGTACCCCGTGACATGAAGCTTCGGAAGAAAATGTTGGACGAAGCTCATTTGTCCAAGTATTCTATTCATCTGGGCAGCAACAAGATGTACCAGGATCTGAAAACCAGGTTTTGGTGGACACGGATGAAAAGAGAAATCGCTAAGTACGTATCTGAATGTGATACGTGTCGGCGTGTGAAAGCCAACCATATGCATAAAGCCGGACAGCTGCAACCATTGAACATTCCGGCGTGGAAGTGGGAGGATATTAGCATGGACTTCATAGTCGGGTTACCTCTCACGTCTCACAAGCATGACTCGATTTGGGTGATAGTCGATCGACTAATCAAGTCGGCTCATTATATCCCCGTACATACGAAGTACGTGGCCAAGCAATATGCGGAGTTGTACATTGCAAGGATCTTGTGTTTGCACGGTGTTCCCCGCTCCATTATTTCAGATCGCGGTGCGCTGTTCGTCTCTCGGTTTTGGGAACAGCTGCACGCATCATTGGGGAGCAAACTGATCTGAAGCTCCGCGTATCACCCGCAGACGGATGGTCAAACTGAACGAGTGAATCAAGTGCTCGAAGACATGCTACGTGCTTGTTCCATCCACCACGGCAAGAATTGGGACGATCATTTGTCGTTCGCGGAGTTTTCTTACAACAATGGCTATCAAGCTAGCATCAAGATGGCGCCGTATGAAGCTCTCTACGGCCAGAAATGCCGCACACCTCTCAACTGGTGCGAGTCCGGCGAGCGAGTTATTGTAAGGGCCTCAGTTTTTGACACATAATTGAAGTGTTCATCACCACACCACACACCTCATTTGAGGAAAGTTGATGAACACAAATGAAGAGCAAGTAACCACCATCAACATGCTCATTAGAGAACAAACTCACACATTGCAAAAGTGGTATTTTCCACATGTGATATAGGTGGGCTGGACATATGAAAACTCCTACACATTGCTAAGGATGTCCATGCCAAGTTTCACCCAAATTCAAAACCTTTTTGAGGTCATTTTGGGTATAGCTAGAAAGGGGGCAGTTTGAAACCATATTCAAATTCAAACTGTTTTTATCCCATGAATTCAAGAGTGGGAGGCATATTCTTATTCAGCACATTTTTGTGAGCTCACACACCAATTTTCACTCTATTTGGAGTTAATCTTGACATGAGCTAAGTGGGGCAAATTCAAACTTTATTTGAATTTCAAACTGAACTTGTGTTGAATTTCATTCAAACAAAACCCAATTTGAATTCTAATCAGTTCAAATGGCTCATGGGTGAATAATTTGAATCACAAGGGGTATTATGGGGCTCACTGGTTACAACAGTGATTAGGAGTAAATTTCAGAGGTTAAAACCCCGGGTGGGACCCACATGTCATAGAGAGAAGGAGGCAAAACTTGCACACAAAGTCACAGCATCGGTGGGAAATTCCACCGAGCAGCTGTTGGCTGTGCCACCGAGCAGCTACCGGCGCCACCAGCTGCTTCCCCTCTCCGCGCACTGGCGCCCAGGGCGGCTTGCTCGCGCCCCCACGCGACCGGCACCGTCTCCACTGAGCAGGAGTCGGCCGGCTTTATCTTCTCGCGGACAAACCCGAGCAGCGGCATTGTTTCTCGCCGCAGCTCTCTGCTCAATCAGGAAAACCAGCAAAACCATCTCCTCCTTCGTCCCTGAGCTGCTAGACAGCCACCTGAGGTCGCACTTCACCTCCCCAACGCCAGAAACCCCGAGCTCCGACCTCCTTTGCCCGAAAACGATCGCCACCGCGGCGACCTAGCCTCAGTTGAGAATCAGGCGCCCGTGGACAGCATTCCACAGGCGTTTTCACGGTCCAGCAAGAGAGGCAACAGGAGCGCGCGACCACCGTGCTGCTCTCCTCCAAGTTTGGAAGCAAACCGTGAAGAATCCACAGAGAATTTCCAGTTTTTGCTCCGGCGACCGTAAACCGAGCTTCCGGTACGGTTTCTTTAAATTCTCGCTCTATGATCTTTCGGAGGTTATCAAATCCTGCACATAGACGCTGGACTAGCCGGTGATCAAGTTCTTTTCTGCATCCGTGGCGTGAAACTGTCTAGGAGCAACGAATTTCGAGCTCGATCAAGGGCGGTCATGGCGGGCACGATCGGTCACACGGTGCTGACTGACTTGCCGCCATCCCTGAACCTTTTGACACCTTGTCGAGCTTCCTAGAGGTACACTGATGCTGTAGGACCGTTTGTTCGAGGTGTTGGCGGGTTAGAACCCACGGTCGACGGCGCCGAACCTCAACCAAGGCCGCGGCACGTCGCCGGGCTATTTCCGGTCACCCCCAGCCCGACCTGACACCACCGACGTGTTCCTCGATGTCGACAACCCCCTGACGGCGAGTTTCAGACCTTGGATGGTCCGGCAGCGGCGAGCCGGCGAGCTCCGAGTCTGCTCCGGCGAGGTCGGCGGCGCAGGCGCGAGAGAACGGCGGGAGGAAGACCAAGCCGGCTGGCCCACGTGTCAGCGGCTGAAGAATTTAAATCGGGATCGGGTGTGGCCAGGATCGGCTGTGCTGGCGCTCAAATACCATGTGAGCCCCGGTGTGCCGGACACCTCCGCGATCGACATGTGTCCCCACGGGCCCCGCGAGTTTAAACTTTTCCCCCGATTTTCAGAATTCTTCCAAACTTCAAATCCTCATAACTTTAGCTAGAAAGCTCCAAATCGAGTGAACCAAATTTTGTTGGATTCAGCTCTCCGAGCACTTTCCAGAAAATCAAGTTTCACTTCATTAAAACCCTTATTTCTCCAGAATTAATTCCTCAAATTTTAAACTGTTAAGAATTTTTACTGGAGAATCCTTTGGTGGAAAATCCTAAAATTTGGCTGGGATGTTCACCAAAATATCTCTGAACTACCATAAAAATTTCAGATCCATTTGAGCTCATTTGATCCACCTAATGGTGTGATTAGTGAAACTGTTCCAGAGAAAATAGAAAATGTCCAGAAACATTTTCAGAATTTTCTCTGAATTGTTTAGCTCATATCTTTAGTTAGGAACCTTCAAATTAAGTGAGACTAACTCCATTAGAACTCTCTGAAAATCTAGTTTTCATAAAGTCATAGTTTGTTTCATGAAAATCCTTAGAACACCCTAAAAGCCTTCAATTAAGGTCAAGTACATAATTAATTGTGGAGGGCTCAAATGAGCTTTGCTGCAACTAAAACTTGACCAAGTCTCTGCTTAGGTTGTAACCAAGCCACAGTAAAAGTTTCACAGTCATTGGGCTTGTCTAGTAAGAGTTATAGACTTCACAAGATTAAAAGTAAATACAACTGCATTTAAATTAATACATGTATTGCTTCTATCATGTAGTCGCTAAGATCGAGGAGGAACCCGAAGTCCTAGACTTTGTTACTCCGGAGGAACAGCTAGCCTACGACCAAGAGCAGCAAGGCAAGCTCCGGTTTGCATTAACCTTTTTACAAATGTTTATTGTTTTGAGCATATCTCTGAATACTGTTATAATTGTTTGCATTAGAGTCTTGGTTGAAAACCCAACTGCATAGCCAAGAAAACCAGGGGATTGGGTTTAGGATGGCAAACCCTGTTAGCTACTGCAATGCTAAGATAGAGTAGGATTCGGTACAAGTCGAGTAGTTGGAACTACTCGCGAGCATAGGCTAGAGGCACTCGACTCGGGTAGTGATAGCACATGAAACACATGGCTAGAAAATGAGACCAAGCGGAGAGTAAGGGCAACAGGACTTTGGGGCCTGTGTGCTGTAGCTCCGCTTGTGTCGATTGAGGACCGAGCCGTGTGCGGTCCTGTTGAACAAGCTAGAACAGTACCGAAGACCTACCGGCTATATGGGAACCGGGAAACTGATGTAACTCGGGTAGCTGGGTGTTGAGGCATAGCTGGTCGTTCAGAGGGTAGGTTGAGAGTTCGAGGTGTAAATTGGCTGGCGGCACTGAGATGCGCGTGCAGAGACCTCTTGCTCGGGACGACTGGACCGGTTCAACATTTGGCTAACGGGTGAAAGGTAGTCGCGTATGGCGTCCGTGATGGTTGTTGTAGGCAACATCGAGTACGGGCGTACGTGACGGGTTGTTCGGGTAACCCTGCAGGTGTAAACCGATTATAATCGCCGTCCCTCGCGGTCAGTGAGTACCACTTGTTCACTGTACCGTGACGTAGAAAGAACAGGCTAGCTACATGTTAAAATGCTGCTGATTGAAAGATGGACTTTGCTTGTTAATGGTTTGTTGTAGTTTAGAGCTAATTAAAGTTCCTTTTAACTTTGGGCAAAGTACATGAGAAAAATACGTTTCTTATTTGATTGCGGCTCTCTCATGTGCCTTAGCGTAAGGTTCTCCACAACCTGCTGCTAAAACTTGAAAGTAAGGTTCTACTAATTAGGTGAGTCCTTGCAAATGATTTTTACCTCATGTAACCCATTACCCCTCATGTAGAAGTTCCATGTTTAGGTGAGAAGGGTCAGACTTGCTGAGCCTTCATGCTCACTGCTTGTGTTTGAAGCTTTTGCAGGGCTCTATGAGGAAGGGACTCCCGAAGAGGAGACCGAACCCCAGGAGGGGAACCCCGTCGAGTAGGAGTCGTGCATGCCGCAGAGTTAGTGTGCGTGTGTGCTAGCAAGGACACGTTCAAGGGCTGAATGTGGACTTGATCCATAGTCTACGCCCGTGAGTGTAGACTGGACTTATATTGACGTAAACATGTTCATAAACTTGTTTATGTAATAAAATTCCGCTTCCGCTTTGTACCTTTGACGTGTGTTATCCGTGCTGTGCAACGCAGCATCCCTCAGCGTGATCCTGGCTCGACAAGACCGTGGGGTTGTGTCAGCGTTGGTATCAGAGCTCGCTTGAGGTTTAACGCACTACAAAGGTCGTCTTTTTCAAAAATCCAGTGAGGAACGAGTTAGTAGCCCGTATATGGATGTTATTAGCATAAAGAAAGTGCCATATTAACCTATTTGATTATGTCGGAAAATCGTGCATCTCGGGACATGTATGTCTTGGGGGTGCACGTAAGCGCTGTCCACCAGTGCGCACAAGCTGAAGGGTGGAGCCCCACGGGTGGCAGGTAACCCGACCCGCTTTGATAATCCTCTACGACTCTTCATGTCGTTTGGGGTATTCGAGCAACGTCTATTCCTGGCGTGCGTGGTGCAACTTGGGAGACCCCGTCACGTGGTCTGAAACGTGAACACGTAACTCAAGGCATGTTTGGCTTGAGAACATCCGGGCGAGTGATGACGGCCGGGTGTACGAACTGTATGGATTCCGGGCTCGGTGTGCAGCCGAGTCTGATGATTGTTTGAGTTTCTGCAGGTAGTCTGATGACGAAACGGTAGACGTGTAGCATCCGTGTGCGAGTGACGTTTAGTGCCACTGAAATAACGAAGCCGGCTAAGTCCGGTATAGGTTTTTCTTTGTGAGGACGTAGTACCGACATAATCTGGTGACGCATCGACGTCACACCCAACTAAATGAACAACTTCATTTAAAACTTGAAGGTTTTGATCTAAAGTAGTAAAATTTGATGTAACTCCTTCCCTTGAACAGGATATTCAAAGTTAACAAGTGTTCAACTTATAGGTTGTTAAGGACAGAGCACTCTGTTTTCAGCTGAATCAAGGCTGAAGTTGATCAGAGGTTAGAGGTTGAGTTCTTACGAGGTTGGGGTCATATGATACATTTCTGGAAAGCTTTGGAAGATCTTTACAACTCTTCTGTTGAGGTCCAGATATGTTTCATCCGTTAACCACTCAAAAAATGCAGTAGAGTTGAAACTGTCCAGAAAACAGGGCAGAGCAAAGACTCTCTGTAAACTCTCTGTAAATTAAGCATAACTTCCTGCTTAAAAATCCAAAAATAGAAAATGAGGTAGTTCTGGATAGCTTATGAGATGGGTTACCACTTTGTAACAGAAAGTTTTGTCAGATTAGGAACAGAATTAACTGGAATTCTTGGACGAAATCAGTACCTAAAGTAGGGAGGTGCTGTCCAATTGTTTCCAGAAATTCTGTTAACTTTGAAATCTCATAACTTTTGAACCAGGACTGATCTTAGGCCAAGCAAATACTTTCTGGAAAGCTATTGAAGTTATCTTTAACTTTGATGTTGAGCTTCAGAATTGGTTTTGCTTTTAACATGGCCTAAATCAGATTGATATGGAAACTGGTCAGGGCTGTCATGGGAACAGCAGATCAGCAGTCAAATTTGTTTAAAATTTGAACTATGTTTCCAAGTTTTATGGGTTCAATGACATGTCTTATGTTATAACTCAGAGGTTTACTGTTTAAATAAATATTTGACATTTCTCAAATATATTTTTACAGATGACAGCAGATAAGCAATTGGAGAACGGGTGGGTGGTGTCCCACTGTTCTCACCGTAGCGGCTACCCGGAAGCATTGTGGCAAATGCTCCAATATTTCGGGTACAACCAGAGGCCGCAGTACTTCGCCAAGGAAGAAGGCGAATAGGGCAACAAGACGTTGACAATCCATGTCGAGGTCCCTGCAGGACCTACGCCACCCGGTTGGGTGCCGTTCACCGTCACGGTGAGAGGAAGACAACCGGAAGGGATGTGGCAAGTGGCAGCCCGTGACACGATGTCACGTTTCTGCCAACTGCACGTGCAGGCTATGGAGGGAACTCCATACGCGCTCGTTCCAGTGGAGGGACGGGCTCAGCATGTGTGTGAAGAGAGGTACTGGAGGCAACGGATCCGGGTTGCCCAAGGTACAACCCCGCGGAGGCAAACCTTAGCCTCCAGATGAGGGCGGGAAACGCCGTGATGGACAGCCAAGCTGTTCATACGGAGCATCTCACCACAAAGATCAAGGAGAGCACGAGCCGTGGAGACCATTTCGAGAGTGCTCACAGCGCACTCCGCAATGTGCTCCTTCCGACGATCAAGCGACTGAATGAACAACACAATCAGTTGCATCGTCTGAAGAAGGCAAAGAAGAAGAGCCGTGTTTGACATCACGGCGTTGCAAGAGCTGGTGCAGACCCTAACCCAGCAGAATGAGGAACTTGCTCAAGAGCGAGACGACGCTATTGAGGAAGGACAAGGCTGGGAAGAGGACTACAACCAGGCTATGGACGAGGTGCATGCTTTGCAAGACCTCGTACCTCCGGTATTGGGTATACCAGTGGTCTTGGGTCTTCCAGCAATGGATAACCCGGGATGGGAGAAGAGGTGGTAGATCCAGAGCCACCAGCAGAGGTACCGGAGGAGGACGACCCACAGGAGGTCGAGTTCTACTCCGAGTAGGGGGTTACAGTTGCCATGTAGGGCAGCCAGGGTAGTGTAGCCCAAATTTTGTAATCGGTGACATGTCGTGTAAACAGTAGCGTATGTATAGGTAGTGACGACATGAGCACGACTTCTCGGAGACCCGAGAATAATGTATCTTGTATAAAGTTTATGCTTTATAAATATATGTGAATGTTGTGCAAATTATTCATGTGTCACTTCAATACCTACTGTTACATATGGAATTTTAAGTAAGACATGTGCTAATCGCTGCTGTTTTAAATTTCAGAATGACGCGTACTCGTGCCAACCCTGATGTTGGGGGTATTAGCAAAGGGGGAGAGACCTCCCAACTACCTCCCGAGGACTCCTCGGGACAGCAGCAGCAGCAACAGCAAACACCGCCACCACCACTGCCAACGGTTACATTGGTCGACATCGTTGCGGCAATGGCGGGTTCACACCAGCAGCACACCGAGTTGCTGCAGACTCTCATCGCCAATACGTCTCGCCCAGAGAGACGTCAAGACCGTGAGGAGCGTCAACATAGCTCCTACTCTGACTTCCTGGCGACTCATCCCCCAGTATTCTCAAGGGCGGATGAACCACTTGACGCGGACAACTGGCTCCGCGCCATAGAGATGAAGTTCGGGCTGCTCCAGATAAGTGAGCAGCGCAAGACTCAGTTCGCGGTCCAACAGCTCCAGGGATCCGCGAGCGCGTGGTGGGCCAACTTCTGTGCTTCACAGCCCACCGACCGAGTGATGACCTGGACGGAGTTCCGGACGGCCTTCAGGGCCTATCATATACCGCCAGGTTTGATGAAGAGGAAGACGCAGGAGTTCCTGCACCTGCAGCAAGGGAGCCGGAATGCGCTGGAATACTCCAGGGCGTTCAACGATCTCGCGCTCTACGCATCGTATCATGCAGATACGGATGAGAAGCGGAGGGACCACTTTTACCAGGGCATTAACCCGCTCCTGAAGGACAAGTTGGCGATGTTCAATCGCGGCAGCCTCAACGACATCATTGATGCTGCGATTGTTCAGGAGGACTCCGGCAAGGAGTTAGCGGCGGCGGAGCGAAAGCGAAGCGCGCCGCAAAGCAGCGGAGAAGGAAGCGGTCCTTCTCAGAAGTTTCGGATGGTGAATCGCCCACCATCAGGTCCACGCTGGCAGCCACCACAGCGGTCGATGCCGTTCCGCAGTCGACCGTACTCTTCACCGGCATTCAGGCCAGCACTGCCAGTACCACCTCCGCAACAACAGCAGCAGCGGGCGATGCTGCGTGCGTATGCACCTCAGCAGCGCATGCCGGGCTTTCGTCCCCCGAGCACTACACCGGCAGCGGCCAAATGTTACAAGTGTGGTCGTCCAGGACACTTCGCGAGCAGTTGCCTGGAGAGGCAAGGCGGCGGAGTGGCACCACCGTTTCCGGGGAGGAATCAACCCTGGAACCCTACCAATGCGCGGCGGGCAAATCCTAGGCCCGGCACCGTCCACCAACTTGCCATTGAGGACGTGCCGGAGGGCGAGCCAATCCTTGCGGGTATGTTCCAACTCCACCAGCATCCCACTATAGTACTATTTGATCTAGGCGCTACACATAGCTTCATTAGCCAAGCTTTCATTGATAAATATAGCTTGCAAATACTACCCACCGATAGTCCTTATGTGATCTGTTCACCGGGTGGGAAAATTTCAGCAAGCATGACGGTCCCAAAAGCGCCATTGTGCTTAGAGGGTAGAGTTTACCCTACGTCTCTCATAATCTTAGAGGGACAAAAGGTCGATGTCATCTTAGGGATGTCGTGGTTAACCCGCCACGGCACTGTTTTAGACACCATCCTTCGAGTGGTGCACTTGAACTCAGAGGTGCACGAGTCTCACTCATTATTTCTGGACAGTCCAGAAATAAAACTTCCAAGTGTCTATCAAGCCACAACCATCAGATTGAAAGATATTCCAGTGGTCCGAGAGTTCCCTGATGTATTCCCGGATGATTTGCCGGGGATGCTGCCTGATAGAGAGGTGGAGTTCAAGATTGAACTTGCACCGGGAACCATGCCAATATCCCGAAGGCCGTACAAGATGGCGCCCAAGGAGTTAGCTGAACTGAAGACTCAGCTCACGGACCTTCTGGAGAAGGGTTTTATTAGGCCGAGCTCCTTGCCATGGGGCTGTTCGGCATTATTTGTCAAGAAGAAGGATGAGACGTTGCGGCTTTGCGTGGACTATCGTCCATTAAATGCCATAACCATCAAAAACAAGTATCCGTTGCCACGGATCGACATGTTGTTTGATCAGTTGGTCGAAGCAAAGATCTTTTCCAAAATGGACTTAACATCCGGGTACTATCAGATTAAGATCAGGGCTGAGGACATTCCGAAGACGGCTTTCTCGACGAGGTACGGACTTTATGAGTACCTGGTCATGTCCTTCGGCCTCACCAATGCTCCAGCTCACTTCATGTACTTAATGAACTCGGTATTCATGCCGGAGCTGGACAAGTTTGTCGTGGTCTTCATCGACGACATCCTGGTATATTCCAAGTCGGAAGAAGATCACAAGAAGCATCTGCGTATAGTCTTGCAACGGCTGCGGGATCACAAGTTATACGCGAAATTCAGCAAATGCGAGTTTTGGATATCGCAAGTGCCTTTCCTCGGGCATATCATCTCAGCGGAGGGTATCGCTGTAGACCCGAGCAAGATCACTCAAGTGCTGAATTGGAAATCCCCGAGAACTGTTCACGAGGTACGGAGTTTCCTCGGACTCGCGGGATATTATCGGAGGTTCATTCCGAACTTCTCGAAGATTGCCAAGCCAATGACAGAGCTGCTGAAGAAGGCTACCAAATATATTTGGGGTCCAGCATGTGAAGCAGCATTCAAGGCTTTAGTCAAGCACCTGACATCAGCACTGGTTTTGGCGCAGCCAGACACAACAAAGCCGTTCAATGTGTACTGCGATGCATCCGGCATTGGGCTCGGATGTGTGCTGATGCAAGACCGAAGAGTGGTCGCATATGGATCACGGCAGCTTAGAAACCATGAGCAGAATTATCCAACCCACGATTTGGAGCTCGCTGCCATAGTACTTGCACTGAAATTGTGGAGGCACTACCTACTCTGTAACCTCGTACATCTATATACCGACCACAAAAGCCTCAAGTACATATTCACTCAGAAGGAGCTGAACATGAGGCAACGAAGATGGTTAGAATTGATAAAGGATTACGAAATAGAGATCCATTATCATCCGGGCAAGGCAAACGTAGTGGCAGATGCCCTGAGCCGCAAGTCACACGTCAATAATCTAACCATCACACCGTTGGAAGAGAGCGAACCACCACTACATGTGATTCCACACGGAGCTCTCTACAACCTAGCTTTGATCACCACCATCCGTGAAGAGATAGCGGCAGCCCAGAAGAATGACAAGGGCATGTCACATTTGCGGAGACGTATAGACAGTGGGGAGCTGAAATGTTTCCGGAAGGACGGAGACGGCGTCCTATGGTTCAAGGACCGGATCGTCGTACCCTGTAACCCGGAATTACGAAATAAAATCTTTGATGAGGCTCACTTGTCAAAGTTCTCTATTCACCCCGGCAGCAACAAGATGTATCAAGAACTCAGAAACAAGTTTTGGTGGACACGGATGAAGCGTGAGACTGCAAAATACGTGTCCGAGTGTGATACATGTCGAAGGGTGAAGTCATACTATATGCGGAAACCGGGACTGCTGCAACCACTGGGCATTCCTGCCTGGAAGTGGGAGGATGTGAGCATGGACTTCATCGTCGGTTTACCCACAATTCTTCAAAAGCATGATTCTGTGTGGGTGATCGTCGATCGGCTCACCAAAGTTGCCCATTTCATCCCGGTCAACACAAATTACAACGCCAATAAGTACGCTGAACTGTACATCTCACGGATCCTATGCTTATACGGCGTATCCCGTACCATCATATCGGATCGGGGCACTTTATTTGTGTCCCGTTTTTGGGAGCAGCTGCACGCTGCCTTGGGGACGAAACTGATCCGTAGTTCAGCCTACCACCCGCAGACGGATGGGCAGACGGAGCGGGTAAATCAGATCTTAGAAGACATGCTACGAGCTTGCGCTATCAACCATGGCAAGAATTGGGATGATCACTTGCCGTTAGCCGAGTTCTCGTACAAGAATGGGTACCAAGCCAGTATAAAGATGGCGCCCTACGAGGCGCTATACGGGAGAAAATGCCGCACACCATTGAATTGGTGTGAGTCTGGCTAAAGGGTTACCTTCAGGATTGACCTTGCCAACAACGCGGAAGAAAAGGTTCGACTGATTCAAGCGAACCTAAAAGCTGCTCAATCCCGACAGAAACAGTATGCGGACCGGGGAAGGCGCCCATTACAATTCGAAGTTGGAGATCACGTATATCTACGCGTGTCTCCAATGAAGGGCGTAAACAGATTCGGGGTGAGAGGAAAGTTGGCACCCCGATTCATCGGTCCATTTCAGATTACCGAAAGATGTGGATCAGTGGCATACCGGCTGAAATTACCAGAAGCACTTTCCGGTGTGCACGACGTCTTTCACATTTCCCAGCTGAGGAAGTGTCTCAAGCTATCAACTACCGTTCAGCTGGAAGATATTGAAGAATTGCAACCGGATCTCACCTATCGGGAGGAACCGGTGCAGATTATCGATGAAAAGACCCGAAGCACACGCAACCGTACGTTGTGGTTCTACAAGGTTCTATGGAGTAATCACTCCATGGACGAAGCGACATGGGAGAGCAAAGAATTTCTTCGCGCTAACTACCCCAACTTTTTCACGTCGCATATCCGGTAATTTTCTACCTTCCTCTCTCTCATTTTCACCTTATAATCTCGGGACGAGATTCTTTTAAGGGGGAGGAATGTAAGGGCCTCAGTTTTTGACACATAATTGAAGTGTTCATCACCACACCACACACCTCATTTGAGGAAAGTTGATGAACACAAATGAAGAGCAAGTAACCACCATCAACATGCTCATTAGAGAACAAACTCACACATTGCAAAAATGGTATTTTCCACATGTGATATATGTGGGCTGGACATATGAAAACTCCTACACATTGCTAAGGATGTCCATGCCAAGTTTCACCCAAATTCAAAACCTTTTTGAGGTCATTTTGGGTATAGCTAGAAAGGGGGCAGTTTGAAACCATATTCAAATTCAAACTGTTTTTATCCCATGAATTCAAGAGTGGGAGGCATATTCTTATTCAGCACATTTTTGTGAGCTCACACACCAATTTTCACTCCATTTGGAGTTAATCTTGACATGAGCTAAGTGGGGCAAATTCAAACTTTATTTGAATTTCAAACTGAACTTGTGTTGAATTTCATTCAAACCAAACCCAATTTGAATTCTAATCAGTTCAAATGGCTCATGGGTGAATAATTTGAATCACCAGGGGTATTATGGGGCTCACTGGTTACAACAGTGATTAGGAGTAAATTTCAGAGGTTAAAACCCCGGGTGGGACCCACATGTCATAGAGAGAAGGAGGCAAAACTTGCACACAAAGTCACAGCCTCGGTGGGAAATTCCACCGAGCAGCTGTCGGCTGTGCCACCGAGCAGCTACCGGCGCCACCAGCTGCTTCCCCTCTCCGCGCGCTGGCGCCCAGGGCGGCTTGCTCGCGCCCCCACGCGACCGGCACCGCCTCCACTGAGCAGGAGTCGGCCGGCTTTATCTTCTCGTGGACAAACCCGAGCAACGGCATTGTTTCTCGCCGCAGCTCTCTGCTCAATCAGGAAAACCAGCAAAACTATCTCCTCCTTCGTCTCTGAGCTGCTAGACAGCCACCTGAGGTCGCACTTCACCTCCCCAACGCCAGAAACCCCGAGCTCCGACCTCCTTTGCCCGAAAACGATCGCCACCGCGGCGACCTAGCCTCAGCCGAGAATCAGGCGCCCCTGGACAGCATTCCACAGGCATTTTCACGGTCCAGCAAGAGAGGCAACAGGAGCGCGCGACCACCGTGCTGCTCTCCTCCAAGTTTGGAAGCAAACCGTGAAGAATCCACAGAGAATTTCCAGTTTTTGCTCCGACGACCACAAACCGAGCTTCCGGTACGGTTTCTTTAAATTCTCGCTCTATGATCTTTCGGAGGTTATCAAATCCTGCACATAGACGCTGGACTAGCCGGCGATCAAGTTCTTTTGTGCATCCGTGGCGTGAAACTGTCTAGGAGCAACGAATTTCGAGCTCGATCAAGAGCGGTCATAGCGGGCACGATCGGTCACACGGTGCCGACCGACTTGCCGCCATCCCTGAACCTTTTGACACCTTGTTGAGCTTCCTAGAGGTACACTTATGCTGTAGGACCGTTTGTTCGAGGTGTTGGCGGGTTAGAACCCACGGTCGACGGCGCCGAACCTCAACCGAGGCCGCGGCACGTCGCCGGGCTATTTCCGGTCACTCCCAGCCCGATCTGACACCACCGACGTGTTCCTCGACGTTTACAACCCCCTGGCGGCAAGTTTCAGACCTTGGGAGGTCCGGCAGCGGCGAGCTGGCGAGCCCCGAATCTGCTCCGGCGAGTTCAGCGGCGCGGGCGCGAGAGAACGGCGGGAGGAAGAAGAAGCCGGCTGGCCCACGTGTCAGCGGCTGAAGAATTTAAATCAGGATCGGGTGTGGCCGGGATCGGCTGTGCTGGCGCGCAAATACCCTGTGAGCCCCGGTGTGCCGGACACCTCCGCGCTCGACACGTGTCCCCACGGGCCCCGCGAGTTTAAACTTTTCCCCCGATTTTCAGAATTCTTCCAAACTTCAAATCCTCATAACTTTAGCTAGAAAGCTCCAAATCGAGTGAACCAAATTTTGTTGGATTCAGCTCTCCTAGCACTTTCCAGCAAATCAAGTTTCACTTCATGAAAACCCTTATTTCTCCAGAATTAATTCCTCAAAATTTAAACTGTTAAGAATTTTTACTGGAGAATCCTTTGGAGGAAAATCCTGAAATTTGGCTGTGATGTTCACCAAAATATCTCTTAACTACCATAAAAATTTCATATCCATTTGAGCTCATTTGATTAACCTAATGGTGTGATTAGTGAAACTGTTCCAGAGAAAATAGAAAATGTCCAGAAACATTTTCAGAATTTTCTCTGAAATTGTTTAGCTCATATCTTTAGTTAGGAACCTTCAAATTAAGTGAGACCAACTCCATTAGAACCCTATGAAAATCTAGTTTTCATAAAGTCATAGTTTGTTTCATGAAAATCCTTAGAACACCCTAAAAGCCTTCAATTAAGGTCAAGTACATAATTAATTGTGGAGGGCTCAAATGAGCTTTGCTGCAACTAAAACTTGACCAAGTCTCTGCTTAGGTTGTAACCAAGACACAGTAAAAGTTTCACAGTCATTGGGCTTGTCTAGTAAGAATTATAGACTTCACAAGATTAAAAGTAAATACAACTACATTTAAATTAATACATGTATTGCTTCTATCATGTAGTCGCTAAGGTCGAGGAGGAACCCGAAGTCCTAGACTTCGTTACTCTGGAGGAACAGCTAGCCTTCGACCAAGAGCAGCAAGGCGAGCTCCGGTTTGCATTAACCTTTTTACAAATGTTTATTGTTTTGAGCACATCTTTGAATACTGTTATAATTGTTTGCATTAGAGTCTTGGTTGAAAACCCAACTGCATAGCCAAGAAAACCAGGGGATTGGGTTTAGGATGGCAAACCCCGTTAGCTACTGCAATGGTAAGATAGAGTAGGATTCGGTACAAGTCGAGTAGTTGGAACTACTCGCGAGCATAGGCTAGAGGCACTCGACTCGGGTAGTGATAGCACATGAAACACATGGCAAGGAAATGAGACCAAGCGGAAAGTAAGGGCAACAGGACTTTGGGGCCTGTGTGCTGTAGCTCCGCTTGTGTCGATTGAGGACCGAGCCGTGTGCGGGCCTGTTGAACAAGCTAGAACAGTACCGAAGACCTACCCGCTATATGGGAACCGGGAAACTGATGAAACTCGGGTAGCTGGGTGTTGAGGCATAGCTGGTCGTTCAGAGGGTAGGTTGAGAGCTCGAGGTGTAAATCGGCTGGCGGCACTGAGATGCGCGTGCAGAGACCTCTTGCTCGGGACGATTGGACCGGTTCAACATTTGGCTAACGGGTGAAAGGTAGTCGCGTACGGCGTCCGTGATGGTTGTTGTAGGCAACATCGAGTACGGGCGTACGTGACGGGTTGTTCGGATAACACTGCAGGTGTAAATCGATTATAATCGCTGTCCCTCGCGGTCAGTGAGTACCACTTGTTCACTGTACCGTGACGTAGAAAGAACAGGCTAGCTACATGTTAAAATGCTGCTGATTGAAAGATGGACTTTGCTTGTTAATGGTTTGTTGTAGTTTAGAGCTAATTAAAGTTCCTTTCAACTATGGGCAAAGTACATGAGAGAAATGCGTTTCTTGTTTGATTGCGGCTCTCTCATGTGCCTTAGCGTAAGGTTCTCCACAACCTGCTGCTAAAACTTGAAAGTAAGGTTCTACTAATTAGGCGAGTCCTTGCAAATGATTTTTACCTCATGTAACCCATTACCCCTCATGTAGAAGTTCCATGTTTAGGTGAGACGGGTCAGACTTGCTGAACCTTCATGCTCACTGCTTGTGTTTGAAGCTTTTGCAGGGTTCTATGAGGAAGGGACACCCGAAGAGGAGACGGAACCCCAGGAGGGGAACCCTGTCGAGTGGGAGTCGTGCACGCCGCAGAGTTAGTGTGCGTGTGTGCTAGCAAGGACACATTCAAGGGCTGAACATGGACTTGATGCGTAGTCTACGCCCGTGAGTGTAGACTGGACTTATTTTGATGTAAACATGTTCATAAACTTGTTTATGTAATAAAATTCCGCTTCCGCTTTGTACCTTTGACGTGTGCTATCCGGTGCTGTGCAACGCAGCACCCCTCAGCGTGATCCTGGCTCGACAAGACCGTGGGGTCATGTCAGTTATCTACAGCATTGAACTTGTGAATGAAGCTGAAGAACGAGCGCGAGTAATACAAGCCAATCTTAAGGCTGCTCAATCTCGTCAGAAAAGCTATGCGGATAAAAGACGCCATCCTCTCCACTTCGACATCGGGGACCATGTGTATGTCCATGTGTCTCCGATGAAGGGAGTTCACCGTTTCAGAGTGAAGGGTAAACTTGCGCCGCGGTTCATTGGTCGTTCGCCGTCATTGAAAAATGCGGACCCATGGCCTATCGCTTGGATTTACCGGCGTCGCTCGCAGGCATTCACAACGTCTTCCACATCTCTCAGCTGAGGAAGTGCCTCAAACCCTCGGCTGAAATCCGCACAGAAGACATAGAAGTTCTTCAACCGGACCTCATGTACACGGAGTATCCCATCTGGATCATCGATGAAAAGACTCGTGCCACAAGAAACCGGACCTTATGGTTCTACAAGGTCTTGTGGAGTAACCATACCGCTGATGAGGTGACATGGGAAAGCGAGGATTATCTACTAACATATTATCCGGACTTGCTATCATCCTGTACCCGATAAAGTTTTTCCCCACTTTGCTTTTCATTTGGAATCTCGGGACGAGATTCTTTTTAAGGGGGGAGGGATGTAAAATCCCCAAAAGTGGTAGCAAGAAAATTCTGCTCATGTACACTTATAAAAAATGAGGGGAATTAAAACTTTGAATTATAATGGTGTAAGTTTAAAGTAAGGGTTTAGACTTCCCAAAACTTCCAAACATGGAGATCTAAATGCACATCTTGGATCTTCATATTCCAAATATTCACCCTCCCAAAATTCAGTTCATTTGGAGGAGTTTCAATATTTCTTTGGGATTAAAAGGAAAAGCCCTCTAATCTGAATTTTAAATTCAGTTTCAAATTCCAATGTCCTCAATTTGAAAATCTGGTTTCACAAATGTGTTCTCCACCTTTGAATGAGAAGCCATGCCAAAAATTGGAAACTTTAGAGCTGGTTTGCTATATTTTTGAGGCAATACAAAGTGGAGAATTCAAACTCCTTTTCAAATTCAAATGATCAAACCACATCCAAATTTCACACCAGAATTCAAATCATTTGAATTTAGCAAATTCAAACCTTAACTTGGTGTGAAAGTCTATCCTTAAATGTTGAGTTGCTGGGGTAAAATATCAGAGAAAATTGGATAAGAATTAGAATTGGTGGGGCCCAATTGCCAGCCACACCAAGCAACTCAACCGACTGTTTTCCTCCTCGGGCGATCACCACGCGCCAGCTCCCGGGCAGCCCGTCGCCCGACGTTGTCCACCGAGCTGCTTCCCCCGACGTCGGTTCACGCGCGTGGGCGTTCAAAGCGGCAGCCGAGTGCCAGTTCCTCCTTCTCCACGTTGCACTGCAACATTTCTAACCCCCCCTGCTCGAGCGCACGGCTGCAGACCGAGCTGCCCTTTTGCCCTCGGTTCCTCAGCGCCGATCGTCTTTGGACGACACCAGCACCTAGCTGAGCCACCTCCCAGCTCCACCGGAGCCTCCTCAACGCTTTCCAACAGCCTCCAGCTCGTGACAGACCCTCCATACCGGCGCCGAAGCGTTCTGCTCCGAAGGAAAACAGAGCTCGACGTCGCCGCCGCGGTTCCCCGTCTACCAGCTGACTCCGACCTCCCCAGCGCGAGGGAAACCACCCAGAGGTGCGTCACGAAGTCTAGTTTCTCATACCGATGCCTTTTGGTACTTTACCACCGCCGGCTAGCCGGAATTTGAAGTTTGTCACCGGCGGTTTCTTGGAACCGAGGTGAAAGAAACGGGAAAATTCCACGGCCATATTGGGTTAGGGTTCACAAGAGTGTAGGCATAGGTTCTCCAAGCCAGGACGACCCTTCTCGAGCAAACGGCAAGCAAAACCATGCAGAGTCCGAAGGGTTCTCCGTGTTTTTCTTCACGGCGGGGAAGAACCACTTCGGTCGCATGGTGAGCTCTTGTTTCCAGCCATTTTCCGAGGGATCAGGGTAGTGTTCCGAGCTCCCCATGCCACGGTGGTGCTGTAGGACCCAACCGCGGTTGGTTTCCGGGCTTGCCGGGTGAACACCATGTCGCCAGAGTCGCCCGAGTTACTGCCACCGTCGGCGAGGTATTCCCGGCCAGTTAGCGCCGCCACCGAGCTCACCAAAGTGTTCCTCGTCGGGTTTTAGGCACAGGCGACAAGGATTGAGCCGTCTAAGGCACGGGACAGCCGTTCCGGCGAGGCACAGCCGCTTCTCCGGCGAGGAGACCGGCCGGGCGCGAGGTAGAAGAAGGTGGGGGCCTGCCCCACCTGTCAGTGGCACCGGGTAGGCGCCGGATCGGGGTGCGGCTTGGGTTCGGCTGTGGCTGCCCGGGTTAACTCCATAGCCCCCAGTGTTGCCGAAATCTCACTGGTCTGATTTAAAACCGTGGGCCCAGCCCAATTATTTGAAGTTTCTATTAGAGAAATAATTCCAGGAATTAGCTGATCTTTACAAGCCCATAACTTTGTGTAGAAAACTCCAAAAAGAGTGAGACCAATTTTGTTGGATTCCTAATGAGGAGTACTTCACAGAGAAACCAATTTTAGGCTATGAAAATACCCAGGAATTTTTGTATAATTGTTTTTAGTAAATCTTTTAGGGATTTATTACAGGAGCAATTCTTTATGAAATATTTCCAAATTTGGGCAGTTAGTCCTTTTCATAGTTATTGATCTCAAGTAAAAATTTGGTCTTTATTGGAGTTCATTTGCTAGGCTAAACTGCTTCCCAAGTTCAGCCTTTATTTGGAAATTCCAATTTAAACAGAAACTATTTCAGCACTCCTGTCCAAAGTTCAAAAAATCATATCTCTCTGATGGTAGCTCCAAAAATGGTGAAACAAATTTTGTTAGAACCATGGAGACTTACCCTAATCATAGCTTCCACTGTTAACTATGTCAAAGCCCCTGAATTGGGCTCAAAATTCAGAGAAGCATTGTACTTGTAGGAATTTTAAAGACTACATTGTGCAATGACATGTCTCCAAATTTTGCTCAGATCATCTTTAGAGAGTCTAGTATCCACTGTAAAAATCCCAAAGCCAATTAAGGATTCTAAATAGCAGTAGCTATGAATAGAAGTTTACTTCTTACAAATCCTTAATGCTTACACATATATTTTGTTACATCTCATATAGTGACCGAAGTCGAGGACGCACCGGAGCCATTGGACGTCCTCCCACCAGAAGCTGACTTCCCCTTTAACTCGCAACCAGGCAAGCCCACTTAAGTACCTTTTATAAAGCTTTTCATTTGTATCACTTATGTCTAGGTTGAAATGTATGCATTAGAGTTAGGGTGATTGAAACCCCACTTGCATAGCCTTTTTAACTCCTATAAAGGGTTGGGTAGTTTACAAACTCGACGAGTAGAGAATTCCATGCTAATGTTTAGGATTCCGGTAGAAGTCGAGTGGTTGGAAGCTACTCGCGAGATAGTACTTATCACACGGAATTAGAAGAGGTAGAAAATGTCTTGAATTATGAAAATGAGACCCAGCAGGGGGATAGGATGCAGTGGGCAGAGGTCTCACGTGCTTAGCCCTGTTGGTGTCGGTTGAGGACCGTCCGTGTGCGGCCCTGCTGGACAAGTATCGAACAGTACCGGATGCATACTGGCATATGGGAACCAGGAAACCGATGTAATTGGTTAACCTGGGTGCCGAGGCTTACCCAACTGTAAATAGGAGTTTGTTGAGGGTAGCAAGGTGTAAATCTGCCGGTGGGCACAGTCACGCTCCGCGCGGGGACCTCCTGCCCGTTACGGATGGACCGGTTTGGTATTTGGGTTGCCTTTGAAAGGTTGTTGCATACAACAGAGTAGGAAGGGGTGTGGAATCACGCTTCTGAAAGTGGGTGTATGCAACGTGTTATCCGGGTGTGTCTTGATTGCAATCACTGTCCCTCGCGGTTATTTGAGTACCCGCTTGTTCACTGCGCTGTGAGGTAGTAAGAAGTGAAATAAGCCAACTGAAAATGCTGTATTGAATTATTAAATGTCTTGAAACCTTGTATGCTGTAGTTATAGAGCAAATTAAGTTTATATTCCACTTTGGGCATCTCCACATCGGGGGAAAGCGTTTCTTGTTTGATTGTGGACTTCCGATATGAGGGCTGCCTAAGGCACATGAATCTGCTGCTATAAAACTGAAAGTAAGGATAAACTTATAGGTGTGTCTTTATTGCAAAGTCCTTTCCTACCTTACACATCCTTGCACGTAGAGTTCCAAGCCTAGGGTTGACGGTTAAGACTTGCTGACCCTTCGTGCTCACGGTTGCAATATTTTGAGCTGTATGCAGGTGAGAGCTATGAGGAGGGTTCCGAGGATGAGGCGATGGCCCCGTCAGGGTACACGGCCGAGATGGAGCCCTGCACGCCGCCGTGAATTCTCCGGTTCCATGCTGCTAGCGTGTAGCGTCCCCGGGCTGGACGGCTGCACTTTTGCATAGTTAGGATGAGAGGCTACTAATGTACATTACTTCCGCTGTATAGTTATGTTTTGTAAAAAGACTTCCACTGTTTTATATCAAATAAAAGTTTGTATGTTGTTCTTTATTCTTTTCGTGTGTGCTGTTGGGTGCCGCATCGTACGGCACCACCCTATGCGATCCTGGAGTGGGTGAACCACGGGGTGGTCCCCACAGCCAGAGCGTAATACCCTACGTCCACGGTGAGCAGAGATGCTCGTTGTATTGCTTGGTGCTCAAGAACGAACCCTGCGTGAGAGTGTGTAAGAGGCGAACGGCTAAAGTGCGAACCCTTGCTAACGTTGCCTACCCGAGCCTTTTATAGTCCAAGGCTCGGGCAGCTTACAAGGTGGGCCCGGGACACGACAGGTGGTCCTAGGGAGATTGCATGCCATCTACCGTATCCGCAGTTACACCGGCAGTTGTCTATGGCCGAGGGCTTCAAAGTCTTCGTTCTGACGCCCTGCCCATGCCGCAAGCTAGTCGTAGTGGTTGGCAGGGGCGGCAGGGGATGTCTTGTTGCTGTGTTTATTGGCGTGCAGCCTCTGACGCGGCACCATTCTTCACTGCGATGTGATTGGGCGCAACGGCACCTGACAGAGGCGTGTTCCGCGTCTCCGCGCCTTGGGAAGGGGCGGGTCTTGAATACCTTGTACGGGCAAAGTATGGCACGTCTTTACTCTTGCTGCCTACCGCGCGGGGGCAGGAAGCGCTGCTCTGCTGGCCACGTGGCGGGCCTGGAGCTCTCCTCTGAGGAGAGGGAGGTCCGGCCCTGCGGGACACGTGGAGCCTTAGGAGCTCTCCTCGCGTAGGGGGGATGTCCGGCCCCGCGGGACACGTGGAGCCTTCGGAGCTCTCCCCGCGGAGGGGGGGGGAGGTCCGGTTCTGCTGTCCACGTGGCGGGCCCGGAGCTCTCCTCTGAGGAGAGGGAGGTCCGGCCCCGCTGGACACGTGGAGCCTTCGGAGCTCTCCCCGCGGAGGTGGGAGGTCCGGCTCTATTGGCCACGTGGCGGGCCCGGAGCTCTCCTATGAGGAGAGGGAGGTCCGGCCCCGCTGGACACGTGGAGCCTCCGGAGCTCTCCACGCGGAGGGGGGAGGTCTGGCTCAGTTGGCCATGTGGCGGGCCCGGAACTTACCTCTGAGGAGAGGGATGTCCGGCCCCGCTGGACACATGGCGCCTTTGGAGCTCTCCCTGCAGAGAAGGGCGAGGTCATTAGGCAGTTTCCGCTGTGCGCGGGGGTACCCAATATTTAGGGAACCGACAGCCATCCTTGCTGCAGGACGGGATGAGGCCTTCATGGCCAACTACTTCCCCGTCGCCTTGACCGGCCCAGCACGGTCTTGGCTCATGAATCTCCCCCAGGGTTCCATAACCTCCTGGGGAGAGCTCTGCCGACAGTTTACTGTGAACTTCGGCAGGTCCTACACCCGGCCTGGCACGGAGCTCGACCTCCACGCCATCCAACAACAACCCGAAGAGTCGCTGCGCTCCTTCATCCAGCGGTTCTCCCAGGTGAGGAATACCATCCCTCACATCCAAAATGCTTCTGTGGTGGTGGCGTTCCGGCAGGGTGTAAGGGACAAGAAGATGCTCGAGAAGCTCACGACCAGAGAAGTGTGCGATGTCTCAGAGCTCTTCAGCCTGGCGGACAAATGCGCCAGGGCAGCAGAAGGGCACAACTGGCACTCACAGCCAGTCTCCGAAGCCGGAGAACAGCCCAGACCAAGTGCTGCTCCCCATGGGAGGGGCAGGAAGGTCAAGAAGGCCGGCGGAAAGATCATGCTGCCGACCGAAGCTCCGGTTGCTGCAGCTGCAGCACCCACCGGAGCTCGGGGGCCACGCCCCGAGAAAAGGCCGCGACAGTCACCAGCCCCTAGCGGTGACCACGGTGAGCCGTGCCCCGCGCACAACACCAGAAGCCACACTGCTGCTGAGTGCCAGGAGATCAGAAGCTCGCAGAGAGCTTCCGCAAGGGGAAGCAACTGCGTGCAGACGCCCCTCCCTTCCGTCAGAGGGAGGGCATGCAGAAAGTCGATGCCCGTGACAACGCCGGCCAGCAGATGGAGTTCTAGGAGCCCCAGCGCGCCGTAAAGGTGGTGCACGACCACGAGGGCTCCAGCTCCAGCAACGACGAGCGCCGGAAGGCGCTCTACGTCATCTACGGCGGGTCCTCTGACCCCTCGTCTCAGAGCGCAGTCAATGTAACAGCTGTGATACCAGCTGAGACAGCCAGGACCTCGTCGGGTGGTGCTGTGTTATGCGGCACCCAACAGCACACGGGTCGACGAACACACATCATATTACAAAAATAGTTTAGCGGAAGTGTACAAGAATGTTTTACAAATAGTTATATCAGAGTAAACTACAGCGGAAGACTATCACTCTCACGACTCATATCTAAACTAGCAACAAAGACACGGTCCAGCCCGCGGACGTTTCTTACTAGCAACACGAAGACAATCTGCAGTGGCGAGGATGCTCTTTGAGTAAGCACTCGGAGGTTCCCGAGTCTCATCGGCACCCCTTCTCATGAGCATCAAGTCAATTACCTGCAAAACAACTCGGATAGCAACCGTGAGCATGACGCTCAGCAAGGCTTAACCGTCACCCTAAACATGAAACTCTAAGTGAGGATATGAACCTAATATAGGATGGCAGAAGCATAATTAAACTCGCCTAAAAGTGAATCCTTACTTTCAGGTATTAATTGCAGCATTTTAAGTAACCCTGGGCACGCCACATCGGGAGTCCACAATCAAACAAGAAACGCTTTCCCCCGATGTAAATTGCTCATGGCATAAAAGAATCGAGTTTGCACTAGCCTATTCATCAAGCTTCAATACAAGGTAGGATAATACTTCACATCAAGATGATTAGTTCCTTTCTCATGCAAGTTCTTACTACGTCACGACTGTGAGAACAAGTATGCTTGGTCCATTCTGCGAGCGACGGTGATTTGAATCGATAACACCCGGACTACACGACACGTACGCCCGTACTCGACATTGCCTACAACAACCATCACTGACGTCGTACGTGGCAGCCTTTCCCCCGTTTCACCCCCGCTGAATCGATCAAGTCGCCCCGTACAGTATCTACTCTCATGGTGCACCTTTCGACGTGAGATGCCATGAGAATATTCCCCACATACTGCACACCAGCCGTCCGCCTGAGGCGACCCGAAAAGTCCCAACGACAGCTTCCCGAGGTACATCGGTTTACTGGGTCCCATATAGCCAGCATGAGTCCGGTACACAACTCAAACCTGTTCAACAGGGCCAGTTCTACACGAGGAGTATCAACACTTAAGCATGGCAGTTCTACACGGTGAAAGACACCTACCCAATACTCCATGGGTCATTTGGCTATACAAGAGGAGTATCAATCACTAGACCTAATGCACAGTTCATATCTTGACCGAAAGTGAATACAAAACAAAAACTTAACAGCTGTTAAATGCAAACCGGAGCTTGCCTGTTTTGCAGGGTAGTCGTATATAACAGTTAGTGTCCTTGCAGATCCACCCTTGATTCTCCGGAGCTTGATCCACTTCAATGAATCACTACTTTGAATCCCCTTCGTTGTTGTTCCTAGTGAAATGCATATGCACATGTTTTATAGAATGTAATGGAAAGAAGTTATAGAATTAATTTCTTAGGAACAGAGGTTGTGTGGAAAAGCCAAGCATGGCTTGGTTTGCCTCTGTTGTGCAAATAAACAGACTTAAACTAAATTGATCTTAAGGCCTTAGCTATACACTAATCATTTTCCCTAATGATCATAATAGACAAGCTGAGAAGATTTGAGTGCAACTGAAGAACAAGAACTCCAATGTCCTCAAAACTTTTACAGCAGGTTATATACTACCTAAGGATTTAGCTTGCCAAATGGCAGCTAATGTGGAGTCATATTGTGTCCTCCCCATAATTCTCACAATATCTCTTATGTATTTTTCCCTTATACATAAGTATGGAGAATAAGAACAGGGAGTTCAAGAACTCATCTTGGGCTGATAATTTACATGTGAGTTCTCGATCACATGAGAGTAATCTGGTCCAAAATTCAGCCCTTTTACTTGAGTAGTTCTTCCAGAACAATTCTTTAAGCATTCCTAATCAAAAGAATTAATTCTGAGGTAATGTGCATTTTCATGCTCAATTAAATGAACCACAATTTCAAGTATGTCCCAGAGAGCTTGCCTAATTTTTCCTATGATTTTTGGAGCTATGGATTGCTCAGAACAGATTTTTGAAGTGGGAAACATTTTCTGAAAATGTTTCTGGACCCTTTTGAACAGAGTAGTTTGCATTTAGCAAATTCCTAAATAAATAATCGTCAAATGAGCTGAAAATTTGCTAGAAGGTCAACAATGTGCTAAAGAATATCCTGGCAAAATTTGGGGATTTTTGGATAATCCAAACTCCCTCAATAATTCTTTTTCAGAAAACCTATAAAGGATTTTCCCGAATATAATATGGACTTTCATACAAAGCTGAGTTCATATTTGGATAGAACTCAGAGAAATGAATCCAACCCGATTGGAATCACTCAAATTCGAGTTTTCTACAGGGATATATGAATTTCCAAAGATTGAGCCAACTCTGGAATTGTTTTCCTATAGAAAATCCGGCTGGACCCACAGTTTTGAATTCCAGCCAATAGAAACTAAGCCACACCGGGCCACAGCGTCTCTGCGTGCCAACACACGGGATCCCGGCCACACCCGATCCCGGGTTTAAAATTTGAGCTGCTGACAGCCGGGGCCCACGCGTCTTCTTCTTCCTCCGGCTTCCTCGCTCGCGCCCGCGCTGCCCCTCGCCGGCCCGACGCCGGAGCTCGCTGGCTCGCCGTTTCCGGCCACCGCCTGAGCTGAAACTCGCCGCCAGGGAGTTTGTGACACCGAGGAACACGTCTGTGGGGTCTGCTTGGGCTGCCGGCGGCCGGAAACTGGCCGGCGACGTGCGGCCGCCACTGTGGAGGTTCGGTAGCGTTGCCTAGGGTTTCCAGCCCGCCAAAACCTGCGCCGACGCGCCCTACAGCACCACCGCAGCTCTAGGAAGATCAGAACGACCTCAAAATGGCTCGAGAGTGGCTGTAAATAGGTTGTCGCCGTGCGCCCGAATGGGTCCGCCATGAACACCTCTAGTCGAGCTCGAATTCAGTCGTGCTGAGGCGTTTTCATGCGCTGGATCCTAAAGGAGAAATGACCGCCAGCTAATCCAGCGTCTATGTGCCAAATTTGATGACTTAAGGAGGATCAGAGGGCAAGAATTTAAAAGAATCATACCAGAAGCTCGGAATGAGGTCGCCGGAGCAAAACCTCAAAATTCACCGCCGATAGCTTGCGGCACGGCCTGAGCTTGGGCTGAGAGCAGCACCGCACCCGTGCGCGTCCGTAGGTGTGATCGCTCGGCCATGAAACCCGCTGTGGAGGGCTGTCCACAAGCGCCCAATCACTTTCTCGGATTAGGTCACCGCGGCGGCGGTCGTTCTCGGGCACCGGAGGCCGCAGCTCACTTGCTCGTGGGTCAGGGAGGTGGAGGTTGAGCTCGTGGGAGTGTTTAGCAGCTCGGGGGAGGAAAGACACGATTGCTTCACCGTTTCTTCGATCGGACCGAGAGAGCGGCGGGGAGAAACGGCCGCTGTTCGTGCGCTCGCGAGGGGAGGAGAACAACTGGGTCTTCGCTCGGCTGAGGCACGATAACGTCGAAGGAACCGCCTTCGGTGGCCGCGCGTGGGGGAAAGAAGCAGGTGGTGGCGCTGCCGGGCGTCTCCGTGGCTCCACGGTGGGAGCTGCTCGGGGCTCACGTGTTGCTCGGTGAATTTCCCCACTGGGCTGAGACTTAGGGTGCAAGGCTTCTTCCTTTAGCTCTATGACATGTGGGTCCCACTCCACATGTACCTCCCAAATATCTGTTCAAGCTGATCCTCTTAATTCACACAATTCTGAGTTTTAAAATGTGGGTTAGAATTTGAGTCCTTCCAATTCAGTTTGATTTGCTTGCCAAATTTGAATTTGGTTGAACTTTGCAAATTCTTCTCTTTAACTCCTTTTTTAGCCCACCCTACAAATAGAAAGTTGGGGATCAAACTCCTCCCTATAATTCCAACTATGTGGCTGCATTTTTAATCAAAGTCCTTTGTCACTAAATGTGTGAACTTTGAATTTAAAATCTGATTTTTAAACTTACATGCAAAGAGGTATTTAACTCCTTATTGGTTCAACACTTTTAAATAGAAAGGTGAACCTCATGTGGGATGTTCATCCATGTATTACCTTGCATGAAGAAAAGTTTTAGCAAGTCCCATTTTTCATGTCTTTGCTGCACATATGAACTCAAACCTTGGTTTTTATTCATACACATTTTTGGGACTTTTACAGTCAAGACTTGACACGACCCCACGGTCTTGTCGAGCCAGGATCACGCTGAGGGGTGCTGCGTTGCACAGCACCGGATAACACACGTCAAAGGTACAAAGCGGAAGCGAAATTTTATTACATAAACAAGTTTATGAACATGTTTACATCAAAATAGTTCCAGTCTACACTCACGGGCGTAGACTATGCATCAAGTCCACGTTCAGCCCTTGAACGTGTCCTTGCTAGCACACACGCACACTAACTCTGCGGCTACACTAACCCTTCCTCATAGTACCCTGCAAAAGCTTCAAACACAAGCAGTGAGCACGAAGGCTCAGCAAGTGTGACCCGTCTCACCTAAACATGGAACTTCTAAATGAGGGGTGGTGGGTTACATGAGGTAAAAAGCCTTTGCAAGGACTCGGCTAATTAGTAGAACCTTACTTTCAAGTTTTAGCAGCAGGTTGTGGAAAACCTTACGCTAAGGTACATGAGAGAGCCGCAATCAAACAAGATACGCATTTCTCTCATGTACTTTGCCCAAAGTTGAAATGAACTTTAGTTAGCTCTAAACTACAGCAAGTCATTATCAATCAAGTCCATCTTTCAATAAGCAACAGTTTAACATGTAACTAGCCTGTTCTTTCTACGTCACGGTACAGTGAACAAGTGGTACTCACTGACCGCGAAGGATGGCGATTATAATCGATTTACACCTGCAGGGTTACCCGAACAACCCTTCACGTACACCCGTACTCGATGTTGCCTACAACAACCATCACGGACGCCGTACGCAACCACTTTTCGCCCGTCAGCCAAATATTGAACCGGTCCCATCGTCCCGAGCAAGAGGTCTCTGCACGCGCATCTCAGTGCCGCCAGCCGATTTACACCTCGAGCTCTCAACCTACCCTCTGAACGACGGGCAATGCCTCAATACCCAGCTACCCGAGTTACATCAGTTTCCCGGTTCCCATATAGCCGGTAGGTCTTCGGTACTGTTCTAGCTTGTTCAACAGGCCCGCACACGGCTCGGTCCTCAATCGACACAAGCGGAGCTACAGCACACAGGCCCCAAAGTCCTGCTGCCCTTATCCTCCGCTTGGTCTCATTTTCTTGCCATGTGTTTCATGTGCTATCACTACCCGAGTCGAGTGCCTCTAGCCTATGCTCGCGAGTAGTTCCAACTACTCGACTTGTACCGAATCCAACTCTATCTTAGCATTGCAGTAGCTAACGGGGTTTGCCATCCTAAACCCAACCCATGGTTTTCTTGGCTATGCAATTGGGTTTCAAATCAAGACTCTAATGCACGGAATCATAATACTCAAGTAAGTGCTCAAAACAATAAAAATTTGTAAAATGGTTAATGCAAACCGGAGCTTGCCTTGCTGCTCTTGGTCGTAGGCTAGCTGTTCCTCCGGAGTAACGAAGTCTAGGACTTCGGGTTCCTCCTCGACCTTAGCGACTACATGATAGAAGCAATACATGTATTAATTTAAATGCAGTTGTATTAACTTTTAAGCTTGTGAAGTCTATAACTCTTACTAGACAGGCCCAATCACTGTGAAATTTTTATTGTGGCTTGGTTACAACCTAAACAGAGACTTGGTCAAGTTTTAGTTGCAGCAAAGCTCATTTGAGCCCTCCACAATTAATCATGTACTTGACCTTAATTGAAGGCTTTTAGGGTGTTCTAAGGATTTTTATGAAACCAACTATGACTTTCTGAAAACTAGATTTTCAGAGGGTTCTAATGGAGCTGGTCTCACTTAATTTGAAGGTTCCTAGCTAAAGATATGAGCTAAACAATTTCAGAGAAAATTCTGAAAATGTTTCTGGACATTTTCTATTTTCCCTGGAACAGTTTCACTAATCACACCATTAGGTGGATCAGAGCTCAAATGGGTCTGAAATTTTTATGGTAGTTCAGGGATATTTTGGCGAACATCCCAGCAAAATTTCAGGATTTTCCTCCAAAGAATTCTCCAGTTAAAATTCCTAACAGTTTAAACTTTGAGGAATTAATCTTGGAGAAATAAGGGTTTTCATGAAGTGAAACTTGATTTGCTGGAAATTTCTCAGAGAGCTGAATCCAGCAAAATTTGGTTCACTCGATTTGGAGCTTCCTAGCCAAAGTTATGAGGATTTGAAGTTTGAATGGAATCTGAAAATTGGGGAAAAGTTTAAACTCGTGAGTGGGCCCCGGGGACACGCGTCGCACGCTGAGGCGACCGCTCACTGCGGCCCACAGGGTCTTTGTGCGCCAGCACACCAGATCCCGGCCGCAGCCCGATTCCGATTTAAAATATCGGTCACTGACAGCTGGGGTCCACCCCCTTCTTCAACCTCCCGATGCCCGCGCTCTGCCACCGGGGGACTTCGCCGGAGAGCTCGCCGCCGGCTTCTGTAAAGATCCAAACTTCACGATTTTGGCGTGCCTACTTTTCACTCGGGGAACAGGATTCTGGGGTCAGCTAGTCATGACAACGGCCGGTACATGGTCGGAGACGAGCCGCCGCCTCGGAAAAGCTTCGGCCGTGTCGGCTGACTCCCCTAGCACCTCAACTACTCGAGGAACCGGTCGGGAAGCATCAGTGGACCTCAGGGAAGGTCGACATGAGCTTGAGGCAGCTCGGGGAAGGCCCTAAGTAGGTCCTCACCGTGCGCCCGATGCCTCCCGTTTGTTCCGCCGTTGGTAAACCTCGAAATATGCCGGTTGCAGAGGTTCTCCGGCTAAGGGTTGTGAAGGCAACTTGTGCGTCACCGTGTCTAGTCTGTGTGAGAGCGGATTGAGGCTCTTTAATCCTTTCTAGAGTACGAATTCGACGGGATTGCACCCGAAGGTCGTTCTGCACACAGAAAGGGGAAAACTGGAAATTCGCCGCCGGTGAGCAACCACTCGAGCTGTGGCTCGGGGGTGAGCAGCACCGGTCACCAGCGCGTCCAAGGGTGCCTTGGCTCGGGCATGACAATGCCCCAGTTGGGCTGTCCACGGGAGCCCGAGGTGCGGCGGTTTTATGTCACCGAAGTGATCTTTCGGTATAGCCGATATCAATCGGTTGCAGCTGAGTTTTAGCAGCGGGGAGGAAGGGGAAGAGTTCCTAGTACCTTGCCGTAGCTCGAGAGGGGACGGGAGGGCTGTGATCGGCGCTCTCCGATCGATTCTGAGCTGCGGAAAGTGTCTGCCGGCGCTGAGTTCTTGCGGGGGAAGAAACGGGCGAGGCTTTGGCCGAGGAGGGGGGAAGGCGCCTAAGAAGGCTCTGAACCGCCTCACGCCCGCGCGTGGCCAAGCAGCTGCTGGCGCGGCGGCTCCCCTCGGTGGCGATCTCAGCGGCGGCTCGGCTAACCGAGTGAGAAAGTCTCAGTCGGTTTGATTTGGAGTAGTGGCTGACATGTGGGTCCCACTTCCAATTTTAACCTCTGAAATTTACTCCTAATCACTGTTGTAAACAGTGAGTCCCAAAATACCCATGGTGATTCAAATTATTCACCCATGAGCCATTTGAATTGAGTAGAATTCAAATTTGGTTTGGTTTGAATGAATTTCAGCAAAAGTTCAATTTTGAATTCAAATAAAGTTTGAATTTGTCCCACTTAGCTCATGTCAAGATCAACTCCAAATGGAGTGAAAATTGGTGTGTGAGCTCACAAAAATGTGCTGAATAAGAATATGTCTCCCACTTTTAAATTCATGGGATAAAAACAGTTTGAATTTGAATATGGTTTCAAACTGCCCTCTTCCTAACTATACCCAAAATGACCTCAAAAAGGTTTTGAATTTGGGTAAAACTTGGCATGGACAACCTTAGCAAAGTGTAGGAGTTTTCATATGTCCATCCCACCTATATCACATGTGGAAAATACCACTTTTGCAATATGTGAGTTTGTTCTCTAATGAGCATGTTGATGGTGGTTACTTGCTCTTCATTTGTGTTCATCATCTTTCCTCAAATGAGGTGTGTGTGTAAGGTGATGAACACTTCAATTATGTGTCAAAAACTGAGGCCCTTACATTTCCTCCCCCTTAAAAGAATCTCGTCCCGAGATTATAAGGTGAAAATGAGAGAGAGGACGGTGGAAAAATTACCGGACATGCGACGTGAAAAAGTCGGGGTAGTTATCGCGAAGAAATCCTTCGCTCTCCCATGTCGCTTCGTCCACGGAGTGATTACTCCATAGAATCTTGTAGAACCACAACGTACGGTTGCGTGTGGTTCGGGCCTTTTCATCAATAATCTGCACCGGTTCCTCTCGATAGGTGAGATCCGGTTGCAGTTCTTCAATGTCTTCCAGCTGAACGGTAGTTGATAGCTTAAGACACTTCCTCAGCTGGGCAATGTGAAAGACGTCGTGCACACCGGAAAGTACTTCTGGTAATTTCATCCGGTATGCTACTGACCCACATCTTTCGGTAATCTGGAATGGACCGATGAATCGGGGTGCCAACTTTCCTCTCACCCCAAATCTGTTTACGCCCTTCATTGGAGATACCCGTAGATATACGTGATCTCCAACTTTGAATTGTAATGGGCGCCTTCTCCGGCCCGCATACTGTTTCTGACGGGATTGGGCGGCTTTTAGGTTCGCTTGAATCAGTCGAACCATTTCTTCCACGTTGTTGACAAGGTCAATCCCGAAGGTAACCCTTTCGCCAGACTCACACCAGTTCAATGGTGTGCGGCAGTTCCGTCCGTATAGCGCCTCATAAGGCGCCATCTTTATGCTGGCTTGGTACCGATTGTTGTACGAGAACTCGGCTAACGGCAAGTGATCATCCCAATTCTTGCCGTGGTTGATAGCGCAAGCTCGTAGCATGTCTTCTAAGATCTGATTTACCCGCTCCGTTTGCCCATCCGTCTGCGGTGGTATGCTGAACTACGGATCAGTTTCGTCCCCAAGGCAGCAGCGTGCAGCTGCTCCCAAAAACGGGACACAAATAAAGTGCCCCGATCCGATATGATGGTACGGGGTACGCTGTACAAGCATAGGATCCGTGAGATGTACAGTTCAGCGTACTTCTTGGCGTTGTAGTTTGTGTTAACCGGGATGAAATGGGCAACTTTGGTGAGCCGATCGACAATCACCCACACAGAATCATGCTTCTGAAAAGTGGTGGGTAAACCGACGATGAAATCCATGCTCACGTCCTCCCACTTCCAGGCAGGAATGGCCAGTGGTTGCAGCAGTCCCGGTTTCCGCATGTGGTCTGCCTTCACCCTTCGACATGTATCACACTCGGACACGTATTTTGCAGTCTCAGGCTTCATCCGTGTCCACCAAAACTTGCTTCTGAGTTCTTGATACATCTTGTTTCTGCCGGGGTGAATAGAAAACTTTGACAAGTGAGCCTCATCAAAGATCTTCTTCCGTAATTCCGGGTTACGGGGTACGACGATCCGGTCCTTGAACCATAGGACGCCGTCTCCATCCTTCCGGAAACATTTCAACTCCCCACTGTCTACACGTCTCCTCAAATGTGACATGCCCTTTTCATTCTTCTGGGCTGCCGCTATCTCTTCACGGATGGTGGGGATCAAAGCTAGGTTGTAGAGAGCTCCGTGTGGAATCACAAGTAGTGGTGGTTCGCTCTCTTCCAACGGTGTGATGGTCAGATTGTTGACGTGTGACTTGCGGCTCAGCGCATCTGCCACTACGTTTGCCTTGCCCGGATGATAATGGATCTCTATTTCGTAATCCTTTATCAATTCTAACCATCTTCGTTGCCTCATGTTCAGCTCCTTCTGAGTGAATATGTACTTGAGGCTTTTGTGGTCGGTATATTGATGTACGAGGTTACCGAGTAGGTAGTGCCTCCACATTTTCAGTGCAAGTACCACGGCAGCGAGCTCCAAGTCTTGAGTTGGATACTTTTGCTCATGGTTTCTAAGCTGCCGTGATCCATACGCGACCACTCTTCGGTCTTGCATCAGCACACATCCGAGTCCAATGCCGGATGCATCGCAGTACACATCGAACGGTTTTGTTGTGTCTGGCTGCGCCAAAACCGGTGCTGATGTCAGGTGCTTGACTAAAGCCTTGAATGCTGCTTCAGACGCTGGACTCCAAACATATTTGGTAGCCTTCTTCAGCAGTTCCGTCATAGGCTTGGCAATCTTCGAGAAGTTCGGAATGAACCTCCGATAATATCCCGCGAGCCCAAGGAAACTCCGTACCTCATGAACAGTTCTCGGGGATTTCCAATTCAGCACTTGAGTCCACAGCGATACCCTCCGCTGAGATGATATGCCCGAGAAAAGGCACTTGCGATATCCAAAACTCGCATTTGCTGAATTTCGTGTATAACTTGTGGTCCCGCAGCGGTTGCAAGACTATACACAGATGTTTCTTGTGATCTTCCTCTGACTTGGAATATACCAGGATGTCGTCGATGAAGACCACGACAAACTTGTCCAGCTCCGGCATGAATACCGAGTTCATCAAGTACATGAAGTGAGCTGGAGCATTGGTGAGGCCGAAGGACATGACCATGTACTCATAAAGTCCGTACCTCGTCGAGAAAGCCGTCTTCGGAATATCCTCAGCCCTTATCTTAATCTGATGGTACCCGGATCTTAAGTGCATCTTGGAAAAAATCTTTGCTTCGACCAACTGATCAAACAACATGTCGATCCGTGGCAACGGGTACTTGTTCTTGATGGTTACGGCATTTAATGGACGATAGTCCACGCAAAGCCGTAACGTCTCATCCTTCTTCTTGACAAATAATGCCGAACAGCCCCATGGCGAGGAGCTCGGCCTAATAAAACCCTTCTCCAGAAGGACCGTGAGCTGAGTCTTCAGTTCAGCCAATTCCTTGGGCGCCATCTTGTACGGCCTTCGGGATATTGGCATGGTTCCCGGTGCAAGTTCAATCTTGAACTCCACCTCTCTATCGGGCGGCATTCCCGGTAAATCATTCGGGAATATGTCAGGGATCTCTCGGACCACTGGAATATCTTCCAATCTGATAATTGTAGACTGATAGACACTTGGAAGTTTTATTTCTGGACTGTCCAGAAATAAATAGTGAGACCCATGCACTTCTGAGTTTAAGTGCACGACTCGAAGGACGGTGTCTAAAACAGCGCCATGGCGGGTTAACCACGACATCCCTAGGATGACATCGACCTTCTGTCCCTCTAAGATAATGAGAGACGTGGGGTACACTCTACCCGCGAAGCATAATGGTGCTTTGAAAACCATTACGCTTGGTGAAATCTTCCCACCCGGTGAACAAATTAAATATGGACTATCGGTGGGTAGTATTGGCAAGCTGTGTTTAGCAATGAAAGCTTGGCTAATAAAATTATGCGTGGCGCCTGAATCAAACAGTACTATAGCGGGATGCTGGTGGAGTTGGAACATACCCGCAAGGATTGGCTTGCCCTCCGGCACGTCCTCTATGGCAAGCTGGTGGACGGTGCCGGGCCTAGGGTTTTCCCGCCGCGCATTAGTAGGGTTCCGGGGTTGGTTCCTCCCCGGAAACTGCGGTGTCACTCCGCCGCCTTGCCTCTCCGGGCAACTGCTCGCGAAGTGCCCTGGACGACCACACTTGTAACATGTGGCCGCTGCTGGTGTAGTGCTCGGGGGACGAAAGCCCGGCATGCGTTGCTGAGGTGCATACGCACGCGGCATCGCCCGCTGCTGCTGTTGTTGCGGAGGTGGTACTGGCAGTGCTGGCCTGAATGCCGGTGAAGAGTACGGCCGACTGCGGAACGGCATCGACCGCTGTGGTGGCTGCCAGCGTGGACCTGATGGTGGGCGATTCACCATCCGAAACTTCTGAGAAGGACCGCCTCCTTCTCCGCTGCTCTGCGGCGCGCTTCGCTTTCTCTCCGCCGCCGCTAACTCCTTGCCGGAGTCCTCCTGAACAATCGCAGCATCAATGATATCATTGAGGCTGCCGCGTTTGAACATCGCCAACTTGTCCTTCAGGAGCGGGTTAAGCCCCTGGTAAAAGTGGTCCCGCAGCTTCTCGTCCGTATCTGCGTGATACGACGCGTAGAGCGCGAGATCGTTGAACGCCCTGGAGTATTCCAGCACGTTCCGGCTCCCTTGTTGCAGGTGTAAGAACTCCTGCGTCTTCCTCTTCATCAGACCTGGCGGTATATGATAGGCCCTGAAGGCCGTCCGGAACTCCGTCCAGGTCATCACTCGGTCGGTGGGCTGTGAAGCACAGAAGTTGGCCCACCACGCGCTCGCGGATCCTTGGAGCTGCTGGACCGCGAACTGAGTCTTGCGCTGCTCGCTTATCTGGAGCAGCCCGAACTTCATCTCTACTGCGTGGAGCCAGTTGTCCGCGTCAAGAGGTTCATCCGCCCTTGAGAATACTGGGGGATGAGTCGCCAGGAAGTCGGAGTAGGAGCTCTGTTGTCGCTCCTCACGGTCTTGATGTCTCTCTGGGCGAGACGTATTAGCGATGAGAGTCTGCAGCAACTCCGTGTGCTGCTGATGTGAGCCCGCCATTGCCGCGACGATGTCGGCCAATGTAACTGTTGGCAGTGGCGGTGGCGGTGTTTTTGCTGTTGCTGTTGCTGCTGCTGTTGTCCCGAGGAGTCCTCGGGAGGCTGTTGGGAGGTCTCTCCCCCTTGGCTAGTACCCCCAACATGAGGGTTGGCACGAGTACGCGTCATTCTGAAATTCAAAACAGCAGCGATTAGCACATGTCTTACTTAAAATTCCATATGTAACAGTAGGTATTGAAGTGACAAATGATTAATTTGCACAACATTCACATATATTGATAAAGCATAAACTTTATACAAGATACATTATTCTCGGGTCTCCGAGAAGTCGTGCTCATGTCGTCACTACCTATACATACGCTACTGTCTACATGACATGTCACCGATTACAAAATTTGGGCTACACTACCCTAGCTGCCCTACATGGCAACTGTAACCCCCTACTCAGAGTAGAACTCGACCTCCTGTGGGTCGTCCTCCTCCGGTACATCTGCTGGTGGCTCTGGATCTACCACATCTTCTCCCATCCCGGGTTCTCCCATTGCTGGAAGGCCCAAGACCACCGGTACACCTAACACCGGAGGTACGAGGTCCTGCAATGCATGCACCGCGTCCATGGCTTGGTTGTAATCTTCTTCCCAGCCTTGCCCTTCCTCAATACCGTCGTCTCGCTCTTGAGCAAGGTCCTCATTTTTCTGGGTTAGGGTTTGCACCAGCTCTTGCAACGCCGCGATGTCGACACGGCTTTTCTTCTTCGCCTTCTTCAGACGATGCAACTGATTGTGTTGTTCATTCAGTCGCTTAATCGTCGGAAGGAGCACATTGCGGGGTGCGCTGTGAGCACTCTCGAAATGGTCTCCACGGTTTGTGCTCTCCTTGAGCTTTGTGGCGAGATGCTCCGTATGAACAGCTTGGCTGTCCATCACGGCGTTTCCCGCCCTCATCTGGAGGCTAAGGTTTGCCTCTGCGGGGCTGTACCTTGGGCAACTCGGGTCCGTTGCCTCCCGGTACCTCTCTTCCCACACATGCTGAGCCCGTCCCTCCACCGGAACGAGCACGTATGGAGTGCCCTCCATAGCCTGCACGTGTAGTTGGCAGAAACGTGACATAGTGTCATGGGCTGCCACTTGCCACATCCCTTCCGGTTGTCTTCCTCTCACCGTGACGGTGAACGGCACCCAACCGGGTGGCGTAGGTCCTGCAGGGACTTCGACATGGATTGACCACGTCTTGTTCCCCTCTCCGCCTTCATCATTGGCAAAGTACTGCGGCATCTGGTTGTACCCGAAATATTGGAGCATTTGCCACAATGCTTCCGGGTAGCCGCTACGGTGAGAACAGTGGGAAACCACCCACCCGTTCTCCAACTGTTTATCTGCTGTCATCTGTGAAAATATATTTGAGAAATGTCAAATATTTATATAAACAGTAAACCATTGAGTTATAACTTAAGACATGTCATTGAACTCATAAAACTTGGAAACATAGTTCAAATTTTAAACAAATTTGACTGCTGATCTGCTGTTCCCATGACAGCCCTGACCAGTTTCCATTTCAACCTGATTTAGGCCATGTTAAATGCAAAACCAATTCTGGAGCTCAACATCAAAGTAAAAGCTAACTTCAATATCTTTCCAGAAAGCATTTGCTTGGCCTAAAATCTGTCCTGGTTCAAAAGTTATGAGACGTCAAAGTTAGCAGAATTTCTGGAAACAATTGGACAGCACCTCCATGCTATAGGTACTGATTTGATCCAAGAATTCCAGTTAATTCTGTTCCTATTATGACAAAACTTTCTGTTACAAAGTTGTAACCCATCTCATAGGCTTTCCAGAACTACCTCATTTTCTATTTTTGGATTTTTATGCAGGAAGTTATACTCAATTTACAGAGAGTTTACAGAGAGTGCTTGCTCTGCCCTGTTTTCTTGACAGTTTCAACTCTACTGCATTTTTCGATTGGTTAAGGGATGAAACACCTCTGGACCTCAACAGAAAAGTTGTAAAGATCTTCCAAATATTTCCAGAAATGTATCATATGACCCCAACCTCGAAAGAACTCCACCTCTAACCTCTGATTAACTTCAGCCTTGATTCGGCTGAAAACAGATGCTCTGTCTTTAACAACCTATAAGTTGAAAACTTGTTACCTTTGAATATCTTGTCCAGGGGAAGGAGTTACATCAAGTTTTACTACTTTAGATCAAAACCTTCAAGTTTTAACTGAATTTGTTCATTTAGTTGGGTGTGACATTGATGCGTCACCAGATTATGTTGGTACTACGTCCTCACAAAGAAAAACATATACCGGACTTAGCCGGCTTCTATTTCAGTGGCACTAAACGACACTCGCACACGAATGCTACACGTCTACCATTTCGTGGTCAGGCTACCTGCAGAAACTCAAACAATCATCAGACTCAGCTGCACACCGAGCCCGGAATCCATACAGTTAGTACAACCGGCCGTCATCACTCGCCCGGATGTTCTCAAGCCAAACACGCCTTGAGTTACGTGTTCACGTTTCAGACCACGTGACGGGGTCTCCCAAGTTGTACCTCGCACGCCAGGGACAGACGTTGCTCGAATACCCCAAACGACATGAAGAGTCGTAGAGGATATCAAAGCGGGTCGGGTCACCTGCCACCCGTGGGGCTCCACCCTTCAGCTTGTGCGCACTGGTGGACAGTGCTTACGTGTACCCCCCAAGACATAAACGTCCCGAGATACACGATTTTACGACATAATCAAATAAGTTAGTATGCCACTTTCTATATGCTAATAACATCCTTATACGGGCTACTAATTTGTTCCTCACTGGATTTTTGAAAAAGATGACCTTTGTAGTGCGTTAAACCTCAAGCGAGCTCTGATACCACGCTGACACGACCCCACGGTCTTGTCGAGCCAGGATCACGCTGAGGGGTGCTGCGTTGCACAGCACCGGATAACACACGTCAAAGGTACAAAGCGGAAGCGAAATTTTATTACATAAACAAGTTTATGAACATGTTTACATCAAAATAGTTCCAGTCTACACTCACGGGCGTAGACTACGCATCAAGTCCACGTTCAGCCCTTGAACGTGTCCTTGCTAGCACACACGTACACTAACTCTGCGGCGTGCACGACTCCCACTCGATGGGGTTCCCCTCCTGGGGTTCCGTCTCCTCTTCCGGAGTCCCTTCCTCATAGTACCCTGCAAAAGCTTCAAACACAAGCAGTGAGCACGAAGGCTCAGCAAGTCTGACCCGTCTCACCTAAACATGGAACTTCTAAATGAGGGGTGGTGGGTTACATGAGGTAAAAAGCATTTGCAAGGACTCGCCTAATTAGTAGAACCTTACTTTCATGTTTTAGCAGCAGGTTGTGGAAAACCTTACGCTAAGGTACATGAGAGAGCCGCAATCAAACAAGAAACGCATTTCTCTCATGTACTTTGCCCAAAGTTGAAAGGAACTTTAGTTAGCTCTAAACTACAGCAAGTCATTAGCAATCAAGTTCATCTTTCAATCAGCAACATTTTAACATGTAACTAGCCTGTTCTTTCTACGTCACGGTACAGTGAACAAGTGGTACTCACTGACCGCGAGGGACGGCGATTATAATCGATTTACACCTGCAGGGTTACCCGAACAACCCGTCACGTACGCCCGTACTCGATGTTGCCTACAACAACCATCACGGACGCCGTACGCAACCACCTTTCGCCCGTCAGCCAAATATTGAACCGGTCCCATCGTCCCAAGCAAGAGGTCTCTGCACGCGCATCTCAGTGCCGCCAGCCGATTTACACCTCGAGCTCTCAACCTACCCTCTGAACGACGGTCAATGCCTCAATACCCAGCTACCCGAGTTACATCGGTTTCCCGGTTCCCATATAGCCGGTAGGTCTTCGGTACTGTTCTAGCTTGTTCAACAGGCCCACACACGGCTCGGTCCTCAACCGACACAAGCGGAGCTACAGCACACAGGCCCCAAAGTCCTGCTGCCCTTACCCTCTGCTTGGTCTCATTTTCTTGCCATGTGTTTCATGTGCTATCACTACCCGAGTCGAGTGCCTCTAGCCTATGCTCGCGAGTAGTTCCAACTACTCGACTTGTACCGAATCCTACTCTATCTTAGCATTGTAGTAGCTAACGGGGTTTGCCATCCTAAACCCAACCCATGGTTTTCTTGGCTATGCAATTGGGTTTCAAATCAAGACTCTAATGCACGGAATCATAATACTCAAGTAAGTGCTCAAAACAATAAAAATTTGTAAAATGGTTAATGCAAACCGGAGCTTTCCTTGCTGCTCTTGGTCGTAGGCTAGCTGTTCCTCCGGAGTAATGAAGTCTAGGACTTCGGGTTCCTCCTCGACCTTAGCGACTACATGATAGAAGCAATACATGTATTAATTTAAATGCAGTTGTATTAACTTTTAAGCTTGTGAAGTCTATAACTTTTACTAGACAGGCCCAATGACTGTGAAATTTTTATTGTGTCTTGGTTACAACCTAAACAGAGTCTTGGTCAAGTTTTAGTTGCAGCAAAGCTCATTTGAGCCCTCCACAATTAATCATGTACTTGACCTTAATTGAAGGCTTTTAGGGTGTTCTAAGGATTTTTATGAAACCAACTATGACTTTCTGAAAACTAGATTTCCATAGGGTTCTAATGGAGTTGGTCTCACTGAATTTGAAGGTTCCTAGCTAAAGATATGAGCTAAACAATTTCAGAGAAAATTCTGAAAATGTTTCTGGACATTTTCTATTTTCCCTGGAACAGTTTCACTAATCACACCATTAGGTGGATCAAATGAGCTCAAATGGGTCTGAAATTTTTATGGTAGTTCAGGTATATTTTGGTAAACATCCCAGCAAAATTTCAGGATTTTCCTATAAAGGATTCTCCAGTTAAAATTCCTAACAGTTTAAAATTTGATGAATTAATCTTGGAGAAATAAGGGTTTTCATGAAGTGAAACTTGATTTGCTGGAAAGTGCTCAGAGAGATGAATCCAGCAAAATTTGGTTCACTCGATTTGGAGCTTCCTAGCCAAAGTTATGAGGATTTGAAGTTTGAATGGAATCTAAAAATCGGGGAAAAGTTTAAACTCGTGAGTGGGCCCCGGGGACACGCGTCGCACGCCGAGGCGACCGCACACTTCGGCCCACAGGGTCTTTGCGCGCCAGCACACCAGATCCCGGCCACAGCCCGATCCTGATTTAAAATATCGGTCGCTGACAGCTGGGGTCCACTCCCCTTCTCCAACCTCCCGACGCCCGCGCTCTGCCGCCGGGGGACTTCGCCGGAGAGCTCGCCGCCGGCTTCTGTAAAGCTCCAAACTTCACAATTTTGGTCACCCCTGCCTACTTTCACTCGGGGAACAGGATTCTGGGTCAGCTAGTCATGACAACGGCCGGTACATGGTCGGCGACGAGCTGCCGCCTCGGAAAAGCTTCGGCCGTGTCGGCTGACTCCCCTAGCACCTCAACTACTCGAGGAACCGGTCGGGAAGCATCAGTGGACCTCAGGGAAGGTCGACATGAGCTTGAGGCAGCTCGGGGAAGGCCCGAAGTAGGTCCTCACCGTGCGCCCGATGCCTCCCGTTTGTTCCGCCGTTGGTAAACCTCGAAATATGCCGGTTGCAGAGGTTCTCCGGCTAAGGGTTGTGAAGGAAACTTGTGCACCGTGTCTAGTCTGTGTGAGAGCAGATTGAGGCTCTTTAATCCTTTCTAGAGTACGAATTCAACGGGATCACACCCGAAGGTCGTTCTGCACACAGAAACGGAAAAACTGGAAATTCACCGCCGGTGAGCAACCACTCGAGCTGTGGCTCGGGGGTGAGCAGCACCGGTCACCAGCGCGTCCAAGGGTGCCTTGGCTTGGGTGTGACAACGCCCCGGTTGGGATGTCCACGGGAGCCCGAGGTGTGGCGGTTTTAAGTCACCGAAGTGATCTTTCGGTGTTGCCGATATCAATCGGTTGCAGCTGAGTTTTAGCAGCGGGGAGGAAGGGGAAGAGTTCCTAGTACCTTGCCGTAGCTCGAGAGGGGACGGGAGGGCTGTGATCGGCGCTCTCCTATCGATTCCGAGCTGCGGAGAGTGTCTGCCGGCGCTGAGTTCTTGCGGGGGAAGAAACGGGCGAGGCTTCGGCCGAGGAGGGGGGAAGGCGCCTTAAGAAGGCTCTGAACCGCCTCACGCCCGCGCGTGGCCAAGCAGCTGCTGGCGCGGTGGCTCCCCTCAGTGACGATCGCAGCGGCGGCTCGGCTAACCGAGTGAGAAAGTCTCAGTCGGTTTGATTTGGAGTAGTGGCTGACATGTGGGTCCCACTTCCAATTTTTACCTCTGAAATTTACTCCTAATCACTGTTGTAAACAGTGAGTCCCAAAATACCCATGGTGATTCAAATTATTCACCCATGAGCCATTTGAATTGAGTAGAATTCAAATTGGGTTTGGTTTGAATGAATTTCAGCACAAGTTCAGTTTTGAATTCAAATAAAGTTTGAATTTGTCCCACTTAGCTCATGTCAAGATCAACTCCAAATGGAGTGAAAATTGGTGTGTGATCTTACAAAAATGTGCTGAATAAGAATATGTCTCCCACTTTTAAATTCATGGGATAAAAACAGTTTGAATTTGAATATGGTTTCAAACTGCCCTCTTCCTAACTATACCCAAAATGACCTCAAAAAGGTTTTGAATTTGGGTGAAACTTGGCATGGACAACCTTAGCAAAGTATAGGAGTTTTCATATGTCCAGCCCACCTATATCACATGTGGAAAATACCACTTGTGCAATATGTGAGTTTGTTCTCTAATGAGCATGTTGATGGTGGTTACTTGCTCTTCATTTGTGTTCATCATCTTTCCTCAAATGAGGTGTGTGTGTGTAAGGTGATGAACACCTCAATTATGTGTCAAAAACTGAGGCCCTTACAAGACTCTGCGCCGAGCAGTGGCGTTGGTGGCTCCTGTCCCAAGTGCAGCACCACACCTCAAGTGGAAGGGGACCCCCATCAGCTTCGACGCCACCGACTGCCCCAAGAACATGGCTGGGGCCATCCAGCTACCGCTCTTGGTAGCCCCCACCATCGCCAACGTGAAGATGTACCACGTTCTGGTAGATGGCAGAGCCGGCCTGAACCTCATCAGCCGTGCAGCTTTCCAGAAGCTGCAAATCTCAATGGCCAAGCTCACCCCCTCGAGCCCCTTCTCAGGGGTAGGGCCAGGACAAGTAGTCCCCTACGGCAACATCAACCTTGCGGTCACCTTCGGGGCACCGGATAGCTACCGGACAGAATACATTCTGTTCGATGTGGCGGAGATCGATCTCCCCGTCAACGCCATCATCGGCTGGCCTGCCCTGTACTGATTCATGGTGGTAGCCCACTACGGCTACCTCGTCTTGAAGATGCCTACACCAACAGGCGTCCTCAAGATCTGTGGAGACCGCACTGCTGCAGTGTCAGCCTTGGAAAAGCTCCAAGCGTTTGCAGCAGCCCGAGCACCAGCCCCCGGCGGTGCAGAGCCGGGCAAGCTCCACCCGAGCGCACGCCCCTGTGACTCGGCCTCATCTCCCGGGGGCCGCCCTGGACCTGTCAACCACCTGTCGGCCTGAACCAATGGAGAAAGACTTCCTGGGTCCCCCAAGAAAGGTCTGGACCCGTCTACCTCTTGTCAGCCTGAGCCAATTGAGGAAGATACCCCGGGGCCCTCGGGAGAAGCCGCGCAGGACCAACTCCAACGTGAAGATATCGACCTCATCGACGAGGCACGATTACAAGCAACGCTCCGCAACGCGCGGTCCCAGCAGGCGCTCCGGCGCTACCGCCAAAGGACCAAGCGTATCCGGGAGCTCCAGGGAGGCGACCTGGTGCCGCAGCGCATACTTTCTCATGAAGGGACTGACAAACTCTCCCCCAGCTGGGAAGGTTCCTTTCGGGTCACAAAAGTTTGCCGCCCCGGGTGCGCACGCCTCCCCACCAAGGATGGGGATCCGCTCCGGAACCCTTGGAACATAGAACACCACTGTAAGTTCTATCCCCAGAGCATTGGTAGCACATGTCTTTTCCTTTCTGTAATAGATCCCATAGAGTCTAGAAACAGCGCTCGGAGCAACTAAGCCCCAGGGGACGGTCCATTACTACGTCCAGCTTGGCCTGGTTCCGACCCTGAGCGCGTAGGATCTTGCTTCCCTCATAATGGGGTGGTCGTTGCCTCCATGTTTAGCCTGTCTTCCTCCTATGGACGTTCATACAGGGAAAAACCTGATCTACCACACTCTACCTTTTGTGCTCATTTAAATTACACATTAATTTCTATGACCGCACTTTCCATGTATGCTCACCGTACATTTATCTCTCCTTTCCCACTCTCATGCCTAGTCGGCATTTGCTATCCTACCGAAGACGGTTGCGCTTCAGGTACCTGCCAATGGCCAGGGGGCCTCTCGGGCCTCTCCCAGTCAAGTGATGCGATGCCAGTTAGTCACCTCAAGGAAAAGCCTGTGCTTTGCATGGGGGGTCTAGGGAGCGTAGCCTGCTTTGTCTGGTTCCGACCCAAAGTGTGCGCACCCTGCCCTTCGGAGGTCTAGGGAAGTACAGCCTGCTTTGCCTGGTTCCGTACCGAAAGCCTGTGCACTCGGCCTCCCCAGCGTTACGGTCCAGTACTAGGGGCCGAACGGTCGTACCCTAGCCTCGGAGGGAGTCGGACCCCCGGCGTTGGGTGCACTGAATTGCCCAAGCCCCATATAACGGGTCAGGACCGTAAGCCAAATAAGACTATGAGATAGGGAAGGGAGAGCTCCAGGGAGAATTACGGTTCCCTTACTTGTGTGCAGGACCTCCTGGCCTTAGCTCCCCCACAGGAGTATGGTAGGTGTGCCCAAGGGGGCCACTACGGGGACCACGCAAGGAAAGCCGGAGCTCCTGACTACTCCAACGCAAGACCGGGGGATCCGGATCTCGCCCCCTCCGCAGGGGTGGGTTCCGAAGGCCCCACGTGTCCGGCGGGGCTGGGGCCCCCCTCTCCTCAGAGGATAGCTCCGGGCCCGCCACGTGGTCGGCAGGGCCGGGCCTCGCCCCCACCGCAGGGGCGAGCTCCGAAGGCTCCACGTGTCCCGCGGGGCCGGACCACCCTCTCCTCCTCCGGGCCCACTACGTGGTCGGCAGAGCCGGGCCTCCCCCCTTCCTCACGGGGCGAGCTCCGAAGACCCCTTGGGCCCTTAACACAACAAGGACCCCAGGAAGATGTCTGTGCAAGATTTCAAGATTGGTGAAGACCACCGAGTTCCTTGCGGAGCTAAGGACTCAGGCAGGCCAAGCCATGAAGAAGATAAGGAACAGACACAATAATCAAGAGTCTATTCATTCAAGGCTCCATGAGCTGGACTACAAACTCAACAAACAAAGAAAAAGAAAAGGTACAAGGCCTAGGAGTCCCTGGACTCGCGCTGGAACCTAGAGGCCATGAGGGCGGCCACATCCCTGACTTCGGCCCTAGTGACTTCCTCCCGCTCCGCGACGGGGCCCTGCCTCACTGGATCCAGAGAAAGGGAGGGATCCCGGCTCCGGAAGCACGCCAGCACGTGCGTGGCAACCTCCTTCGCCAGGCCCAGTCCCTCCGTCTCAAGCTCGCCGGCGATCACCGCTTCGAGCCTGTCCAGTTTGGTGCCGATGGACTCGAGCGCCGGGATCGCCTCGGGCAGCTTCTGCGTCGTAGCCTCCGTCCTCACCGGGCTGAAGCCGAGGGGAACCAGGGCGGACCCCGCCTGGCCGACAAAGCTCCTGACTGCTCGGGCCTCGACAGACCGCAAAGCCTGGAGCTCCTCCATCTCTTGGCGGACTGTCAGCAGGGTGTCGAGTCCCTCCTCGGAGAATTTCTTCTCCTTGGCCGCAAGGAGACCTCCCGAAGCTGGAGGCCCTGGGCGAGCCGCTCCAACTCCGATGCTCGGAAGTCGCCCGCCAGCTCTTGGTCCAGCACCGCCTGGCGCTCCTGGGAGACCTGCTCGTCCTTCGCGGCCAAAGCTGCCCCACGAAGCTCCAGCTCCTTAGCTCGGGCCCTCAGGTCACCCTCGCCAGCCACCAGCCGTGCGGTGACCTTCTTCGCCTCAGCAGCCAAAGCGCGCTCCCGGTCCGCGGTGACGCGCTCGCGGCGCACCAGCTTCAGCCGCAGCTCCTCCAGGGCAGTGGTGTGCGCCTCGGCCTTGGCATGAGCCTCACGGGTCTCCTGGTGGAGCCGCCGAGTCTTAGAGTCCAGGCGGTCAACGGCCTTCTTCTGAAGGTCAAGGAGCGCCTCCATGGCGTCGAGCCTCGACCGCCTCGAGTCAAGCTCCGCCCTAACCTCCTGGGTCCGCTGCTTCAAGAGGTGCCCCCAGCTGAGGAGACGATTCCTCTCCCCTTCCAGCACCTCCCGGTCACGCTCGAGCGCAGCCAGGACCTGCCGGACGCTCGTCTGGGCAATCTCAAAGGCGTCCACCAGGGGCAGCGGGGCGACAGAGGCCGAAGCAACGCCCCCGAACTCCTCCATCACGTCGTCATCAGGAGATGCCGGCATCTCGGTGACCAGGATGAGGCGCAGATCCGGAGAAGCCGGCACCGGAGCGGGGCCGCTCTCGACGCACCCCTGTTCACTGCCCGCTGTAGGACCCGTGGCTGCTCCTCCCGCCTCGACACTGGAGGGCTGGACGCTGCCAGCCGGCACCGCCGAGCCCTCGACAACCGCCGGCTTCCGAGCTGGCAAAGGAGGACGAGCGGGTGCTGCCGCCGCCGCCGCATGAGCTGGTCTGACTGGCACAGAAGAAGCTTGCACCGGCTTGGGGGCCGGTGAAGCTGCCGCAGCTTCCGGACGCTGCGGCACAGATCTCCCGTCAACCGGGGATGGCCGGGGAACAGAATCGTTACCGGTACCCAATGAACCCCTGCAAGCATGGGAAGCTCTCGGGTTAAGGAAAGAAGAAAAGAACACAAGTTCTGGAACCCGGTAAGGGCAACACTTACCGAGGGATGCGAGCGCTCCAATGGGCACGAAACCCCGGCTTCCAAGCCGGGGCAGGTCCGCCGGAGCCTGCCGTCACCGCCGGAGTCCCGTCGGAATGGAAGGGCCGAGGCCTCTTGGGGTCGCCACCCGACGAACTGACACCTCCAGAAGAAGGACGCGAAGGTACCCCGGTTTCCTGGCTTGGCACGAACGACGCCGCCGGAGGAGACCGGGCATGTTTTTTCTCTGGAGGCATGTTGGAAGCCATGGAAGACGAAGGCACAAGAGCTTGAAGAAACAAGGAGGGCTCAGGCGAAGGGAAGTGTGAAGGGAAGCCTACGATGTAGATAAGATCCCTTTTTAAACTTCCCATACTCGATTCAAAGCGATTCAGCTCCAAGCCCAGGAGTCCATGACAAGCGGGCCCAGGCCGTCCTACAGAAGCGGTGGACCAGGTTGTCAGCCCCCAGGCGAAGAACCCGGCGGTTCCTGACAAGACGCTGCGACGTGCGCTGCGATGTGCAGTAGTGGCAGCCTTGGGAACCACTGCAGTAAAAGCAGCAATCAAGCAGGGCTCACGCCCCCACGATCCCACGACTGTTCATGCTCCAGCGACAGTCAAAGTGGGTCTTCGAGAAGGTGCGCAAAGTAGAAGAGACGGGGGCCCCACCTCGGGCTCGTTATCTCCCCCGAGATGGGCCCGGGGGCCACTGTCGGTACCCTCAATATGGGGTACCCCCGCGCACAGGGGAAATCGCCTAAGGACTTTGCCCCTTCCTCAGGGGCAAACTCCGAAAGCCCCACGTGTCCCACGGGGCCGGACCTCCCTCCCCTCAGAGGAGGGCTCCGGGCCTGCAACGTGGCCGGCAGAGCCGGACCTCCCTTTGCCGCAGGGAGAGCTCCGAAGGCTCCACGTGTCCAGCGGCGGACCTCCCTCTCCTCAGAGGAGAGCTCCGGGCCCGCCACATGGCCAGCAGAGTCGGACCTTCCTTCTCCGCAGGGAGAGCTCCGAAGGCTCCACGTGTCCAGCGGGGCCGGACCTCCCTCTCCTCAGAGGAGAGCTCTGAGCCCGCCACGTGGCCAGCAGAGCCGGATCTCCCCCATCCGCTAGGAGAGCTCTGAAGGCTCCACGTGTCCAGCGGGACCGGGCCTCCCTCTCCTCAGAGGAGAGCTCCGGGCCCGCCACGTGGCCAGCAGAGCCGGACCTCCACCCTCCGCGGGGAGAGCTCCGAAGGCTCCATGTGTCCAGCGGGGCCGGACATCCCTCTCCTCAGAGGAGAGCTTCGGGCCCGCCACGTGGCCAGCAGAACAGCGCTACCTGCCCCGCGCAGTAGGCAGCAAGAGTAAAGACACGCTATGCCTTGCCCGTACAAGGTATTCAAGACCCACGCCTTCCCAAGGCGCGGAGACGCGGAGCACGCCGCTGTCAGGTGCCGTTGTGCCCAGTCGCATCGCAGTGAAGACTGGCACGCCGCGTTAGAGGCTCGACACAAATGAACACAGCGACAAGACATCCCCTGCCGCCCCAGCCGTCATCAACCACTACGCCTAGTTTGCGGCGTGGGCAGGGCGGCAAGACGAAGACTCAGAAGCCCTCGCCAGAGACAACTACCGGCATAACTGTAGGATACGGTAGATGGCAGGCAATCTCCTCGGGACCACCTGTCGGGTCCCGGGCCCACATTGTAAGCCCCCTGAGTCTTGGGCTATAAAAGGCTCGGGTAGTCAACGTTACAAAGGGTTCGCACTCTAGTGGTTCGAACTCTATTCGGCTTCTTGCACACTCACACGCTCAACACTCAGGCAATACAACGAGCACCTCTGCTCACTGTGGACGTACGGTTTTACACTCCAGCGGCCGGAACCACGTAAAAAATCGCTGTGTCAACCTTCTCCTTCCATCGTCCCTAACGCATAAGCTCTCCGTGAGTGACTAGCCCCTCCAAAAAAGAACCTCCCCGGGCTGCCCAGAGCAGGCCTGGGGGAAGTGTCGACGGCACACTTTGACACCTTCTTTATGCTCCTGCGCAAATCCGGTCATTTTGCTTGGACCGACGAAGCAGAAGAAGCATTCCAGGAGTTGAAGCAGCTCCTGACGACCCTACCCATCATGGTTGTCGAAGTGTAGCTGTCCACACTTCCCCCGGGCCTGCACTAGGCAGCCCGTGGAGGTTCTTTTTCGGAGGGGCTACTTCCCCACGGAGAGCTTAGGCATAGTTGGACGAAGGAAAAGGATGAACACGGGGTTTTTTACGTGGTTCAGGCCGCCGGAGCGTAAAACCCTACGTCGACGGTGAGCAGAGGTGCTTGTTGTATTGCTTGATGATGAACTGAGTGCTAGAATGTCTACTCAGGGTGGCGTACTGCTGAATTGAGTTCGAACCAACTGGAGTGCAAACCCAACAGAGTTGGAACCCCTTGTAATGTTGCCTACCCGAGCCTTTTATAGTCCAAGGCTTGGGCGGCTTACAAGGTGAGCCCCGGGGACCCGACAGATGGCCCCAGGGTGACTTCCTACCAGCTACATAGTCTTGGCATTAGCTTCGAGGTGGTCGTCCTGCCACCCTGCCTATGCCGCAGGCTAGGTGTAGCCGTTGGTGATGGCAGGGGCGGCAGGGTACCTCTTGTCCATGTATTGTCGCTGCCTTTAATGGTCTGCAGCTTCAGACACTGTGCGTCTGCCTTGACTGTGACGGGTCACAGCGCCTCCTGACAGGCATGCACCATGCCTCTTCGTCTTGGGAAGGCGCGGGTCTTGAATGCTTCGTACGGTAAAGGCATTGCACGCCTTTACTCCCGCTGCCTATCGCGCCGGGCGGGCAGCGCTGCTCTGCTGGCCACGTGTCAGACCCGGAGCTCACCTCTGAGGAGAGGGGAGCCCCGGCCCCACTGGACACGTGGAGCCTTCGGAGCTCACCCTTGCGGACGGGGCGAGGTCCGGCCTCCTAGGCCACGTGACAGGCCTGGAGCTATCCACCGAGAAGAGGGGAGCTCTGGCCCCGCTGGACATGTGGCGCCTTCGGAGCTCGCCCGTGCGGAGGGGGCGAGGTCCTTAGGCAGTTTTACCCTGTGCACGGGGGTACCCGGTATTGAGGGTACCGACAATGGTAGCCCCCGAGCCCGAAGAGCACTTGCTGCTCTACATCGCGGCGACAACAGAGGTGGTGAGCATGGTCCTCATCGCAGAGCAGCCGGACCCCTCATCGCCGCAACCTGCTCCGGTAGCAGAAGCCAAGCACCAGGAGACCCCGGAGGCTCAAGACGACCTCCCGGAGCTCCAAGGTGACCTCCCGGAGGCCCAGCGGGACCTCCTGGAGCTCCAAGATAACCTCCCGGAGGTCCAAAGGGACCTCCCAGGAGAGCAAGACGACCTCCCAAAGGCCTAGGACGACCACCCGGAAGTCCAACGGGACCTCCAGGAGGTCTAGGATGGCCTAGAAGCCCCCGGGTCCCAGCTCCCGGAGGCTCCCCCGGACCCGTCTACCTCCTGTCGGCCTGAGCCAATGGAGGAAGACATCTCAGGCCCAGGGGGAAGGTCCGGACCATCTAGAGGCCTGTCTACTACATCAGCAAAGTCCTCCATGACGCCAAGACAAGGTACCTGGAGGTCCACAAGCTGCTGTATGCAGTACTCGTGGCTTCCAGGAAACTCCACCACTACTTCCAGGCCCACCGGATCTCGGTGGTCACCTTCTACCATCCGAAGGCCATTCTTCACAGCCCCAACGCGACTGGCAACGTCGCTAAGTGGGCAGCGGAGTTGGCGGAGTTCGAGCTGGACTTCCTACCTCGACACGCGGTCAAGAGCCAAGCACTGGCTGACTTTGTGGCCGAGTGGACGCCATCGCCAACCAACCCGGGGGGCCATGAAGATGGTGAACCAAAGTCCTGAGCTCCGGTCTTCACCGGGCCTCACTGGACGCTCTTCTTCGACGGCTCCTTGCGAAAGCAGGGGGCCGGTGCCGGCGTACTGCTTCTCATGCCATCGGGGGAGCAGTTTGGGTACATGGTGCGTCTCAATTTCAAGGCAACCAACAACATGGCAGAGTATGACACCCTCATCTTTGGACTAAAGACAGCACTGTCTCTTGGCACTCGCCAGTTGTTGGCACAGGGCGACTCCCAGCTAGTCATCAAGCAAGTCAAGGGTGAATGCTCCTGCAATGACCCGCAACTAGCTGCCTATCTGCTCCATGTGCAGATGCTGAAGAAAGATTTCCTCGCCTTGGACCTGCGCCATGTACCGCGCGCCGACAATGCTGCGGCCGACGACCTCTCAACGAAGGCCTCCACCAGAGACCCGGTGCCCAAAGGAGTCTTCGAGAGGACGTTGCTACAGCCCACAGCCCGGCCTGCTGAGCCGGGCGAAGGGGGCGGGACCAGCACCTCAAATCTGGCGGTCCCGGCGGCCCTGCAACCATGGATGCCGCCAAGGATCGTAAGCGTCACTGGGGACTCCATGATACCCAGTGCTCAAGATCCAGAAGCTCAAGTCAGACCCGATGCATTGATCACGGAGATCCGTGACTACTTGAAAGACAATATCCTCCCTGATGAACGTATATCCACTGAACGGATCGTGCACATGGCTAAAAGATACGCGCTGGTAGAAGGGGATCTCTACCGGCGTGGCACCAACCACGTCCTATTGCGGTGCATAACCCAGGGGGAAGGCTGCGACTTGCTCACTGAGATCCATGGAGGCGAATGTGGGAGTCACTCTTCCTCACGCACACTCGTTGGTAAAGCCTTCCGGCATGGCTTCTACTGGCCGACAGCACTCCAGGATGCCGTCAAGCTGGTCAAGAGCTGCAAGGCATGCCAGTTTCATGCCAAGCAGATCCACACACCAGCTACAGTGGTACAGATGATCCCGCCCTCGTGGCCGTTCGCGGTATGGGGGTTGGACATCCTTGGGCCATTCCCCAAAGCCGTCGGGGGATTGTGGTACCTCTACGTCGCCATCGACAAGTTCACCAAGTGGCCGGAAGCTACACCCGTCATCACCATCAACAAGCAATCTGCAGTCAAGTTCGTCAAGTTGATCATCTCCAGGTTCGGGGTCCCAAACAGAATTGTCGAAGTGTGTAGCCGACACTTCCCCCGGGCCTGCTCTGGGCAGCCCGCGGAGGTTCTTTTTCGGAGGGGCTAGTCACTCACGTAGAGCTTACGCGTTAGGGACGATGGAGGGAGAAGCTTGACACAGGGATTTTTACGTGGTTCAGGCCGCTGGAGCGTAATACCCTATGTCCACGGTGAGCAGAGATGCTTGTTGTATTGCTTGGTCACTCAGGAGCGAGCCCTGCGTGAGAGTGTAAAATGTCGAACCCCTGCTAACGTTGCCTACCCGAGCCTTTTATAGTCCAAGGCTCGGGCGGCTTACAAGGTGGGCCCGGGACCCGACAGGAGGTCCCGGGGACATTGCCTGCCATCTACCGTATCCGCAGTTACGCCGGCAGTTGTCTCTGGCGAGGGCTTCAAAGTATTCGTTCTGCCGCCCTGCCCATGCCGCAAGCTAGTCGTAGTGGTTGGCAGGGGCAGCAGGGGATGTCTTGTCACTGTGTTTATTGGCGTGCAGCCTCTAACGCGGCGTGCCAGTCTTCACTGCGATGTGATTGGGCGCAACGGCACCTGACAGAGGCGTGCTCCGTGTCTCCGCGCCTAGGGAAGGCGTGGGTCTTGCATACGTTGTACGGGCAAGGTATGGCACGTCTTTACTCTTGCTGCCTACCGCGCGGGGGCATGCAGCGCTGCTCTGCTGGCCACGTGGCGGGGCCGTAGCTCTCCACTGAGGAGAGGGAGGTCTGGCCCCACTGGACACGTGGAGCCTTCGGAGCTCTCCCCGCGGAGGGGGGAGGTCCGGCTTTGTTGGCCACGTGGCGGGCCCGGAGCCCTCCTCTAAGGAGAGGGAGGTTCGGCCCCGCTGGACACGTGGAGCCTTCGGAGCTCTCCCCGCGGAGGGGGGAGGTCCGGCTCTGCTGGCCATGTGGCGGGCCCGGAGCCCTCCTCTGAGGAGAGGGAGGTCCGGCCCCGCTGGACACGTGGGGCCTTCGGAGCTCTCCCCGTGGAGGGGGGAGGTCCGGCTCTGCTGGCCACGTGGCGGGCCCGGAGCTCTCCTCTAAGGAGAGGGAGGTCCAGCCCCGCTGGACACATGGAGCCTCCGGAGCTCTCCCCACGGAGGGGCGAGTTGCGGCTCAATTGGCCACGTGGCGCGCCCAGAGCTTACCTCTGAGGAGAGGGATGTCTGGCCCCGCTTGACATGTGGCGCCTTCGGAGCTCTCCCTGCGGAGAAGGGCGAGGTCCTTAGGCAGTTTCCCCTGTGCGCGGGGGTACCCCATATTGAGGGTACCGACAGTGGCCCCCGGGCCCATCTCAGGGGAGATAGCGAGCCTGAGATGGGGCCCCCGTCTCTTCCACTCCGTGCACCTTCTCGAAGACCCGCCTTGACCGTTGCCGGGGCACGAGCAGTCGCGGGATCGTGGGAGCGTGTGCCCCACTTGATGGCTGCTTTTACTGCGGCGGTTCCCAAGGATGCCACTTCCGCACGTCGCAGCGCCTTTTTGGGAACCGCTGAAGCGTCCTGCCGGCTCATCTTCATGAGAGACTGACTTCTTGGCCCACCGCTTCAGCTGGACGGCTTGGGTCCACTTGTCATCGACGCTCGGTCTTGGAGCTGAAGCGGTTGTCCAAGCAGCGTATTCGAAGAGTTTCGAATCACTTTGAATCGCGCCTGGGAAGTTTAAAAGGGGATCTCACCGGCATCGCGGCTTCCCTTCGCACTTCCCTGCGCTTGCATCTTCCTTGAGCTCTTGCGCCCTTGTCTTCCCTGCTCTTGAGTTTCCATATGCCATGGCTTCCAACTTGCCTCTGCCGAGTCTCGCTCAGTCGGCCGAGCTCGGGTCAGTGTGCAGGCTGCTGGGCTGGCATGCGGAGGAGCAGAAGCGCTGGCTCCGGCAGGGATCTCTCCCCCTGCTCCTAGAGAAGGGGGGAAAAGTCTTCTTCACCGCCTACGCCATGGCGGGGTTTGTCCCGCCAATTTCTTCCTTCTTCGTGACGCTGCTGGAGACGTACGGTCTCCAGCTCCATCACCCCTCCGCCAACTCCTTCGCAATGGCCGCCGTCTTCGTGCACTTCTGCGAGATGTTCGTGGGGGTGCACGCTTCAGTGATGCTCTTCCGCTACTTCTTCGTGTTGCGGACGACCGGGCGCAGCTCGAAGAATCAGCTGGGGGCGTACTACTTCCAGCATCGCTGTAAGGATCCGAAGGCCTCTGGGTACCTTCTACCTTTCGGTGCGTCGAGGTGGGAAAACTGGAGGGAGAACTAGGTGATCGTGCAGACCGACGAGCATGATCGCCTGCAGCTCCCAACTGCCGGCCCGACCACCGAGCGTCGCTTCTGGGAGGAGATCCCGGAGCTGGAGCCGGAGTACGCGCCGGTCTTGGAGCGGATCCGGTTCCTGGCCAACCAGTGTCTGACGTCCCTGATGGTGCTGATATATTTCCTATCGCACCGTATTGCGCCCTTGCAGCAACGCAACCGCCCGGCGTGGTACTACACCGGCGAGCTCGACTGCACCAGGCTGGAGAGGGGTCTCAGCTCCGACCCATCTGAGGAGGTGCTGTACGAGATGGTGGCCAGGGTGAGCAGCGACTTCGTCACCAGCGGCGACTTCACCTTCCCGGCCTCTGGCACTCCCCTCTTCTTGGAGCCGCAGAGGAGGGCGGAGTTGCTGTGGAAGATGCTGAACCTTGACGACATCGGGATCACCGTTCTTCAGGTTGGGGATGCCTTCTGGGGGATCTCGATCCCCGGGGTCGAGCACTCCGGGGCGGAGCGTGAGGCGTCTACCGCTGCCCAACCCGCACTGAGGGTCGACGGAGCTCAGACCGTCGACAAGGGGAAGGGAAAGGAGCCGGCCCCCAGGCAGCCAGAGAAGAAACGTGCCCGGTCCCCTCCGAGGGCATCGTTTGCGCCGAGCCAGGGGGCCGGGGTACCCTTGCGCCCATATCCCGGAGGCACTGGTTCGTCGGGTGGCGACCCAAAGAGACCTCGGGTCTCCAGCTCCGGCGGGTCTCTTCTCGGACAGCAGCGGCCCGAGGAGCTCCGGGCGTCCTGCCTCCCTTCTTCAGGTGGAGGAGCTTCAAGGAGGGACGCCGGTGGGGCGATGCCCGAGGGTGAGCCAAGGGCTCAGGCGCCACAGCCAGCGAGCGTCCCGGCTGCAGGCTCGGCCAGCAGCGGCGTCGGAAGGAGCAGCGCTGGGACTCATCCGGGGGCGCAGGTGCCCCGGGCCTCAGGGGTCGGATCGGCGAGCAGCGCTAGGGGCGCCACTGACGGGGGCCCTACTGCTCTGCCTCCTACTCCGCCGGTCTGGGTGCCTGCGGCGCAGGCAAAGGCGCCGGCGGCAGGTTCTGGTGGTTCTGTCTCGGCTCGGAGGCCGGGGCTCCAAGCCCGTTGGAGCGCTCACGTCCCCCGGTAAGTGTTGCTCTTTCGGCTTTTAGAAGTAGCGTTCCTTTCTCCTTTCTTAGCCTGAGAGCTTCTTATGTCGGCAGGGACTCACCGGCTGCCGGGGGCGAGTCTGTTCCCCGGCCATCTCCGGCCAGCGGAGGCTCTGCGCCGCAGCGTCCGGGAGCTGCGGCGGCTCCGGTGGCCCCCAAGTCGGCGGGGGTTTCTTCAGTGCTGGCGGGACCATCCCCCGCGGTGGCGGCGGCAGCACCCACTCGTCCTCCTTCGCCAACTCGGAAGTCCGGTGCTGAGGCTGGAAGGGCAGCTGCGGGTGCAGCTGCTGGCCCTCTGGCTTCCCCAGATCGGCGCCTCACTTCAGTTGCCGAGGCACCGGCACCTCCACCGGTCGTGGACGTGACGGGGGAGGTCAGGGGCGCGGCTCCTGCCTCCGCCACCCCGCTGCCCCTAACGGATGCCTTGCCGGACGCCAGCCGCCTTAGAGCGGGAGCGGGAGGAGCTGGCTGGAGAGAGAGACCGCCTCCTTAGCTGGGGGCATCTCCTGAAGCAGCGGACCCAGGAGGCTAAGGCAGAGCTCGACTCGAGGCAGTCGAGGCTTGATGCCATGGAGGCGCTGCTCGATGCTCAGAAGAGGGCTGTCGACCGCCTGGGCTCAGAGACCCGACGGCTCCGCTAGGAGACCCGCGAAGCTCGCGCCAGGGATGAAGCGCGTTCCACTGCCGCGGAGGAGCTGCAGCTGCAGGTAGCTCGCCGCGAGTGCGCCATCGCGGATCGGGAGCGTGCCGTGGCGGCCAAGGAGAAGAAGGTCGCCGCACGGCTGGAGGCCAGCGAGGGCGAGCTGAGGGCTTAGGCCGAGGAGCTGGGGCTCCGCGAGTCGGCTGTTGCCGCGAGGGAGGAGCAAACCTCCCGGGAGCGCCAGGCGGCGCTGGATCGCCAGCTGGCGGCCCGCCAAGAGGTGGAGAAGCTCCAGGCTTCACGCTCTGTCCAGGCCCGAGCGGTCTGGAGCTTTGTCGCTGAGGCGGGGTCCGCCCTGGTTCCCCTCGGTTTCAGCCCGGTGCGGACGGATTCTCCAGCGCAGGAGGTGTTTGAGGCAATCCCGGCGCTTGATCCCATCGGTGCCAAGCTGGGCAGGCTCGAAGTGGTGATTGCCGACGAGCTTGAGGTGGAGGGACGAGGCCTGGCGAAGGAGGTCGCCACGCACGTGCTGGCGTGCTTCCGGAGCCAAGACCCTTCCTTCTCTCTGGAGCCGGTGCGACTAGGCCCCGTCGTCGAGCGGGAGGAAGCTGCCAGGGCCGAAGTCGGGGACATGGCCGCCCTCGTGGCCTCTAGGTTCCAGCGGGAGTCCGGGGACTCTTAGGCAGTCGCCCCTGCGGCCAGAAGGCCCTGTATCTCTTCTTTTTTTTTGCTTTTGTTGAGTCTGTAGTCCAGCTCATGGAGCTTTGAATGAATGAACAGGCTCTTTGTTTTTTGTGTTTGTGCTTATCTTCTTCTTGGCTTGGCCTGGCTGAGTCCTTAGCTCCGCAAGGACCTCGGAGGTCTTCACTAATCTTGAAGTCTTGCACATACACCTTCCTCGGGTCCTTATTATGTTAGGGGCTCAAGGGGTCTTTGGAGCTCGCCCCGTGAGAACGGGGAGGTCCAGATCCGCTGGCCATGTGGCGGGCCCGGAGCTCTCCTCTGAGAAGATGGAGGTCCGACCCTGTGGGACACGTGGGGCCTTCGGAGCTCACCCCTGCGGAGGGGGCGAGGCCCGGCTCTGCCGGCCACGTGGCGGGACCGGAGCTACCATTTGAGGAGACGGGAGCTCCGGCCCCGCCGGGCACGTGGGGCCTCCGGAGCCCGCCCCTGCGGAGGGGGCTGACGCGACCCGCTCAACCGAGACAGGACACTCACCCGGGAATCACATTGGGTGGTGCCGTGTTATGCGGCACCCAACAACACACATATGAGGAACAATGTATTACATAAAACAATAGCGGAAGCTTACAAGTTTTTCTTTGTAAATACTTTACATCAAGTAACTACAGCGGAAGTCTTTATCAACTCACATCGAATAACTAAGAGCACCCGAGATGAAGTCCAGCCCGCGGACTCCTCTCGCTAGCAACACGAAGACAAGCAGCAGCGGCTGGGTTCTCCATGTGTTACCTGACTCGGGAGTTCCCGAGTCCCACCGGACAACCTTCTTCTCAGCATCGTTGTTAACCTGCAAAACCACTTATATAGCAAGCGTGAGCACATAGGCTCAGCAAGTCTGACCCGTCTCTCCTAAACAAGAAACTCTACATGCACGATGGTTTCAAATGGGTCGGCTAGATTTGCATAAGGGACTCGCCTAAAGTTGATCCTTAACTTTCATATTTTAAGCCTCATTGTGCAGACCTTGAGCCGAAAAGCATCGCAACTCCACAATCAAACAAGAAACGCTTTGTTGCGATGCTCCTTGCACAAAGTGAAAGTAAACTTTAATGAGCCTATCTCTAATTCAATCATGGTTGCAATACGAGTTATAGCACAGCCTTATCAAGTTCGAAGATAAACAATTCCAGTTGTTACTACGTCAAGACGCAGTGGGCAAGTATGCTCATATAACCGCGAGCGACGGTGATTCGAATCAGTACACGCCCGGACTACACGACACGTACACCCGTACTCTGAGTTGCCGGCAGCAACCTCGACTGACGTTGTACGCGGCCACCTTTCCCAAGATCTTCCACATTGGACGCAGTCCAACTGCCCCGAGTACGCAAGCTCCCTCAAGGTACATACCCGCTGTGGTATGTTCTTGAGCGAGGTACCTCCTGCTACCCTGACGCCGAAAGCCTAAGGCAGTTGGAAAAGTTCCACTATGGATCTCCCAAGGTACATCGGTTTCCTGGGTCCCATATAGCCTGTATGTGCCCGGTACACAACTCAAACTTGTCCAACAGGGCCAAGTACGGACGGGCCTTAACCGACACAGGCAGGGCTATGCACGCACGGCCTGCAACCTGCTGTCTCTAAACCTCCCTGCCCGGTCTCCATTTCTTAAGTGTGAACTTTCCTCATCTTTTCTAATTCGGACCCGTCCCGAGTAAACCAGCCCTAAACTCGCGAGTAGATTCCAACTACTCGTCTTCTACCGGACGTTTCCTACTAACATTAGCGTAGCCAAATTCCTTCGAGGAGTTGCTATTCTACCTATCCTCTCTTAGGTATTTCTGGTCATGCAAGTGGGGTTTTCAATATCATCTAGACGTAATGCAATCAACGATGCAAAGCTATGATCTCTACAAATGGAAATGCTTTATAAAACTGTTCAAATGCAAACCGGGGCTTGCCTGTTTTGCAGGTGACTACTGTTACAATCAGTTAGTGACAATCACTTGGAGCTTGATCACTTGTTCTCCTCCTCCTTGATCTTCACTTCAAGTCCTTCTCACCTTCTTCACGTATATGCTACACGATATGATCATGCATATGTATTTAATTGAAAAGTTTTTGCTCATAAGATCTAAAGACCATTTTAAAACTGGAACTTTGTTTAAGAATTTAAAATGACACTGGTGCTAGTGGTTTGGGTTGGGCCTAAACACTAAGATCAAGTGTTGAGTGCTTCTTCCCACTTAAGTGTTGATCACCTTAAGAGATCACACATGACAGTGGTGATCCAGAGCTCTAATGGAGCTGAGAATTTTCATGTGAGTTCCTTGTCATAAGAAAGTCCTCTGGACCAAAATTTAGCACATTTCATGGAATGGTTTATTCAGAATAATTCTCTAAGTGTTTAGTCAAAGATGAATTAATTCTGAGGTAACATCCATGTTCATGTCAAACTCAGTGAACCACAATTTTAATTATAGTTTATAGAGTCTACATGGATTTTCCTAGGATTTTTGGAGCTAAGAATTTCCCAGAACTGAATTTACAAGTTTTGGAAATTCTCTGAAAATGTTTCTGTATTCATTTGAATACAGGAACTTACAATCTGAAATACCCTGATTAATTCAACTCCAAATGAGCCGAAACTTTTACAGGAGTCTAATAACACCCTATAGAATATTCTGGCAAAATTTGAGGATTTTTGGATAAACCAAACTCCCTCTAAAATTCTTTTACTGAAAAGATTTAAAGAATTTTCCAGAATTAAATAAAGACTTTCATACAAATTGGGTTGCATATTTGGATAGAGTTTGTCAATCTGAAACTAACCCAATTTGAATCACTAATTTTGGAGGTTCCTAGCAAAAGTTATGCTCTTCTAAAGTTTGGGGGAAAATCTGGGATTTGAATAAATCCGCGGAAAAGTTTAAACCTGACTGTGGCCATGGGGCACGTGTCACTTACAGAATCAAAGGCACACGGGGCCACACATATTCCTCTGTGCAGTCACACGGGATCCCACAGCCACAGAGGATCAGGGTTTTAAACTCTCTCTCACTGACGACTGGGCCCGCCGACCCCTTCTTCTACCTCGGGTCAGTTCCCGCGCTCCGGGTGCCCGCGCCGCCGCCCTCGCCGTAGATCGCCGGAACTCGATCTTACGGCCTCTGCTCGAGCCCTTGCTTGCCACCAGAGCCTAACCTGCCCTACTGAGCACGATGGTAAGGTTTCCCCGAGCCGGCAAAACCTCTATGGTGGCTAGCGACGCTGCGGCAGCCCGACACTTCATCGGCGACGTCGGCCGGCCATCCTAGTGCACCAACAGATCGACAAAATGGTGCTACAGCACCAGTGAACGATGGGGAAGCTCGGCCTAGCCTCAAAAACGTTCGAGAATGATGGCAAACATGCTTTCACCGTGCGACCGCGGTCCCCCGGTTCGGTCGCCGGTAGAAACCCATGAAATACTCGGTCTATGTGCAGTTTTAGGCTAGAACCGTGAAGGGCAAAGGATCGCCTATCGCTTTGGGCCCTTCGTGCAAACTTTGACGAACAAAGATTGAGAATTGGGAAGGAATTCGGGATTACCGTGCCGGAAGGTCAGATGGAGTACGCCGGAGCAACTTTTCAAAATTCCCTCCTGGTGATGCATGGCACGGTCTGATCTTTGGAGGGGAGCAGCAGGGTGCCTTGGCGCGTCCAGAGGCGCTGGTACTTGGCCGTGACAAGCGCCCGGTTGGGCTGCCCGCGGAAGCCTCCTTTTCAGGTCATATTCGGCCTTCGTGCGGCCGCGTTGCTCCCGGGGTTGGAGAACCGATCACCGGTCAGGGACGCGGTGAGGAGGGAGAGGGAGCTGCGCCGGTGCTATCCGGCTACTGACTAGCTGCTGTTCGCGCCCGTTTGGACCGGCTGTCGAGCAAACGACGGCGGCGGCGTACTCGCTCGGCTCTGCGGGAGGGAGAGGAAGAGCCTCTGTGCTCTGTCCGTGAGCAGAGGGAGAGCACGTTGTGGATGGATGAGGGTGCTGAGGGGGGGGGCTGTATCGGTGCTGGAGTCGGTTGCGGTGGCGGCCGACCAGCTGCGGTTGTGCTGTCCCGAGCAGCTGCTGTCGCTCCCCTGAAGGCAGCAAAACAAAGACCCATCTCTTTTGTGTAGATATTTTGGTACCTATGACATGTGGGTCCCATCTCCCCCTTATCTCTCCAAAATATCTCAACAATCTGCAAATGATGAAATTCAACTGTGTGGAGTTGAAAATTTAACTGCATTTGAATAATTGGGCACAATTCATCCAAATTCAAATAGGTATTTGAATTCTTTGTCTTTTAAAGTCCATTTTGTAAAATGGGTTGCAAACTATTTCTATAAATCATGAAACTTTGCACACCCCCTAATTTGGACTCAAGGAATTCAAATATGAAATCTGATTTTTATTTTGGCTGCTGCAAATGAGATTTTTAGCACAACAGTTTTGAATTCCATTGTGTTTTTCTCAATTAAATTTTTGTTTGAACAGATTGTTCCAAATCTGATTTTTGTTTTCTCACACATATGGGAAATTCCCATCCTTGTTTTAGACCCCTCTAGGGTTCCAAGTTCTCCAATGAACATTTGACTTGTGTGAAGAAAGCCCTCATGTGTGTTATCACATGTGGGAAAAGTTTTAACAAGTCCCAAATTTCATACACATGAAACAAAACTTTGCAAACAAGTGTTTCTTTGTATTCATAATTTTGGGACCTTTACATTCCTCCCCCCTTAAAAGGAATCTCGTCCCGATATTCAAAGGAAGAACGAGGTGGGAGGTAATTACAAGGTTTATGACAAAAGCTCTGGGTAATTCTTGTGGATGTAATCTTCGGTTTCCCACGTCGCCTCTTCCGGGGTATGATTACTCCACAGGACTTTGTAAAATTTCAAAGTCCGGTTCCTGGTGATCCGGGTCTTTTCGTCGATAATCCGAATAGGTTGCTCGACGTAGGTGAGATCCGGCTTCAACTCGTCGATGTCTTCGGTGCGGATGGCAGCTGTAAACTTGAGACACCTCCGCAGCTGGGATACGTGAAATATGTCGTGAATACCGCCAAGGCTTGCCGGTAGTTCCAGCCGGTAGGCTACGTTTCCGCACTTCTCCGTTATAGCAAACGGACCGATGAATCGGGGAGCAAGTTTCCCCTTGACACCGAACCGATGAATCCCCTTCATCGGAGACACACGAAGATACACGTGCTCTCTGACATTGAAATGCAGCGGTCGACGTCTCTGGTCCGCGTAGCTCTTTTGACGAGATTGGGCAGCTTTGAGGTTTTCTTGTATTATCCGAACTCTCTCTTCGGCTTCATTGACAAGATCAACCCCGAATGTTACTCGTTCACCGGATTCGCACCAATTCAATGGTGTACGGCACTTCCGGCCGTATAGAGCTTCATATGGTGCCATCTTAATGCTCGTCTGATATCCGTTGTTGTACGAGAACTCCGCCAGCGGTAAGTGGTCATCCCAGCTCTTACCGTGGTGGATGGCACATGCTCTTAGCATATCCTCTAGTATTTGATTCACCCTCTCAGTTTGCCCATCGGTTTGAGGGTGATATGCAGAGCTTCTAATCAACTTTGTCCCCAAGGAGGTATGTAGCTGTTCCCAGAAACGGGCTACGAACAGCGATCCTCTATCTGACACAATGGTGCGGGGAACTCCATGTAAGCACAAGACCCGTGCTATGTACAGCTCCGCATACTGCCTTACGTTGTACCTAGTATGCACAGGGATGAAGTGTGCCGATTTGGTTAACTGGTCCACGATTACCCAAATCGAATCATGGTTGTGGGAGGTCATCGGCAACCCGACGATGAAGTCCATACTCAAGTCTTTCCACTTCCATGCCGGTACTTGCAATGGCTGCAACAGGCCTGACTTCTTCATATGGTCGGCCTTGACTCTTCGACACGTATCACACTCTGAAACGTACTTTGCGACTTCACGTTTCATACGTGTCCACCAAAACTTCTTCCGGAGATCTTGGTACATTTTATTACTGCCCGGATGAATGGAAAACTTGGACAAATGAGCTTCATCCAAAATTTTCTTCCGTAGTCCCATATCCCGGGGTACTACAATCCGGTCGTTGAACCACAAAGTACCCTCATCATCCTTCCGGAAGCACTTCATTTCTCTGTTGTCTATCCTTCGCCGTATGTGAGACATACCCTTGTCTTTCCGTTGAGCTTCAATGATCTCCTCTCGGATGGTAGGAATGAGAGCGAGATTATAGAGAGCTCCATACGGGATGACACGGAGGCTTGGTTCTTTATCATCCATTTCAGCAATAGTTAGGTGATGGATATGCGCCTTACGACTGAGCGCATCGGCGACCACATTCGCCTTTCCTGGATGATAATGAATTTCCAGTTCATAGTCCTTAATGAGCTCTAGCCATCTTCGTTGCCTCATGTTCAATTCTTTCTGAGTGAAGATGTATTTCAAGCTCTTGTGGTCGGTGTAGAGGTGTACAAGATTTCCGAGCAAGTAATGCCTCCACATCTTCAAAGCAAGGACCACGGCAGCTAACTCAAGATCGAGAGTTGGATAATGCTGCTCGTGAGTTCTGAGTTGACGAGATCCATAAGCGACCACTCGTCTTTCTTGCATCAGCACGCAGCCAAGACCGATGCCAGATGCATCGCAATAAACGTCGAATGGCTTCGTTGTATCCGGCTGAGCAAGAACTGGGGCTGTTGTGAGATGCTTCACTAAGGTATTGAAAGCTTGTTCACACGCAGCACCCCACATAAATCTGGTGTTCTTCTTTAATAATTCTGTCATCGGTTTAGCAATCTTGGAAAAACTCGGAATAAACCTCCGGTAGTAACCCGCTAAACCGAGGAAGCTTCGGATTTCACGTACTGACTTTGGTGACTCCCATTTCTGCACTTGGATAATCTTACTCGGATCTACAGCGATGCCCTCCGCTGAAATGACGTGCCCGAGAAAAGGTACTTGATTAATCCAGAATTCACACTTGCTGAATTTTGCATAGAGCTGATGATCTCGCAATCTTTGTAGCACAATATGCAGATGTTCAACATGTTCTTCCTCTGACTTGGAGTACACCAAGATATCGTCGATGAAGACAACGACGAATTTATCCAACTCCGGCATGAACACTGAATTCATCAGGTACATAAAGTGTGCCGGGGCGTTGGTCAAACCAAAAGACGTAACGAGATACTCATACAGCCCGTATCTCGTTGAGAATGCCGTCTTCGGAATATCTTCTGCCCGGATTTTAATCTGGTGATATCCGGACCGAAGATCCATCTTTGAAAATACCTTCGCACCCACTAATTGATCGAAGAGCATATCAATGCGAGGTAGTGGATACTTGTTCTTGATGGTAACGGCATTCAAAGGACGATAATCAACACAAAGCCGTAGTGTTTCGTCCTTCTTCTTGACAAACAACGCTGAACAACCCCATGGTGATGAACTCGGTCGTATAAAGCCCTTGCTCATTAGGTCATTCAGCTGTGTCTTCAATTCTACCAGTTCATTGGGTGCCATCTTGTACGGCCTTCGTGATATCGGTGTTGTTCCCGGTATGAGTTCAATCTTGAACTCAACGTCTCGTTCGGGCGGCATGCCCGGTAAATCTTCGGGAAACACATCCGGATACTCTCGTACCACCGGAATGTCCTCTATCTTGACAGCTTCCGTGTGGTTCACTGTTGCAATCTGCTGCCGTCTGGCGCCCAGAATTAATATATGAAGACCGTGCTGTGGGGAGTGGAGCTCAACGGTCCTGGAGCTGATGTTAAGAACCGCTCTGTGGTAATTCAACCACGACATCCCCAAAATGATGTCGATCTTCAGACCTTCAAGAATAATGAGGGTCGTAGGGTATATTTTACCCCCCAAACAAAGAGGTGCTCGGGAGACAACCTCGCTTGCGGTACTGCTGCCCCCGGGCGAAGATATGAGGTATTGCCTCTTTGTATAAACGGTTTGGAGCTGATGTTGAGCCACAAAAGATTGGCTAATGAAGTTGTGTGTGGCACCGGAATCAAAGAGAACTAAAACCTGTAGCTGATTCAGAGAAAACATCCCTGCTAAAGCGGCTTCTCCTTCCGGAATATCATCAATCACAGTATAGTGAATGTTGCCCCTTATCTGCCCTCCTATCTGCAGATTGAGGTATGGGTCGTATTGTTGTAAATATGATGACCCGCATCCTTGAATTCCCTCCGAACATTGCCTAGCATAATGGCCCTTACGCCCACAAGTAAGACACGGATGCCTCTCCGGTTCTTCGTTGACTTGCGGTGGACTGCTAGGTACATATGGCTGCAGCGATGGAGCACAAACCACCGTCTGATGCTGCGGCAGTGGAGGTGGTGCAAGTTGTAGAACTTGACCAGTAATCAATCTCTGAGGAGTTGATCGTACAGGTGGCCTCCATCTTTCACCGGGTGGCGTTTGATACACCAAACGGTACTTCTGAGGCACAAAACTTGTGCTAGCCTGCTCGATCTCACTCATCTTTCTCTTCTCCGCCTGCCACTCAAGTGTCGGCTTCTCTTGAATGAAAGCCGCATCGACCATGTCGGTGTAACTGCCGTTATTGTGTACGGCCAGCATTTCCCGTAATATGGCACTCAGGCCATGGAAAAATAGGTCACACCGTGCCTCTTCTTTCGCCACATATTCGGAAGCATATTGGGCCAAAAGATTAAATCTTCTGACATACTCGAGGACACTCATGTCCCCTTGCTTCAAGCCCAAAAATTCCTCCCGCTTTGCCTTGACAATACCTAGTGGTATGTAACGAGTACGAAAGGCTTCACAAAACTCCCTCCATGTCACTTGATGGTCCTCCGGAATGGTGGCAAAATGATCCATCCACCAGTTTCCGGCTGCTCCATGGAGTTGTTGAGCGGCAAACTTTGTCTTCTGGTAATCATCACACTGGAGTACTCCAAATTTTGACTCCATGACACGAAGCCATTGATCTGCTTCGACAGGTTCGGTGGCTTCAGTAAAGATAGGCGGTTGAGTCGCCAAGAAGTCCAGATAAGCGTTCCGAGGTGGAACGACTTGTTGCGTGTTCTGGAGTACGCCTTGCTGTACCAAAGCTTGGAGTAAGCGTGTGTGTTCTTGTGTTGCTTCTTGGAGTAGCCTAGCATTCTCTTGATTAGACTCGACAACTCGAGTCATAAGATCCATCCATTCCGTGGATGGTGGTTCCGACGGTGGAATGGAAGCATCACCGCCTCGACGAGAACTTCCGGCCCTACTCCTTGAGCGATTACGAACCATACTGCAAAATATAGTTGAGATGAGTTAAACAAGAACTCAGAAGTATGTGATACTAATGGAAACATGATTATGTCAAAACTTTATGAAAGTAGTAACAAAATTCATGTTTACAAAACTCCTTAGTAGGCATAATTATTCAGCCTATCTGTACAGGATAGACCTTTACGCACTATCTCCAGATTTTGATCTAGTTAAGGGCATCTTCATAAATCAAGTTGCATACCAAAGTTAAAGTTAACTTCAGTATATTTCCAACGAGTACTCATGTGCCCCCAGATCATCTCTGGATTAAAAGTTATGATTTTCCAAAGTTTGACAGAATTCCTGGATAAAATTTGCCAGCACCTCCTTTGTACGTGGCTGATTTTATCACAGTTGTATATGTAATACAATAAGAACCTGAACAAACTTTGAACTACAACAATGTTGCACATTTCATAACCTATCCAATGGTGTATCATAGGCTTCTTAAGGGTTTCTCTACAGAAAGTTATGGTTTAAAAACAGAAAGGTCCAGAGAGGTTTTGTTACTGTCCTGGTTCTGGACAGTTCATATTCCTCTGAACTTTCTACCCATTTAGCATGTGATTTGGCTCTGTAGGTCTGCAAAGAAGTTGTAGATCACTTGAAAATCTTTCCAGAACTGTATCATACACATTAATTGGGTCAAGCTACTCAAAGTTATGCTCTGTTGAAGTCCAGCACAAATTTCTGCTGAAAGCAGAGCACTCTGTTTTTGAAATCTTTGAAGTCTAATCTTCCTCTCATTTGAATCTTAGCTCAAAATAAGAGTTCAGTAACTAATATTTGTTTCAAACTTCCATTTTTATTTGAAAGTTAGTTCATGAGTCATTTCTTCGAAGGAAAGGGGTTATTATGTTTAGTACGGCGTCGATGCACCGTAAGAAGCATGTCGGTACTACGTAGCCTCACCAAAAGAAAATCCTAACCGGATTATACCGGAATAACGTATCTTAGGTGGCACTAAAACGGTCACTCGCAAACGTGTACTATTCATACTACGGTTTCGTGGTTAATCCTGCATAAGTCACACTCAATCGTCAGGTCCGGCTGCACACCGAACCCGGTATCCATACATTTTTTACACCCGTCCGTCATCACTCGCACAGGTGTTCTCAAGCCAAACATGCCTTGAGCTACGTGTTCACGTTACTAACCATGTGACGGGGTTTCCCAAATTGCACCATGCACGCCTGGGACAGACGTTGCTCGAGTACCCCAAACGACATGAAGAGTCGTAGAGAATACTAAAGCGGATCGGGTTACCTGCCACCCGTGGGGTCCACCCTTCAGCTTGTGCGCACTGGTGGACAGCGCTTACGTGCACCCCCCAAGACATAAATCATCCCGAGATGCACGATTTTCCGACACAACAAATAAGTTAGGTTGCCACCTTCATATTAAGCTAACAGTAATCCTTATGTGGGCCTAGTACCGTATCCTCACCGTAACCTAAATTTTTGTCGTAATACCTTCCTTGTTCCGTGTGCTATTACCAATGCGGCTCTGATACCACGATGACGCGACCCGCTCAACCGAGACAGGCCACTCGCCCGGGAATCGCATTGGGTGGTGCCGTGTTATGCGGCACCCAACAACACACATATGAGGAACAATGTATTACATAAAACAATAGCGGAAGCTTACAAGTTTTTCTTTGTAAATACTTTACATCAAGTAACTACAGCGGAAGTCTTTATCAACTCACGTCGAATAACTAAGAGCACCCGAGATGAAGTCCAGCCCGCGGACTCCTCTCGCTAGCAACACGAAGACAAGCAGCAGCGGCTGGGTTCTCCATGTACGGATCTACTATGGATCTCCCAAGGTACATCGTTTTCCTGGGTCCCATATAGCCAGTATGTGCCCGGTACACAACTCAAACTTGTCCAACAGGGCCAAGTACGGACGGGCCTTAACCGACACAGGCAGGGCTATGCACACACGGCCTGCAACCTGCTGTCTCTAAACCTCCCTGCCCGGTCTCCATTTCTTAAGTGTGAACTTTCCTCATCTTTTCTAATTCGGACCCGTCCCGAGTAAACCAGCCCTAAACTCGCGAGTAGATTCCAACTACTCGTCTTCTACCGGACCTTTCCTACAAACATTAGCGTAGCCAAATTCCTTCGAGGAGTTGCTATTGTACCCTTCCTCTCTTAGGTATTTCTGGTCATGCAAGTGGGGTTTTCAATATCATCTAGACGTAATGCAATCAACGATGCAAAGCTATGATCTCTACAAATGGAAATGCTTTATAAAACTGTTCAAATGCAAACCGGGGCTTGCCTGTTTTGCAGGTGACTACTGTTACAATCAGTTAGTGACGATCACTTGGAGCTTGATCACTTGTTCTCCTCCTCCTTGATCTTCACTTCAAGTCCTTCTCACCTTCTTCACGTATATGCTACACGATATGATCATGCATATGTATTTAATTGAAAAGCTTTTGCTCATAAGATCTAAAGACCAATTTAAAACTGGAACTTTGTTTAAGAATTTAAAATGACACTGGTGCTAGTGGTTTGGGTTGGGCCTAAACACTAAGATCAAGTGTTGAGTGCTTCTTCCCACTTAAGTGTTGATCACCTTAAGAGATCACACATGACAGTGGTGATCCAGAGCTCTAATGGAGCTGAGAATTTTCATGTGAGTTCCTTGTCACAAGAAAGTCCTCTGGACCAAAATTTAGCACATTTCATGGAATGGTTTATTCAGAATAATTCTCTAAGTGTTTAGTCAAAGATGAATTAATTCTGAGGTAACATCCATGTTCATGTCAAACTCAGTGAACCACAATTTTAATAATAGTTTATAGAGTCTACATGGATTTTCCTATGATTTTTGGAGCTAAGAATTTCCCAGAACTGAATTTACAAGTTTTGGAAATTCTCTGAAAATGTTTCTGTATTCATTTGAATACAGGAACTTACAATCTGAATTACCCTGATTAATTCAACTCCAAATGAGACGAAACTTTTACAGGAGTCTAATAACACCCTATAGAATATTCTTGCAAAATTTGAGGATTTTTGGATAAACCAAACTCCCTCTAAAATTCTTTTACTGAAAAGGTTTAAAGAATTTTCCAGAATTAAATAAAGACTTTCGTACAAATTGGGTTGCATATTTGGATAGAGTTTGTCAATCTGAATCTAACCCAATTTGAATAACTAAATTTGGATGTTCCTAGCAAAAGTTATGCTCTTCTAAAGTTTGGGGAAAAATCTGGGATTTGAATAAATCCCGGGAAAAGTTTAAACCTGACTGTGGCCATGGGGCACGTGTCACTTACAGAATCAAAGGCACACGGGGCCACACATATTCCTCTGTGCAGTCACACGGGATCCCACAGCCACAGAGGATCAGGGTTTTAAACTCTCTCTCACTGACGACTGGGCCCGCCGACCCCTTCTTCTACCTCGGGTCAGTTCCCGCGCTCCGGGTGCCCGCGCCGCCGCCCTCGCCGGAGATCGCCGGAACTCGATCTTCCGGCCTCTGCTCGAGCCCTTGCTCGCCGCCAGAGCCTAACCTGCCCTACTGAGCACGATGGTAAGGTTTCCCCGAGCCGGCAAAACCTCTATGGTGGCTAGCGACGCTGCGACAGCCCGGCACTTCATCGGCGACGTCGGCCGGCCATCCTAGTGCACCAACAGTTCGACAAAATGGTGCTACAGCACCAGTGAACGATGGGGAAGCTCGGCCTAGCCTCAAAAACGTTCGAGAATGATGGCAAACATGCTTTCACCGTGCGACCGCGGTCCCCCGGTTCGGTCGCCGGTAGAAACCCATGAAATACTCGGTCTATGTGCAGTTTTAGGCTAGAACCGTGAAGGGCAAAGGATCGCCTATCGCTTTGGGCCCTTCGTGCAAACTTTGACAAACAAAGATTGAGAATTGGGAAGGATGTAAAAGTCCCAAAAATGTGTATGAATAAAAAACTAAAGTTTGAGTTCATATGTGTGGCCAAGAAATGAAAAAAAATGGGACTTGCTAAAACTTTTCTTCATGCAAAGTAATACATGGATGAACATCCAACATGAGGTTCACCTTTTTACTTAAAAGTGTTGGACCAATAAGGAGTTAAATACCTCTTTGCATGTGAGTTTAAAATTCAGATTTGAAAATTCAAAGTTCACACATATGGTAACCCAAAAACTTTGAACTAACATGCAGCCATATAGTTGAGTTTTTAGGGAAAAGGTTATCACCAACTTTTCAATTGTAGGGTGGGCTCAAAGGAGAGCTAAAGAGAAGAAATTGCAAATTCTAGACCGAATTCAGATTTAGTCTTGCAAATTCAAACTGAATTTGAAGAATTCAAATTCTAGCCCACTTTTTTTTAAAACATAGAATTTTGGGGAGTGAAAAGATCAGCTTGAGAAGATATTTGGTGAAGAAATGGGAGGTGGGACCCACAGGTCATAGAGCTAAAGGAGGAGACTTACTCCCTATGTTTTGCTCTCGGTGGGAACTTTTCCCGAGCAGCTTGCGAGCGCCACCGAGCAGCTTGCCGGTGACAGCTCCTGCTGCCGGTCTCCACGCGCTGGCGCCCTGGGGTCGGTCCTGGCCGCACCCCCAACGTGATAACGTGCCCCCCGGCCAAAGCAAGGCACAATTGCTTTCTCCTCCTCGCAAAGAAACCGAGAGCAGAGCACCTCATCGGCGCTGCTCCACCGCCCCTGTCTCCCGGCCAGCCCAGCGCCTCTCCGGCAAGCTCAAGAGGTCACAGAGGTGCGCCAGGAGGTACTGATCCTCATCCCGTCGTCCTCTTGCTTTCCCCCGACGCCGGCTCGCCGGAATTCGAGTTTTGGCACCGGCGCACGTATAAAACAGCATGTGTTTAATTCGGGAAATTCTCCCAAACCGATTGATCACACCTCTTACAATTCAAACCACAGAAACTAGATGCCCTAGCGCCCTCCCACGCCGAAAACCAAAGGAAACCGACCCTCCTAGACCCCGGGCGACGAGAAATCATCGCCGGCGGCCAAAACTGCCATGGTCCACGGTGAGGACTAGGTTGCAGCCACTTCCTGCATGATCTGATCCCCGTTCCATGTTCCTAGAACCATAGGGATGCTGTAGGACATCATAGCTCGCCGGGAGATGCCTTGGACACGCTGGAACGCGTCCATGTCGAGCTCCCGAGCCGCCCCGCCGGTGCCGACCCACCTACAGCCGTTTTCATGCGGGGAAACCTTGCCCGGCAGCTGCGCCACGTTCCCAGGAGCATGTAGGGCGAAACCGGAGCTCATTTGGTGGAGAAATGAGGGAGAACGAGCCATGCCAAGTTTTCTGCTGGTGTGCACCCACGGGCTCTGGCGGGAGGTTGAAGAAGCACCTGACCCGTGGGCCCCACGCGCGACTGTGCTGTTTAAAAATCAAACAGAGAGTTGTGCAAACTTGTAAAATGCATAACTTGGTGTAGGAAGCTCCAAAAATAGTGAGATAAATTTTGTTGGATTCCTTTAAGAAAGTACTATCCAGAGGTACAACCAAATTTGTATGAAACGAATTATTTAATTCTGGAAAATTCTTGGAATTTTTCTGAAAAAGAATTATAGAGGGAGTTTGGTTTATCCAAAAATACCCAAATTTTGCCAGAATATTCTTTAGCATATTTTTGACCTTATAGCAAATTTTCAGCTCATTTGAAGATCATTTGAGTAGGAATTTGCTAAAAACAATCTGCTGTGTTCATAAGAGTCCAGAAACATTTTCAGAAAATGTTTCCCACTTCAAAAATCGGTTCTGAGCAATCCATAGCTCCAAAAATCATAGGAAAATTTAGGCAAGCTCTCTGGGACATACTTGGAATTGTATTCACTTAGTTGGGCATGAAGATGCACATTACTACAGAATTAATTCTATTGAGTACAAATGCTTAAAGAATTGTTCTGGGAGAACTACCCAAGTAAAAGGGCTGAATTTTGGACCAGATGACTCTCATGTGATCAAAAACTCACATGTAAATTATCAGCCCAAGATGAGTCCTGGAACTCCCTGTTCTTATTCTCCATACTTATGTATAAGGGAAAAATACATAAGAGATATTGTGAGAATTATGGAGGACACAATATGACTCCACATTAGCTGCAATTTGGCAAGCTAAATCCTTAGGTAGTATAGATCCTTCTGTAAAAGTTTTGGGGCCATTGGAGTTCTTGTTCTTCAGTTGCACTCAAATCTTTTCAGCTTATCTATTATGTTCATTAGAGAAAAGGGTTAGTGTATAGCTAAGGGCCTTAAGGTCAAATTAGATTAATTCTGTTCTTTGCACAACAGAGGTAAACCAAGCCATGCTTGGCTTTTCCACACAACCTCTGTTCTTAAGAAAGTAATTCTATAACTTCTTTCCATTACATCCCATGAAACATATGCATATGCATTTCAATAGGGACCACAACGAAGGGGACTCAAAGGAGTGATTCATCAAAGTGGATCAAGCTCCGGAGAGTCAAGGGTGGATCTGCAAGGATACTAACTGCTTATATACGACTACCCTGCAAAACAGGCAAGCTCCGGTTTGCATTTAACAGCTGTTAAGTTTTTATTTTGTACTCACTTTCGGTCAAGATATGAACTGTGCATTAGGTCTAGTGATTGATACTCCTCTTGCATAGCCAAATGACCCATGGAGTATTGGGTAGGTGTCTTTCACCGTGTAGAACTGCCATGCTTAAGTACGGTTCGGTAGAAGTCGAGTGGTGAGATGCTACTCGCAGATTTAGGAACAACAGGGGCATACGGGATTGGTTCGTAATTGAATTAGCAAGTTAAAGTTGAGACCGGAAGGTTGTAGGAGCAGCAGGACATAGGGGCCTGGGTGCTGTAGACCTGTCCGTGTCGGTCAAGGACCGATCCGTATGCGGCCCTGTTGAACAAGTTTGAGTTGTGTACCGGACTCATGCTGGCTATATGGGACCCAGTAAACCGATGTACCTCGGGAAGCTATCGTTGGGACTTTTCGGGTCGCCTCAGGCGGACGGCCGGTGTGCAGTATGTGGGGAATATTCTCATGACATCTCACATCGGAAGGTGCACCATGAGAGTAGCTACTGTACGGGGCGACTTGATCGATTCAGCGGGGGTGAAACGGGGGAAAGGCTGCCACGTACGACCTCAGTGATGGTTGTTGTAGGCAACGTCGAGTACGGGCGTACGTGTCGTGTAGTCCGGGTGTTATTGATTCGAATCACCGTCGCTCGCGGAATGGACCGAGCATACTTGTTCTCACAGTCGTGACGTAGTAAGAACTTGTATGAGAAAGGAACTAATCATATTGATGTGAAGTATTATACTAGTGTTGTATTGGATCTCGATGAATAGGCTAGTGCAAACTCGATTCTTTTATGCCATGAGCAATTTACATCGGGGGAAAACGTTTCTTGTTTGATTGTGGACTTCCGATGTAGCGTGCCCAGGGTTACTTAAAATGCTGCAATTAATACTTGAAAGTAAGGATTCACTTTTAGGCGAGTTAATTATGCTTATGCCATCCTATGTTAGGTTCATAACCTCACTTAGAGTTTCATGTTTAGGGTGACGGTTAAGTCTTGCTGAGCGTTATGCTCACGGATGCTATCCGAGTTGTTTTGCAGGTAATTGACTCGCTGATTATGAGAAGGGGTGCCGATGAGACTCGGGAACCTCCGAGTGCTTACTCTAAAAGCATCCTCGCCGCTGCAGATTGTCTTCGTGTTGCTAGTAAGAAACGTCCGCGGGCTGGACCGTTTCTTTGTTGCTAGTTTAGATATGAGTCGTGAGAGTGATAGTCTTCCGCTGTAGTTTACTCTGATATACTTATTTGTAAAACAATCTTGTACGCTTCCGCAAACTATTTATGTAATATGATGTATGTTCATCAACCCGTGTGCTGTTGGGTGCCGCATAACACGGCACCACCCGACGAGGTCCCGTGGGGCCGACTCAGCGTGGCATCAGAGCCTGTTACACATGGTATCTGAGCCGTTTCACATGGCATCAGAGCTGTTACAAAGGAATTCGGGATTACCGTGCCGGAAGGTCAGATGGAGTACGCCGGAGCAACTTTTCAAAATTCCCTCCGGGTGATGCATGGCACGGTCTGATCTTTGGAGGGGAGCAGCAGGGTGCCTTGGCGCGTCCAGAGACGCTGGTACTTGGCCGTGACAAGCGCCCGGTTGGGCTGCCCGCGGAAGCCTCCTTTTCAGGTCATATTCGGCCTTCGCGCGGCCGCGTTGCTCCCGGGGTTGGAAAGCCGATCACCGGTCAGGGACGCGGTGAGGAGGGAGAGGGAGCTGCGCCGGTGCTATCCGGCTACTGACTAGCTGCTGTTCGCGCCCGTTTGGACCGGCTGTCGAGCAAACGACGGCGGCGGCGTACTCGCTCGGCTCTGAGGGAGGGAGAGGAAGAGCCTCTGTGCTCGGTCCGTGAGCAGAGGGAGAGCACGTTGTGGATGGATGAGGGCGCTGAGGGGGGGCTGTATCGGCGCTGGAGTCGGTTGCGGGGGCGGCCGACCAGCTGCGGTTGTGCTGTCCCGAGCAGCTGCTGTCGCTCCCCTGAAGGCAGCAAAACAAAGACCCATCTCTTTTGTGTAGATATTTTGGTACCTATGACATGTGGGTCCCATCTCCCCCTTATCTCTCCAAAATATCTCAACAATCTGCAAATGATGAAATTCAACTGTGTGGAGTTGAAAATTTAACTGCATTTGAATAATTGGGCACAATTCATCCAAATTCAAATAGGTATTTGAATTCTTTGTCTTTTAAAGTCCATTTAGCAAAATGGGTTGCAAACTATTTCTATAAATTATGAAACTTTGCACACCCCCTAATTTGGACTCAAGGAATTCAAATATGAAATCTGATTTTTATTTTGGCTGGTGCAAATGAGATTTTTAGCACAACAGTTTTGAATTCCATTGTGTTTTCTCAATTAAATTTTTGTTTGAACAGATTGTTCCAAATCTGATTTTTGTTTTCTCACACATATGGGAACTTCCCATCCTTGTTTTAGACCCCTCTAGGGTTCCAAGTTCTCCAATGAACATTTGACTTGTGTGAAGAAAGCCCTCATGTGTGTTATCACATGTGGGAAAAGTTTTAACAAGTCCCAAATTTCATACACATGAAACAAAACTTTGCAAACAAGTGTTTCTTTGTATTCATAATTTTGGGACCTTTACAGGGGCGAGGTCTGGATCCTCTGGTCTTGCGTTGGAGCTCTGGTCTTTCCTTGTGCGGTCCCCGTAGTGGCCCCCAGGTAGGTGTGGCCAATTGTTTGGGCGCACCTACCATACTCCTGCGGGGGAGCTAAGGCTGGGAGGTCCTGCACACCAGTAAGGTAAACGTAATTCTCCTTGGGGCTCTCCCTTCCCTATCTCATAGTCTTATTTGGCTTACGATCCTGATCCGGTATACAGGGCTTGGGTAATTCAGTGCACGAAGCGTCGGGGGCTCGGCTCCCTCCGAGGTCAGGGTACGGCCATATAGCCTCCAGTACCGGAACGTGATGCCGTGGAGGCAGAGTGTACAGGTTTTCAGTACGGAACCAGGCAAAGCGGCTGTACTCCACTGGACCACCGAAGGACAGGGTGTGCATACTTTGGGTCGGAACCAGGCAAAGCAGGCTACGCACCCTGGACCCCTCATGCACGGTGTAGGCTTTCCCTGGAGGAGACCAACTGGCACCGCAACACCTGACTGGGGGAGGCCCGAAAGGCCCCCTGGCCATCGGCAGGTACCTCAAACACGACAGTCTTCGGTAGGATAGCAAATGCCGACTAGGGGTGAGAATGGGAAAAGGAAGCTGAGTGCATGGTGAGCATACACAGGAAGTGCGGTCATAAAAATTAATATGTAATTTAAATGAGCACAAGGGAAGAGCAAAGCAGGACATGTTTCTTTCTATATAAATATCCATAGGAGGAAAGAAGGCTAAACATGGAGGCAACGACCCGCCCCATTAAGAAGGGAAGCAAGACTCTACGCGCTTAGGGTCGGAACCAGGTTAAGCTGAACGTAGTCCTGGACCGTCCCCTGAGACTTAGCTGCTCCGAGCGCTGTTCCTGGACTCTATGGAATCTATTACAGAAAGAAAAGATTGTCCTACTATTGCTCTAGGGATAGAACTTACGGAGGTGTTCTATGTTCCAAGGGTTCGGGAGCGGATCCCCATCCTCGGTGGAAAGGCGTACGCACCCCGGACGGCAAACTTCCGTGACTCGGAAGGGACCTTCCGAGCTAGGGGAGAGTTTGTCGGTCCCTTCGCGAGAAAGTATGCGTCGCAACACCAGGTCGCCTTCTTGCAGCTCTCGAATACGCACATACCTTTGGTGGAAGCGCCGCAGCGTTTGCCAGTACCGTGCATTGCGGAGTGCTGCATGTAATCGAGCCTCGTTGACGAGGTCGATGTCTTCACGCCGGAGGTTGTCCTGCACGGCTTCATCGTAAGCTCGGACACGGAGAGACCCCATGGTGATCTATGGGGGAAGCACAGCTTTGGCCCCGTACACCATGAAGAAGGGTGTCTCTCCGGTGGCCCGGCTCTGGGATGTCCGGTTAGCCCACAGTGTGCTCGGAAGCTCGTCCACCCACTTGGCACCATGTCTCTTCAAGCCGGCATAGGTGCGAGTCTTGAGGCCCCAAAGAATCTCGGCGTTGGCCCTCTTGACTTGCCCATTGTTCTTTGGGTGAGCAACGGAGGCATAGCACACCTGGATGCCGAGGTCTTCGCAGTAGTATTGGAACGCTGCGCTAGTGAACTGGGTCCCGTTGTTGGTGATGATTCTATTCGGGACCCCGAACCGGCAGACGATCGACTTGATGAACTTTACTGCGGATTGCTTGTTGATGGTGACGACGGGTGTAGCTTCCAGCCACTTGGTGAACATGTCGATGGCGACGTAAAGGTACCGGAATCCCCCGACGGCTTTGGGGAATGGTCCCAGGATGTCCAACCCCCATACGGCAAACGGCCACGAGGGCGGGATCATCTGAACTGCCTGAGCCGGTGTGTGGATCTGCTTGGCGTGGATCTGGCACGCCTTGCAGCTCTCGTCCAGCTTGACGGCATCCTGGAGTCCTGTCGGCCAGTAGAAGCCATGCCGGAAGGCTTTACCGAAGAGCGTGCATGAGGAAGAGTGACTCCCACATTCGCCTCCATGGATCTCAGCGAGCAAGTCGCAGCCTTCCCCTGGGTTATGCACCGCAATAGGACGTGGTTGGCGCCACGCCGGTAGAGATCCCCTTCTACCAGCGCGTACCTTTTAGCCATGCGCACGATCTGTTCAGCGGATACACGTTCATCATGGAGGATGTTGTCTTTCAAGTAGTCCCGGATCTCCGTGATCCATGCATCGGGTCTGACTTGAGCTTCTGGATCTTGAGCGCTGGGTTGCACGTGACACGACCCCTACAGTCTTGTCGAGCCAGGATCACGCTGAGGGGTGCTGCGTTGCACAGCACCGGATAACACACATCAAAGGTACAAAGTGGAAGGAAAACTTTTATTACATAAAGTGGTTTATGAACATGTGTACATCAAAATAAGTCCAGTCTACACTCACGGCGTAGACTACGCATCAAGTTCACGTTCAGCCCGTGAACGTGTCCTTGCTAGCACACACGCACACTAACACGGCGGCGTGCACGACTCCCACTCGACGGGGTTCCCCTCCTGGGGTTCCGTCTCCTCTTCGGGAGTCCCTTCCTCATAGAACCCTGGAAAAGCTTCAAACACAAGCAGTGAGCACGAAGGCTCAGCAAGTCTGACCCGTATCACCTAAACATGGAACTTCTATATGAGGGTTGATAGGTTACATGAGGTAAAAATCATTTGCAAGGACTCGCCTAATTAGTAGAACCTTACTTTCAAGTTTTAGCAGCAGGTTGTGGAGAACCTTACGCTAAGGCACATGAGAGAGCCGCAATCAAACAAGAAACGCATTTCTCTCATGTACTTTGCCCAAAGTTGAAAGGAACTTTAATTAGCTCTAAACTACAGCAACTCATTAACAAGCAAAGTTCATCTTTCAATCAGCAACATTTTAACATGTAACTAGCCTGTTCTTTCTACGTCATGGTACAGTGAACAAGTTGTACTCACTGACCGCGAGGGACGACGATTATAATCAATTTACAGCTGCAGGGTTACCCGAACAACCCGTCACGTACGCCCGTACTCGATGTTACCTACAGCAACCATCACGGACGCCGTACGCAACCACCTTTCGCCCATCAGCCAAATATTGAACCGGTCCCATCGTCCCGAGCAAGAGGTCTCTGCACGCGCATCTCCGTGCCGCCAGCCGATTTACACCTCAAGCTCTCAACCTACCCTCTGAACGACGGGCAATGCCTCAATACCAAGCTACCCGAGTTACATCAGTTTCCCGGTTCCCATATAGCCGGTAGGTCTTCGGTACTGTTCTAGCTTGTTCAACAGGCCCGCACACGGCTCGGTCCTCAATCGACACAAGCGGAGCTATAGAACACTGGCCCCAAAGTCCTGCTGCCCTTACTCTCCGCTCGGTCTCATTTTTCTTGCCATGTGTATCATGTGTTATATCTACCCGAGTCGAGTGCCTCTAGCCTATGCTCGCGAGTAGTTCCAACTACTCGACTTGTACCGAGTCCTACCCTAACTTAGCTTTGCAGTAGCTAACGGGGTTTGCAATCCTAAACCCAACCCATGGTTTTCATGGCTATGCAATTGGGTTTCCAAACAAGACTCTAATGCAAGGAAATAAGTGATACTCAAAGAAAATGCTCAAAACAATAAAAACTTGTAAATAAGTTAATGCAAACCGGAGCTTGCCTTGCTGCTCTTGGTCGTAGGCTAGCTGCTCCTCCGGAGTAACGAAGTCTAGGACTTCGGGTTCCTCCTCGACCTTAGCGACTACATGATATAAGAAGTACATGTATTAATTAAATGCATTTGAATTGAGTTTTAACTTTGTGAACCTTCTAAGTCTCACTAGACAGACCCAAAGACTGTGAAACTTTTACTGTGGCTTGGTTACAACCTAAAGAGAGACTTGGTCAAGTTTTAGTTGCAGCAAAGCTCATTTGAGTCCTCCACAATTAATTATGTAGTTGACCTTAATTGAAGGCTTTTAGGGTGTTCTAAGGATTTTCATGAAACAAACTATGACTTTCTGAAAACTAGATTTTCAGAGGGTTCTAATGGAGTTGATCTCACTTAATTTGAAGGTTTCTAGCTAATGATATGAGCTAAACAATTTCAGGGAAAATTCTGAAAATGTTTCTGAACATTTTCTATTTTCTCTGGAACAGGTTCACTAATCACACCATTAGGTGGATCAAATGAGCTCAAATGGATCTGAAATTTTTATGGTAGTTCAGGGATATTTTGGTCAACATCCCAGTAAAAGTTCAGAATTTTCCTCCAAGGAATTCTCCAGTTAAAATTCCAAAAATTTTAAATTTTGAGGAATTAATTCTGGAGCAATAAGTATTTTCATGAAGTGAAACTTGATTTGTTAGAAAGTACTCAGACAGCTTAATCCAACAAAATTTGGTTCACTCGATTTGGAGTTCCCCAGCCCAAGTTATGAGGATTTGAAGTTTGAATGAAAATCTGAAAATCGGAGTTCCCTAGCCCAAGTTTAAATCTGCCGGGGGCCCATGGGGACGCGTGTTGGGCGCGGAGGCATCAGCACACTGAGGCCTACCCGGGTTTTGCGCGCCAGCACATCAGATCCCAGCCGCAGCCCGATCCCGATTTAAAATATCTGCCGCTGACAGCTGGGGTCCACCCCCCTTCGTCTACCTCTCGCCACCCGTGCTCTGCCGCCGGGGTACCTTGCCGGAGAACTCGCCGGCAGCTTCTGTGGAGCTCCAAACTTCACGACTCTGGCCGCCCCTTCCTACTTCCACTCGGGGAACAGGATTCTGGGCTCAGCTCGTCATGACAATGGCTGGTGCATGGTCGGCGACGAGCCGCCCCCTCGGGAAGACTTCGGCCGTGTCGGCCGACCTCCTTAGCACCCCAATCACTCGAGCAACCGGTCGGGAAGCATCAGTGGACCATAGGGAAGGTCGGCATGAGCTTGAAGCAGCTCGGGGGAGGCCTGAAGTAGGCCCTCACCGTGCCCGATGCCTCCCGCATGCTCGGCCGTCGGTAAACTTCAAAATACGCTGGTTACAGAGGTTCTCAGACCAAAGGTTGTGAAGGCAACTTGTGCGCTACCGTGTCTAGTTTGTGTGAGAGCGTATTGGGGCCCTCTAATCCTTTCTAGAGTATGAATTCGCAGAACCGCACCCGAAGGTCGGTCTGTACCCAGAAAGGGGAAAACTGGAAATTTGCCGCCGGTGAGCAAGCACTCGGGCTGTGGCTCGGGGGTGAGCAGCACCGATCACTAGCGCGTCCAAGGGTGCCTTGGCTCGGGCGTGAAAACCTCCCGGTTGGGCAGTCCACGGGAGCCCGAAGTGCGGTTAGCCGAGATCGACAGGTTTCAGCTGAATTCTAGCAACGGGGAAGAATGAGGAGGGTTCCTAGTACCTTGCCGTAGCTCTGAAGGAGACGGGGAGGCTGTGATCAGAGCTTTCCGATCGGTTATGAGCGGCAGAAGAAAGTTTCCCATTGCTGAGGTTTTACGGGGAGAAACTGGCGAGGCTTCGGCCGAGGAGGGGGGAGAACGCCTCAAGAAGGCTCTGAACCGACTCGTGCCCGCGCGTGGCCTAGCATCTGCTGGCGTGGCGGTCTCCCTCGGTGGAGACCGCAGCTGCAGATCGGGGACCCGAGTGAGAAAGTCTCAGTCAGTTGAATCATCCCTGTGGCTGACATGTGGGTCCCATTTTTGTTTTTAACCTCTGAGATTAACTCCTATGCACTGTTGTAAACAGTAGTTCCCACAAAGCCCCTGGTGATTTGAATTATCAACCTTTGAGCCATTTGAATTGACTAGAATTCAAATTGGGTTTGGTTTGGATAAATTTCAGCACATGTTCAGTTTGAAATTCAAATAAAGTTTGAATTTGCCCCACTTAGCTCATGTCAAGATCAACTCCAAATGGAGTGAAAGTTGGTGTGTGAGCTCACAAAAATGTGCTGAGTAAGAATATGTCTCCCACTTTTGAATTCATGGGATAAAAACAGTTTGAATTTGAATGTAGTTTCAAACTGCCCTCTTTCTAGCTATGCCAAAAATGAGCTTAAAAGGTTTTGAATTTGGGTGAAACTTGGCATGGACATTCCTAGCAATGTGTAGGAGTTTTTCATATGCCCAGCCCCTATATGTTACATGTGGGAAATACCACTTTTGCAATATGTGAGTTTATTCTCTCATGAGCATGTTGATGGTGGTTACTTGCTCTTCAAATGTGTTCATCAACTTTCTTCAAATGAGGTGTGTGTGTGGTGATGAACACTTCAAACATGTGTCAAAAAATGAGGCCCTTACAGCACGGATGTCACACCCGGTTTTTCCGAAGGAAACAACCAAGTGAATATCACATGTATGCCAGGATCATTTTCTCATACATGTGATGACAAATAGTGAAGCATCATTTATTACAAGCCAGGTGTCGAATATAAATAAGTCTTACATCGCAAATGTCTCAATGGACACAAATGCTTCATCACAAGTAAATAAACTAGCAGCGGAATATTATTCTTTAGGGCTCCATCACAGGCGTTGCCCGGGGGTCTTCATGAACCTAAAAACCTTCCTCGGGTCCAAAATCTTGGTCATTATACACCACCTCATTATCTTGACCTGAGCAGCAATATAAACCAACAAATATGCAAGGTTGAGTACCAATGGTACTCAGCAAGTGTGGGAAAATTATGTCATGCATGGCTAGAACAAGGAAAGGTTGAACTCATGGTTAAAGCACTACGCAATTAATACCTATCACCTTAGCTTATTAAGCACCTTCATTACTACACAGGTGAAATGGTCCCAATCTCCCATCCCATCATCATAACCAAATAACCATAACATCATTTCCAATGTTAAGCTCCCCTCTTAACTTCCAAAACCATCAATCCTCTAATCATGAATAAGTCCAGGCCGCTCTTAACCGTGAGCACGGCTGTCAAGACAGTTTTGACTCTGCAGAGTTTGTACCACTGTACCCACAAGCAGTGATTTCATCCCCCGTTGCCGGGTGGACTAAAAGAACCTCCATTATTCCAGTGGCTACGTTCCACATTCACACTTCCCAGGTGTGCAGCCAGGAGATCACTACGAAGCCTTTACAAAGGGATTCCTGACGAGCGTGGGCCCACTGAGGTTTCACCCCTAACAGCATACAAGAGGCTCCAACCCCGCTGCAGTGGCCCCCTCTTGAGCCTTGCGGTTCATATGGTAGTCCAGCTGACACCTACTCCCTGCACCATCCAACACACCCATACTACGCCGGGGATACACCTAATTAATTGGCCAAGCTGCCCCATCTCAGCATGTGGTTGGCACTGTAAAGCTGGGTTACATGCTCCATGAACCGGTCCTTAGGATCCAGGCAAGTACTAAACACAAACCCAAGTCTCGTGCACCCAGCACACAACCAAAACATCCAACTTGCCTTGATCCCTACCTCTACATAACTCACAATGTCTCATTCAAGAGTATGGTAATATAAACTGATGATTTCATATCCCAAATATCCCATTCTAAGCATGGCTAAGCATATGCATGTGTATAAATGACATGACAAAATAAATCCCAACCCAAGCTACAAGGAAACAAGGTAATGCAATTCTAGGGAAACTTTCCTAGCATGGGTTTCATATTTCATTTGACAATGCAAATAATTCTATCTACACATCCTAGCATAGGATCAAAGTGGTCAAGGACACTTGCCTCCTTCTTGCTGCTCTTGAAATTGGTAGTCCTGATCTTGGAAATGAATAACTTGTTCTTGAACAGGTTCTACTTCATACCATCACACATAGCAAAAGAAAAACAACAATCCATAAGACATAATTCACACTTACACTTCATACAAACCACACATTCATATTTATAAAAGTTCTTTACCATTATATGTGTTGTGGTTACTTTATGTGTGTTAAGTTGTGGCTTGCATGCACTTTTAACCATGTATATATATGATTCCTATTTTTTTTGTGTCCACATTTATACTTGCATACAATGTGCCTTCACAATTTTCTATCAACCCTAAACTGAATTCTTTGTATTTTAGAAACTCCATTTATCATTTACTAGTTGCTATATTTTCAGATTTATATTCCTATGCATAATTGTGTATTTTATTATTAAATTAGTAATACACATCACCTAAACCGATTAGGTTCTGGTCCTAAACAATTTAAAATCATATTCTGACCATGGCTTATGATGTATACTATTTCATAATTATTTTCCCTATTTTTCTTTAACTATTCTTTACTTAAAAATGTGTCCCTATACTAATAAATGTGAATAATAGATAAAACAGATTTATTTCAGCCCAAAAATATATTTTTATCTCACTCCAAAGTTTTCTAAGTACTGAGAAAGTTTTTAAATAAATTTTGACAATTAAGTTTGTCCCCTTTTTAATTTTTAAACACTAGTTACATATTCAATTTTCTAAATTAAATACTAAACAAGGCTAAAAAAATGAATTCATCCCATTACAGGGTCTATAATATTATTTTCATAATTTCCAGGGGTCTATCTACACTTATCAGAGGTGTTTTTCCTAATTTCTATTAAGTCCAGGGGTTAAAACTGATTTTTAAATGGATTTACATGATTTTCTGGAGTTCCAGGGGCTAGATCTGAAGTTTCCGGGGCTAGCTCTCAATTCCAGAGAACCCCAGGGGGTAGCACGTAAGAATTCCAGTCTTTATAACGCGGGGTTGACGTGGACCGTCCGATTTTAAACCGACGGCTGAGATTATAACATCGAACCGGTACGCGGGGATTTAAAGTCTACCGTGCGATTTAAAATGAACGGCGCACAAGCAGCCACGTCGCTCTGATCGAGCGCGGGCGGCGCTGCCGGCGGCGCACGGCGGCGGGAAGCGGCGATCTCGCCGGAAAGTTTCGGTTCTGCGAGAATTCTACCTAGAACTGTGATCTTATGGCATAGATCGGTAGAGGGGAGGTCAGGGATCTCACCTCGGGGGTTTTCTCGAGCTCGGGGGTCCTGGAAATTGCTCGGCGACGAGGTCCGAAGCAAAACCACGGCGAGGCTCGTCGGAGCTGGATTTGCACCGTAAGTCTTCGGGTTTTCTGCACCTGCAAAGTTCCCCGGAGGCGGTGGATCAAGACCAGCGAGTTAGATCAGAGTTTCCGAGCTTAGATCGGCCAGAATTCACCGGCGAAGTCTCGGTGCTCACCGGAGTGAAAATCGGCGATCGCGTGGGAAAAAACTGATCGGATCGGTGGTTTTTATAGCCGGGGGAGGGCGGTGGGTCTGTTGTGATCGAGTTGGAGTCCGCTGGGATCGGAATTCGGCTGCGGGGACGGGTTTCCAATCGGTTCAGATCGAGCGCACGCGCGGGGAAAGAAGTCCGGGGTCGCGGGGGCTCGGGTTAGGGATGACAGGTGGGTCCCGCCCGTCAGCGAGGGGCAGCGCGGCGCGCGCGGGGGCGGGCTGCGCGGGGGTTTGCTGGGCTGGCTGGGTTTTCGGCCCACTGGCCAGTTTTTTTCCGGTTTTCCTTTTTCTTTTTCCATTTCTTTTCTGTTTTGAGTATAATTTGAATTCCAGTTTGAATTTGAATTTTTGCAAAACATGCAACACGTCCAAAAATTTCTAAATTCCCCTCTGAACATGGTTTATGGTTCTAAATCAAAATTTGAGTCTTGACTAAAAATTTGGGGTGTTACAGCTCTACCCCCCTTAAAAGAAATCTCGTCCTCGAGATTGGTGTTTCTAAGAAAACAATTCCGGAAATTGTGCCTTGAGCTCATCTTCCCGTTCCCAGGTAGCTTCCTCTTCTGAGTGATGCTTCCACTGCACCTTGCACATCCGGATTCTCTTGTTTCTGGTGAGGCGTTCCATTGTCTCCAAAATCTTGTATGGTTGCTCGGCATAAGACAAATCTTCAGCTACATCTACTTCATTCATGGGTAACACCTCTTCAGGCGTCCTCAGGCATTTCTTGAGTTGTGACACATGGAATACATCATGCACGTCCGATAGATGAGCCGGTAACTCTAGTTGGTACGCCACTTCGCCTTTTCTTTCCAAAACTTGAAAGGGTCCGATGTATCGAGGTGACAACTTCCCTTTCACCTTGAACCGACGAAGTCCTCTGATAGGGGATACCTTGAGATAAACATAGTCTCCCACGTTGAAAACGAGTTCTCTTCTTCGTACATCGGCATAGCTCTTTTGGCGTGTTTGCGCTATCCTCAAATTGTTGCGAATCTCCCTCACCTTCGCCTCGGCTTCTTGTAACACTTATGGACCAAACACTTTACTTTCTCCTGTTTGGTTCCAAAATAGGGGAGTTCTGCACTTCCTTCCATACAAAGCTTCAAACGGTGACATCTTCATACTAGCTTGATAACTGTTGTTATAGGAAAACTCCGCATACGGTAAGTTCTTGTCCCAACTCCTATTGTTTTTGAGTGCACATGCCCTTAACATATCTTCAAGGATCTGATTGGTTCTCTCTGTCTGTCCGTCAGTTTGAGGATGATAGGCAGAGCTGAAATTCAGATGGGTTCCCATGGTTTCATGCAACTTTTGCCAAAACCTCGAGGTGAACTGTGTCCCTCGATCCGACACAATCTTCTTTGGCACTCCATGGTAACACACAATCCTTGACATGTACAACTCTGCCAACTTGGATCCGCTGTAGCTTTCTTTCACAGGGATGAAATGAGCTACCTTGGTTAGCCTATCAATAATGACCCATATTGAATCATACCCGGATTGGGTCCTAGGCAATCCCACGACAAAATCCATGCTGATTTCTTCCCATTTCCATTCAGGCACTTTAAGTGGTTGCAATAATCCCGCGGGCCGTTGATGTTCTGCTTTCACCAACTGACATGTGTCACACAGGGCAACATGTTCCGCGACATCTCGCTTCATGCCATACCACCAATACCTGCTCTTGAGGTCCTGGTACATCTTCGTACTCCCAGGATGAATGGAATAGTCAGAATCGTGAGCCTCCTTCAAAATTAATTCACGGATCTCTTTTACTTCTGGCACACAAATCCTTTTCCCGTGCCACACCGTTCCCTGTTCATCCTCTCTAAAACCAGGAGCTTTATTTTCCTTGATGAGCTGTCTGATCTCTTGTATCTTCTCATCTTTCTTTTGGCCCTCGCGTATGTCTTGCTCGAGTGTGGAGTCCACTTCCATGGCGATGGCTTCACCACTATTTACTAGACATAGATTGAGCCTTATAACCTCGTCCTTCAATTCTGCAGGCATGTCCTTCAAACTCAACTTATTGACCTGCACTTTCCGACTCAAAGCATCGGCCACGACGTTTGCTTTCCCAGGGTGATAGTTGATGCCCACATCAAAATCATTGATTAGCTCTAACCATCTCCTTTGTCGGAGATTGAGATCTGGCTGTGTGAATATGTACTTCAAACTCTTATGATCCGTATATATCTCTGTCCTCTTCCCCATCAAATAGTGCCGCCAAATTTTCAACGCGTGTACCACTGCGGCTAGTTCTAGGTCATGTGTAGGATAGTTCTTCTCGTGCTTCCGAAGCTGCCGGGATGCATATGCCACGACATGTCCTTCTTGCATGAGAACACATCCCAACCCATTTCCAGAGGCATCGCAGTACACTGTGAAATTCTTCTGCATATCTGGCATAACCAACACTGGGGCTGTTGTCAATCTCTTCTTTAGCTCCTGAAAGCTCGTCTCGCACTGTGGCGTCCAGGTGAATGCGATTCCCTTTTCCAACAGTTTGGTGAGAGGTCTCGAGATCTTGGAGAATCCCTCAATAAACCGTCGATAGTATCCAGCCAATCCCAAAAAGCTTCGAACTTCCCCGACATTTTCAGGGGTCTTCCACTTCTGGATATCCTCGATTTTGGCAGGATCCACGGAGATTCCTCCCTTCGAGATTATATGTCCTAAAAAGGGAACTCTCTTCAGCCAAAACTCACACTTGCTCAACTTGGCATATAGTTGGTGTTCTCTCAGCCTCTGTAACACCAACCTTAGATGTTTCTCATGTTCTTCTTCATCTTTGGAGAAGACGAGAATATCATCTATGAAAACCACCACAAATTTATCCAGATATTCCATGAATACCTTGTTCATGAGGTACATGAAATATGCCGGGGCATTGGTTAGCCCGAAAGGCATGACAGTGTATTCATACAGTCCGTACCGAGATACGAAAGCTGTCTTGGGAATATCAGATTGCCTTATCTTGAGTTGGTGGTATCCCGACCTGAGATCAATTTTCGAGAACACACAAGCTCCCCTCAACTGATCAAACAAGTCTTCAATGCGGGGTAATGGGTACTTGTTCTTAATGGTTACCTCATTCAAGGCACGGTAATCCACGCATAACCTTTGGGTTCCATCTTTCTTAGGCACAAATATCACCGGAGCTCCCCATGGTGAGGAACTAGGGCGAATATACCCCTTCTCCATCAATTCTCTCAAATGATCCTTGAGCTCTTCTAGCTGCTTGGAGTCCATTCGATAAGGTCTCTTGTATATCGGGGCTGTTCCCGGTACTAGCTCAATTGCGAATTCCACATCACGGTCAGGAGGCATGCCTGGCAATTCCTCCGGAAAAACATCTGGATATTCCCTGATAGTCCTGATTTCCTCAACTTTCACCTCCACTTGATTTAATTTAATGTCCCTCCTAGGCTCGTGTAGGGTTATGAATTTTACTCGGGTGCCACTGGGGTGAGTTAGTTCCACCGTTCTGGTCGAACAATGGATAATTCCTTTATGTTTGGTCAACCAATCCATACCCAAAATAATATCTATCCCTTGTGAGTCTATCACTATGAGGTTAGCCGTGAATACTACCCCATTAATGTCTAGGCTCACTTTGGGACATACTTGTCTTGTCCTTATTTCTCCGCCTGGAGAGTTTACAGCAAGCATATGGTTCATTTGTGTGGTTGCTAGGTCATGCTTCTTAACAAACCCTTGAGCAATGAACGAGTGGGTAGCACCAGAATCAAACAGCAGAGTTGCAAGGTGTAAATTGGCAGGAAACTTACCAACTACCACGTCGGGTGCCTCTTGTGCTTCCTCCATGGTGACATGGTTCACCCGTCCTCTCACTACATTCTGCTGTTGTGGCGGCGCAGGCTTCTTCTTTGGGCATTTGTGGGCGTAGTGCCCCACTTCGCCACAGCTGAAACATTGCACCCCAACCTTAGATGCTTGACCCTTGTTGTCTTGGGGTTGGTTCGGGGGTCCTTGCACTGCTGGTCGAGGCGGATATGCGGGACGAGGCTGCTGCACAAACTGACGTGGCGGCTGTGCTGGTGCTGCGGGTGGCCTGTAGTTTGGGTTGTACCCTCTCGGTGCCGAATAGGGTACCGCAGCACGGCTCGTCTGCCCCGTAGGTTGCTGCATCATACGTGGGCGGGTGTTGCTCCCTGAGGCCTGATGTGACCATCCCGCCTTCCTCTTATTCTCATTTTCCAGGGCCTTTAGCTTTCTTTCCACCACAAACGCTCTGTCCACCATCTTTTGAAAGCTTTCATACTCATTGGAGGACATGGCACACTGCATCTCTGCGGTAAGTCCTTCCACGAAACAATCTTGTTTCTGCTCATCAGTCTCTATGTCTCGTGGAGCATAACGGGATAGTTGAGTAAATTTAGTGAGGTATTCCCTCACCGTCATGTTTCCCTGCTGCAGTCCCAGAAACTCTTTCCTCTTGTTTTTGAGTTCTCCTCTTGGGATGTAGTGGTTGCGGAAGCTACGCTTGAACTCTTCCCAAGTGATGTTCTCAGGGTCATGATGGGCAGCCACGTAGGCGGTCCACCAATCAGCAGCAGGTCCATTCAACTGATGAGAGGCAAACAGCACCCTCTCATACCCTTGGCATTGTATTATCCTCATCTTACTTTCAATGGTCTTCAGCCAATCATCTGCCTCCAGAGGTTCAGCAGCACTTGCAAACTTGGGAGGTTGAGTTCCTAGAAACTCACTCAACCTTGGTTGGCGTGGTGCAGCTTGTGGAGGTGGAACTTGATGCAAGTTGGCCACCACTTGAGTCAAGTCAGATAAGCTGATTTTGATTCTCCAGCATTTGGTGGAGAGGATCAACTTCTTCACGGCGACCACCCCGGTCCTAGCCTCCAGAAAGATGAGGGTTGCATGTCTCATCATTGTTGTTGGCGGGGTTGGCAGCACGTCCTTTTCCTCTTCCGGCCATCTGGCAGAATCAACAAATGTTAATTTGATACCATTTAGTATCATCTTACTACTTTCATTTGTTGGTACTTTGAGGTGTTGAGGCTTTGTTAAAATTTTACGAGGGTTTATATCTCACACCAAATAAATGCACTATTATTTCCTGTGGGTTTACACACCAAAGCAAAACAATCTGAAGATGAGGCTGTGGACAATTTCTCATGGCTTCCACAACTCACGTCACACACCAAGCATTATCACACCATTAACTACGTAACGACTCGACTACTCGACCTCTTGCTAGCTACGGGAAAGACTCTACACTACTCGTCCTCTTGAGCTAGCTCCTCGGGATCTTCCTCCTCATTTCGGCTACCTTCTGACTCTGCTTTGGGTGGGGAGGCTGCTGGTGGAGAAGTGCGACGACGCCTGATCGCTTGGCGATCCGGGGAGTCAGGAGTCCATGGATCACTCACGGTGACACACAGTTCATTCCCATCTCCTCTTTCTCTCGCCTTTAAGCAAGCTCGCAGCAACGCCTCTGTTTCCTTCAGGGTGTCTCGGACATCCTGAAGCTCTTGTTGACACTCCTGCAGTCGAGTGCTGAGCATAGCAGCATCCTCCAAGCACAAGTCCATGTGCTCATGGGAAGTCCCTTGCTGCACCGGTGGGTACTTGTACTCCGTGGTGCCACTCTCACGTTGGAGGACATACATGTACTCAGATTTGTCCAAGTGGCGACGATAGATGTGACTCTGGCAGGTGATGGCCTCCCAAGTGACATCTTTCTCTGCGTCAACTTGTGTTGCTCGACAAGCTGGAGAATGGTGGATCTTAAGCAGCTGATTCTCGTGTATAATCCTCATCTCCGAACTCCATTCTTCCCACTTCTCACGGATGGTCCTGGTGGAGTTATAGTGGATGATTAGCTTGCCTGTATTGCCGGCGGCTTCGAGCATACGTCGAAGACGGCGCAACAAATCTCCAACCGCCAATCCGTAGGAAAGGTACGTCACGGGACGACTCTCCTCTCTTTCGGCAAGGGCAACTACGGGAACTCTCCCTCCTGTGGACTTACGAGCGGTGCGAATCATGCGAACCATCTAAAAACAAAAGAATTTAAAATTAGGTTAGATAAATTCTCAAATAAAAATCCTATTTTGAATGAAAGTTGGGGTAAGATGAAGAAAATGACTCCTTTAATAACACTTTTCCACCCACACTTTGGAAAATAGTTTTTAAGAAAATAGGGCCCTTAACTACGTCCATTTCTACCTAGGTCCACGTTCCTACGGGCAACCTTGGCTCTGATACCACCTCTGTCACACCCGGTTTTTCCGAAGGAAACAACCAAGTGAATATCACATGTATGCCAGGATCATTTTCTCATACATGTGATGACAAATAGTGAAGCATCATTTATTACAAGCCAGGTGTCGAATATAAATAAGTCTTACATCGCAAATGTCTCAATGGACACAAATGCTTCATCACAAGTAAATAAACTAGCAGCGGAATATTATTCTTTAGGGCTCCATCACAGGCGTTGCCCGGGGGTCTTCATGAACCTAAAAACCTTCCTCGGGTCCAAAATCTTGGTCATTATACACCACCTCATTATCTTGACCTGAGCAGCAATATAAACCAACAAATATGCAAGGTTGAGTACCAATGGTACTCAGCAAGTGTGGGAAAATTATGTCATGCATGGCTAGAACAAGGAAAGGTTGAACTCATTGTTAAAGCACTACGCAATTAATACCTATCACCTTAGCTTATTAAGCACCTTCATTACTACACAGGTGAAATGGTCCCAATCTCCCATCCCATCATCATAACCAAATAACCATAACATCATTTCCAATGTTAAGCTCCCCGCTTAACTTCCAAAACCATCAATCCTCTAATCATGAATAAGTCCAGGCCGCTCTTAACCGTGAGCACGGCTGTCAAGACAGTTTTGACTCTGCAGAGTTTGTACCACTGTACCCACAAGCAGTGATTTCATCCCCCGTTGCCGGGTGGACTAAAAGAACCTCCATTATGCCAGTGGCTACGTTCCACATTCACACTTCCCAGGTGTGCAGCCAGGAGATCACTACGAAGCCTTTACAAAGGGATTCCCGACGAGCGTGGGCCCACTGAGGTTTCACCCCTAACAGCATACAAGAGGCTCCAACCCCGCTGCAGTGGCCCCCTCTTGAGCCTTGCGGTTCATATGGTAGTCCAGCTGACACCTACTCCCCGCACCATCCAACACACCCATACTACGCCGGGGATACACCTAATTAATTGGCCAAGCTGCCCCATCTCAGCATGTGGTTGGCACTGTAAAGCCGGGTTACATGCTCCATGAACCGGTCCTTAGGATCCAGGCAAGTACTAAACACAAACCCAAGTCTCGTGCACCCAGCACACAACCAAAACATCCAACTTGCCTTGATCCCTACCTCTACATAACTCACAATGTCTCATTCAAGAGTATGGTAATATAAACTGATGATTTCATATCCCAAATATCCCATTCTAAGCATGGCTAAGCATATGCATGTGTATAAATGACATGACAAAATAAATCCCAACCCAAGCTACAAGGAAACAAGGTAATGCAATTCTAGGGAAACTTTCCTAGCATGGGTTTCATATTTCATTTGACAATGCAAATAATTCTATCTACACATCCTAGCATAGGATCAAAGTGGTCAAGGACACTTGCCTCCTTCTTCCTGCTCTTGAAATTGGTAGTCCTGATCTTGGAAATGAATAACTTGTTCTTGAACAGGTTCTACTTCATACCATCACACATAGCAAAAGAAAAACAACAATCCATAAGACATAATTCACACTTACACTTCATACAAACCACACATTCATATTTATAAAAGTTCTTTACCATTATATGTGTTGTGGTTACTTTATGTGTGTTAAGTTGTGGCTTGCATGCACTTTTAACCATGTATATATATGATTCCTATTTTTTTTTGTGTCCACATTTATACTTGCATACAATGTGCCTTCACAATTTTCTATCAACCCTAAACTGAATTCTTTGTATTTTAGAAACTCCATTTATCATTTACTAGTTGCTATATTTTCAGATTTATATTCCTATGCATAATTGTGTATTTTATTATTAAATTAGTAATACACATCACCTAAACCGATTAGGTTCTGGTCCTAAACAATTTAAAATCATATTCTGACCATGGCTTATGATGTATACTATTTCATAATTATTTTCCCTATTTTTCTTTAACTATTCTTTACTTAAAAATGTGTCCCTATACTAATAAATGTGAATAATAGATAAAACAGATTTATTTCAGCCCAAAAATATATTTTTATCTCACTCCAAAGTTTTCTAAGTACTGAGAAAGTTTTTAAATAAATTTTGACAATTAAGTTTGTCCCCTTTTTAATTTTTAAACACTAGTTACATATTCAATTTTCTAAATTAAATACTAAACAAGGCTAAAAAAATGAATTCATCCCATTACAGGGTCTATAATATTATTTTCATAATTTCCAGGGGTCTATCTACACTTATCAGAGGTGTTTTTCCTAATTTCTATTAAGTCCAGGGGTTAAAACTGATTTTTAAATGGATTTACATGATTTTCTGGAGTTCCAGGGGCTAGATCTGAAGTTTCCGGGGCTAGCTCTCAATTCCAGAGAACCCCAGGGGGTAGCACGTAAGAATTCCAGTCTTTATAACGCGGGGTTGACGTGGACCGTCCGATTTTAAACCGACGGCTGAGATTATAACATCGAACCGGTACGCGGGGATTTAAAGTCTACCGTGCGATTTAAAATGAACGGCGCACAAGCAGCCACGTCGCTCTGATCGAGCGCGGGCGGCGCTGCCGGCGGCGCACGGCGGCGGGAAGCGGCGATCTCGCCGGAAAGTTTCGGTTCTGCGAGAATTCTACCTAGAACTGTGATCTTATGGCATAGATCGGTAGAGGGGAGGTCAGGGATCTCACCTCGGGGGTTTTCTTGAGCTCGGGGGTCCTGGAAATTGCTCGGCGACGAGGTCCGAGGCAAAACCACGGCGAGGCTCGTCGGAGCTGGATTTGCACCGTAAGTCTTCGGGTTTTCTGCACCTGCAAAGTTCCCCGGAGGCGGTGGATCAAGACCAGCGAGTTAGATCAGAGTTTCCGAGCTTAGATCGGCCAGAATTCACCGGCGAAGTCTCGGTGCTCACCGGAGTGAAAATCGGCGATTGCGTGGGAAAAAACTGATCGGATCGGTGGTTTTTATAGCCGGGGGAGGGCGGTGGGTCTGTTGTGATCGAGTTGGAGTCCGCTGGGATCGGAATTCGGCTGCGGGGACGGGTTTCCAATCGGTTCAGATCGAGCGCGCGCGCGGGGAAAGAAGTCCGGGGTCGCGGGGGCTCGGGTTAGGGATGACAGGTGGGTCCCGCCCGTCAGCGAGGGGCAGCGCGGCGCGCGCGGGGGCGGGCTGCGCGGGGGTTTGCTGGGCTGGCTGGGTTTTCGGCCCACTGGCCAGTTTTTTTCCGGTTTTCCTTTTTCTTTTTCCATTTCTTTTCTGTTTTGAGTATAATTTGAATTCCAGTTTGAATTTGAATTTTTGCAAAACATGCAACACGTCCAAAAATTTCTAAATTCCCCTCTGAACATGGTTTATGGTTCTAAATCAAAATTTGAGTCTTGACTAAAAATTTGGGGTGTTACAACGGAGTCCCCAGTGACGCTTACGATCCTTGGCGGCGTCCATGGCTGCAGGGCCGCCAGGACCGCCAGCTTCGAGGTGCTGGTCCAGCCCCCTTCGCCCGGCTCGGCAGGTCGGGCTGTGATCCGCAGCAACGTCCTCTCGAAGACTCCTTCGGCACAGGGGCTCCGGTGGAGGCCTTCATTGAGAGGTCATCGGCCGCGGCATTGCCAGCGCGCGGTACATGGCGCAGGTCCAAGGCGAGGAAGTCTTTCTCCAACATCTGCACGTGGAGCAGATAAGCATCTAGCTGGGGGTCATTGCAGGAGCATTCACCCTTAACTTGCTTGATGACTAGCTGGGAGTCGCCCTGTGCCAACAACTGGCGAGCGCCCAGAGATAGGGCTGTCTTTAGGCCAAAGATGAGCGCTTCATACTCTGCCATGTTGTTGGTTGCCTTGAAATTGAGACGCACCATGTACCCAAACTGCTCCCCCGATGGCATGAGAAGCAGTACGCCAGCACCGGCCCCCCTGCTTTCGCGAGGAGCCGTCGAAGAAGAGCGTCCAGTGAGGCCCGGTGAAGATCGGAGCTCGGGGCTTTGGTTCACCGTCTTCGTGGCCCCCTGGGTTAGTCTTCATTGGCGTCCACTCGGCCACGAAGTCAGCCAGTGCTTGGCTCTTGACTGCATGGCGAGGAAGGAAGTCCAGCTCAAACTCCGCCAATTCCGCTGCCCATTTAGCGACATTGCCGGTCGCGTTGGGGCTGTGAGTCCATACATCTAGTAACCCCTTTGTAAAGGCTATTTTGTGATCTCTTGACCATACACCGACGGTTGTATACTGGTATAATGGAGGTTCTGCAGTCGCCGACGGGTGACGAAATCACAAACTTGTGGGTAAAGAGGTGCAAACTCTGCAGAGTCTAAAACTATCATGATAGCCGAGCTTACGGTCACGAGCGCCTGGCCAAACTGCCATGATTAGTTGGGATGGTTTTTGGTTATGGTTTTGGATGGTTTGGTTATGGTTTTGGATGGTTTGGTTATGGTTTGGTTTTGGGACTGTTGAGTCCGGGTGATAAGATGGTTGCATGACTGTTGAGTCATGGCAACGAGATTGGTCTCAGTATGAGACGAAGTTTTTTATAATATAAGATGGTAGCGAATACGGGAAGGTATTCGTGAGATGGTAGCGAATACGAGGAGGTACTCGTGAGTAAGAATGAAGTTGGTTAATGTTCGGGTGGAACATGGAAAGTGATGGAGGTATGTTGGTAATTTAATTCATGCTGGGATTACATTCATCTAAAGTTAAGTTGCTGTTTTATCATGGTTTTATAAATCCGCTTTTCTGCAAATGAGCCTTTTTATACCTACCTTGTTATGAGCTGCATATCGTGTTTTTCCCGCACTTGTTGAGTACATCATTATACTCAAATTTGCATTATTGTTTCATCATCAGCAGCAGGAGAAGGCTACTATGAAGACCAAGTGGAGCATTAAGGCGTGTGATCTGTTCTCAACCTTGCCTGTGGAGGGAGTAGAGATGGAGCCACTTCTGCTTAGATTTGCTTCCACATTAGTTAAATCGCTTCCGCATTAGAATAAGACTTCCGCTGTGAACATGAGTCCAAGACTCATGAGATATTGTAATAAACTCTGTTATTCGTGGTAATATATAATCTGAATTCAGTTTGTGGAACATATGTGTATGTGCGATGAACATCCTGGGCACACATAGTTCTCGGTTCCGTGGTTTTCCACAGAATTGAGGGCGTCAAAGATTGGTATCAGAGCCACGGGTTGACAGTAGGTTACACGCCTAGATAGAAACCTTAGATTGACATTAGAGCCACGGGTTAACAGTAGGTTACACCCTTAAATGGGAGTCACAAATTGGATACAGATTGGTAGCTAAGCCACGCTGACCCAAGGAAGCACCCTAGGACGCTTAGATTGGCCTTGAAACCACCTTGGTATAGGAAACCAGCCTTGAATAGGAGTTGTATGAGCCCTTGCAATGATTGTTTGTGATTGTATGCTTAGTGTGGGTTGTGGGACGTCCCCAAACGTTGTCCATATCCACACGTAAGTAGTAAAGGGTGTGAGATGCTTCGGCACTTGTTCACATCCTCATATGGGCTAATATATATATAGTCCAACTCACCTTGATGCATATAGTTGAAGGAACCTACCTAACCTCCTAACATTCTATTCTATTTTGATCTCTCTCACAGATGGTGAGAGGAAACACCGGCCGAAGGAACGTCCGTGACACCCAAGAGGATGATCACGAGGAAGTTCCTGTTAACCCCGGAGCTGGTGAGAACAACCTAGAAAGGTTGATGGCCATGCAAAACCAGCTTATGCAAACCATGATCCAAACTTTGGGTCAGTTGCAGGTCAACAACAACCCCATTCAGGCACCACCGCCACCCCCGCCGCCGGCTCACAACAGACTGGGAGAGTTCATGAGGACTCGACCACCCACCTTTGCTCAAGCTAGTGATCCCATGGAGGCCGATGATTGGTTGAAATCCATGGAGAAGAAGCTTGCCATTTTTCAGTGCAATGACCGAGAGAAGGTTCTCTTTGCGTCGCACCAACTTATGGGAGCTGCCGCTGACTGGTGGGATGCCCTATAGCCCATGTCAACCCGGACACAATCACTTGGACTGAGTTCAAGGAAAGTTTCCGCTCTCATTACATCCCTGCTGGTGTAATGATGCTCAAGAGGCAGGAGTTTGAAGGTCTCCGCCAAGGACAGAAAAGTGTGAATGAGTACCTCAACAAGTTCACGCAACTGTCTCGGTATGCCCCCGAAGATGTCAACTCAGATCAGAGGAAGCAGTACCTGTTCATGAGAGGGTTGAACAATGAGATTCAGGTTCAACTCCTCAACAATGACTACGTAAGCATCCAGAAGCTGGTTGACAAGGCTATAGTGGTCGAAAACAAGATCAAAGAGATCGAGCGAGAAGGCAAGAGAAAGATGCAATGTCAGCCCGAAGGGAGCAGGCAAGAGGAAGATGCAATGTCAGCCGGCAAGAGGAAGATGCAATGTCAGCCCGAAGGGAGCAACGTACGACCTCGGTACATGCCCCCAGCCACACCACAGTATAGGTCAACCACTCCTGCATACCGCCCTGGTCAGCCACCACAGCAACAATTCGTTGCACCGGCACCTCGCGTGCCCATGCCTCCTACGCCCCGACCTAACAATGGCGCTCCTGTTCAAAACCCCCGCCTCAACGTACCTGCTGCCATAGGCAACAGGGCATGCTTTGCATGCGGGGAGATAGGACACTTCGCGAACCAGTGCCCGAGGAGAGGCCCTGGACAGCAAGGCAACGTGCCCAAGCAGAACCCGCGACCGAACGGAGGGGACCATCAAGGAAATAGGGGACAGCAGAACTATGCTCGCGGCAACGTGAACCATGTCTCTGCTGAGGAAGCACAACAAGCTGAGGACGTCGTAATTGGTATGTTCCTTGCCAACTCCAACCCAGCCACCATCTTATTTGATTCTGGAGCATCACATTCCTTCATATCATCCAAATATGTTGCCAAACATCACCTACCCATATCCCACTTAAAATGTGCTATGTTAGTTAATTCTCCCGGTGGAGAGATGAGGACTAATATAGTATGTCCAAAAGTAAGCCTTAAAATAAGGGGGGTAGACTTCCTTGCCAACCTTATTGTATTGAATTCCCAAGGGATTGACATTACACTCGGGATGGATTGGTTAAGTAAGTACAACGGGGTAATCCAATGTGCTGAAAGAAGCGTGCAGTTGACAAATGAGCACGGCATCTGTGTCGAGTTTGAGTCAGCTCAACAAACCACTGAAAAGGCAATTTTGAACCACGTCTAAGGAACAACATTGGACAGCATTCCCGTGGTTCAGGAATTTTCGGACGTGTTCCCGGAAGAGCTTCCAGGTATGCCCCCTGATCGGGACATTGAGTTTGCCATTGATTTGGTACCCGGAACTGAACCCATAGCCAAGAGACCCTATAGGATGCCCGTCAATGAACTAGCAGAACTCAAGAAGCAAATTCAAGAACAGTTGGAGAAGGGTTTTATACGTCCAAGCTCGTCACCATGGGGAGCCCCGGTGCTCTTCGTAGGCAAGAAGGATGGAACCCAAAGGATGTGCGTGGACTATAGGTCTCTCAACGAGGTAACAATCAAGAACAAATACCCTCTGCCCCGTATAGAGGACCGATTCGACCAAATGAAAGGAGCCCAAGTGTTCTCCAATATTTATCTTCGGTTGGGATACTTCTAGCTGAAGATTATGCCCTCCGATATACCCAAGACAGCCTTTCGAACACGGTATGGTTCGTATGAATATACCTTCATGTCTTTTGGGTTGACCAATGCACCCGCATACTTCATGTACCTTATGAACAAGGTTTTCATGGAGTACATGGACAAGTTCATCGTGGTTTTCATAGACGACATTATGGTGTATTCAAAAAGTGAGGAGGAGCATGAAAAACATTTGAAATTGACCTCGCAGGAATTGCGTGAGCATCAATTGTATGCCAAGCTTAACAAGTGTCAATTTTGGCTAAAGGAAATATCTTTCCTAGGCCACATTATCTCCAAGGAAGGGGTATCGGTTGATCCCGGAAAACTGAGAGACGTTCTGAAGTGGGACCAACCGCAGAGCATGAGGGATATTCGGAGTTTTCTTGGGACGGCTGGATACTATCGACGCTTCATTAAAGACTTCTCTAAAATAGCAAAGCCTATGACGGAGTTGCTAATGAAGGGAAAGGTCTTCCAATGGACACCAGCCTGCAAAGGAAGTTTTGAGGAGCTCAAGAAGAGGCTAACCACAGCACCAGTTCTGGTATTGCCAGACGTAAGCAAGAGCTTTGACATATATTGTGATGCATCCAGACAAGGCCTTGGATGTGTGCTCATGCAAGAAGGACAAGTGGTAGCCTATGCCTCACGACAATTAAAGAAGCACGAGCTTAATTATCCTACACATGACTTGGAGCTAGCAGCAGTAGTGCATGCATTGAAGATTTGGGGACATTATATCCTTGGTCATCGATGTGAGATCTATACGGATCATAAAAGCCTCAAGTACATATTTACACAAACAGACTTGAATTTGAGGCAACGTCGATGGTTGGAACTCATCAAGGATTACGATGCTGGAATCAACTACCACCCTGGGAAGGCCGATGTAGTAGCTGATGCATTCAGTCGAAAGGGAGCATGTCACCAACTCACGGTTTGGGAGCTACCACCCGAACTACGTAAGGAGTTCGAACGGTTACACCTCGGATTCTTGAACAACATGGAAATAATGGAGATCCACTCCTCATTGGAGCAGGAGATAAGAGATGGCCAAGCAACGGATGAGGAGATCAAGGAGATCAAGGAAAGAATCCGACAAGGAACAGAGAAGAATTTCAAAGAAGATGAAAAGGGTACGCTTTGGCTAGGAAAAAGGATTTGTGTGCCTAACATGAAACACCTCCACGACATGATATTGAAGGAGGCACATGATTCACCCTATTCTATACATCCCGGAAGTACCAAAATGTACAAGGACTTGAAAACTTGTTATTGGTGGGATGGTATGAAGCGGGATATAGCCGAATACGTTGCCCTATGCCACACATGCCAACGGGTGAAGGCCGAACATCAAAAACCCGCTGGATTGTTGCAACCCTTGAAGGTACCTGAATGGAAGTGGGAGGTCATCAGTATGGATTTATCGTCGGATTGCCACGTACTCAGTCGGGTTACGACTCCAACTGTGTTATCGTGGACCGATTGACAAAAACCGCCCATTTTCTCCCCGTAAGGGCCAATTACAACATTGCACAATTAGCAGAGTTGTACATGGAGCAGATCGTGTGCCGACACGGAGTTCCGAGGAGGATAGTCTCAGATCGAGGTTCTCAATTTACCTCTAGATTTTGGAGGAAGCTGCAGAAAGCCATGGGTACACGACTGGATTTTAGCTCCGCCTATCACCCACAAACTGATGGGCAAACCGAAAGGACAAACCAAATTCTGGAGGATATGTTGAGAGCTTGCGCCTTGAAACATGGGTGTAGTTGGGATAGGAGTTTACCGTATGCCGAATTCTCCTATAACAACAGCTATCAAGCTAGCTTGAAGATGTCGCCTTTCGAAGCATTATATGGTAGACAGTGTAGAACGCCGCTGTTTTGGAACAAGACCGGAGAGAACCAGGTGTTTGGACCCGAAGTGCTACAAGAAGCCGAAAAGCAAGTCCAAACGGTACAGGAGAACTTAAAAGCTGCTCAGTCACGACAGAAAGGCTATGCGGACAATAGGCATAGGAAGTTGACCTTTGAAGTAGGAGACTTTGTATACCTTAAGGTATCGCCTATCCGAGGCCAACGACGTTTCAACGTCAAAGGCAAGCTAGCACCTCGCTACATCGGACCATTTAAGATTTTAGAAAAGCGAGGAGAAGTAGCCTATCAACTAGAGCTCCCAACCCACCTCTCTGACGTACATGACGTGTTTCATGTATCCCAGCTCAAGAAGTGCTTGAGAGTACCAGAGGAGCAAGTATCAATAGGAGAGCTTGAACTCCAAAAGGACCTGACTTATACGGAGCACCCTGTCCGAATTTTGGACGTGAACGAAAGGATCACCAGAAACAAGGTTATTCGATGGTGCAAGGTGCAATGGAGCCATCACGCCGAAGCTGAAGCCACATGGGAGCGTGAAGAGGATATCAAGGCAGAATTTCCCCATCTATTCTCTACTAACGAATCTCGAGGGCGAGATTCAATTTAAGGGGGGTAGATTTGTGACACCCTCATCTATGGTGTCAGCATATGTTCATGTTTTATGAAGAGAAAACATTTTAAGAAAAGTAGGAACACAGAAAAATATCAAAAGGATAGCCAATAAGAGCTGAATCCAGCTCTCAGAGAGCGCCGAAGACAACTTCCACGGCCCGCTGGCCACGTGGCATGTCCGGAGCTCATCCCTGCGAAGTGGGGAGAGGTCCACCGCTAAAGTAGGCTACGTGGCAGGCTCGGGGCTCATCTTCACAAAAGGGGAGAGGTCCGACCCTTTGGGACACGTGTTGCCCCCGGAGCTAGTCATCATGGAAATCAGAGGACTGGTCGCGCGGGATACGTGTCGATCTCGGAGCTCACCACCGAGAGGTCCGGTGCTATCGAACACGTGTCGCCACCGGAGCTTATTTCCGGGAGGTCCGTCGCTGCTAGACACGTGTTAACTTCAGAGCACATTTCTGTGGAAAGAAGAGAGGAAAGGTCCGGCACTGACACGTGGCATGCGCGGAGCCACCTCCGAGTAAGAGAGGAGGTCCCAACCGCCAGGATACGTGGCGCACGCGGAGCTCACCTCCGAAGGAGAGGGAAGTCTTGCTCGTTTGACACGCGGCACAACCGGAGCCCGTCTCTGTGGAAAAGGAGAGACCATGCCCGATGGACACGTGGAGCTTCCGGAGCTCATCACCGCGAAGGTGATGGATTCTGAAGCGATTTTGGAATCTGTACGCGTAAAAATACCGGAACAGAAGCCGACCTGAATTCCACGATGGTACCGCACCAAATCAACTAAAGATAAGTTGTAAGATTCAAACAGGACTCATATTCGGGATACAATCAGATTAGGACTCTTCTCTTCCCGATTATAAATGGAACCCAGAACCTCTGGCCGAAACCACAAACTTCTTTTCCAACTCCTGAACCGACGACTTAGAGCCCTAAGTCCCAACTCGCCGAGAAAGCCATCGCCGGAGTTCAGCAAGGAAGATCGCCGGAGGAAAGCCCAACGATCTGAGGAGGACCTCGAGACAGAGAAGAACGTAAGGTAGGTCTCCAATACCACCTTACGACATCGTTATGTTTTCTTTGCATCTGTTCTTTGATTCCTTTCGAACAGAAGCCTTCTCGTGGACAGATCATTTGATGATCAGGTTGATCTAAAGACAAGATCATCACCACGTCCACCTTTGATCCGAACACCTCTGTCCATGCAAGCCATGCAAGAACACGTACAGACCAATCTAATAAAACTAATCATAGGATAGCATGCATATGCATCCTCGCATCTAGTTTAAGTTTTGTGCATGATATTGATTGCTGTGAATCTTGTATGCACGTGATCCTACGTAGCAGGACAAGCTCAGGGAGCTGTCTACGACGAACTGCAGCAACAAGGTTTTGAGATCCAAGAACAACCGGAACCGCAAGAACAAGGCAAGTGCTCCTTGACCATATTGATCCTATGTTTTGGGTGAAACTGTTTTGTTTTGCGAAAAGGTGTGCGTACTGAGTCAAACATGATGGGAAACCCTTTTTATAGGAGTTGACTAGTTTTGGTTAAACCACCCTTGTCACCAGGGATGTTTTATGAGTCGGGTATGGTTTTTTTTAATGCTTCGCTGAGTCCATGGGATTGGGAAGCGAGATAGATGTGTCTAGCTAACTGCACTCATAATGATATGAGAAACTGATTATGTTAATAAACATGGATTAGAGGGAGATCTAGGCAAGACTGGGTTTGTGAATGAGGTAGCATGAGATGGTTGTTTGCTTGCCGTAGATCTAAGGACCGGTTCATGCATGCACATGCCAGGATAACAGTGCCACCACAAGGCCAAGTATGGGTGTGGCTTAGCTGAGTAATTAGGTAAGTTGCTAGAGTGTTATGGACTGTGGAAGGCGCGTGTAACACCCCAAAACCTGCTAAAGAGAGGAATTTAAAAAAATTTGGACGTATTGCATGTGGTGCAGAAATTAAAATTCAAACTGGAATTCAAATTCAAATCAAAACAGAAAAGAAAAGGAAAAAGAAAAAGAAAAAAGAAAAACCCCAACCAGCCAGTTGGCCGAAACCCGCCAGCCGGCCCAATCCCCCGCGCCAGCCCGAACCCGCGCCCCCCTCTCTCCCTCTCACTGACACGCGGGGCCCGCGAGTCATCTCCTTCCCCACGCGCCCCCAACGGCCCCGGACTCTTCTCCCGCGCCCGATCGTAACTAACCTCCGGAAAACCGCGCCCCAGCCCGATTTCCGGTCCCGGATGCCCCCAACTCGATCTCAACAGACCGCTTCCCTCCCTCGCCTATTTAAACGCCGACAATCACCCTGTTCCCCCCTCCCCCCCCTGCGATCGGTCGTTCTTCTCTCCGGTGAGAACCGAAGCTTCGATCACTGTTTTCTTTCGATCCTTGCTCGGATTTTCTGATCTAACGCGCTGATCATGTTCCACCGCCTCCGGGGAGTCACACAGGTGAAGAAAACCCGGTGTTTTGCACTCTAGACGCAGCTCCGGCGAGCACCGCTGTATTTTCATCTCGGACCTCGCCGCCGACCACCTTCCAGGGCCTCCGAGCTCAAGAAAAACCCCGAGGTGAGATCCCTGACCTCCCCTCTACCGTTCTATGCCAAGAAATCCAAGCTTTAGGCTGTATAGGCAAAAACCCGAAGATCTCCGGCGAGATCGCCGCCTCCCGCCGCCGCGCGCTGCCGGGCAGCGCCACCCGCACACGGCCAGGGCGACGTGGCCCCTTGAGGGCCGTCTATTTTAGATCGCACGGTAGAAATAAAACCCACGCGTACCGGTTCGGCGATCTAATCTGAGCCGTCTGTTTTAAATCGGACGGTCCACGTCAGCCCCGCGTTTTCTTACGCGCTACCCCCTGAGGATCTCGGAAAACACGAGCTAGCCCCGGAAACTTCTGATCTAGCCCCTCGAACTTCAGAAATTCATGTAAATTTATTTAAAAATCAGTTTTAGCCCCTGGACTTAATAAAAATTACGAAAACCCCACAGTTATGTGTAGTTAGACCCCTGGAAATTTATGAAATAGTAAATTAGACCCTGCAGTAGGGTGGATTTACCTTTCTGACCCTATAGGATATTAGATTCAGAAATTTGAATACGTGACTAGGATTTAAATTTAAAAAGGTAAGGCAAACACATGTGCAAATTCAAGTTTAAACTCTCTAGCACTTGGAAAACTTTAGAATGAGTTAAAAATAGATTTTAGGCTGAAATGAAATCTGCCTAAGTGTTGCTCATTTTTATTTTCTCTAGAGACACATTTTAGGCTAGGAAATAATTCTAAAAAATAGTAATATAAATTTAATTTGTTCCACATCAGAAAGGAAGTTCAAAAATATATTATTGAACATTTTAGATCAGAACCTATTCTGTTTAGATGATGTGTCTTACTATTTTCATAATAAAGTTCACTTTTAGGCATAGAAAATAAATCTGAAAATATAGGAAAATAAGTATGCATAGTTAGAAAAGGATAAATGAGTTCTCCAAATCCAAAAGCCCCAATTTAGGATTTTGTAGAATATCTGAAAACTTATTTGGAGTAGGGAAATACCTTTCATGCAAACTTGGTAGCTAAGAAGTGTATTAATTAAATATAAAGAATGTGTTCAAATTGGAAATTCATATATAGTGTGCAAACAGAAATCTGAATACAAAAGTTAGAAATCATATACATATGTTTTAAAGTGCATGTAGGTCGAAAATCAACACATGTAGAGTAACCACAACACTTAGAAATGTGAATGACCTTCATAGGTATGTATGTGTGGTTTGTATGAAGTGAAAGTGTGAACTATGTCTTATGGATTGTTGTTTTCTTTTGCTATGTGTATTGGCATGAGTAGAACCTGCCCCAGAGCAAGTTCTCCCCTTCCAAGACCAAGGCTTTCCATTCCCAGAGCAGCAGGAAGAAGGCATGTGTCCTTGACCACTTTGATCCTATACTAGGTTGTGTAGATAGAATTATTTGCATTGTCAATTGAAATATGAAACCCATGCTAGGAAGTTTCCCTAGAATTGCATTACCTTGTTTCCTTGTAGCTTGGATTGGGATTTAATTCATCATGTCATTTATTTATATGCTTATGCTTAACCATGCTTAGAATGGGATAATTGGGACATGAGATCATCAATTTATTTACCTTACTCTTGAATGAGATATTATGAGTTATATAGAGGTAGGGATCGAGGCAAGTTGGATGATTTGGTTGGTGCTGGGTGCACGAGACTCGGGTTTGTGTTTAGTACTTGCCTGGATCCTAAGGACCGGTTCATGGAGCATGTAACCTGGCTTTACCGTGCCAACCACATGCTGAGATGGGGTAGCTTGGCCAATTAATTAGGTGTATCCCCGGCGTAGTATGGGTGTGTTGGATGGTGCGGGGAATAGGTGTCAGCTGGACTACCATATGAACTGCAAGGCTCAAGAGGGGGCCACTGCAGTGGGGTTGGAGCTTCTTGTATGCTGTTAGGGGTGAAAACTTAGTGGGCCCATGCTCATCGGGAATCCCTTTGTAAAGGCTTCATAGTGATCTCATGGCTACACACCTGGGAAGTGTGAACGTGGTTCGCGGCCACTGACATAATGGAGGTTCTTTCAGTCCACCCGGCAACGGGGGATGAAATCACTACATGTGGGTACAGTGGTGCAAACTCTGCAGAGTCAAAACTGTCATGACAGCCGTGCTCACGGTCAAGAGCGGCTTGGACTTATTCATGATTAGAGGATGATGAATTTGGAAGTTGAGGATGTTAAGCGGGGAGCTTGACATTGGATATGATTTTATGGTTACTTGATATTGATGATGGGTTGAGGGATTGGGATCCATTTCACCTGTGTAGTAATGTAGGTGCTTAATAAGCTAAGGTGATAGGTATTAATTGCGTAGTGCTTTAACCATGATTTTTTTCAACCTCTCCTTGCTCTAGCCATGCATGACATAACTTTCCCACACTTGCTGAGTACCCACGGTACTCAAACTTGCTTTTCTGTTGGTTTATATTGCTGCTCAGGTCAAGAGAATGATGTGGTGTTTAATGACCAAGACTTTGGTCCCGAGGAAGGATTCTAGGTTCATGGAGTCCACCGGGCAACGTCTGTGACGGAGCCCACAAGATTTATATTCCGCTGCTGTTTTATTTACATGTTCTGAACTCATTACCATCCATCAAGACGTATGCTATGTAAGACTTATTTATATTCGACATCTGACTTGTAATAAATGATGCTTCACTATTTGTCATCACATGTATGAGAGAATGATCCTGGCATACATGTGGCATTCACTCGGGTGATCTTCGAAGAAACCAGGTGTGACAGAAATGGTATCAGAGACAAGGTTGCCCGTAGGAACGTGGACCTAGGTAGAAATGGACGTATTTAAGGACCCTATTTTCTTAAAAACTATTTTACAAAGGTGTTGGTTGAAAGTGTTAATTTAATGGGGTCACTTTATTCATCTTGCCCCAACTTTTATTCAAAACACAATTTTTATTTAACTCTTATCTAACTTAATTTTAAATGCTTTATGTTATAGATGGTTCGCATGATCCGTACCGCCCGCAAGTCCACCGGAGGGAGAGTTCCGGTAGGTGCCCTTACCTTGAGAGAGGAGAACCGTCCGGTGACGTACCACTCCTATGGATTGGCAGTAGGAGGCTTGTTGCGCCATCTTCAGCGTATGCTCCACGCCGCCGGCAATACGGGCAAGCTAATCATACACTACAGCTCCACCCGGACCATCTGTGAGAAGCGGGAAGAATGGAGTTCAGAAATGAGGATTATCCATAAAAAACAGCTGCTAAAGATCCACCGCTGTCCAGCTTGTCGGGCGACACAGGTCGATGCTGAGAAGGATGTCACCTGGGAGGCCATCACCGGCCAGAGTTACATCAACCGTCGCCACCTGGACAGGACTGAGTACATATATGTCCTCCAGCGTGAGAGTGGCACCGCGGAGTACAAGTACCCGCTAGTGCAGCAGGGGACTTCCCATGAGCACATGGACCTGTGCTTGGAGGATGCTGCTATGCTCAGCACTCGACTGCAGGAGTGTCAGCAGGAGCTTCAGGATGTTCGTGACACCCTGAAGGAGACTGAGGCGTTGCTTCGAGCCAGCTTAAGGGCGAGAGAAAGAGGAGATGGGAATGAACTGTGTGTCACCGTGAATGACACATGGACTCCTGACTCCCCAGACCGCCGGGCGAGCAGGCGTCGCCGCACTTCTCCAGCAGCAGCTTCCCCACCCAAAGCGGAATCAGAGGGCAGCCGCAATAATGAGGAAGACCCCGAAGAGCCAACTCAGTGATACAAGTCGTTTAGAGTTCTTTCCCTTATTTCAGCAAGGATATCGAGTAGTCCAGTCAATACCTTAGTTATTTGTGTGTTAATGTTTGGTGTGTGACGTGAGTTGTGGAAGCCATGGGCATATGTCTGCAACCTCGTCTTTAGGTTGCTTTGCTTTGATGTGTGAACCTCTATGAATTAAGAGTGCATTTATTTTCGCGTGAGACGTGACTGCCAAAAATCTACGTGAAACCCCCAGAAAATGTTAATATATATTAAGGCCTCAAAAGATTAAGTTTAAACAAGCAATTTGGGAAGTTAATATGTAATGCTTTAAGTTAACATTTGGTTGATCATGATAGATGGCTGGAAGAGGAAAGGGTCGTGGTGCCAACCCCGCCAACAACAACGATGAGGCCGGCAACCCTCATCTTTCTGGAGGACAAGACAGGGGTGGTTGCCGTGAAGGAGCTGATCCTATTCACCAAATGCTCGAAAATCAGAATCAGCTCATCCAGAGTTTAACTCAAGTGGTGACCAACTTGCACCAAGCTCCACCCCCACAAGCTGCACCACGCCAACCAAGGTTGAGTGAGTTTCTGGGGACTCAACCTCCAAAGTTTGCAAGTGCTGCTGAAACTCTGGAAGCAGATGACTGGTTAAAGACCATAGAGAGCAAGATGAGGATCATACAATGCCAAGGGTATGAGAGGGTGCTGTTTGCCTCTCACCAATTGCATGGACATGCTGCTGATTGGTGGACCGCTTACGTGGCAGCCCATCATGACCCCGAGAACATCACTTGGGAAGAGTTCAAGCGCAGTTTCCGCAACCATTACATACCAAGGGGTGAACTCAAAAACAAGAGAAAGGAGTTCTTGGGACTGCAGCAAGGAAACATGACTGTGACGGAATACCTCACTAAGTTCACCCAACTATCCCGTTATGCACCACGGGACATCGAAACTGATGAGCAAAAACAGGACTGTTTTGTGGAACGACTTACTATGGAAATGCAATGTGCAATGTCCTCCAACGAGTATGAAAGCTTCCAAAAGATGGTAGACAGAGCATTTGTCGTGGAGAGGAAGCTGAAGGCCTTGGAGAATAAAAACAAGAGGAAGCCTGGATGGTCACACTAAGCCTCAAGTAGCAACACACGCCAACGTCTGATGCAGCAACCCGCAGGGCAGACGAGCCGTGCTGTAGTACCCTACTCAGCACCCAGAGGGTACAACCCGAATTTCAGGCCTCCGTCAGCACCAGCACAGCCGCAGCGTCAGTTTGTACAGCAGCCTCGCCCCACATATCAACCTCGACCAGCAGTACAAGGACCACTGAACCAACCCCAAGACAACAAAGGCCAGGCACCTAAAGTTGGGGTGCAATGCTTCAACTGTGGTGAACTGGGGCACTACGCCCATAAGTGCCCAAAGAAGAAGCCCATGCAGCCACAACAGAAGAATGTGATGCGAGGACGGGTGAACCACGTGACCATGGAGGAAGCACAAGAGGCACCTGACGTGGTAATTTGAAAGTTTCCTGCCAATTTACACATTGCAACCTTGTTGTTCGATTCTGGTGCTACCCACTCGTTCATTGCTCAAGGGTTTGTTAAGAAGCATGATCTAGCAACAACACAAATGAACCATATGCTAGCAGTAAACTCTCCAGGGGGGAAATAAGGACAAGACAAGTGTGTCCCAAGGTGAATCTAGACATTAATGGGGTAGTATTCACTGCAAACCTCATAGTGATAGACTCACAAGGGATAGATATTATTTTGGGTATGGATTGGTTGACCAAACATAAGGGAATCATCCATTGTTCGACAAGAACGGTGGAACTAACTCACCCTAGTGGCACAAGAGTGAAGTTCATAACTGTACAAGAACCTAGGAGGGACCTTAAACTCAATCACGTTGAGGTGGAAGTGGAGGATATCAGGATCATCAGGGAATATCCAGACATTTTTCCAGAAGAGTTGCCAGGTATGCCCCCTGATCGTGAAGTAGAATTCGCGATTGAACTAGTGCCTGGAACAGCCCCGATATACAAGAGACCTTATCGGATGGACTCCAAACAGCTGGAAGAACTCAAGGAACATTTACGAGAATTGGCAGAGAAGGGGTACATTCGTCCTAGTTCCTCACCATGGGGAGCTCCAGTGATATTTGTGCCCAAGAAGGACGGAACCCAAAGGTTATGCGTAGACTACCGTGCCTTGAATGAATAACCATCAAGAACAAGTACCCATTACCCCGCATTGAAGACTTATTTGATCAGCTGAGAGGAGCTTGTGTGTTCTCAAAAATCGATCTCAGGTCGGGATACCACCAACTTAAGATAAGGCAAACCGATATTCCAAAGACAGCTTTCATATCTCGGTACGGGCTGTATGAATACACCGTCATGCCTTTCGGGCTAACTAATGCCCCGGCATACTTCATGTATCTCATGAACAAGGTATTCATGGAATATCTGGACAAATTTGTGGTGGTTTTCATTGATGACATTCTCGTCCTCTCCAAAGATGACGAAGAACATGAGGGACATTTAAGGTTGGTATTGCAAAAGCTGAGAGAACACCAACTATATGCCAAGTTGAGCAAGTGCGAGTTTTGGCTGAAGAGAGTTCCCTTCTTAGGACATATAATCTCGGAGGGAGGAATCTCCGTAGATCCCGCCAAGATCGAGGATGTGCAGAAGTGGAAGACCCCTAAAAATGTCGGGGTAGTTCGAAGCTTCTTAGGATTGGCGGGGTATTATCGACGGTTCATCGAGGTTTTCTCCAACATTTCGAGACCCCTCACCAAATTGTTAGAGAAGGGAGTCACATTCACATGGACACCGCAGTGTGAGACGAGTTTTCAAGAATTGAAGAAAAGATTGACAACAGCCCAAGTGCTAGTTATGCCGGATATGCAGAAGAATTTTTCGGTGTACTGCGATGCATCTGGACATGGGTTGGGATGTGTTCTCATGCAAGAGGGGCATGTCGTGGCCTAGCGTCCCGGCAGCTCCAAAAACACGAGAAGAACTATCCTACACATGACCTAGAGCTAGCCGCAGTGGTACATGCATTGAAGATGTAGCGACATTACTTGATGGGGAAGAGGACAGAGATATATACGGATCATAAGAGCTTAAAGTATATTTTCACACAGCCAGATCTCAACCTCAGACAAAGGAGATGGTTAGAGCTAATCAATGACTTCGATGTGGGCATCAACTATCATCCTGGGAAAGCGAACGTCGTGGCGGATGCTTTGAGACGGAAAGTGCAGGTCAACATGTTGAGTTCGAAGGACATGCCTACAGAATTGAAGGAAGAGATTGCAAAACTTAATCTATGTCTGGTGAATAGTGGTGAGGCCATCGCCATGGAAGTGGACTCCACATTAGAGCAAGACATACGCAACGGTCACAAAATCACGAGAAGATACAAGAGATTAGAGAACTCATCAAAGAAAATAAAGCCCCTGGGTTCAGAGAGGATGAACAAGGTACGGTGTAGCATGGGGAAAGAATCTGTGTGCCTGAGGTGAAGGAGATCTGTGAATTGATTTTGAAGGAGGCACATGATTCCGACTATTCCATTCATCCTGGAAGTACGAAGATGTATCATGACCTCAAGAGCAGATATTGGTGGTATGGCATGAAGCGAGATGTTGCCCTATGTTGCCCTATGTGACACATGTTGCCCTATCGCGGAACGAGAAGATACAAGAGAGTAGAGAACATCCCCGTGTCAACCATCTCTTTCCTTCGTCCACTCCGGCGAGACCCTCGTGAGAGGACTAGCCCTGCCTAAAAAAGAACCTCCGCGGGCTGCCCAGAGCAGGCCCGGGGGAAGTGTCGACAGCTACACTTCGACATTTGGCCCCCTACCTGGCACGCCAAATGTCAAAGTGTAGCTGTCGACACTTCCCCCGGGCCTGCTCTGGGCAGCCCGCGGAGGTTCTTTTTTAGGCGTGGCTAGTCCTCTCGCGAGGGTCTCGCCGGAGTGGACGAAGGAAGGAGATGGTTGACACGGGGATTTACGTGGTTCAGGCCGCCGGAGCGTAAAACCCTACGTCCACGGGAGTGCTCGGAGCCCTGGTTTCCTTGAGTGTGTGGATGACCTAGAGGGAGCTAGGCAAAGTGCCGAGCCCTTGTAACGTTGCCTACCCGAGCCTTTTATAGTCCAAGGCTCAGGTGGCTTACAAGGTGGGCCCTAGGGACCCAACAAGTGGCCCCGGAGTGATTTCCTACAAGCTAAGTCTTGGCGCTGGCATCGAGGTCCTCGTTCTGCCACCCTGCCCATGCCGCAGGCTAGGTGTAGCGTGTAGTCGTTGGCGATGGCAGGGGCGGCAGGGCATGTCTTGTCCGGTCTTGTCGCTGCCTTCAATGGTTTGCAGCTTCAGACACTGTACGTCTGTCTTGACTGTGACTGGTCACAACGCTTTCTGACAAGTGTGCGCCGCGCCCCTTCGTCTTGGGAAGGCGCGGGTCTTGAATGTTTTGTATGGTAAAGGCATGGCGCGCCTTTACTCCCGCTGCCTACCGCACCGGGCGGGCAGCGCTGCTCTGCTGGCCACGTGTCGGGCCCGGAGCTCTCCTCTGAGGAGAGGGGGAGCTCTTGCCCTGCTGGACACGTGGAGCCTTCGGAGCTCCCCCCGCTGAGGGGGGGGGAGGTCCGGCTCTGCTCGCCACGTGGCGGGCCCGGAGCTATCCTTCGACGGGAGGGGAGCTCTGGCCCCGCTGGACACGTGGCTCCTTCGGAGCTCGCCCCTGTGGAGGGGGGTGAGGTCCGGCCTCCTGGGCCACGTGGCAGGCCCGGAGCTATCCTCCTGGGGGAGGGGCGCTCCGGCCCTACTGGACACGTAGCGCCTTCGGTGTTCGCCCCTGCGGAGGGGCGAGGTGCTTAGGCAGTTTCACCCTGTGCGCGGGGTTACCCGGTATTGAGGGTACCGACAGTGGCCCCCAGGCCCATCTTGGGGAAGGTAACGAGCCCGAGGTGGGACCTCCTTCTTCTCGCACACCTTCTTGTCATGAGCACTCCCTGCGCTGGCAGGGTCTCGACGGCTTCGCAGTTCAGCTTCTGAGGAGAGGGTGAAGCCTAGCATCGGAGTCAGCCCTTGTGAAAGGGGGAGGTCTGGCTTCTGAGCTTGCCTCTGAGGAGAGGTAGAGGTCCGGCTTCAGTATTCACCCCTGTGGAAGGGGTGCATACCGGCATCAGAGATCACCCCTACTGAGGCGGTGAGGTCTGGCATCGGAGCTCAGCCCTGTGGAAGGGGGAGGTCCGGCTTCGGAGCTCGCCTCTGTGGAGAGGTAGAGCTCCAGCATCGGGACTCGCCTCTGAGGAGAGGGTGAGGGCCGGCATCGCAGCTCAGGCCGCGTGAGGTCCGGAGGTCCTAAGAGCTCAACCTCTGAGGAGAGGGTGAGGTCCGGCATCGGGGATCACCTCTGAGGAGAGGGCAAAGGCCAGCATCGGAGCTCAGGCTAGCGGTGGGCGTGAGGTCCGGAGGTCATCGGAGCTTAGCCTCTGAGGAGAGGGTGAGGTCCGGCATCAGGGCTCGCCTCTTGTGACACCCTCATTTTTGGTTTCTGCATGTATTCATGTTTCATGAAGAGAAAACATTTTAAAGGAAGTGGGAACAGAGAAAAGAATTAAAAGGATAACCAAAAAGAACAAGAATCCACTTCCCAGAGAGCGCCGAAGACAACTTCCGTGGCCCGCTGGCCACGTGGCGTGTTCGGAGCTCATTCCTGCGAAGTGGGGAGAGGTCCGCCGCTAAACTGGCTACGTGGCAGGCTCGGGGCTCATCTCCGCAAAGGGGGAGAGGTCCGACCCTGTGGGACACGTGTTGCCCCAGGAGCTAGCCTCTGCGGAGAAGCGAAGGCAGTTCCACAGGACACATGACACCTCGGAGCTAGTCACCGCGGAAATCAGAGGACCAGTCGCGCGGGATACGTGTCGATCTCGGAGCTCACCTCCGAGAGGTCCGGTTCTATTGGACATGTGTCGCCACCGGAGCTTATCTCCGGGAAGTCCGACACTGTTGGACACGTGTCTACCTCGGAGCTCGTCTCTGAGGAAAAAGGAAAGTCCGGCGCTACTTGACGCGTGGCATTCATGGAGCTCACCTCCGAAGAGAGGGAGGTCCGGAATGGATACGTGGCACACCCGGAGCTACCTCCGGAGAGAAGGAAGGTCCGTCACTAACACGTGGCGTGCGCGGAGCCACCTCTGAATAGAGAGGGGGTCCCGACCGCCAGGATACATGGCGTGCACGGAGCTCACCTCCAAAGGAGAAGGAGGTCTCGCTCACTTGACACGCGGCACAACCGGAGCTCGTCTCGGCGGAAAAGGGGAGATCAGGCCCCGGTGGACACGTGGAGCTTCCGGAGATCATCACCACGGAGGTAACGAGTTCTGGAACGGTTTTTGGATTCTGTACGCGTAGAAATATCAGTACGGAGGAGAAACCGACCTGAATTCCACAATGTTACTGCACCAAATCAACTAAAGATTAGTCATAACGATTCAACAACAATCTGAATAGAACTCTTATTCGAAGTCCAATCAGATTAGGACTCTTCTTCTCCCGATTATAAATAGAACCCAGAACCTTTGGCCGAAACCACAAACTTCTTTTCCAACTCCTGAGCCGACAACTTGGAGCCCTAACCCCAACTCGCCGAGTAAACCTATCGCCAGAGTTCAGTCGAGAAAGATCGCCGAAAGGGAGCCCAACGATCTGTCTGATCAGAGAAGGACCCCGTGTGACGCCCTCAATTCTGTGGAAAACCACGGAACCGAGAACTAATGCATATGTGTGCCCAGGATGTTCATCACACATACACATACGTTCCACAAACTGAATTCAGATTATATATTACCACGAATAACAGAGTTTATTACAACACCTCATGAGTCTTGGACTCATGCTCACAGCGGAAATCTTAATTCTATGCAGCGGAAGTCCTTATTAAAATGCGGAAGCAAAAACTAATGCGGAAGCAAAACTAAGCAGAAGTGGCTCCATCTCTACTCCCTCCACAGGCAAGGTTGAGAACAGATCACAGGCCATAATGCTCTACTTGGTCTTCATAGTAGTCTTCTCTTGCTGTTGATGAAGAAATAATAATGCAAGTTTGAGTACAATAATGTACTCAGCAAGTGCGGGAATAACACATGATATGCAGTTCATAAGCAAGGTAGGTATAAAAGGTTTATTTGAAGAAAAGCAGATTTATAAGACCATGTTAAACAGCAACTTAACTTTAGATGAACGTAATCCCAGCATGTATTAAATTATCAACATACCTCCATCAATTCCCGTGTTCCATACGAACATTAACCAATCCTTTATTCATACTCACGAATACCTCCTCGTATTCGCTACCATCTCACCTCATAAAACAACCTCGTCTCGCACTGAGACCAATCTCATGTCATGACCCATCAGTCATGCAACCATCTCATCTTCCACAGTCCCAAACCAAACTGTAACCAATAACCATAACCAAGAACCTTCCCAATAACCATTCCAATAACCATCCCAGTAACCATCCCATCTAATCATGGCAGTTTAGCCAGGTGCTCGTGACCGTAAGCTCGGCTATCATGATAGTTTTAATAACTCTGCAGAGTATGGACTCACTATGGTTTCACCGGCAGGCTAGAATCTCCAATTCTCCCACCCACGGGCCCCCTCTTGTGCCATGCAGTTCCCAGGGCAGTCCTCACTCGACTCCCATTTCCCATGCCTTCCACAGTCCATAACACTCTAGCAACTTACCTAATTACTCAGCTAAGCCGCACCCATACTTGGCCTTGTGGTGGCACTATTATCCTGGCATGTGCATGCATGAACCGGTCCTTAGATCTATGGCAAGTAAACCACCATCTCATGCTACCTCATTCACAAACCCAGTCTTGCCTAGATCACCCTCCGATCCATGTCCATTATTAACATCAGTTTCTCATTATCAATACGAGTGCAGTTAGCTAGACACATCTATCTCGCTTCCCAATCCCATGGACTCAGCGAAGCATAAAGCAAAAACCATACCCGACTCATAAACTTCCAGGCGACAAGGGTGGTTTATCCAAAACTAGTAAACTCCTATAAAAGGGTTTCCCATCATTTTTGACTCAGCATACACACACACCTTTTCGCAAAACAAAATAGTTTTACCCAAAACATAGGATCAACATGGTCAAGGAGCACTTGCCTTGTTCTTGCGGTTCCGGTTGTTCTTGATTCTCAAAACCTTATTGCTGCAGCTCGTCGTAGACAGCTTCCTGAGTTTGTCCTGCTATGTAGGATTCACGTGCATACAAATTCACAGCAATCAATATCATGCACAAACCCTAAACTAGATGCGATGATGCACATGCATGCTATCCTACGATTAGTTCTATTAGATTGATCTGGTGTTCTTGCATGGCTTGCATGGTCAGAGGTGTTCAGATCAAATATGAACGTGGCGATGATCTTGTCTTTAGATCAAACTGATCATCGAGTGTTCTGCCCACGAAAAGGCTTCTGTTCGAAAGGAATCGAAGAACAGATGCAAAGAGATGAACAACATGATGTCGTAAGGTGGTATTGAAGTCCTACCTCACGTTCTTCTTGTCTTCGGGATCCTCCTCAGACCGCTTGGTTCTCCTCCGATGATCTCCCTTGTTGTGCTTCGGCGATGTTTTGCTCGGCGAGTTAGGGTTAGGGCTCTAAGTCGTCGGCTCAGGAGTTGAAAGAGAAGTTCGTGGTTTCGGCCAGAGGTTTTGGGTTCTATTTATAATTGTGAAGAGAAGAGTCCTAATCTGATTGGATCCCGAATAAGAGTCTTATTCAGATCTTTGTTAGATCCTGACGTCTTATCTTCAGTAACCATCGTGGATTTTAGATCGGTTTCTGTTGCGTACCGGTGTCCTTACGCGTAACAGCTGCTCCAGAACTCGTTACCTCCGTGATGATGAGCTCCGGAAGCTCCACGTGTCCTCCGGGCCTGGTATCTCCTCATCCGCAGAGACGAGCTCCGGTTGTGCCGCGTGTCAATCGATCGAGACTTCCCTCTTCTTCGGAGACGAGCTCCGCGCACGCCACGTGTGGGTGCCGGTCTTTCCGCTCTCCTTTCCTCAGGGACATGCCCCGAGGTCGACACGTGTTTAGCTGCGACGGACCTTCCGGTGATAAGCTCCGGTGGCGACACGTGTTTGATAGATCCGGACTTCTCTGAGATGAGCTCCGAGATTGACACGTATCCCCCGCGACGGGTCCTCTTATTTCCGCGAGGACTAGCTCCGGGGATGACACGTGTCCTATGAAAAATGCCTTTGCTTCGTCCGCAGAGGCTATCTCCGCGGGCAGCACATGTCCCACAGGGTCGGACCTCTTTTCAATTGCGGAGGTGACCCCCGAGCCTGCCACGTAGCTAGTTTAGCGGCGGACCTCTCCCAAATTTCTCGGGGATGAGCTCCGAACACGCCACGTGGTCTGCTGGCCGTGGAAGTTGCCTTCGGCGCTCTCAGAGAGCTTTATTGGCTATCCTTTTGATACTTGTCTCTGTTCCTTCTTTTCTTAAAATGTTTTTCTTCTTCATAAAACATGAACATATGCTGACACCCGAGGTGAAGGTGTCACAAATCTACCCCCCTTAAATTGAATCTCGCCCTCGAGATTCGTTAGTGGGAAATAGATGGGGAAATTCTGCCTTGATATCCTCTTCACGTTCCCATGTGGCTTCAGCTTCAGTGTGATGGCTCCATTGTACCTTGCACCATCGAATCACTTTGTTTCGGGTGACCCTTTCCTTTACGTCCAGGATTCGGACAGGGTGTTCTGCGTAAGTCAGGTCCTCTTGATGTTCAAGTTCTCCCATTGACACTTGTTCCTCTCGTATTCTCAAGCACTTCTTGAGCTGGGGATACATGAAACACGTCATGTACGTCGGAGAGGTGGTGTGGGAGCTCTAGTTGATAGGCTGCTTCTCCTCGCTTGTCCAAAATCTTAAATGGTCCGATGTAGCGAGGCGCTAGTTTTCCCTTGACGTTAAAACATCGTTGGCCTCGGATAGGCGATACCTTAAGGTATACGAAGTCTCCTACTTCAAAGGTCAACTTCTTACGCCTATTGTCCGCATAGCCTTTCTGTCGTGACTGAGCAGCCTTTAAGTTTTCCCGTATTGTTTGGACTTGCTTTTCAGCCTCTTGTAGTACTTCGGGTCCAAACACCTGGTTCTCTCCAGTCTCGTTCCAGAACAGTGGCGTTCTACACCGTCTACCATATAAGGCTTCGAAAGGCGACATCTTCAAGCTAGCTTGATAGCTGTTGTTATAGGAGAACTCGGCATACGGTAAACTCCTATCCGAACTACGCCCACGTTTCAAGGCGCAAGCTCTCAGCATGTCCTCCAAAATTTGGTTCGTCCTCTCGGTTTGCCCATCTGTTTGTGGGTGATAGGCGGAGCTAAAATCCAGTGTCACACCCGGTTTTTCCGAAGAACTACCAAGTGAATATCACATGTATGCCAGGATCATTTTCTCATACATGTGATGACAAATAGTGAAGCATCATTTATTACAAGCCAGGTGTCGAATATAAATAAGTCTTACATATCAAGGTCTGATGCAGCAACCTGCAGGGCAGACGAACCGTGCTGCGGTACCCTACTCAGCACCAAGAGGGTACAACCCGAACTACAGGCCTTCCGCAGCACCAGCACAGACACAACGTCAGTTTGTACAGCAGCCTTGCCCCGCATATCCACCTCGACCAGCAGTGCAAGGACCCCCAAACCAACCCCAAGACAATAAAGGCCAAGCACCTAAGGTTGGGGTGCAATGTTTTAATTGTGATGAAGTGGGGCACTATGCCCATAGTGCCCAAAGAAGAAGCCCACGCAGCCACAACAGCAGAATGTAATGAGAGGACGGGTGAATCATGTCACTATGGAGGAAGCACAAGAGGCACCCGACGTGGTAGTTGGTAAGTTTCCTGCCAATTTACACATTGCAACCCTGCTGTTTGATTCTTGTGCTACCCACTCGTTCATTGCTAAAGGGTTTGTTAAGAAGCATGATCTAGCAACAACACAAATGAACTATATGCTAGCAGTAAACTCTCCAGGTGGAGAAATAAGGACAAGATAAGTGTGTCCCAAGGTGAATCTAGACATTAATGGGGTAGTGTTTACTGCTAACCTCATAGTGATAGATTCCCAAGGGATCGATATTATTTTGGGCATGGACTGGTTGACCAAACATAAGGGAATCATCCATTGTTCAACCAGAACGGTGGAACTAACGCACCCTAGTGGCACAAAAGTAAAGTTTATAACAATACAAGCGCCGAGGAGGGACGTTCAATTAAATCAAGTTGAGGTGAAAGTGGAGGAGATCCGAATTATCAAGGAATATCCAGACGTTTTTCCAGAGGAGTTGCCAGGTATGCCTCCCGATCGTGAGGTGGAATTCGCAATTGAGCTAGTGCCTGAATGGAAATGGGAAGAAATCGGTATGGATTTCATAGTGGGATTGCCTAGGACCCAATCTGGATATGATTCAATATGGATCATCATCGACAGGCTAACCAAGGTAGCTCACTTCATCCCCGTGAAGGAAAGCTACAACGGATCCAAATTGGCGGAGTTGTACATGTCAAGGATCGTGTGTTAACATGGAGTGCCAAAGAAGATAGTGTCGGATCGAGGGACACAGTTCACCTCAAGGTTCTGGCAGAAGTTGCATGAAACCATGGGAACCCATCTGAATTTCAGCTCTGCCTATCATCCCCAAACTGATGGGAAGACGGAGAGAACCAATCAGATCCTTGAAGATATGCTGAGGGCATGTGCACTCAAAAACAATAGGAGTTGGGACAAGAACTTACCGTATGCGGAGTTTTCCTACAACAACAGCTATCAAGCTAGTATGAAGATGTCACCGTTTGAAGTTTTATACGGAAGGAAGTGCAGAACTCCCCTATTTTGGAACCAAACGGGGGAAAGTAAAGTGTTTGGTCCAGAAGTACTACAAGAAGCTGAGGCGAAGGTGAGGGAAATTCGCAACAATTTGAGGATAGCACAGACACGCCAAAAGAGCTATGCCGATGTACGAAGAAGAGAGCTCGTTTTCAACGTGGGAGACTATGTCTATCTCAAGGTGTCCCCTATCAGAGGACTTCGTCGGTTCAAGGTGAAAGGGAAGTTGTCACCTCGGTACATCGGACCCTTTCAAGTTTTGGAAAGGAAAGGCGAAGTGGTGTGTCAACTAGAGTTACCGGCTTATCTATCGGATGTGCACGATGTATTCCATGTGTCACAACTCAAGAAATGCCTGAGGACGCCTGAAGAGGTGTTACCCATGAATGAAGTGAACGTAGCTGAGGATTTGTCTTATGCCGAGCAACCATACAAGATTTTGGAGACAATGGAACGCCTCACCAGAAATAAAAGAATCCGGATGTGCAAGGTGCAGTGGAAGCATCACTCAGAAGAGGAAGCCACCTGGGAGCGGGAAGATGAGCTAAAGGCACAATTTCCGGAATTGTTTTCTTAGAACCACCAATCTCGAGGATGAGATTTCTTTTAAGGGGGGTAGAGCTGTAACACCCCAAAAATCTTGTTAAGACCCTAAATCATGTTAAGAGGGGAGTTTAAAAATTTTTGGACGTGTTGCATGTTTTGCAAAAATTCAAATTCAAACTGGAATTCAAATTAAACTCTGCAAGTGTGGGAAAATTATATCATGCATGGCTAGAACAAGGAGAGGTTGAACTCATGGTTAAAGAACTACACAATTAATACCTATCACCTTAGCTTATTAAGCACCTACATTACTACACAGGTGAAATGGTCCCAATCTCCCATACCATCATCATAATCCAATAACCATAACATCATTTCCAATGTTAAGCTCCCCGCTTAACATCCACAACTTCCAAAACCATCAATCCTCTAATCATGAATAAGTCCAAGTCGCTCTTGACCGTGAGCACGGTTGTCATGACAGTTTTGACTCTGCAGAGTTTGCACCACTGTACCCACATGTAGTGATTTCATCCCCCGTTGCCGGGTGGACTAAAAGAACCTCCATTATGCCAATGGCCATGAACCACATTCACACTTCCCAGGTGTGTAGCCAGGAGATCACTACGAAGCCTTTACAAAGGGATTCCCGACGAGCATGGGCCCACTGAGGTTTCACCCCTAACAGCATACAAGAGGCTCCAACCCCGCTGCAGTGGCCCCCTCTTGAGCCTTGCGGTTCATATGGTAGTCCAGCTGACACCTACTCCCCGCACCATCCAACACACCCATACTACGCCGGGGATACACCTAATTAATTGGCCAAGCTGCCCCATCTCAGCATGTGGTTGGCACGGTAAAGCCAGGTTACATGCTCCATGAACCGGTCCTTAGGATCCAGGCAAGTACTAAACACAAACCCGAGTCTCGTGCACCCAGCACACAACCAAATCATCCAACTTGCCTTGATCCCTACCTCTACATAACTCACAATATCTCATTTAAGAGTATGGTAAAATAAACTGATGACCTTATATCCCAAATATCCCATTCTAAGCATGGCTAAGCATATGCATAATAATAATAAATGACATGATAAAATAAATCCCAATCCCAAGCTACAAGAGAACAAGGTAATGCAATTCTAGGGAAACTTCCTAGCATGGGTTTCATATTTTCAATTGACAATGCAAATAATTCTATCTACACATCCTAGTATAGGATTAAAGTGGTCAAGGACACTTGCCTCCTTCCTGCTGCTCTTGAAATGGGTAGTCCTGATCTTGGAAAGGAAGAACTTGCTCTGGAGCAGGTTCTACATCATACCATCACACATAGCAAAGAAAAACAACAATTCATAAGACATAGTTCACACTTCCACTTCATACAAACCACACATTCACATGTAACAAAGCCATTCACAACTTCTATGTACTGTGTTTACTCTATGTGTGTTGACCTTTGGCTTACATGCACTTTTAATCATGTGTATATGATTCCTACTTTTGTATTCACATTTATGCTTGCATACTTTATATATGAGTTTCCAATTTAAATAAATTCCTTATATTTAATTACTACACCTTTTAGCTACCAAGTATGCATGAAAGGTATTTTCCTACTCCATATGTGTCTTCAGAATTTCCACCAACCCTAAACTGAATTCTTTGGATTTTAGAACTCCATTTGTCATTTACTAGTTGCTACATTTTCAGATTTATTTCCTATGCCTAAATGTGAACTTTATTATGAAAATAACAAGACACATCATCTAAACAGAATAGGTTCTGATCTAAAATATTTACTAATATATTTCTGACCTTTTCCTCTAATGTAAACTATTTTACAATTATTTTCCCTATTTTCCAGAACTATTCTTTACTTAAAAATGTGTCCCTAAATGTGAATAATAAATTAAACAGATTCATTTCAGCCCAAAATATATTTTTGTCTCACTCCAAAGTTTTCTAAATACTGAGAAAGTTTTTAATTTAATTTTGACAATATGTTTGTCCCACTTTTTAAATTTTAAATACTAGCCACATATTCAATTTTCTAAATTAAACATCAAACAGGGCTAAAAAGGTAAACTCACCCCACTACAGGGTCTATAATAATATTTTAATAATTTTCAGGGGTCTAGCTATACATAACAGAGGGGTTTTCCTAATTTTTATTAAGTCCAGGGCCTAAAACTGATTTTTAAATGAATTTACATGATTTTCTGAAGTTCCAGGGGCTAGATCAGAAGTTTCCGGTGCTAGCTCTTATTTCCCGAGAACCCTAGGAGGTAGCACGTAAGAATTCCAGTCTTTATAACGAGGAGCTGACGTGGACCGTCCGATTTAAAACAGACGGCTGAGATTATAACATCGAACTGGTACGCGGGGATTTAAAGTCTACCGTACGATTTAAAATAGACGGCTCACAAGCGGCCACGTCGCTCTGATCGAGCGCAGGCGGCACTGCCCGGCAGCGCACGGTGGCGGGAAGCGGCGATCTCACCGGAGATTTTCGGATCTTCGAGAATTCTTCCTATAACTGTGATTTTATGGCATAGATCGGTGGAGGGGAGGTCGGGGATCTCACCTCGGGGGTTTTCTTGAGCTCGGAGGTCCTGGAAGTTGATCGGCGACGAGGTCCGAGGTGAGTTCACGGCGAGGCTCGTCGGCGCTGTGTTTACACCGCAAGTCACCGAGTTTTCTGCACCTGCAAGGTTCCCCGGAGGCGGTGGATCAAGACCAGCGAGTTAGATCGGAATTTCCGAGCGTAGATCGGCCAGAATTCGCCGGAGAAGGCTCGGGTTCTCACCGGAGTAAAAACAGCAGATCGCGTGGGAAAAACAGAACGAGGCCGGGGTTTTTATAGACGGGGGAGGGCGGCGGGGTGGTTTAGATCGAGTTCGCGTCGCCCCCGAGCGAAATTCGGCTGGGATTTGCAGAAATCCGGATCGGTTTGGATTCGGGGTGAGAGAGTCCGGTGCTTGCGCGAGGTAGACGAAGAACTAGCGGGCCCCGCCTGTGAGTGGGTGGAAAGGGCACGCGTGGCTGTGGGCTGGCGCGGGTTCTGGTTGGGACGGCTGGTGGGTTGCGGCCCACTGGCCGGTTTTTTTCTGTTTTCTTTTTTTCTTTTTCTATTTCTTTTCTGATTTGAGTTTAATTTGAATTCCAGTTTGAATTTGAATTTTTGCAAAACATGCAACACGTCCAAAAATTTTTAAATTCCCCTCTTAACATGATTTAGTGTCTTAACAAGTTTTTTGGGGTGTTACATCCAGTCGTGTACCCATGGCTTTCTGCAGATTCCTCCAGAATCTAGAGGTAAACTGAGAACCTCGATCTGAGACTATCCTCTTCGGAACTCCATGACGGCACACGATCTGCTCCATGTACAACTCTGCCAACTGTGTAACGTTGTAACTGGTCTTTACCGGAAGAAAATGGGTGGTTTTTGTCAACCGGTCCACAATGACCCAGATGGAGTCGTATCCTGACTGAGTTCTTGGCAATCCGACATTAAAGTCCATACTGATGTCCTCCCATTTCCATTCAGGTATTTTCAAAGGTTGCAACAACCCAGTGGGTTTTTGATGTTCTGCTTTTACCCGTTGGCATGTGTTGCATAGGGCAACGTATTCGGCTATATCCCTCTTCATACCATCCCACCAATAGCAAGTTTTCAAGTCCTTGTACATTTTGGTGCTTCCTGGATGTATGGAATAGGGTGAATCATGTGCCTCCTTCAATATCATGTCGCGAAGGTGTCTTATGTTTGGCACACAAATCCTTTTTCCTGGCCAAAGCGTACCCTTTTCATCCTCCTTGAAATCCTTCTCTATCCCTTGCCGGATTCTTTCCTTGATCTCCCTGATCCCCTCGTCCGTTGCTTGTCCCTTTCTTATTTCTTGCTCCAATGAGGAGTGGATCTCCATTATTTCCATGTTATTCAAGAATCCGAGGTGTAACCGTTCGAACTCCTTACGTAGTTCCGGTGGTAGCTCCCGAACCGTGAGTTGGTGGCATGCTCCCTTTCTGCTCAATGCGTCAGCTACTACATTGGCCTCCCCGGGGTGGTAGTTGATTCCTACATCATAATCCTTGATGAGTTCTAACCATCGACGTTGCCTCAAATTCAAGTCCGTTTGTGTAAATATGTACTTGAGGCTTTTATGATCCGTATAGATCTCACATCGATGATCAATGATATAATGTCTCCAAATCTTCAATGCATGCACCACTGCTGCTAACTCCAAATCATGTGTAGGATAGTTAAGCTCGTGCTTCTTTAATTGTCGTGAGGCATAGGCTACCACTTGTCCTTCCTGTATGAGTACACACCCGAGCCCTTGTCTGGATGCGTCACAATATATGTCAAAGCTCTTGCTTACGTCTGGCAATACTAGAACTGGTGTTGTGGTTAGCCTTTTCTTGAGTTCCTCAAAACTTTCTTGGCAGGCTTGTGTCCATTGAAAGACTTTTCCCTTCATTAATAACTCCGTCATAGGTTTTGCTATCTTAGAGAAGTTTTTAATGAAGCGCCGATAGTATGCTGCCATCCCAAGGAAACTTCGAATATCCCTCACGCTCTTTGGTTGGTTCCACTTTAGAACATCTCTCACCTTTCCAGGATCAACTGATACCCCTTCTTTGGAGATGATGTGGCCTAGGAAGGATATTTATTTTAGCCAAAATTGACATTTGTTGATCTTGGCATACAACTGATGCTCTCGCAACTTCTGTAAGTCAATCTCAGATGTTCTTCATGCTCCTCCTTACTTTTTGAATACACTATAATGTCGTCGATGAAAACCACGACGAACTTGTCCAAGTACTCCATGAAAACCTTATTCATAAGGTACATGAAGTATGCAGGTGCATTCGTCAATCCAAAAGACATAACGGTATATTCATATGAACCATACCGCATCCGAAAGGCTGTCTTAGGTATATCGGAGGGCTTAATCTTCAGCTGGAAACATCCCGACCGAAGATCAATCTTGGAGAACACTTGGGCTCCTTTCACTTGATCAAACAGGTTCTCTATACGGGGCAGAGGGTATTTATTCTTGATTGTTACCTCGTTGAGAGACCTGTAGTCCACGCACATTCTTTGGGTTCCGTCCTTCTTGTCCACGAAAAGTACCGGGGCTCCCCATGGTGACGAACTTGGACGGATAAAACCCTTCTCCAACTGTTCTTGAATTTGCTTCTTTAGTTCAACTAACTCGTTGACGGGCATCCTATATGGTCTCTTAGCTACGGGTGCAGTTCCAGGTAGCAAATCTATGGCAAACTCGATGTCCCGGTCAGGTGGCATACCTGAAAGTTCTTCCGGGAACACATCCAAAAATTCCTGAACCACTGGAATGTTGTCCAATGCTACTCCTTCAACATGGTTCAAATCCGCCCGTTCGGTTGCTTGCTGGGCTGACTCAAACTCGACACGGATACCGTGTTCGTTTGTCAACTGCACGCTTCTCTCAGCGCATTGGATTACTCCATTGTGCTTGCTTAACCAGTCCATTCCGAGTATGATGTCAATTCCGTGGGAGTCCAAGACAATAAGGTTGGCAAGGAAGTCTACCCCCCTTATTTTAAGGCTTACCTTCGGGCATACTATACTAGTCCTCATTTCTCCTCCGGGAGAATTTACTAACATAGCACATTCTAAGTGGGATACGGGTAGATGATGTTTGGCAACATATTTGGACGATATGAAGGAATGTGATGCTCCGGAATCAAATAACATGGTGGCTGGGTTGGATTTGGCAAGGAACATACCAATTGCGACGTCCTCAGCCTGTTGTGCTTCCTCAGCAGTGACATGGTTAACGTGGCCACGAGCATAGTTCTGCGGTCCACGGTTCCCTTGGTTGTCCCCTCCGTTTGGTCGCTGGTTCTGCTTGGGCACGTTACCTCGCTGTCCAGGGCCTCGCTTCGGGCACTGGTTAGCGAAGTGGCCTACTTCCCCGCATGCAAAGCATGCCCTGTTGCCTACGGCAGCAGGTACGTTGGGACGGGGGTTTTGAACAGGAGCGCCATTGTTAGGCCGGGGCGCAGGAGGCATGGGCACACAAGGTGCCGGTGCAACGAACTGTTGCTGTGGTGGCTGACCAGGGCGGTTCGTAGGAGTGGTCGATCCATACTGCGGTGCAGGGGGCATGTATCTAGGTCGTACGTTGCTCCCCTGGGGCTGGTATGGGATCTTCCTCTTGCATTCTCGCTCGATCTCCCGGATCTTGTTTTCAACCACAATAGCCTTATCAACCAGCTTCTGGAAGCTTACGTAGTCATTGTTGAGGAGCTGAAATTGGATCTTATTGTTCAACCCTCTCATGAACAGGTACTGCTTCCTCTGATCTGAGTTGACATCTTCGGGGGCATACCGGGACAGTTGTATGAACTTGTTGAGATATTCGTTCACACTTTTCTGCCCTTGGCGGAGACCTTCAAACTCCTGCCTCTTGAGCATCATTACGCCAACAGGGATGTAGTGGGAGCGGAAACTTTCCTTGAACCCTGTCCAAGTGATTGTCTCCGGGTTGGCATGGGCGTTGCTCAAGGCATCCCACCAGTCAGCAGCTGCTCCCATCAGTTGGTGCGACGCAAAGAGAACCTTCTCTCGGTCGTTGCACTGTACAATGGCCAGCTTCTTCTCCATGGATTTCAACCAGTCATCGGCCTCCATTGGATCGCTTGCTTGAGCAAAGGTGGGGGGTCGAGTCCTCATGAAGTCTCCCAACCTGTTATGAGCCGGCGGTGGTGGTGGCGGTGGTGCCGGAACGGGGTGTTGGTTGGCCTGCAACTGACCCAAGGTTTGGATCATGGTTTGCATAAGCTGGTTTTGCATGGCCATCAACCTTTCTAGGTTGTTTTCGCCAGCTCCGGGGTTAGCAAGAACTTCCTCGTGGTCATCTTCCTGGATGTTCCTTCGGCTGGCGTTTCCTCTCACCATCTGTGAGAGAGTACGAAATAGAATAGAAGGTTAGAAAGTTAGGTAGGTCCTTTCAACTATATGCATCAAGGTGAGTTAGACTATATATATTAGCCCTTATGAGGATGTGAGCAAGTGCCGAAACATCTCACACCTCCTTGTTCTTACGTGTGGATATGGACAACGTTTTTGAGACGTCCCACAACTCACACTAAGCACATATTCACAAATAATCATCACAAGGGCCCACTCAACTCCTATTCAAGGATGGTTTCCTATGTCAAGGTGGTTTTAAAGGCCAATCTAGGCTATTCACCCTAGGGCGCTTCCTTTGGTCAGCGTGGCTTAGCTACCTGTGACTTCTATTTAGGGGTGTAACTTGCTGTTAACCCGTGGCTCTAATATCAATCTAAGGTTTCTATCTAGGCGTGTAACCTACTGTCAACCCGTGGCTCTGATACCAATCTGTGACGCCCTCAATTCTGTGGAAAACCACGGAACCGAGAACTAATGCATATGTGTGCCCAGGATGTTCATCACACATACACATACGTTCCACAAACTGAATTCAGATTATATATTACCACGAATAACAGAGTTTATTACAACACCTCATGAGTCTTGGACTCATGCTCACAGCAGAAATCTTAATTCTATGCAGCGGAAGTCCTTATTAAAATGCGGAAGCAAAACTAAGCAGAAGTGGCTCCATCTCTACTCCCTCCACAGGCAAGGTTGAGAACAGATCACACGCCATAATGCTCTACTTGGTCTTCATAGTAGTCTTCTCTTGCTGTTGATGAAGAAATAATAATGCAAGTTTGAGTACAATGATGTACTCAGCAAGTGCGGGAATAACACATGATATGCAGTTCATAAGCAAGGTACGTATAAAAGGTTTATTTGCAGAAAAGCAGATTTGTAAGACCATGATAAAACAGCAACTTAACTTTAGATGAACGTAATCCCAGCATGTATTAAATTATCGACATACCTCCATCACTTCCCGTGTTCCATCCGAACATTAACCAATCCTTTATTCATACTCACGAATACCTCCTCGTATTCGCTACCATCACACCTCATAAAACAACCTCGTCTCGCACTGAGACCAATCTCATGTCATGACCCATCAGTCATGCAACCATCTCATCTTCCACAGTCCCAAACCAAACCGTAACCAATAACCATAACCAAGAACCTTCCCAATAACCATTCCAATAACCATCCCAGTAACCATCCCATCTAATCATGGCAGTTTAGCCAGGTGCTCGTGACCGTAAGCTCGGCTATCATGATAGTTTTAATAACTCTGCAGAGTTTGTACCTCTTTACCCACAAGTTTGTGATTTCGTCACCCGTCGGCGACTGCAGAACCTCCATTTTACCAGTACACAACGGTCGGTGTATGGCCAAGAGATCACAAAATAGCTTTTACAAAGAGGTTACTAGATGTATGGACTCACTAAGGTTTCACCGGCAGGCTAGAATCTCCAATTCTCCCACCCGCGGGCCCCCTCTTGTGCCATGCAGTTCCCAGGACAGTCCTCACTCGACTCCCATTCCCCACTCCTTCCACAGTCCATAACACTCTAGCAACTTAACTAATTACTCAGCTAAGCCGCACCCATACTTGGCCTTGTGGTGGCACTATTATCCTGGCATGTGCATGCATGAACCGGTCCTTAGATCTATGGCAAGTAAACCACCGTCTCATGCTACCTCATTCACAAACCCAGTCTTGCCTAGATCACCCTCCGATCCATGTCCATTATTAACATCAGTTTCTCATTATCAATACGAGTGCAGTTAGCTAGACACATCTATCTCGCTTCCCAATCCCATGGACTCAGCGAAGCATAAAGCAAAAACCATACCCGACTCATAAACTTCCAGGCGACAAGGGTGGTTTATCCAAAACTAGTAAACTCCTATAAAAGGGTTTCCCATCATTTTTGACTCAGCACACACACACACACCTTTTCGCAAAACAAAATAGTTTTACCCAAAACATAGGATCAACATGGTCAAGGAGCACTTGCCTTGTTCTTGCGGTTCCGGTTGTTCTTGATTCTCAAAACCTTGTTGCTGCAGCTCGTCGTAGACAGCTTCCTGAGTTTGTCCTGCTATGTAGGATTCACGTGCATACAAATTCACAGCAATCAATATCATGCACAAACCCTAAACTAGATGCGATGATGCACATGCATGCTATCCTACGATTAGTTCTATTAGATTGATCTGGTGTTCTTGCATGGCTTGCATGGTCAGAGGTGTTCAGATCAAAGATGAACGTGGCGATGATCTTGTCTTTAGATCAAACTGATCATCGAGTGTTCTGCCCATGAAAAGGCTTCTGTTCAAAAGGAATCGAAGAACAGATGCAAAGAGATGAACAACATGATGTCGTAAGGTGGTATTGAAGTCCTACCTCACGTTCTTCTTGTCTTCGGGGTCCTCCTCAGACCGCTTGGTTCTCCTCCGATGATCTCCCTTGTTGTGCTTCGGCGATGTTTTGCTCGGCGAGTTAGGGCTAGGGCTCTAAGTCGTCGGCTCAGGAGTTGAAAGAGAAGTTCGTGGTTTCGGCCAGAGGTTTTGGGTTCTATTTATAATTGGAAAGAGAAGAGTCCTAATCTGATTGGATCCCGAATAAGAGTCTTATTCAGATCTTTGTTAGATCCTGACGTCTTATCTTCGGTAACCATCGTGGATTTTAGATCGGTTTCTGTTGCGTACCGGTGTCCTTACGCGTAACAGCTGCTCCAGAACTCGTTACCTCCGTGATGATGAGCTCCGGAAGCTCCACGTGTCCTCCGGGCCTGGTATCTCCTCATATGCAGAGACGAGCTCCGGTTGTGCCGCGTGTCAATCGATCGAGACTTCCCTCTTCTTCGGAGACGAGCTCCGCGCATGCCACGTGTGGGTGCCGGTCTTTCCGATCTCCTTTCCTCAGGGACATGCCCCGAGGTCGACACGTGTTTAGCTGCGACGGACCTTCCGGTGATAAGCTCCGGTGGCGACGCGTGTTCGATAGATCCGGACTTCTCTGAGGTGAGCTCCGAGATTGACACGTATCCCCCGCGACGGGTCCTCTTATTTCCGCGAGGACTAGCTCCGGGGATGACACGTGTCCTATGAAAAATGCCTTTGCTTCTTCCGCAGAGGCTATCTCCGCGGGCAGCACATGTCCCACAGGGTCTGACCTCTTTTCAATTGCGGAGGTGACCCCCGAGCCTGCCACGTAGCTAGTTTAGCGGCGGACCTCTTCCAAATTTCTCGGGGATGAGCTCCGAACACGCCACGTGGTCTGCTGGCCGTGGAAGTTGCCTTCGGCGCTCTCGGAGAGCTTTATTGGCTATCCTTTTGATACTTGTCTCTGTTCCTTCTTTTCTTAAAATGTTTTTCTTCTTCATAAAACATGAACATATGCTGACACCCGAGGTGAAGGTGTCACACCCCGAGACCAAGAAGAACATAAGGTAGGTCTCCAATACCACCTTATGACATTATCGTGTTTTCTTTGCATCTGTTCTTCGATTCCTTTCGAACAGAAGCTTTCTCGTGGACAGATCACTTGTTGATCGGGTTGATCTAAAAGACAAGATCAACCCCACGTCCACATTTGATCCGAACACCTCTGTTCATCATAAACCCATGCAAGAACACGTACAAACTGATCTAACAAAACTGATTATAGGATAGCATGCATATGCATCATCGCATCTAGTTAAAGTTGTGCATGATATTGATTGCTGTGGATCTTGTATGTGCATGATCCTGTATATCAGGACAAGCTCAGGGAGCTGTCTACGACGAGCTGCGACAACAAGGTTTCGAGATCCAAGAGCAACCGGAACCACAAGAACAAGGAAAGTGCCCCTTGACCATATTGATCCTATGTTTTGGAAAAACTGTTTTGTTTGCGAAAAGGTGTGTGTGCTGAGTCAAACATGATGTTAAACCCTTTTTATAGGAGTTTACTAGCTTTGGTTAAACCACCCTTGTCGCCAGGGAAGTTTATGAGTCGGGTATGGTTTTTGCTTTTATGCTTCGCTGAGTCCATGGGATTGGGAAGTGAGATAGATGTGTCTAGCTAACTGCACTCGTAATGATAATGAGAAATTGATGTTGTTAATGAACATCGATCGGAGAGAGATCTAGGGAAGAATGGGTTTGTGAATGAGGTAGCATGAGATGGTGGTTTACTTGCCGTAGATCTAAGGACCGGTTCATGCGAGCATGTGCTAGGATAACAGTGCCACCACAAGGCCAAGTATGGGTGCGGCTTAGCTGAAAGATTAGGTAAGTTGCTGGATTGTTATGGACCGTGGAAGGCGCGGGGAATGGGAGTCGAGTGAGGACTGCCCTGGGAACTGCATGGGACAAGAGGGGGCCTGTGGGTGGGAGAATTGGAGATTCTAGCCTGCCGATGAAACCTTAGTGAGTCCATACATCTAGTAGCCCCTTTGTAAAGGCTATTTTGTGATCTCTTGGCCATACACCGACTGTTGTGTACTGGTATAATGGAGGTTCTGCAGTCGCCGACGGGTGACGAAATCACAAACTTGTGGGTAAAGAGGTGCAAACTCTGCAGAGTCTAAAATTATCATGATAGCCGAGCTTACGGTCATGAGCACCTGGCCATCTTCCATGATTAGTTGGGATGGTGATTGGATATGGTTATTGGTTATGGTTTTGGATGGTTTGGTTTTCGAGACTGTTGAGTCCGGGTGATAAGATGAGTTGCATGACTGTTGAGTCATGGCAACGAGATTGGTCTCAGTGGGAGACGAAGTTGTTTATGAGATGAAATGGTAGCGAATACGAGAGGGTATTCATGAGATGGTAGCGAATACGAGGTATTCGTGAGCAAGAATGAGGTTGATTGATGTCTGGTTGTGACATGGAAGGTAATGAACAATGGAGGTATGATCGGTATTTTAATACATGTTGGGATTACATTCACTTAAAGATAAGTTGCTGTTTTATCGTGGTTTTTGATAAATAACTTTGCTTTCTGCAATGAGCCTTTTTATACCCTACCTTGTTATGAGCTACATATCATATTTTCCCGCACTTGCTGAGTACATCATTGTACTCAAACTTGCATTATTTCATCATCAGCAACAGGAGAACATTATTATGAAGACCAAGTGGAGCATTAGGCGTGTAAATCTGTCCTCAACCTTGCCTGTGGATGGAGTAGAGATGGAGCAGCTACTGCTTAGAATTGCTTCCGCATTAGATAGAAGACTTCCGCTGTTAGATTAAGACTTCCGCTGTGAGCATGAGTCCAAGACTCATAAGATATTGTAATAAACTCTGTTATTTGTGGTTATATATATTCTGAATTCAGTTTGTGGAAAATATGTGTATGTGTGATGAACATCCTGGGCACACATATGCATCAGTTCTCGGTTCCGTGGTTTTCCACAGAATTGAGGGCATCACAGACTTGGTATCAGAGCCACGGTTGACGGTGGGTTACACGCCTAAATAGGAAACACAGATTGGTATCAAAAGCCACGGATGAGGGTAGATTACACACCTAGAACCACGGGTTGATGGTAGGTTACACACTTAGATAGATCACAGATTGGTATCAGACACAGATTGGTAGCTAAGCCATGCTGATCATAGGATGCAAGCCTAGGGTGCTTAGATGGCCTTGAAACTACCTTGACATAGGAGACAAGACCTAGGAGAAGCCATAGTTGGATCACAAATTTGACATCACCCTAAGTCATATAGAACCCCCCATTAAACGAAGCCTTGAATAGGAGTTGTGTGAGCCCTTGTGATGGTTGTTTGTGATTATGCGCTTAGTGTGAGTTGTGGGACGTCTCAAAGCGTTGTCCATATCCACACATAAGTAGAAAGAGGTGTGAGATGCCTCGGCACTTGTTCACATCCTCGTATGGGCTAATATATATATAGTCCAACCCACCTTGATGCATATAGTTGAGGGGATCTACCTAACCTTCTAACCTTCTATTCTATTTCGATCTCTCTCACAGATGGTGAGAGGAAATGCCGACCGAAGGAACGTCCGTGACAACCAAGAGGATGGCCACGATGAAGTTTCTGTTAACCCCGGAGCTGGTGAGAACCACCTGGAAAGGTTGATGGCCATGCAGAACCAACTTATGCAAACCATGATCCAAACTTTGGGTCAGTTGCAGGCCAACAATAACAACCCCATTCCAGCACCACCGCCGCCACCACCGCCGGCTCATAACAGGCTGGGAGAGTTCATGAGAACTCGACCACCCACCTTTGCTCAAGCTAACGACCCCATGGAGGCCGACGACTGGTTGAAATCCATGGAGAAGAAGCTTGCCATAGTGCAGTGCGATGACCGAGAAAAGGTTCTCGCTCATGTTGACCCGGAGACGATCACTTGGACTGAGTTCAAGGAGATTTTCCGCTCTCATTACATCTCTGCTGGTGTAATGATGCTCAAGAGACAGGAGTTCGAAGGTCTCCGCCAAGGACAGAGACGTGTGAATGAGTATCTCAACAAGTTCACACAACTGTCCCGGTATGCCCCCGAAGATGTCAACTCAGACCAGAGGAAGCAATATCTGTTCATGAGAGGGTTGAACAATGAGATTCAGGTTCAGCTCCTCAACAATGACTACGCAAGCTTTCAGAAGCTGGTTGACAAGGCTATAGTAGTCGAAAGCAAGATCCGAGAGATCGAGCGAGAGTGCAAGAGGAAGATGCCATACCAGCCCAAGGGAGCAACGTACGACCTCGGTACATGCCCCCGGCCGCACCGCAGTATGGATCGACCGCTCCTGCATACCGCCCTAGTCAGCCACCACAGCAACGACCCATTGCACCAGCACCTCGTGTGCCCCTGCCTCCTGTGCCCCGACCTAACATGGGCGCTCCTGTTCAAAACCCCCGCCCCAACGTACCTGCTGCCGTAGGCAACAGGGCATGCTTTGCATGCGGGGAAACAGGACACTTTGTGAGCCAGTGCCCGAGGAGAGGCCCTGGACAGCAAGGCAACGTGCCCAAGCAGAACCCGCGACCAAACGGAGGGGACAATCAAGGAAACCGTGGACAGCAGAACTATGCTCGCGGCAACGTGAACCATGTCTCTGCTGAGGAAGCACAATAGGCTGAGGACGTCGTAATTGGTATGTTCCTTGCCAACTCCAACCCAGCCACCATCTTATTTGATTCTGGAGCATCACATTCCTTCATATCATCCAAGTTTGTTGCCAAGCATAATCTACTCATATCATACTTAAAATGTGCTATGTTAGTTAATTCTCTCGGAGGAGAGATGAGGACCAATATAGTATTTCCGAAAGTAAGCCTTAAAATAAGGGGGGTAGACTTCCTTGCCAACCTCATTGTCTTGGATTCCCAAGGGATTGACATAATACTCAGGATGGATTGGCTAAGAAAGCACAATGGGGTAATCCAATGTGCCGAAAGAAGTGTGCAGTTGACAAATGAGCACGGTATTCGTGTTGAGTTTGAGTCAGCTCAACAAACAACCAAAAAGGCAATCTTGAACCATGTTTGTGACGCCCTCAATTCTGTGGAAAACCACGGAACCGAGAACTAATACATATGTGTGCCCAGGATGTTCATCACACATACACATATGTTCCACAAACTGAATTCAGATTATATATTACCACAAATAACAAAGTTTATTACAATGTCTCATGAGTCTTGGACTCATGCTCACAGCGGAAGTCTTTATTTCTATGCAGCGGGAGTCTTTAATCTAATGCGGAAGCAATTTAACTAATGTGGAAGCAAATCTAAGCAGCAATGGCTCAATCTCTATTCCATTCCCACGGGCAAGGTTGAGAACAGATCACACGCCTTAATGCTCCACTTGGTCTTCATAGTAGTCTTCTCCTGTTGCTGATGATGAAATGATAATGCAAGTTTGAGTACAATCATGTACTCAGCAAGTGCGGGAAAATATGATATGTAGCTCATAACAAGGTAGGTATAAAAAGGCTCAGCGGAAAGCAAAGTTATTTATCAAAACCATAGTAAACCAGTAACTCATCTTAAGTGAATGTAATCCCAACTTGTGTTAAAATACCAATCATACCTCCATTACGTTTATTACCTTTCCATGTCACAACCAGCCATCAATCAACCTCATTCTCACGAATACCTCCTCGTATTCGCTACCATCTCATGAATACCATCTCGTATTCGCTACCATTTCATTTCATAACAACTTCGTCTCCCACCGAGACCAACCTTGTTGCCACGACTCAACAGTCATGCAACCCATCTTATCACCCGGACTCAACAGTCCCAAAACCATCCACATAACCAATAACCATCCCAATAACCATCCCAACTAATCATGGCAGTTGGCCAGACGCTCGTGACCGTAAGCTCGGCTATCATGATAGTTTTAAGAACTCTCAAGAGTTTGTACCTCTTTACCCACAAGTTTGTGATTTCGTCACCCGTCGGCGACTGCAGAACCTCCATTATACCAGTACACAACCGTCGGTGTATGGCCAAGAGATCACAAAATAGCCTTTACAAAGGGGCTACTAGATGTATGAACTCACTAAGGTTTCACCGGCAGGCTAGAATCCCCAATTCTCCCACCCACGGGCCCCCTCTTGTGCCATGCAGTTCCCAGGGCAGTCCTCACTCGACTCCCATTCCCCGCGCCTTCCACAGTCCATAACACTCTAGAAACTTACCTAATTACTCAGCTAAGCCGCACCCATACGGCCTTGTGGTGGCACTGTTATCCTGGCATGTGCATGCATGAACCGGTCCTTAGATCTATGACAAGTAAACCACCATCTCATGCTACCTCATTCACAAACCCAGGCTTGCCTAGATCTCCCTCCGATCCATGTTCATTATCAACATCAATTTTCTCATTATCATTATGAGTGTAGTTAGCTAGACACATCTATCTCGCTTCCCAATCCCATGGACTCAGCAGAGCATAAAAGTAAAAACCATACCCGACTCATAAACTTCCCAGGCTATAAGGGTGGTTTAATCAAAACTAGTAATCTCCTATAAAAGGGTTTCCCGTCATGTTTGACTCAGCACACACACCTTTTCGCAAAACAAAACAGATTTACCCAAAACATAGGATCAATATGGTAAAGGAGCACTTGCCTTGTTCTTGCGGTTCTGGTGGCTCTTGGATCTCGAAACCTTGTTGTTGCAGTTCGTCGTAAACAGCTCCCTGAGCTTGTCCTTCTATACGCAATCACGCCCATACAAGATTCATAACAATCAATATTTATGAACAAACTTTAAACTAGATGCGATGATGTGTATGCATGCTATCCTATAATGCAGTTTAGTTTTATTAGGTCGGTGTGTACGGGTTCTTGCACGGCTTGCATGGTTTTACGATGAACAGAGGTGTTCGGATCAAATGTGGACGTGGCGATGACCTTGTCTTAAGATCAACCCGATCAACTAGTGATCTGTCCACGAGAAAGCTTCTGTTCAAAAGGAATCAAAGAACAGACGCAAAGAAAAAGCAACGATGTCGTAAGGTGGTATTGGAGACCTACCTTACGTTCTTCTCGGTCTCAGGTCCTTCTCAGATCGTTGGGCTCTCTTCCAGCGATCTCCCTTGCTGAACTCCGGCGATGGCTTTCTCGGCGAGTTGAGGCTAGGGCTCTAAGTCGTTGGCCTAGGAGTTGGAAAAGAAGTTCGTGGTTTCGGCCAGAGGTTCTAGGTTCTATTTATAATTGGGAAAAGAAGAGTCCAAATCTGATTGGACATCGAATAAGAGTCCTATTCAGATCGTCGTTGAATCTTAACAACTCATCTTTAGTCGATTTGGTGCGGTAACATTGTGGAATTCAGGTCGGTTTCTCCTCCGTACCGGTATTTCTACGCGTACAGAATCCAAAACCGCTCTAGGACTCGTTACCTCCTCGGTGATGAGCTCCGGAAGCTCCACGTGTCCACTGGGCCTGGTCTCTCCCTTTCCGCAGAGACGAGCTCCGGTTGTGCCGCGTGTCGAGCGAGCGAGACCCCCCCTTCTCTTTCGGAGGTGAGCTCCGCGTGCGCCATGTATCCTGGCGGTCGGGACCTCCTCTCTATTCGTAGGTGGCTCCACGCATGCCACATGTCAGTGCCGGACCTTTCCTCTCTCCGGAGGTAGCACCAGTGCCAGACTTCCTTTCCTCTCAGAGACGAGCTCCGAGGTTAACACGTGTCCAATAGTGATGGACCTCACGGAGATAAGCTCCGGTGGCAACACGAGTCCGGTAGAAAGGGACCTCTCGGAGGTGAGCTCCGAGATCAACTCGTATCCCGCACGACTGGTCCTCTGATTTCCATGGTGACTAGCTCCGAAGATGACATGTGTCCTGCGGAAAATGCCTTTGCTTCTTCCGCAGAGGCTAGCTCCTGGGGCAACACGTGTCCCACAGGGTCGGACCTCTCCCCCTTTGCGGAGATGAGCACCGAGCCTGCCACGTAGCCAGTTTAGTGGCGGAACTCTCCCCACTTTACAGAGATGAGCTCCGAACACGCCACGTGGCCAGCGGCCACGGAAGTTGTCTTCGGCGCTCTCCGGAAACAGGATTCGGCTCTTATTGGCTATCCTTTCGATATTTCCTCTGTTCCCACTTCTTTTTAAAATGTTTTCTCTACATGAAATATGAATACATGCAGAAATTAGGGATGAGGGTGTCACAAATCTACCCCTCTTAAATTGAATCTCGCCCTTGAGATTCGTTAGTAGAGAACAGATGGGGAAATTCTGCCTTGATGTCTTCTTCACGCTCCCATGTGGCTTCAGCTTCTGTGTGATGGCTCCATTGAACCTTGCACCATCGAATTACTTTGTTCTTGGTGACCCTTTCCTTTACGTCCAAAATTCGGACAGGGTGCTCCGCATAAGTCAGGTCTTCTTGAAGTTGAAGCTCTTCCATTGGTATTTGCTCCTCTGGACCTCTCAAGCATTTCTTGAGCTGGGATACATGAAACACGTCATGTACGTCGGAGAGATATGTTGGAAGCTCTAGTTGATAGGCTACTTCTCCTCGCTTGTCCAAAATCTTAAATGGTCCAATATAGCGAGGTGCTAGCTTGCCTTTGACGTTGAAACGTCGTTGGCCTCGGATAGGCGATACCTTAAGGTATACGAAGTCTTCTACTTCGAAAGTCAACTTCCTTCGCCTATTGTCCACATAGCCTTTCTGTCGTGATTGAGCAGCCTTTAAGTTCTCCTGAATCGTTTGGACTTGTTTTTCAGCTTCTTGTAGCACTTCGGGTCCAAACACCTGGTTCTCTCCGGTCTCGTTCCAAAACAGCGGTGTTCTACACCGTCTACCGTATAATGCTTTGAAAGGCGACATCTTCAAGCTAGCTTGATAGCTGTTGTTATAGGAGAATTCGGCGTACGGTAAACTCCTATGCCAACCACGCCCACGTTTCAAGGCGCAAGCTCTCAACATGTCCTCCAGAATTTGGTTTGTCCTTTCGGTTTGCCCATCGGTTTGTGGGTGATAGGCGGAGCTAAAATCCAGTCGTGTGCCCATGGCTTTCTGCAGCTTCCTCCAGAATCTAGAGGTAAACTGAGAACCTCGATCTGAGACTATCCTCTTGGGGACTCCATGACGGCACACGATCTGCTCCATGTACAACTCGGCTAATTGTGCAACGTTGTAATTGGCCTTTATAGGGAGAAGGTTTTCGTCAATCGGTCCACGATTACCCAGATGGAGTCATAACCCGATTGAGTACGTGGCAATCCAACGATGAAATCCATACTGATGTCCTCCCACTTCCATTCTGGTACCTTCAAGGGTTGCAACAATCCAGCGGGTCTTTGATGTTCGGCCTTCACCCGTTGGCATGTATCGCATAGGGTAACATATTCGGCTATGTCCCTTTTCATACCATCCCACCAATAACAAGTTTTCAAGTCCTTGTACATTTTGGTACTTCCGGGATGTATGGAGTAGGGTGAATCATGTGCCTCCTCCAATATCGTGTCACGGAGGTGCTTTACGTTAGGCACACAAATCCTTTTTCCTAGCCAGAGCGTACCCTTCTCATCTTCTTTGAAATCCTTCTCTATTCCCTGTCGGATCCTTTCCTTGATCTCCTTGATCTCCTCATCCATTGCTTGGCCATCCCTTATCTCTTGCTCCAATGAAGAGCGGATCTCCATCATTTCCATGTTGTTCAAGAATCCGAGGTGTAACCGTTCGAACTCCTTTCGTAGTTCGGGTGGTAGCTCCCGAACCGTGAGTTGGTGACATGCTCTCTTCCGGCTTAATGCATCAGCTACTACATTGGCCTTCCCAGGGTGATAGTTGATTCCAACATCGTCATCCTTGATGAGTTCCAACCATCGACGTTGCCTCAAATTCAATTCCGTTTGGGTAAATATGTACTTGAGGCTTTTATGATCCGTATAGATCTCACATCGATGACCAAGGATATAATGTCTCCAAATTTTTAATGCATGCACTACTGCTGCTAGCTCCAAGTCATGTGTAGGATAATTAAGCTCGTGTTTCTTTAATTGTCGTGAGGCATAGGCTACCACTTGTCCTTCTTGCATGAGCACACATCCGAGCCCTTGTCTAGATGCGTCACAATATATGTCAAAGCTCTTGCTTACGTCCGGCAATACCAAAACCGGTGTTGTGGTTAGCCTTTTCTTGAGCTCCTCAAAACTTTCTTGGCATGCTGGTGTCCATCGAAAGGCTTTTCCCTTCGTTAGCAACTCCGTCATAGGCTTTGCTATCTTATAGAAGTCTTTGATGAATCTTCGATAGTATCCAGCCATCCCAAGAAAACTCCGAATATTCCTCACGTTTTGCGGTTGGTCCCACATTAGAACATCTCTCACTTTACCGGGGTCAAACGATACCCCTTCTTCGGAGATAATGTGGCCTAGGAACGATATTTCCTTTAGCCAGAATTGACACTTGTTAAACTTGGCATACAATTGATGCTCACGCAATTTCTGTAAGGTCAATTTCAAATGTTCTTCATGCTCCTCCTCACTTTTTGAATACACCATAATGTCGTTGATGAAAACCACGACGAACTTATCCATGTACTCCATGAAAACCTTGTTCATGAGGTACATGAAGTATGTGGGTGCATTTGTTAACCCAAAAGACATGACGGTATATTCATACGAACCATACCGCGTTTGAAAAGCAGTCTTGGGTATATCGGAGGGCTTAATCTTCAGCTGGAAATATCCCAACCAAAGATCAATCTTGGAGAACACTCAGGCTCCTTTCATTTGGTCGAACAGGTCCTCTATACGGGGCAGAGGGTATTTTTTATTGATTGTCATCTCATTGAGAGACCTATAGTCCACGCACATCCTTTGGGTTCCATCCTTCTTGTCTACGAAGAGCACAGGAGCTCCCCATGGTGACGAGCTTTGACGTATAAAACCCTTCTCCAACTTTTCTTGAATTTGCTTCTTGAGTTCTACTAGTTCATTGACAGGCATCCTATAGGGTCTCTTTGCTATGGGTGCAGTTCCGGGTACCAATCAATGGCAAACTCATGTCCCGATCAGGGGGCATACCTGGAAGCTCTTCTAGAAACACGTCCGGGAATTCTTGAACCACTGGAATGCTGTCCAATGTTTCTCCTTCAACGTGGTTCAAGATTGCCTTTTCGGTTGTTTGTTGGGATGCCTCGAACTCAACACGGATGCCGTGCTCATTTGTCAACTGCACGCTTCTTTCAGCACATTGGATTACCCCGTTCTGCTTGCTTAACCAATCCATCCCGAGTATAATGTCAATCCCTTGGGAATTCAAGACAATAAGACTGGCAAGGAAGTCTACCCTCCTTATTTTAAGACTTACTTTCGGACACATTATATTTGTCCTCATCTCTCCTCCGGAGAATTAACTAACATAGCACATTTTAAGTGGGATATGGGTAGATTATGCTTGGCAACAAACTCGGATGATATGAAGGATTGTGATGCTCCAGAATCAAATAAGATGGTGGTTGGGTTGGAGTTGACAAGGAACATACCAATTACGACGTCCTCAGCCTGTTGTGCTTCCTCAGCAGAGACATGGTTCACGTTGCCGCGAGCATAGTTCTGCTGTCCCCGGTTCCTTGATTGTCCCCTCCGTTCGGTCGCGGGTTCTGTTTGGGCACGTTGCCTTGCTGTCCAGGACCTCTCCTCGGGCACTGGTTCGCGAAGTGTCCTATTTCCCCGCATGCAAAGCATGCCCTGCTGCCTACAGCAGCTGGTACGTTGGGGCGGGGGTTTTGAACAGGAGCGCCCATGTTAAGTCGGGGCACAGGAGGCATGGGCACACGAGGTGCTGGTGCAATGTGTCGTTGTTGTGGTGGCTGACTATGGCGGTATGCAGGAGTGGTCGATCCATACTGTGGTGCAGCTGGGGGCATGTACCGAGGTCGTACGTTGCTCCCTTGAGGCTGGTATGGCATCTTCCTCTTGCACTCTCGCTCGATCTCTCGGATCTTGTTTTCAACCACTATAGCCTTGTCAACCAGCTTCTGAAAGCTTGCGTAGTCATTGTTGAGGAGCTGAACCTGGATCTCATTGTTCAACCCTCTCATGAACAGGTATTACTTCCTCTGGTCTGAGTTGACATCTTTGGGGGCATACAGGGACAGTTGTGTGAACTTGTTGAGGTACTCATTCACACTTCTCTATCCTTGGCGGAGACCTTCGAACTCCTGTCTCTTGAGCATCATTACACCAGCAGGGATGTAATGAGAGCGGAAACTTTCCTTGAACTCAGTCCAAGTGATCGTCTCTGGGTTGGCATGAGCGTTGCTTAGGGCATCCCACGAGTCAACGGCGGCTCCCGTAAGTTGGTGCGACGCAAAGAGGACCTTATCTCGGTCATTGCACTGCACTATGGCAAGCTTCTTTTCCATGGATTTCAACCAGTCGTCGGCCTCCACGGGGTCGTTAGCTTGAGTAAAGGTGGGTGGTCGAGTCCTTATGAACTCTCCCAGCCTGTTATGAGCCGTTGGTGGTGGTGGAGGTGGTGCCGAAACAGGGTTGTTGTTGTTTGCCTGCAATTGACCCAAAGTTTGGATCATGGTTTCCATAAGTTGGTTCTGCATGGCCATCAACCGTTCTAGGTGGTTCTCGCCAGCTCCGTGGTTAACAGGAACTTCATCGTGACCATCCTCTTGGTTGTGACGGACGTTCCTTTGGCCGGCGTTTCCTCTCACCATCTGTGGGAGAGAACGAAATAGAATAGAATGTTAGAAGGTTAGGTAGGTTCCCTCAACTATATGCATCAAGGTGAGTTGGACTGTATATATATACTAGCCCATATGAGGATGTGAACAAGTGCCAAAAACATCTCACACCTCTTTCTACTTACGTGTGGATATGGACAACGTTTTGAGACGTCCCACAACTCATACTAAGCACACAATCACAAACAATCTTTGCAAGGGCTCACACAACTCCTATTCAAGGATGGCTTCCTATGTCAAGGTAGTTTCAAGGCCAATCTAAGCGTCCTAGGATGCTTCCTTTGGTCAGCGTGGCTTAGCTACCAATCGGTGTCTAATACCAATCTGTGATTGTATCTAGGTGTGTAATCTACCCCTATTTGTGGCTTTTTGATACCAATATGTGTTTCCTATTTAGGCGTGTAACCCATTGTCAACCGTGGCTCTGATACCAATCTGTGACGCCCTCAATTCTGTGGAAAACCACAGAACCGAGAACTAATGCATATGTGTGCCTAGGATGTTCATCACACATACACATATGTTCCACAAACTGAATTCAGATTATATATTACCACGAATAACAGAGTTTATTACAATGTCTCATGAGTCTTGGACTCATGCTCACAGCGGAATTCTTTATTTCTATGCAGCGGAAGTCTTTATTCTAATGCGGAAGCAATTTAACTAATGCGGAAGCAAATCTAAGCAGCAATGGCTCCATCTCTATTCCATTCCCACAGGCAAGGTTGAGAACAGATCACGCTCCACTTGGTCTTCATAGTAGTCTTCTCCTGTTGCTGATGATGAAATGACAATGCAAGTTTGAGTACAATGATGTACTCAGCAAGTGCGGGAAAATATGATATGTAGCTCATAACAAGGTAGGTATAAAAAGGCTCAGCAGAAAGCAAAGTTATTTATCAAAACCATAGTAAAACAGTAACTCATCTTAAGTGAATGTAATCCCAACTTGTGTTAAAATACCAATCATACCTCCATTACGTTTATTACCTTTCCATGTCACAACCAGCCATCAATCAACCTCATTCTCATGAATACCTCCTCGTATTTGCTACCATCTCACGAATACCATCTCGTATTCGCTACCATTTCATTTCATAACAACTTCGTCTCCCACCGAGACCAACCTTGTTGCCACGACTCAACAGTCATGCAACCCATCTTATCACCCGGACTCAACAGTCCCAAAACCATCCAAAACCATAACCAATAACCATCCCAATAACCATCCCAACTAATCATGGCAGTTGGCCAGGCGCTCATGACCGTAAGCTCGGCTATCATGATAGTTTTAAGAACTCTGCAGAGTTTGTACCTCTTTACCCACAAGTTTGTGATTTCATCACCCGTCGGCGACTGCAGAACCTCCATTATACCAGTACACAACTATCGGTGTATGGCCAAGAGATCAGAAAATAGCATTTACAAAGGGGCTACTAGATGTATGGACTCACTAAGGTTTCACCGGCAGGCTAGAATCCCCAATTCTCCCACCCACGGGCCCCCTCTTGTGCCATGCAGTTCCCAGGGCAGTCAACACTCGACTCCCATTCCCCGCGCCTTCCACAGTCCATAACACTCTAGCAACTTACCTAATAACTCAGCTAAGCCGCACCCATACTTGGCCTTGTGGTGGCACTGTTATCCTGGCATGTGCATGCATGAACCGGTCCTTAGATCTACGGCAAGTAAACTACCATCTCATGCTACCTCATTCACAAACCCAGGCTTGCCTAGATCTCCGTCTGATCCGTGTTCATTATCAACATCAATTTTCTCATTATCATTATGAGTGTAGTTAGCTAGAGACATCTATCTCGCTTCCCAATCCCATGGACTCAGCGAAGCATAAAAGTAAAAAACCATACCCGACTCATAAACTTCCCAGGCTACAAGGGTGGTTTAATTAAAACTAGTAAACTCCTATAAAAGGGTTTCCCGTCATGTTTGACTCAGCACAGACACCTTTTCTCAAAACAAAACAATTTTACCCAAAACATAGGATCAATATGGTCAAGGAGGACGTGCCTTGTTCTTGCGGTTCTGGTGGCTCTTGGATCTCGAAACCTTATTGTTGCAGCTCGTCGTAAACAGCTCCCTGAGCTTGCCCTTCTATACGCAATCTGTAACACCCCAAAACCTGTTAAGAGGGGAATTTAAAAATTTTTGGACGTATTGCATGTGGTGCAGAAATTCAAATTCAAATTGGAATTCAAATTCAACTCAAAACTGAAAATAAAAAGAAAAAGAAAAAAACAAACCCCCCCCCCCGGCCAGTGCGTCGAAACCCACCAGCTGGCCCACCCACCCCCCGCGCCAGCCCGCAGCCGCGTGCCCCCTCTCCCTCTCACTGACACGCGGGGCCCGCCTGTCATCCCTGACCTCCCGCTCGCGCCAACCGCCGGACTCTTCCGCGCGCGCGCGATCGTAACCAACCCGGAAATCCATGTCCCTCAGCCCGACTCCCGGTCCCAGACGACTCAAACTCGATCTAAACAAACCCACCGCCCTCCCTCGTCTATAAATACGCTGGCATCGCCCCGTTTTTCCCCCACGATCAGCTGTTTTTCCTCCCGGTGAGAACCAGAGTTTCTCCGGCCATTTTCTCTCGATCTTCGCTCGGGATTTCTGATCTAACGCGCTGATCTTGTTCCACCGCCTCCGGGGAATCACGCCAGTGTAGAAAACTCGGTAGATTGCACCCTAGACACAGCTCCGACGAGCATTGCCGCTGTTCCATCTCGGACCTCGTCGCCGACCGCCTTCCAGGACCTCTGAGCTCAAGAAAAACCCTGAGGTAAGATCCCGACCTCCCCTCTACCGATCTATGCCATGAAATCCCAGTTTTAGGAAGAATAGACGAAGATCACAAGTTTTTTGGCGAGATCGTCGCCTCCCGCCGCCGCGCGCCGCCGGGCAGCGCCGCCCGCGCACGGTCAGAGCGACGTGGCCGCTTATGCGCCGTCTATTTTAAATCGCACGGTAGAATTGAAACCCCCGCGTACCGGTTCGACGTTATAATCTCAGCTGCCTGTTTTAAATCGGACGGTCCACGTCAGCCCCACGTTATAAAGGACGGGATTCTTACGCGCTACCCCCTAGGGATCTCGGAAATACGAGCTAGCCCCGGAAACTTCTGATCTAGCCCCTGGAACTTCAGAAATTCATGTAAATTCATTTAAAAATCAGTTTTAGCCCCTGGACTGAATAAAAAATAGGAAAACCCCTCTGTTATGTGTAGTTAGACCCCTTGAAATTTATGAAATAATATAATAGACCCTGTAGTGGGGTGAGTTTACCTTTTTAACCCTATATGATATTAAATTTAGGAATTTGATTATGTGATTATGATTTAAAATTTAAAAGGCGAGACAAACACATTGTAAATTCAAATTTAAACTCTCCTAGCACCTGGAAAACTTTAAGATGAGTTAAAAGAAGATTTTAAGCTGAAATGAATCTGTTTTATTGTTTGTTCACATTTATTAGTTATAGGGAAACATTTTTAGGTTAGGAAATAATTCTGAAAATTGGTAAACTAAATTTAAACTAGTTCACATCAGAGGAGAAGTTCCAAAATATATTATTTAATATTTTAGATCAGAAGCTATTCTGTTTAGATGATGGGTCTTACTATTTTCATAATAAAGTTCACATTTAGGCATAGAAAATAAATCTAAAAATATAGGAAAATAGGTATGCATAACTAGAAAATGATAAATGAAGTTTCCAAATCCAAAGATTTCAGTTTAGGATCTGGTAGAAGGTCTGAAAACCCATTTGGAGTAGGAGAATACCTTCCATGCAAACTTGATGGTTAAGAAGTATATAAATTAAATATAAAGAATTTGTTTAAATTGAAAATTCATATATAGTGTGCAAACAGAAATCTGAAATACAAAAGTTAGAAATCATATACATATGTTAAAAGTGCATGAAGGCTAAGAATCAACACATCTAGAGTACCACAACACTTAGCAATGTGAATGACTATCATATGTATGAATGTGTGGAGTGAAAGTGTGAACTATGTCTTATGGATTGTTGTTTTCTTTTGCTATGTGTGTTGGCATGAGTAGAACCTGCCCCAGAGCAAGTTCTTCCCTTCCAAGATCAGGACTATCCATTCCCAGAGCAGCAGGAAGAAGGCAAGTGTCTTTGACCACTTTGATCCTGTGCTAGGATGTGTAGATAGAATTATATGCATTGTCAATTGAAATATGAAACCCATGCTAGGAAGTTTCCCTAGAATTGCATTGCCTTGTTTCCTTGAAGCTTGGGTTGGAATTTATTTTATCATGTCATTTATTTACATGCTTAGCCATGCTTAGAATGGGATAATTGGGATATGAGATCATCAGTTTATTTACCACACTCTTGAATGAGATATTATGAGTTATGTAGAGGTAGGGATCAAGGCAAGTTGGATGTTTTGGTTGGTGCTGGGTGCACGAGACTCGGGTTTGTGTTTCGTACTTGCCTGGATCCTAAGGACTGGTTCATGGAGCATGTAACTTGGCTTTACCGTGCCAACCACATGCTGAGATGGGGCAGCTTGGCCAATTAATTAGGTGTATCCCCGGCGTAGTATGGGTGTGTTGGATGGTGCGGGGAATAGGTGTCAGCTGGACTACCATATGAACCACAAGGCTCAAGAGGGGGCCACTGCAGCGGGGTTAGAGCCTCTTGTATGCTGTTAGTGGTGAAACCTCAGTGGGCCCACGCTCGTCGGGAATCCCTTTGTAAAGGATCTGAAATTGTTATGGTAGTTCAGAGTTATTTTGGTGAACATCCCAGCCAAATTTCAGGATTTTCCTCCAAAGGATTCTCCAGTTAAAATTCCAAACAGTTTAAACTTTGAGGAATTAATTCTGGAGAACTAAGAAATTTCATGAAGTGAAACTTGATTTGCTGGAAAGTACTTAGAGAGCTGAATCCAGCAAAATTTGGTTCACTCGATTTGGAGCTTTCTAGTCAAAGTTATGAAGATTTGAAGTTTGAAGGAAATCTGAAAATCGGGGAAAAGTTTAAACTCGCGAGTGGGCCCCAGGGACACGCGTCGCACGCCGAGGCGACAGCACACCGCGGCCCACAAGGATTTTGCGCGCCAGCACACCTGATCCTGACCGCAGCCCGATCCCGATTCAAAATATCGGCCAATGACAGCTGGGGTCCACCCCCTTCTTCAACCTCGTGACGCCCGCGCTCCACCGCCGAGGGACCTCGCCGGAGAGCTCGCCGCCGGCTTCTGTAAAGCTCCAAACTTCACGATTTTGGCCGCCCCTGCCTACTTTCACTCGGGGAACAGGATTCTGGGGTCGGCTCGTCATGACAACGGTCGGTACATGGTCGGCGACGAGCCGCTGTCTCGGAACAACTTCGGTCGTGTCGGCTGACTCCCCTAGCACCTCAACTACTCGAGGAACCGGTCGGGAAGCATCAGTAGACCTCAGGGAAGGTTGGCATGAGCTTGAGGCAGCTCGGGGAAGGCCCGAAGTAGGTCCTCACCGTGCGCCCGATGCCTCCCGTTTGTTCCGCCGTTGGTAAACCTCGAATTACGCCGGGTACAGAGGTTCTCTGGCCAAGGGTTGTGAAGGCAACTTGTGCGTTACCGTGTCTAGTTTGTGTGAGAGCGGATTGAGTCCCTCTAATCCTTTCTAGGGTACGAATTCGACGGAATCGCACCCGAAGGTCGTTCTGTGCACAGAAAGGGGAAAACTGGAAATTCGCCACCGGTGAGCAATCACTCGGGCTGTGGCTCGGGGGTGAGCAGCACCGGTCACCAGCGCGTCCAAGGGTTCCTTGGCTCGGCCGTGACATTGCCCTGGTTGAGCTGTCCACGGGAGCCCGAGGTGCGGCGGTTCTAAGTCACTGAATTGATCTTTCGGCATAGCCGATATCAATCGGTTTCAACTGAATTCTAGCAGCGGGGAAGACGGAGGAAGGTCTCTAGTACCTTGCCGTGGCTCTGGAGGGGACGGAGAGGCGGTGATCAAGCTTCTCTGATCAGCTCCGAGTGATCGGCAGCGATGGCGCGGTTCTGATGCGAGGAGGCAGCAGAGTGGGCGGTGATCGCTCCGATCAGGGCGGTGGCGTAGATAAGGGGGCTGTGAGGCAGTTCAGCACGTCGGGGCGGCAAGCAGGTGGTGTCCCGGTCGCCTCTTCGCCGTGGCGGCCGCTCAGTCCGGCGCAAGAACCCGAGCTGGGTTTTCAGTCGGTTTGGGCTGGAGTAGTGGCTGACATGTGGGTCCCACTTACAGTTTTAACCTCTGAAATTTACTCCTAATCACTGTTGTAAACAGTGAGCCCCAAAATACCCCAAGTGATTCAAATTATTCACCCATGAGCCATTTGAATTGAATAGAATTCAAATTGGGTTTGGTTTGAATGAATTTCAGCACAAGTTCAGTTTTGAATTCAAATAAAGTTTGAATTTGTCCCACTTAGCTCATGTCAAGATCAACTCCAAATGGAGTGAAAATTGGTGTGTGAGCTCACAAAAATGTGCTGAGTAAGAATATGCCTCCCACTTTTAAATTCATGGGATAAAAACAGTTTGAATTTGAATGTGGTTTCAAACTGCCCTCTTTCTAGCTATACCCAAAATGACCTCAAAAAGGTTTTGAATTTGGGTGAAACTTGGCATGGACATCCTTATAAGCAATGTGTAGGAGTTTTCATATGTCCAGCCTTTCTATATCACATGTGGGAAATACCACTTTGGCAATATGTGAGTTTGTTCTCTAATGAGCATGTTGATGGTGGTTACTTGCTCTTCATTTGTGTTCATCATCTTTCCTCAAATGAGGTGTGTGGTGTGGTGATGAACACTTCAAATGTGTGCCAAAAACTGAGGCCCTTACATTCCTCCCCCCTTAAAAGAATCTCGTCCCGAGATTATAAGGTGAAACTGAGAGAGAGGGCGGTGGAAAAATTACCGGATATGCGACGTGAAAAAGTCGGGGTAGTTAGCGCGAAGGAATCCTTCGCTCTCCCATGTCGCTTCGTCCATGGAATGATTACTCCATAGAATCTCGTAGAACCACAACGTACGGTTGCGTGTGGTTCTGGCCTTTTCATCAATAATCTGCACCGGTTCCTCCCGATAGGTGAGATCCGGTTGCAGTTCTTCAATGTCTTCCAGCTGAATGGTAGTTGATAGCTTGAGACACTTCCTCAGCTGGGAAATGTGAAAGACGTCGTGCACACCGGAAAGTGCTTCTGGTAATTTCAGCCGGTATGCCACTGATCCACATCTTTCGGTAATCTGGAATGGACCGATGAATCGGGGTGCCAACTTTCCTCTCACCCCAAATCTGTTTACGCCCTTCATTGGAGACACCCGTAGGTATACGTATCTCCAACTTCGAATTGTAATGGGTGCCTTCTCCGGTCCGCATACTGTTTCTGACGGGATTGAGCGACTTTTAGGTTCGCTTGAATCAGTCGAACCTTTTCTTCCGCGTTGTTGACAAGATCAATCCCGAAGGTAACCCTTTCGCCAGATTCACACCAATTTAGTGGTGTGCGGCATTTCCGCCCGTATAGCGCCTCATAGGGCGCCATCTTGATGCTGGCTTGGTACCCATTGTTGTACGAGAACTCGGCTAATGGCAAGTGATCATCCCAATTCTTGCCGTGGTTGATAGCGCAAGCTCGTAGCATGTCTTCTAGAATCTGATTTACCCGCTCCGTTTGCCCATCCGTCTGCGGGTGGTATGCTGAACTACGGATCAGTTTCGTCCCCAAGGCAGCATGCAGCTGCTCCCAAAAACGGGACACAAATAAAGTGCCTCGATCCGATATGATGGTATGGGGTACGCCGTACAAGCATAGGATCCGTGAGATGTACAGTTCAGCGTACTTCTTGGCATTGTAGTTTGTGTTAACCGGGATGAAATGGGCAACTTTGGTGAGCCGATCGACGATCACCCACACAGAATCATGCTTATGAAAAGTGGTGGGTAAACCGATGATGAAATCCATGCTCACGTCCTCCCACTTCCAGGCAGGAATGCCCAGTGGTTGCAGCAGTCCCGGTTTCCGCATGTGGTCTGTCTTCACCCTTCGACATGTATCACACTCGGACACGTATTTTGCAGTCTCTCGCTTCATCCGTGTCCACCAAAACTTGTTTCTGAGTTCTTGATACATCTTGTTGCTGCCGGGGTGAATAGAGAACTTTGACAAGTGAGCCTCATCAAAGATTTTCTTTCGTAATTCCGGGTTACGGGGTACGACGATCCGGTCCTTGAACCATAGGACGCCGTCTCCGTCCTTCCGGAAACATTTCAGCTCCCCACTGTCTACACGTCTCCGCAAATGTGACATGCCCTTGTCATTCCTCTGGGCTGCCGCTATCTCTTCACGGATAGTGGGGATCAAAGCTAGGTTGCAGAGAGCTCCGTGTGGAATTACATGCAGTGTTGGTTCGCTCTCTCCCAACGGTGTGATGGTCAGGTTGTTGACGTGTGACTTGCGGCTAAGCGCATCTGCCACTACGTTTGCCTTGCCCGGATGATAATGGATATCTATTTCGTAATCCTTTATCAATTCTAACCATCTTCGCTGCCTCATGTTCAGCTCCTTCTGAGTGAATATGTACTTGAGGCTTTTGTGGTCGGTATATAAATGTACGAGGTTACCGAGTAGGTAGTGCCTCCACATTTTTATTGCAAGTACCACGGCGGCGAGCTCCAAGTCGTGGGTTGGATAATTATGCTCATGGTTTCTAAGCTGCCGTGATCCATACGCGACCACTCTTCGGTCTTGCATCAGCACACATCCGAGCCCAATGCCGGATGCATCGCAGTACACATCGAACGGTTTTGTTGTGTCTGGCTGCGCCAAAACCAGTGCTGATGTCAGGTGCTTGACTAAAGACTTGAACGCTGCTTCACATGCTGGACTCCAAACATATTTGGTAGCCTTCTTCAGCAGCTCTGTCATTGGCTTGGCAATCTTTGAGAAGTTCGGAATGAACCTCCGATAATATCCCGCGAGTCCGAGGAAACTCCGTACCTCATGAACTGTTCTCGGGGATTTCCAATTCAGCACTTGAGTGATCTTGCTCGGGCCCACAGCGATACCCTCCGCTGAGATGATATGCCCGAGAAAAGGCACTTGCGATATCCAAAACTCGAATTTGCTGAATTTTGCGTATAACTTGTGGTCCCGCAGCCGTTGCAAGACTATACGCAGATGTTTCTTGTGATCTTCCTCCGACTTGGAATATACCAGGATGTCGTCGATGAAGACCACGACAAACTTGTCCAGCTCCGGCATAAATACCGAGTTCATTAAGTACATGAAGTGAGCTGGAGCATTGGTGAGGCCGAAGGACATGACAAGGTACTCATAAAGTCCGTACCTCATCGAGAAAGCTGTCTTTGGAATGTCCTCAGCCCTTATCTTAATCTGATGGTACCCGGATCTTAAATCCATTTTGGAAAAGATCTTTGCTTCGACCAACTGATCAAACAACATGTCGATCCGTGGCAACGAGTACTTGTTCTTGATCATTACGGCATTTAATGGACGATAGTCCACGCAAAGCCATAACGTCTCATCCTTCTTCTTGACAAATAATGCCGAACAGCCCCATGGTGAGGAGCTCAGCCTAATGAAACCCTTCTCCAGAAGGTCCCTGAGCTGAGTCTTCAGTTCAGCCAACTCCTTGGGCGCCATCTTGTACGGCCTTCGGGATATTGGCATGGTTCCCGGTGCAAGTTAAATCTTGAACTCCACCTCTCTATCGGGCGGCATCCCCGCTAAATCGTCCGGGAATACATCAGGGAACTCTCGGACCACTGGAATATCTTCCAATCTGATGGTTGTGGCTTGATAGGCACTTGGAAGTTTTATTTCTGGATTGTCCATAAATAATGAGTGAGACCCGTGCACTTCTGAGTTTAAGTGCACGACTCGAAGGACGGTGTCTAAAACAACACCGTGGCGGGTTAACCACGACATCCCTAGGATGACATCGACCTTCTGTCCCTCTAATATAATGAGAGACGTGGGGTACACTCTACCCGCTAAGCATAATGGTGCTTTGGAAACCATTACGCTTGCTGAAATCTTCCCACCCGGTGAACAAATTAAATATGGGCTATCGGTGGGTAGTATTGGCAAGCTGTGTTTAGCAATGAAAGCTTGGCTAATAAAATTATGCGTGGCGCCTGAATCAAACAGTACTATAGTGGGATGCTGGTGGAGTTGGAACATACCCGCAAGGATTGGCTCGCCCTCCGGCACGTCCTGTATGGCAAGCTGGTGGACGGTGCCGGGCCTAGGGTTTGCCCACCGCGCATTAGTAAGGTTCCGGGGTTGATTCCTCCCCGGAAACTGCGGTGCCACTCCGCCGCCTTGCCTCTCCGGGCAACTGCTCGCGAAGTGTCCTGGACGACCACACTTGTAACATGTGGCCGCTGTTGGTGTAGTGCTCGGGGGACGAAAGCCCGGCATGCGTTGCTGAGGTGCATACGCACGCGGCATCGCCCGCTGCTGCTGTTGTTGTTGCGGTGGTGGTACTGGCAGTGCCGGCCTGAATGCCGGTGAGGAGTACAGCCGACTGCGGAATGGCATCGACCGCTGTCGTGGCTGCCAGCGTGGACCTGATGATGGGCGATTCACCATCCGAAATTTCTGAGAAGGACCACCTTCTTCTCCGCTGCTCTGCGGCGCGCTTCGCTTTCTCTCCGCCGCCGCTAACTCCTTACCGGAGTTCTCCTGAACAATCGCAGCATCAATGATGTCGTTGAGGCTGCCGCGATTGAACATCACCAACTTGTCCTTCAGGAGCGGGTTAAGCCCCTGGTAAAAGTGGTCCCGCCGCCTCTTGTCCGTATCTGCGTGATACGATGCGTAGAGCGCGAGATCGTTGAACGCCCTGGAGTATTCCAGCGCGTTCCGGCTCCCTCGTTGCAGGTGTAAGAATTCCTGCGTCTTTCTTTTCATCAGACCTGGCGGTATGTGATAGGCCCTGAAGGCCGTCCGGAACTCCATCCAGGTCATCACTCGGTCGGTGGGCTGTGAAGCACGGTAGTTGGCCCACCACGCACTCGCAGATCCTTGGAGCTGCTGGACCGCGAACTGAGTCTTGCGCTGCTCACTTATCTGGAGCAGCCAGAACTTCATCTCTATTGCGCGGAGCCAGTTGTCCGCGTCAAGAGGTTCATCCGACCATGAGAATACAGGGGGATGAGTCGCCAGGAAGTCGGAGTAGGAGCTCTGTTGGCGCTCCTCACGATCTTGACGTCTCTCTGGGCGAGACGTATTGGCGATGAGAGTCTGCAACAACTCTGTGTGCTGCTGGTGTGAACCCGCCATTGCCGCGACGATGTCGGCCAATGTAACCATTGGCAGTGGCGGTGGCGGTGTTTGCTGTTGCTGTTGCTGCTGCTGTTGTCCCGAGGAGTCCTCGGGAGGCTGTTAGGAGGTCTCTCCCCCTTGGCTAGTACCCCCCAACATCAGGGTTGGCACGAGTACGCGTCATTCTGAAATTCAAAACAGCAGCGATTAGCACATGTCTTACTTAAAATTCCATATGTAACAGTAGGTATTAAAGTGACACATGATTAATTTGCACAACATTCACATATATTGATAAAGCATAAACTTTATACAAGATACATCATTCTCGGGTCTCTGAGAAGTCGTGCTCATGTCGTCACTACCTATTCATACGCTACTGTCTACACGACATGTCACCGATTACAAAAGTTGGGTTACACTACCCTGGCTGCCCTACATGGCAACTGTAACCCCCTACTCAGAGTAGAACTCGACCTCCTGCGGGTCGTCCTCCTCCGGTACCTCTGCTGGTGGCTCTGGATCTACCACCTCTTCTCCCATTCCGGGTTCTCCCATTGCTGGAAGACCCAAGACCACCGGTACGCCTAACACCGGAGGTACGAGGTCCTGCAATGCATGCACCACGTCCATGGCTTGGTTGTAATCTTCTTCCCAGCCTTGCCCTTCCTCAATAGCATCGTCCCGCTCTTGAGTAAGTTTCTCGTTCTGCTGGGTCAGATTCCGTACCAGTCCTTGCAATACCGCGATGTCGACACGGCTTTTCCTCTTCGCCTTCTTCAGACGATGCAACTGATTGTGTTGTTCATTCAGTCGCTTGATCGTCGGAAGGAGCACATTGTGGAGTGCGCTGTGAGCACTCTCGAAATGATCTCCACGGCTTGTGCTCTCCTTGAGCTTTGTGGCGAGATGTTCCGTATGAACAGTTTGGCTGTCCATCACGGCGTTTCCCGCCCTCATCTGGAGGCTGAGATTTGCCTCCGCGGGGTTGTACCTTGGGCAACTCGGGTCCGTTGCCTCCAGGTACCTCTCTGCCCACACATGCTGAGCCCGTCCCTCCACCGGAACGAGCACGTATGGAGTGCTCTCCATAGCCTGCACGTGTAGTTGGCAGAAACGTGACATAGTGCCACGGGCTGCCACTTGCCACATCCCTCCCGGCTGTCTACCTCTCACCGTGACGGTGAACGGCACCCAACCGGGTGGCGTAGGTCCTGCAGGGACTTCGACATGGATCGTCCATGTCTTGTGTCCCCATTCGCCTTCTTCCTTGGCGAAGTATTGCGGCATCTGGTGGTATCCGAAATATTGAAGCATATGCCTCAATGCTTCCGGATAGCCGTTGCGGTGAGAACAGTGGGACATCACCCACCCGTTCTCTAACTGCTGATCTGCTGTTATCTGTAAAAATATATTTGAGAAATATCAAATATTTATTTAAACAGTAAACCCTTGAGTTATAACATAAGACATGTCATTGAACCCATAAAACTTGGAAACATAGTTCAAATTTTAAACAAATTTGACTGCTGATCTGCTGTTCCCATGACAGCCCTGATCAGTTTCCATTTCAACCTGATTTAAGCCATGTTGGAGGCAAAACCAATTCTGGAGCTCAAAATCAAAGTTAAAGATAACTTCAATAGCTTTCCAGAAAGTATTTGCTGGGCCCAATATCTGTCCTAGTTCAAAAGTTATGAGATGTCAAAGTTAACAGAATTTCTGGAGAAAATTGGACAGCACCTCCCTGCTTTAGGTACTGATTTGATCCAAGACTCCCAGTTAATTCTGTTCCTAATCTGACAAAACTTTCTGTTACAAAGTTGTAACCCATCTCATAAGATTTCCATAAATACCTCATTTTCTATTTTTGGATTTTTATGCAGGACGTTATGCTTAGTTTACAGAGAGTTTACAGAGAGTCTTCACTCTGTCATGTTTTCTGGACAGTTTCAACTCTACTGCATTTTTCGAGTGGTTAAGGAATGAAACACCTCTGGATCTCAACAGAAGAGTTGGAAAGCTTTTCCAAAGCTTTCCAGAAATGTATCATATGACCCCAACCTCGAAAGAACTCAACCTCTAACCTCTAATTAACTTCATCCTTGATTCAGCTGAAAACAGAGTGCTCTGTCCTTAACAACCTATAAGTTGAAAACTTGTTAACTTTGAATATCTTGTTCAAGGAAAGGAGTTACATCAAGTTTTACTACTTTAGATCAAAACCTTCACGTTTTAAATGAAGTTGTTCATTTAATGGGGTATGACGTCGATGCGTCACCAGATTATGTCGGTACTACGTCCTCACAAAGAAAAACCTATACCGGACTTAGCCGGCTTCGTTATTTCAGTGGCACTAAACGTCACTCGCACACGGATGCTACACGTCTACCGTTTCGTGGTCAGGTTACCTGCAGAAACTCAAACAATCGTCAGACTCGGCTGCACACCGAGCCCGGAATCCATACAGTTCATACACCCGGCCGTCATCACTCGCCCGGATGTTCTCAAGCAAAACACGCCTTGAGTTACGTATTCACGTTTCAGACCATGTGACGGGGTCTCCCAAGTTGCACCACGCACGCCAGGGACAGACGTTGCTCGAATACCCCAAACGATATGAAGAGTCGTAGATGATATCGAAGCGGGTCGGGTTACCTGCCACCCGTGGGGCTCCACCCTTCAGCTTATGCGCACTGGTGGACAGCGCTTACGTGCACCCCCCAAGACATACTCGTCCCGAGATGCACGATTTTCCGACATAATCAAATAGGTTAATATGCCACTTTCTATATGCTAATAACATCCTTATACGGGCTACTAACTCGTTCCTCACTGGATTTTTGAAAAAGATGACCTTTGTAGTGCGTTAAACCTCAAGCGAGCTCTGATACCATGCTGACACGACCCCACGGTCTTGTCGAGCCAGGATCACGCTGAGGGGTGCTGCGTTGCACAGCACCGTATAACACACGTCAAAGGTACAAAGCGGAAGCGAAATTTTATTACATAAACAGGTTTATGAACATGTTTGCATCAAAATAAGTTCAGTCTACACTCGCGGGCGTAGACTACGCATCAATTCCACGTTCAGCCCTTGAACGTGTCCTTGCTAGCACACACGCACACTAACTCTGCGGCGTGCACGACTCCCACTCGACGGGGTTCCCCACCTGGGGTTCCGTCTCCTCCTCGGGACCGCGAGGGACGGCGATTATAATCGATTTACACCTGCAGGGTTACCCGAACAACCTGTCACGTACGCCCGTACTCGATGTTGCCTACAACAACCATCACGGACGCCGTACGCAACCACCTTTCGCCCGTCAGCCAAATATTGAACCGGTCCCATCGTCCCGAGCAAGAGGTCTCTGCACGCGCATCTCTGTGCCGCCAGCCGATTTACACCTCAAGCTCTCAACCTACCCTCTGAACGACGGGCAATGCCTCAATACCCAGCTACCCGAGTTACATCGGTTTCCCGGTTCCCATATAGCCGGTAGGTCTTCGGTACTGTTCTAGCTTGTTCAACAGCCCGCACATGGCTCGGTCCTCAATCGACACAAGCGGAGCTATCGCACACATGCCCCAAAGTCCTGCTGCCCTTACTCTCCGCTCAGTCTCATTTTCTCTTGCCATGTGTATCATTTGCTATCTCTACCCGAGAGATGTGCCTCTAGCCTATTCTCGCGAGTAGTTCCAACTACTCGACTTGTACCGAATCCTACTCTATCTTAGCATTGCAGTAGCTAACGAGGTTTGCAATCCTAAACCCAACCCATGGTTTTCTTGGCTATGCAATTGGGTTTCCAAACAAGACTCTAATGCAAAGAATAAGGTATTCAAGTATGTGGTCAAAACAATTAAAACTTATAAAAAGGTCAATGCAAACCGGAGCTTGCCTTGCTGCTCTTGGTCGTAGGCTAGCTGTTCCTCCGGAGTAACGAAGTCTAGGACTTCGAGTTCCTCCTCAACCTTAGCGACTACATGATAGAAGCAATACATGTATTAATTTCAATGCAGTTGTATTTACTTTTAATCTTGTGAAGTCTATAAGTCCCACTAGACAGACTCTGTGACTGTGAAACTTTTACTGTGGTTTGGTTACAACCTAAACAGAGACTTGGTCAAGTCTTAGTTGCAGTAAAGCTCATTTGAGCCCTCCACAATTAATTATGTCCTTGACCTTAATTGAAGGCTCTTAGGGTGTTCTAAGGATTTTCATGAAACAAACTATGACTTTCTGAAAACTATATTTTCAGAGGATTCTAATGGAGTTGGTCTCACTTAATTTGAAGGTTCCTAGCTAAAGATAAGAGCTAAACAATTTCAGAGAAAATTCTGAAAATGTTTCTGAACATCTTCTATTTTCTCTGGAACAGTTTCACTAATCACACCATTAGGTGGATCAAATGAGCTCAAATGGATCTAAAATTTTTATGGTAGTTCAGGGTATTTTGGTGAACATCCCAGCAAAATTTCAGGATTTTCCTCCAAAGGATTCTCCAGTTAAAATTCCAAACAGTTTAAATTTTGAGGAATTAATTCTGGAGAACTAAGGAATTTCATGAAGTGAAACTTGATTTCCTGGAAAGTACTCAGAGAGCTGAATCCAGCAAAATTTGGTTCACTCGATTTGGAGCTTTCTAGCCAAAGTTATGAAGATTTGAAATTTGAAGGAAATCTGAAAATCGGGGAAAAGTTTAAACTCGCGAGTGGGCCCCGGGGACACGCGTCGCACGCCGAGGCGACAGCACACCGCAGCCCACAAGGATTTTGCGCGCCAGCACACCCGATCCCGGCCGCAGCCCGATCCCGATTCAAAATATCGGCCGCTGACAGCTGGGGTCCACCCCCTTCTTCGACCTCGCGACGCCCGCGCTCCAGCGCCGAGGGACCTCGCCGGAGAGCTCGCCGCCGGCTTCTGTAAAGCACCAAACTTCATGATTTTGGCCGCCCCTGCCTACTTTCACTCGGGGAACAGGATTCTGGGGTTGGCTCGTCATGACAACGGCCGGTACATGGTCGGCGATGAGCCGCCGTCTCGGAACAACTTCGGTCGTGTCGGCTGACTCCCCTAGCATCTCAACTACTCGAGGAACCGGTCGGGAAGCATCAGTGGACCTCAGGGAAGGTCGACATGAGCTTGAGGCAGCTCGGGGAAGGCTCGAAGTAGGTCCTCGCCGTGCGCCCGATGCCTCCCTTTTGTTCTGCCGTTGGTAAACCTCGAATTATGCCGGGTACAGAGGTTCTCCAGCCAAGGGTTGTGAAGGCAACTTGTGCGTTACCGTGTCTAGTTTGTGTGAGAGCGGATTGAGGCCCTCTAATCCTTTCTAGGGTACGAATTCGACGGAATCGCACCCAAAGGTCGTTCTGTGCACAGAAAGGGGAAAACTGGAAATTCGCCACCGGTGAGCAATCACTCGGGCTGTGGCTCGGGGGGTGAGCAGCACCGGTCACCAGCGCGTCCAAGGGTGCCTTGGCTCGGGCGTGACATTTCCCTGGTTGAGCTGTCCACGGGAGCCCGAGGTGCGGCGGTTCTAAGTCACCGAATTGATCTTTCGGCATAGCCGATATCAATCGGTTTCAACTGAATTCTAGCAGTGGGAAAGACGGAGGAAGGTCTCTAGTACCTTGCCGTGGCTCTGGAGGGGACGGAGAGGCGGTGATCAAGCTTCTCTGATCAGCTCCGAGTGATCGGCAGCGATGGCGCGGTTCTGATGCGAGGAGGCAGCAGAGTGGGCGGTGATCGCTCCGATCAGGGCGGTGGCGTAGATAAGGGGGCTGTGAGGCGGTTCAGCACGTCGGGGCGGCAAGCAGGTGGTGTCCCGGTCGCCTCTTCGCCGTGGCGGCCGCTCAGTCCGGCGCAAGAACCCGAGCTGGGTTTTCAGTCGGTTTGGGCTGGAGTAGTGGCTGACATGTGGGTCCCACTTCCAGTTTTAACCTCTGAAATTTACTCCTAATCACTGTTGTAAACAGTGAGCCCCAAAATACCCAAAGTGATTCAAATTATTCACCCATGAGCCATTTGAATTGAATAGAATTCAAATTGGGTTTGGTTTGAATGAATTTCAGCACAAGTTCAGTTTTGAATTCAAATAAAGTTTGAATTTGTCCAACTTAGCTCATGTCAAGATCAACTCCAAATGGAGTGAAAATTGGTGTGTGAGCTCACAAGAATGTGCTGAGTAAGAATATGCCTCCCACTTTTAAATTCATGGGACAAAAACAGTTTGAATTTGAATGAGGTTTCAAACAGCCCTCTTTCTAGCTATACCCAAAATAACCTCAAAAAGGTTTTGAATTTGGGTGAAACTTGGCATGGACATCCTTAGCAATGTGTAGGAGTTTTCATATGTCCAGCCTTTCTATATCACATGTGGGAAATACCACTTTGGCAATATGTGAGTTTGTTCTCTAATGAGCATGTTGATGGTGGTTACTTACTCTTCATTTGTGTTCATCATCTTTCCTCAAATGAGGTGTGTGGTGTGGTGATGAACACTTCAAATATGTGCCAAAAACTGAGGCCCTTACAGGTTTTCTTTTTCCTTTTCTTTTCTTTTCTGTTTTGATTTGAAATTGAATTCCAATTTGAATTTGAATTTCTGCACCAGATGCAATACGTCCAAAAATTTTTAAATTCCCCTCTTTAACAGATTTTGGGGTGTTACAGCTCTACCCCCCTTAAAAGAAATCTCGTCCTCGAGATTGGCGGTTCTAGGAAAACAATTCCGGAAACTGTGCCTTAAGCTCGTCTTCTCGCTCCAATGTGGCTTCCTCTTCCGAGTGATGCTTCCACTGCACCTTGCACATCCGAATTCTTTTATTTCTTGTGAGGCGTTCCATTGTCTCCAAAACCTTGACCGGTTGCTCGGAATAAGACAGATCCTCTCCTACGTCAACCACATTCATGGGTAACATCTCTTCAGGTGTCCTTAGACATTTCTTGAGCTGTGACACATGGAATACATCGTGCACATCCGATAGGCGAGCCGGTAATTCAAGTTGATATGCCACTTCGCCTTTCCTTTCCAGGATTTGAAAGGATCCGATGTATCGGGGTGATAACTTCCCTTTCACCTTGAACCGATGAAGTCCTCGAATAGGGGACACCTTGAGATAGACATAGTCCCCCACGTTGAAAACGAGCTCTCTTCTCTGTACATCGGCATAGCTCTTTTGTCGGGTCTGCGCTATCCTCAGGTTGTTGCGGATTTCACTCACTTTTGCCTCGGCTTCTTGTAGTACCTCGGGCCCAACCACTTTACTTTCCCCTGTTTGGTTCCAAAATAGTGGAGTTCTGCACTTCCTCCCATACAAAGCCTCAAATGGTGACATCTTCATACTAGCCCGATAACTGTTGTTATAGGAGAACTCTGCATATGGTAAGTTCTTATCCCAACTCCTATTGTTCTTGAGCGCACATGCTCTCAACATATCCTCAAGGATCTGATTGGTTCTTTCCGTCTGCCTGTCAGTCTGGGGATGATAGGCAGAACTAAAATTCAGATGAGTTCCCATGGTTTTATGTAACTTCTGCCAGAACCTTGAGGTGAACTGTATCCCTCGATCTGACACTTGTGGCGGACCGGAATCCGCTCATCCAGGATCGCAGAGGGTGGTGCCGCGCGGTGCAACACCCGACCCTTTGCCGATCATTTTGATGCGTTGTAACGCATTCCCGACCATGCCGGAACCCTAACTGCCGCTGTTACCGTCGGGAGCCCTGTTCCGGTGAGCTACGGCCGCCGGCGACATCACCGACGAGTTCAGCGTCGTGAGTTAGGGCGGGGCGGCAAGTTTGGGGTCGGGAGACGGCCGGGAAAGCAGTTCCGGCGACGCTCGCCGGAGTGCGCCGCCGCGGACCCCTGTTTGGCGCGAGGAAGGAGAAGACTGCCGGGTGGGACCCACTGGCAGACATTTAAACATTTTGAACTGTCCAGTTTGTAGTTCAAACTTTGGAGGACCACAACTTGGGGTAGGAGAATCCGAAAATTATGAAACAAATTTTATTGGATTCCTCTAACTGAGTACAATCCAAATCTGAAACCCAATTTGTATGAAACCTATTATTTAATTCTGGAAAATTATTTAAATCTTTTTAGCAAAAGAATCTTAGAGGGAATTTGGTTCATCCAAAAATCCCAAAATTTTGCCAGAATGTTCTTTAGGACATTAGTAAACCCCTGTCAAAGTTTCAGACAATTTGGAGTTGATTTGGTCAGAGCAATTCAATTTTGAAGGTGCTGTGTTCATTTGAATACAGAAACATTTTTCAGAGAATTTCCAAAACTTGGAAATTCAGTTCTGGACAAATCTTAGCTCCAAAAATGATAGGAAAATTCTTGCAAACTCTATGAACTATAATTGAAATTGTAGTTCACTAAGTTGGGCATGAATAGGGGTATTACCTCAGAATTAATTCTTCTTTGCTTATGTGCTAAGAGAATTATTCTGAGCAAACCACTCCATGAAAAGTGCTAGAGTTTGGTCCAGGGAGTTTTCTTGTGACAAGGAACTCACACAAAAATTCTCAGCTCCATTGGATCTCTGGATCACCCTGTCCTGTTTAACCACTTGAGGGATTAATATGGAAAAGGGGGAAAAACCACTTAGCACTTGACCATGTACTTAGGTCCAGGCCCAAGCCACCCACACCCAGTTCATCTTTAAATTCTTAAACAGAGTTCCAGGTGTTAGAGACTGGTTATTAGAACTAATATCAGTAACCTTACAACAAACTTGTATGCACTTTACATTTAAATTTACATGTAGTCTTTCAATAACGTGTAGTCGCTGAAGGCGAGGAAGCTCCGGAGGTTCTCGACTTCCTGCTTCCAGAGGAAGAACTGACTCCTGACCAGCAGCAACAAGGCAAGCCCCGGTTTGCATTAACCTTTTTATAAGTTTTAATTTGTTTACATGTGTCATGTGAAGTATGATTGTGCATTAGGTATAGGATGGATGGAACCCCACTTGCATGACCAGAATTTTTCCATAAGAGTGAGGGTAGTGTCTAAGATCTCGAGTAGACAGGCTATGCTTAATAATTCATAGGACTTCGGTACAAGTCGAGTAGTTGGAATCTACTCGCGAGATAGGCTGGGACACACGGGTTTGGTTCGAGTGACGGGAGATCACTTTAGTAATAAAAATGAGACTAGGCAGGGGCTAGGGCGCAGCAAGAGGAAGTCTTGTGTGCGCAGCCCTGCCCGTGTCGATTGAGGACCGATCCGTTTGCGGCCCTGCTGAACAAGTATTGAACGTACCGAAGGCATATCGGATATATGGGCCCCGATAAACTGATGTAGCCTAAACCTCCGGGCATCTAGGCATAACGCACCGATTTATAGGTGTAGGCTGAGGGCAGCAAGGTGGAAATCTGCCAACGGGCATAGAGAGATGCTCCGTGTGGAACCTCCTGCTGGTTTCGGTGCGACCGGTTCGACGTTTGGGCTGTTGGGTGAAAGGTTGTGACGTACGACATCGAGTGAGCGTGCTGTGCAGCTCCACGGATGGGCGTACGTGACGTGCTATTTGGGTTTCCCTGCAGGTGTATATCGAGTCGATTCGCCGTCCCTCGCGGTGACGAGTACCACTTGTTCACCGCGTCGTAACGTAGACTAATGAATGAAATGTTATGATTCCATATTGCTGTTATGAAATAATTGTATTGCTACATGTGTGCCACCAAATATTGCTCACTAAGTTTCAGCTTCATGAACCGTTAACTTGTTGCTAAAAGATGAACTAAGGATGAACTTGTAGGCGTGTCCATTTGCTGCAACATTGCTATCCTAAGTCATGGTACACCTCATGTAGAGTTTCATGCTTAGGTGAGTCGGTTAAGCCTTGCTGAGCCTTCGTGCTCACGGTTGCTGCTTAAGTGTTTTTCAGGTGAGGAGCCACCCACGGACTCGGAGTATGAGTCCACCGGCGAGGGTTACCCTCCGTCGGGGACCACGGCTGACTGGGAGCCGTACACGCCGTGCTGATGTCACACCCGGTTTCTCCGTAGAACAACTGAGTGAATATCACATGTATGCCAGGATCATTTTCTCATACATGTGATGACAAATAGTGAAGCATCATTTATTACAAGGCAGGTGTCGAATATAAATAAGTCTTACAAAGCATATGTCTCGATGGACGATAAATAGTTCATCACAAATAAATAAACTAGCAGTGGAATATTATTCTTGTGGGCTCCATTGCAGACGTTACCCGAGGGTCTCCATGAACCTAGAAACCTTCTTCGGGGCCAAATTCTTGGTCATTATATATCACCTCATTATCTTGACCTGAGCAGCAATATAAACCAACAAATATGCAAGGTTGAGTACCGATGGTACTCAGCAAGTGTGGGAAAATTATGTCATGCATGGCAAGAACAAGGGAAGGTTGAACTCATGGTTAAAGCACTATGCCATTAATACCTATTACCTTAGCTTATTAAGCACCTACATTACTACACAGGTGAATTGGTCCCAATCTCCCATCCCATCATCATAATCAAATAACCATATCATCATTTCCAATGTTAAGCTCCCCGCTTAACATCCACAACTTCCAAAACCATCAATCCTCTAATCACGAATAAGTCCAAGCCGCTCTTGACCGTGAGCACGGCTGTCATGACAGTTTTGACTATGCAGAGTTTGTACCACTGTACCCACATGTAGTGATTTCATCCCCCGTTGCCAGGTGGACTAAAAGAACCTCCATTATGCCAGTGGCTACGAACCACATTCACACTTCCCAGGTGTGTAGCCAGGAGATCACTACGAAGCCTTTATAAAGGAATTCCCGACGAGCGTGGGCCCACTGAGGTTTCACCCCTAACAGCATACAAGAGGCTCCAACCCCGCTGCAGTGGCCCCCTCTTGAGCCTTGCGGTTCATATGGTAGTCCAGCTGACACCTATTCCCCGCACTATCCAACACACCCATACTACGCCGGGGATACACCTAATTAATTGGCCAAGCTGCCCCATCTCAGCATGTGGTTGGCACGGTAAAGCCAGGTTACATGCTCCATGAACCGGTCCTTAGGATCCAGGCAAGTACTAAACACAAACCCAAGTCTCGTGCACCCAACACACAACCAAAACATCCAACTTGCCTTGATCCCTACCTCTACATAACTCACAATATCTCATTCAAGAGTATGGTAAAATAAACTGATGATCTCATATCCCAAATATCCCATTCTAAGCATGGCTAAGCATATGCATAATAATGAATGACATGATAAAATAAATCCCAACCCAAGCTACAAGGAAACAAGGTAATGCAATTCTAGGGAAACTTCCTAGCATGGGTTTCATATTTCAATTGACAATGCAAATAATTCTAGCTACAAATCCTAGCATAGGATCAAGGTGGTCAAGGACACTTGCCTCCTTCCTGCTGCTCTTGAAATGGGTAGTCCTGATCTTGGAAAGGAATAACTTGCTCTTGAGCAGGTTCTACATCATACCATCACACATAGCAAAAGAAAAACAACAATCCATAAGACATAGTTCACACTTCCACTTCATACAAACCACACATTCATATTTATGAAAGTCATTCACCATTATATGTGTTGTGGTTACTCTATGTGTGTTGATTTGTGGCTTGCATGCACTTTTAATCATGTGTATATGATTCTTACTTTTGTATTCACATTTATGCTTACATACTATATATATGAGTTTCCAATTTAAATAAATTCCTTATATTCAATTACTACACCTTTTAGCTACCTAGTATGCATGAAAGGTATTTTCCTACTCCATATGCGTCTTCATAATTTCTACCAATCCTAAACTGAATTCTTTGGATTTTAGAAACTCCATTGATCATTTATTAGTTGCTATATTTTCAGATTTATTTCCTATGCCTAAGTGTGAACTTTATTATAAAAATAACAAGACACATCATCTAAACAGAACAGGTTCTGATCTAAAATATTTAATAATATATTTTTGACCTTTTCCTCTGATGTAAACTATTTTACAATTATTTTCCCTATTTTCTAGAACTATTCTTTACTTAAAAATGTGTCCCTAAATGTGAATAATAAATTAAACAGATTCACTTCAGCCCAAAATATGTTTTTATCTCACTCCAAAGTTTTCTAAATACAGAGAAAGTTTTTAATTTAATTTTGACAATATGTTTGTCCCACTTTTTAAATTTTAAACACTAGCCACATATTCAATTTCCCAAATTAAATATTAAACAGGGCTAAAAAGGTAAACTCACCCCACTACAGGGTCTATACTATTATTTTAAGAATTCTCAGGGGTCTAGCTACTCATAACAGAGGAGTTTTTCCTAATTTTTATTAAGTCCAGGGGCTAAAACTGATTTGTAAATGAATTTACATGATTTTCTGAAGTTCCAGGGGCTAGATCAGAAGTTTCCGGGGCTAGCTCTTATTTCCCGAGAACCCCAGGGGGTAGCACGTAAAATTCCCAGTCTTTATAATGCGGGGCTGACGTGGACCGTTCGATTTTAAACCGACGGCTGAGATTATAACGTCGAACCGGTACGCGGGGATTTAAACCCTACCGTGCGATTTAAAATAAACGGCGCACAAGCGGCCACGTCGCTCTGATCGAGCGCGGGCGACGCTGCCGGCGGCGCACGGCGGCGGGAAGCGGCGATCTTGCCGGAGACTTTCGGATCTTTGAGAATTCTTCCTAGAACTGTGATCTTATGGCATAGATCGGTGGAGGAGAGGTCGGGGATCTCACCTCGGGGGTTTTATTGAGCTCGGAGGTCCTAGAAGGTGATCGGCGACGAGGTCCGAGGTGAATTCACGGCGAGGCTCGTCGGCGCTGTGTTTACACCGCAAGTCACCGAGTTTTCCGCACCTGCAAGGTTCCCCGGAGGCGGTGGATCAAGACCAGCGAGTTAGATCGGAATTTCCAAGCATAGATCGGCCAGAATTCGCCGGAGAAGGCTCGGGTTCTCACCGGAGGAAAAACAGCAGATCGCGTGGGAAAAACAGAACGAGTCCGGGGTTTTTATAGATGGGGGAGGGCGGCGGGGTGGTTTAGATCGAGTTCGCGTCGCCCCCGAGCGAAATCGGCTGGGATTCGCAGAAATCCGGATCGGTTTGGATTCGGGGTGAGAGAGTCCGGCGCGGGCTCGAGGTAGACGAAGAACTGGCGGGCCCCGCCTGTCAGTGGGAGGAAAGGGGAGCGCGCGGCTGCGGGCTGGCGGGGGTTCTGGTTAGGCCGGCTGGTGGGTTGCGGCCCACTGGCCGGTTTTTTTTTCTGTTTTCTTTTTTTCTTTTTCTATTTCTTTTCTGATTTGAGTTTAATTTGAATTCCAGTTTGAATTTGAATTTTTGCAAAACATGCAACACGTCCAAAAAATTTTAAATTCCCCTCTTAACATGATTTAGGGTCTTAACAAGATTTTTGGGGTGTTACAGCTCTACCCCCCTTAAAAGAAATCTCGTCCTCGAGATTGGTGGTTCTAAGAAAACAATTCCGGAAATTATGCCTTTAGCTCATCTTCCCGCTCCCAGGTGGCTTCCTCTTCTGAGTGATGCTTCCCCTGCACCTTGCACATCCGGATTCTTTTATTTCTGGTGAGGCGTTCCATTGTCTCCAAAATCTTGTATGGTTGTTCGGCATAAGACAAATCCTCAGCTACGTTCGCTTCATTCTTGGGTAACACCTCTTCAGGCGTCCTCAGGCATTTCTTGAGTTGTGACACATGGAATACATCGTGCACATCCGATAGATGAGCCGGTAACTCTAGTTGATACGCCACTTCGCCTTTCCTTTCCAGAACTTGAAAGGGTCCGATGTATCTAGGTGACAACTTCCCTTTCACCTTGAACCGGCAAAGTCCTCTGATAGGGGACACCTTGAGATAGACATAGTCTCCCACGTTGAAAACGAGCTCTCTTCTTCGTACATCGGCGTAGCTCTTTTGGCGTGTCTGTGCTGTCCTCAAGTTGTTGCGAATTTCCCTCACCTTCGCCTCGGCTTCTTGTAGTACTTCTGGACCAAACACTTTAATTTCCCCCGTTTGGTTCCAAAATAGGGGAGTTCTGCACTTCCTCCCGTACAAGGCTTCCAACGGTGACATCTTCATACTAGCTTGATAGCTGTTGTTATAGGAAAACTCCGCATACGGTAAGTTTTTATCCCAACTCCGATTGTTTTTTAGTGCACATGCCCTCAGCATATCTTCAAGAATCTGATTGGTTCTTTCTGTCTGCCCGTCAGTTTGGGGATGATAGGCAGAGCTGAAATTTAGATGGGTTCCCATGGTTTCATGCAACTTCTGCCAAAACCTTGAGGTGAACTGTGTCCCTCGGTCCGACACTATCTTCTTCGGCACTCCATGGTAACACACGATCCTTGACATGTATAACTCCGCCAATTTGGATCCACTGTAGCTTTCCTTTACGGGGATGAAGTGAGCTACCTTGGTTAGCCTATCAATGATGACCCATATCGAATCATATCCTGATTGGGTCCTAGGCAATCCCACGATGAAATCCATGCTGATTTATTCCCATTTCCATTCAGGCACTTTGAGTGGTTGCAATAATCCCGCGGGTCGTTGATGTTCTTCTTTCACCAACTGACATGTGTCACATAGGGCAACATGTTCCGCGACATCTCGCTCCATGCCATACCACCAATACCTGCTCTTGAGGTCCTGGTACATTTTCGTACTACCAGGATGAATGGAATAGTCAGAATCATGAGCCTCCTTCAAAATAAATTCAGGGATCTCCTTTACTTCTGGCACACAGATTCTTTTCCCGTGCCACACCGTTCCTTGTTCATCCTCTCTAAAACCCGGAGCTTTATTTTCCTTGATGAGTTGTCTGATCTCTTGTATCTTCTCATCATTCTTTTGACCCTCGCGTATGTCTCGCTCTAGTGTGGAGTCCACTTCCATGGCGATGGCTTCACCACTATTTACTAGACATAGATTGAGCCTTATAACCTCCTCCTTCAATTCTGCAGGCATGTCCTTCAAGCTCAACTTATTGACCTGCACTTTCCGACTAAAAGCATCGGCCACGACGTTTGCTTTCCCGGGATGATAGTTGATGCCCACATCAAAGTCATTGATTAGCTCTAACCATCTCCTTTGTCTGAGGTTGAGGTCTGGCTGTGTGAAAATGTACTTCAAACTCTTATGATCCGTATATATCTCTGTCCTCTTCCCCATCAAATAGTGCCGCCAAATTTTCAACGCGTGTACCACTGCGGCTAGTTCTAAGTCATGTGTAGGATAGTTTTTCTCGTGCTTCCGAAGCTGCCGGGATGCATATGCCACGACATGCCCTTCTTGCATAAGAACACATCCCAACCCGTTTCCAGAGGCATCGCAGTACAATGTGAAATTCTTCTGCATATCTGGCATAACCAACACTGGGGCTGTTGTCAATCTTTTCTTTAGCTCCTGAAAACTCGTCTCGCACTGTGGCGTCCATGTGAATGTGATTCCCTTCTCCAACAGTTTGGTGAGAGGTCTCGAGATTTTGTAGAATCCCTCAATAAACCGTTGATAGTATCCAGCCAATCCCAAGAAGCTTCAAACTTCCCCGACATTTTCAGGGGTCTTCCACTTCTGTATATCCTCGATTTTGGCAGGATCCATGGAGATTCCTCCCTCCGAGATTATATGTCCTAAGAAGGGAACTCTCTTCAGCCAAAACTCACACTTGCTCAACTTGGCATATAGTTGGTGTTCTCTTAGCCTCTACAACACCAACCTTAGATGTTTCTCATGTTCTTCATCTTTGGAGAAGACGAGAATGTCATCTATGAAAACCACCACAAATTTGTCCAGATATTCCATGAATACCTTGTTCATGAGATACATGAAGTATGCCGGGGCATTAGTTAGCCCGAAAGGCATGACGGTGTATTCATACAGTCCGTACCGAGATACGAAAGCTGTCTTGGGAATATCAGTTTGCCTTATCTTGAGTTGGTGGTATCCCGACCTGAGATCAATTTTTGAGAACACACAAGCGCCCCTCAACTGATCACAAGTCTTCAATGCGGGGTAATGGGTACTTGTTCTTGATGGTTACCTCATTCAAGGCACGGTAATCCATGCATAACCTTTGGGTTCCGTCCTTCTTGGGCACAAATATCACCGGAGCTCCCCATGGTGAGGAACTAGGGCGAATATACCCCTTCTCCGTCAATTCTCTCAAATGATCCTTGAGTTCTTCTAGCTGCTTGGAGTCCATCCGATAAGGTCTCTTGTATATCGGGGCTGTTCCAGGCACTAGCTCAATTGCAAATTCCACTTCACGATCGGGAGGCATACCTGGCAACTCCTCCGGAAAAACATCTGGATATTCTCGGATAATCCTGATCTCCTCCACTTTCACCTCAACTTGATTTAATTTAATGTCCCTCCTAGGCTCTTGTATTGTTATAAACTTTACTCTTGTGCCACTAGGGTGAGTTAGTTCCACCGTTCTGGTCGAACAATGGATGATTCCCTTATGTTTGGTCAACCAGTCCATGCCCAAAATAATATCGATCCCTTGGGAATCTATTACTATGAGGTTGGCAGTAAACACTACCCCATTAATGTCTAGATTCACCTTGGGACACACTTGTCTTGTCCTTATTTCTCCACCTGGAGAGTTTACTGCTAGCATATAATTCATTTGTGTTGTTGCTAGATCATGCTTCTTAACAAACCCTTTAGCAATGAACGAGTTGGTAGCACCAGAATCAAACAACAGGGTTGCAATGTGTAAATTGGCAGGAAACTTACCAACTACCACGTCGGGTGCCTCTTGTGCTTCCTCCATAGTGGCGTGGTTCACCCGTCCTCTCATCACATTCTGCTGTTGTGGCTGCTTGGGCTTCTTCTTTGGGCACTTATGGGCATAGTGCCCCACTTCACCACAGCTAAAACATTGCACCCCAACCTTAGGTGCCTGGCCTTTGTTGTCTTGGGGTTGGTTTGGAGGTCCCTGTACTGCTGGTCGAGGTTGATATGTGGGGCGAGGCTGCTGTACAAACTGACGTTGTGGCTGTGTTGGTGCTGCGGGAGGCCTGTAGTTCGGGTTGTACCCTCTTGGTGCTGAGTAGGGTACCGCAGCACGGTTCGTCTGCCCTGCAGGTTGCTACATCAGACGTGGGCGTGTGTTGCTCCCTGAGGCTTGATGTGACCACCCGGCCTTCCTCTTATTCTCATTTTCCAAAGCCTTTAGCTTCCTTTCTACCACAAATGCTCTGTCCACCATCTTTTGGAAGCTTTCATACTCATTTGAGGACATTGCACACTGCATCTCTGCGGTAAGTCCCTCCACGAAACAATCTTGTTTCTGCTCATCAGTCTCTATGTCCCGTGGGGCATAACGGGATAGTTGAGTAAATTTAGTGAGGTATTCCCTCACTGTCATGTTTCCCTGCTGCAGTCCCAAAAACTCCTTCCTCTTGTTTTTGAGTTCACCTCTTGGGATGTAATGGTTGCGGAAGCTACGCTTGAACTCTTCCCAAGTGATGTTCTCACGGTCATGATGGGCAGCCACGTAGGCGGTCCACCAATCAGCAGCAGGTCCATGCAATTGATGAGAGGCAAACAGCACCCTCTCATACCCTTGGCACTGTATGATCCTCATCTTACTCTCAATGGTCTTAAGCCAATCATCTGCCTCCAGAGGTTCAGCAGCACTTGCAAACTTCGGAGGTTGAGTTCCTAGAAACTCACTCAACCTTGGTTGGCGTGGTGCAGCTTGTGGAGGTGGAACTTGATGCAAGTTGGCCACCACTTGAGTCAAGTTCTGGATGAGCTGATTCTGATTCTCCAGCATTTGGTGGAGGGGATCAACTCCTTCATGGCGAACACCCCGGTCCTGGCCTCCAGAAAGATGAGGGTTGCATGCCTCATAGTTGTTGTTGGCGGGGTTGGCAGCACGCCCTTTTCCTCTTCCGGCCATCTGGCAGAATCAACCAATGTTAATTTGAAAGCATTTAGTATCATCTTACTACTTTCATTTGTTTGTACTTTGAAGTGTTGAGGCTTTGTTATACTTTTCTGAGGGTTCATTTCTCACACCAAAAATAAAGGCAATATTATTTCATGTGGGTTCACACACCAAAGCAAAACAATCTAAAGACGAGGCTGTGGACAATTGCTCATGGCTTCCACAACTCACGTCACACACCAAGCATTAACACACCATTACTTAACGTAACGACTCGACTATGCGACATTTTGCTAGCTAAGAGAAGGATTCTACACTACTCGTTTTCTTGAGCAAGCTCCTCGGGATCTTCCTCATCATTTCGGCTGCCTTCTGACTCTGCTTTGGGTGGGGAGGCTGCTGGTGGAGAAGTGCGACGATGCCTGATCGACCGGCGATCTGGGGAGTCAGGAGTCCATGTATCATTCACGGTGACACACAGTTCATTCCCATCTCCTCTTTCTTTCGCCCTTAAGCAGGCTCGCAGCAACGCCTCCATTTCCTTCAGGGTGTCCTGGACATCCTGAAGCTCTTGTTGACACTCCTGCAGTCGAGTGCTGAGCATAGCAGCATCCTCCAAGCACAAGCCCATGTGCTCATGGGAAGCCCCTTGCTGCACTGGCAGGTACTTGTACTCCGTGGTACCACTCTCACGCTGGAGGACATACATGTACTCAGTCCTGTCCAGGTGGCGACGATAGATGTGACTCTGGCAGGTGATGGCCTCCCAGGTGACATCCTTCTCCGCATCAACCTGTGTCGCTCTACAAGCTGGAGAGCGGTGGATCTTTAGCAGTCGATTTTCGTGTATAATCCTCATCTCTGAACTCCATTCTTCCCTCTTCTCACGGATGGTCCTGGTGCAGTTATAGTGGATGATTAGCTTGCCCGTATTGCCGGCGGCTTCGAGCATACGTCGAAGACGGCGCAACAAGCCTCCTACTGCCAATCCGTAGGAAAGGTACGTCACCGGACGGCTCTCCTCACTTTCGGCAAGGGCAACTACGGGAACTCTCCCTCCTGTGGACTTGCGAGCGGTGCGAATCATGCGAACCATCTAAAACAAAAAGCATTTAAACTTAGGTTAGATAAACTTTTTAAACAAAAATCCTATTTTGAATGAATATTGGGGTAAGATGAAGAAAGTGACTCATTAAATAACACTTTTCCACACACACCTTGTAAAAATAGTTTTTAAGAAAATAGGGCCCTTAAATCTGTCCATTTCTACCTAGGTCCACGTTCCTACGGGCAACCTTGGCTCTGATACCACTTCTGTCACACCCGGTTTCTCCGTAGAACAACCGAGTGAATATCACATGTATGCCAGAATCATTTTCTCATACATGTGATGACAAATAGTGAAGCATCATTTATTACAAGCCAGGTGTCGAATATAAATAAGTCTTACAAAGCATATGTCTTGATGGACGATAAATAGTTCATCAAAAATAAATAAACTAGCAGCGAAATATTATTCTTGTGGGCTCCATTGCAGGCGTTGCCCGGGGGTCTCCATGAACCTAGAAACCTTCTTCGGGGTCAAAGTCTTGGTCATTATACATCACCTCATTATCTTGACCTGAGCAGCAATATAAACCAACAAATATGCAAGGTTGAGTACCGATGGTACTCAGCAAGTGTGGGAAAATTATGTCATGCATGGCTAGAACAAGGGAAGGTTGAACTCATGGTTAAAGCACTATGCCATTAATACCTATTAACTTAGCTTATTAAGCACCTACATTACTACACAGGTGAATTGGTCCCAATCTCCCATCCCATCATCATAATCAAATAACCATATCATCATTTCCAATGTTAAGCTCCCCGCTTAACATCCACAACTTCCAAAACCATCAATCCTCTAATCATGAATAAGTCCAAGCCGCTCTTGACCGTGAGCACGGCTGTCATGACAGTTTTGACTCTACAGAGTTTGTACCACTGTACCCACATGTAGTGATTTCATCCCCCGTTGCCGGGCGGACTAAAAGAACCTCCATTATGCCAGTGGCTACGAACCACATTCACACTTCCCAGGTGTGTAGCCAGGAGATCACTACGAAGCCTTTACAAAGGGATTCCCGACGAGCGTGGGCCCACTGAGGTTTCACCCCTAACAGCATACAAGAGGCTCCAACCCCGCTGCAGTGGCCCCCTCTTGAGCCTTGTGGTTCATATGGTAGTCCAGCTGACACCTACTCCCCGCACTATCCAACACACCCATACTACGCCGGGGATACACCTAATTAATTGGCCAAGCTGCCCCATCTCAGCATGTGGTTGGCACGGTAAAGCCAGGTTACATGCTCCATGAACCGGTCCTTAGGATCTAGGCAAGTAATAAACACAAACCCAAGTCTCGTGCACCCAGCACACAACCAAAACATCCAACTTGCCTTGATCCCTACCTCTACATAACTCACAATATCTCATTCAAGAGTATGGTAAAATAAACTGATGATCTCATATCCCAAATATCCCATTCTAAGCATGGCTAAGCATATGCATAATAATGAATGACATGATAAAATAAATACCAACCCAAGCTACAAGGAAACAAGGTAATGCAATTCTAGGGAAACTTCCTAGCGTGGGTTTCATATTTCAATTGACAATGCAAATAATTCTAGCTACACATCCTAGCATAGGATCAAAGTGGTCAAGGACACTTGCCTCCTTCCTGCTGCTCTTGAAATGGGTCTCCTGATCTTGGAAAGGAATAACTTGCTCTTGAGCAGGTTCTACATCATACCATCACACATAGCAAAAGAAAAACAACAATCCATAAGACATAGTTCACACTTCCACTTCATACAAACCACACATTCATATTTATGAAAGTCATTCACCATTATATCTGTTGTGGTTACTCTATGTGTGTTGATTTGTGGCTTGCATGCACTTTTAATCATGTGTATATGATTCCTACTTTTGTATTCACATTTATGCTTACATACTATATATATGAGTTTCCAATTTAAATAAATTCCTTATATTCAATTACTACACCTTTTAGCTACCTAGTATGCATGAAAGGTATTTTCCTTCTCCATATGTGTCTTCATAATTTCTACCAACCCTAAACTGAATTCTTTGGATTTTAGAAACTCCATTGATCATTTATTAGTTGCTATATTTCCAGATTTATTTCCTATGCCTAAGTGTGAACTTTATTATAAAAATAACAAGACACATCATCTAAACAGAATAGGTTCTGATCTAAAATATTTGCTAATATATTTTTGACCTTTTCCTCTGATGTAAACTTTTTTACAATTATTTTCCCTATTTTCTAGAACTATTCTTTACTTAAGAATGTGTCCCTAAATGTGAATAATAAATTAAACAGATTCACTTCAGCCCAAAATATGTTTTTATCTCACTCCAATGTTTTCTAAATACTGAGAAAGTTTTTAATTTAATTTTGACAATATGTTTGTCCCACTTTTTAAATTTTAAACACTAGCCACATATTCAATTTCCCAAATTAAATATTAAACAGGGCTAAAAAGGTAAACTCACCCCACTACAGGGTCTATACTATTATTTTAAGAATTCTCAGGGGTCTAGCTACTCACAACAGAGTAGTTTTTCCTAATTTTTATTAAGTCCAGGGGCTAAAACTGATTTTTAAATGCATTTACATGATTTTCTGAAGTTCCAGGGGCTAGATCAGAAGTTTCCGGGGCTAGCTCTTATTTCCCGAGAACCCCAGGGGGTAGCACGTAAGATTTCCAGTCTTTATAACGCGGGGCTGACGTGGACCGTTCGATTTTAAACCGACGGCTGAGATTATAACGTCGAACCGGTACGCGGGGATTTAAACCCTACCGTGCGATTTAAAATAAATGGCGCACAAGCGGCCACGTCGCTCTGATCGAGCGCGGGCGGCGCTGCCGGCGGCGCATGGCGGCGGGAAGCGGCGATCTTGCCGGAGACTTTCGGATCTTCGAGAATTCTTCCTAGAACTGTGATCTTATGGCATAGATCGGTGGAGGAGAGGTCGGGGATCTCACCTCGGGGGTTTTCTTGAGCTCGGAGGTCCTGGAAGGTGATCGGCGACGAGGTCCGAGGTGAATTCACGACGAGGCTCGTCGGCGCTGTGTTTACACCGCAAGTCACCGAGTTTTCCGCACCTGCAAGGTTCCCCGGAGGCGGTGGATCAAGACCAGCGAGTTAGATCGGAATTTCCGAGCGTAGATCGGCCAGAATTCGCCGGAGAAGGCTCGGGTTCTCACCGGAGGAAAAACAGCAGATCGCGTGGGAAAAACAGAATGAGTCCGGGGTTTTTATAGACGGGGGAGGGCGGCGGGGTGGTTTAGATCGAGTTCGCATCGCCCCCGAGCAAAATTCGGCTGGGATTCGCAGAAATCCGGATCGGTTTGGATTCGGGGTGAGAGAGTCCGGCGCGGGCTCGAGGTAGACGAAGAACTGGCGGGCCCCGCCTGTCAGTGGGAGGAAAGGGGCGCACCCAGCTGCGGGCTGGCGCGGGTTCTGGTTGGGCCGGCTGGTGGGTTGCGGCCCACTGGCCGGTTTTTTTCTGTTTTCTTTTTTTTTTCTTTTTCTATTTCTTTTCTGATTTGAGTTTAATTTGAATTCCAGTTTGAATTTGAATTTTTGCAAAACATACAACACGTCCAAAAAATTTTAAATTCCCCTCTTAACATGATTTAGGGTCTTAACAAGATTTTTGGGGTGTTACAGCTGAGCTGAGGAGTGCAGCTAGTGTGGGTTGCCCTAGGGCTGGGCAACCACTTTTGCTAGATAGGCGGGCGTGAGTTGTATAAAAGAAAATTCCGCTGTGTAATAAAGACCCTAGTTTGTAACTGAGAAGTGTACTACTTTGTACATTCAGTTTATTTTTCCCATATAATATAATATGTTCTTATGACGTGTGCTGTCGGGTGTGCACCGCGCGGCACCACCCTCTGCGATCCTAGATGAGTGGACCGGTCCGCCACAGCCTGGTATCAGAGCTGCATTGGGGATAGCACAGTACTTAAGGACTGCATTATTGGAAAACTTAGGCTTACGGTGAGGATTCGGTAGTTGCCCAAGTAAGGACTATATTAGCATAGTTACTTAAAGTGGCAAAGACTAACCTATGTGTTATAATTCTGAATTTTAATTATGTAACGACGCACCTACGCTCTGGTAAGCATGGTAAGGAACGCCACCGAAAGCGGTTCAATTTCGGTTAGCTCTCCTTGACGAGGAACGTGGTGCAGGGATTGATCTCACAGCTTGGTGTGAGACGTCAATATGAAACTCTTGGACTCTTCATGTTCCTGAGTTCATATGAAACGCTGATCTCTAGCGTGCATTAGGCAAGTAAGTGGAGACCCCATCGTGTGGTCAGTAACGCGAGAGTGTGTTCGTCTGGAAATAGCCCAGGAGGACATACGCAGCGCTTGCCATCGGCGTGCCCTGCCGGGCAGTAGGTGGTATCTGTTGGGTTGATAACATTCCCAACCGTGACGACCCATTCATGACATACTCGGGTTCCCCGTCGTGTGGTGTTGAAACACGATCACGTACCTTGAGACGTGACCTAGCTCAAGGACGGCTGTATGACAATGATACGGGCGTTTGTATTTAATTTTAAATATGAATCCTGCCTGAAATGAAACCGACCATTGAGTGCACCATTATTGTGTGGTCTTCTGCGGGTACTAACCCCGTAAGTATCCTTGTAGTAAACGTGTACGAGAGACCGTTTAGTGCCACACTTGAGACGTATATGCCGGTATAATCCGGTTAGGATTTTCTTTTGTAAGGAACGTAGTACCGAGATATTGTAGGCATATGCATAAAAATATTGATAACAAGGAACTAAAATCATTAGGTTCAACAATTAAGATCCTGGTTGGGTATAAGAATGGGATAGTGGAGTAGGATAGTCAATGGGATGAAAAACAGAGTGCTCTGTTTTGGGCAGCAAGGTTACTGAACTTCAACAGAGCACATCTCACAGGTCTTTTAGCCCAGGGAGGTGTGGCATATAGTTCTGGAAAGGTATTGAAGTACTCTACAACTTTGTTGTAGACTTCCAGAGCTGAAACACACCTTGAGATGGCCTAAAAACCCAGAGGGATGTAAACTGTCCAGAACCAGGACAGAGTTAAACACTCTCTGGACTGTTCTGTTTTTCAAACATAACTCCCAGTAGAAAAATCTAAAATTATCATATAATACATACTTAGAAAAAGTAGAAGATGGGTGACATCTTTGCAATTCAAAGTTTCTGAAGTTTCAGCACAGATTTTAGTGGAAACCGGAGTTGAAAACAGCAACTTTCCAAGGGAGGTGCTGTTAAAATTCTTCCAGAAATTCTGCTGACTTTGAATTAGCATAACTTTTTAACCAGAGCTGATCTGAGGGCAAATGAATACTCGTTGGAAAGATACTGATGTTAAATTTAACTTTGGTATTCAACTTGAGTCATGAAAATGCGCAGAACCAGATCAAAACTTGGAATTGGTAGAAACTGGTCATTCTGACATAAGAATGACAGTTGAACTCATTGGAGAGGGTGTTGTACCCTAAGGGTGGTATACGTGATGACAACGCGATAGTAATGTCTCGTAGTGACCAAACCTAGTTATGGTGAGCTTCCAAAGTGGAGGTTCATCAAGTTGGATGTAACTAGCTTGTATTTGGTCTGATAATGGTGTAGCTTGTACAAAGTTATTACATTATCTACATACGAGATGTATCGCATGTTTTATTGTCATTATGTTTTTACACCTGTTTTTTTATTGGACTGCATGCAAAATGTTGCAGGACTGATGATTATTGTCGTGTGGTTGCAGATGGTTCGTACTAGGACCACGCACGAGGTTGGTGGCTCTAGCCAACAGGGAGGCGATGACTCCCAGCCACCGGCCTACGACAGCGCCCCGCAGCAGCAGCCACCACCGCCGCCTCCGCTTACTCTAGCGGATGTGATAGCAGCACTGGTGGGAGGTCGTGAGGAGCAGACCGACCTGCTCCGCACGATCGTGCAGAATACGTCCAGGCGGGGGGACGTCAAGACAGAGGGCCTCGTGAGCCCCGGGAAGTATCGTACTCGGACTTCATGAGTACGCACCCTCCAGTGTTCACAGAAGCCGAAGAACCACTGGAGGCTGACAACTGGCTGCGGACCATCGAGTCCAAGTTCGGGCTGCTCCAATGTACGGAGCGGCAGAAGACTCTGTTCGCAGCGCAGCAACTCCACGGTGCCGCTGGTCCGTGGTGGGCGAATTATGTCGCCTCACGTACGGCTGGCCATGCCGTGGAATGGCAAGAGTTCCAGGAGGCGTTCCGCGCCTATCATATCCCTCCCGGAATTATGAAGAGGAAGTTCCAAGAATTCTTGGAGCTGAAGTAGGGTGGGAGGAGTGCCCATGACTACTCCCATGCCTTCAACCATCTGGCGCAATACGCGTCAGACTATATCTCCACGGAGGAGAAGAAGAGGGAGCATTTCTATCGGGGGTTACACCCCGAAATGAAGATGCACCTCGTTCAGTGGAATCGCGGCACTTTCAACGACCTAGTCAATGCTGCGATCATGCAAGAGGACGCTCAGCGGGAGTTGGCAGCTGAGCAGAGGAAGCGCAGCGCTCCACCTAGCAGCGGTGGGGGCGCGCCTCAGAAGTACCGTATGGTGTATCAGACACCATCCGGGCAGCAGTGACATCCACCGGCGCGACCTCAACGGTTCGGGGGACGTCCTTTCCAGGCACCTCCGTTCCGTCCGCTGATGCCACCACCAAGAAAGCAGCAGCAGCAGCAGATGGCACCCCGGGCGTTTCCACCGCCACAACGCGCCCCGGGATTTCGTCCGCCGATCAGCGGGGGACCGCCCCGTTTCACCTTCTTCACATGTGGCCAGGCGGGCCACTTCGCGAAGGACTGTCCCCAGGGGCAGCAGAGCAGCGGGCAAGCCCAGTTCCAGGGCGGTGCTCGAGGCTGACCTCCGATGAAGAAGGTTGGTCAACGGACTGGAGGCGTCCGCAACCTCGACAATGAGGATGCCCCAGAAGGAGACAACGTGCTGGCGGGTACGTTCACTCTCAACCATCAAGCCATCATCATACTTTTTGATTCTGGTGCAACCCATAACTTCATAAGTGCATCATATGTGGTTAATCATCAGCTGGAAGCCTTTCCAACCGAGTGTTCTTATATGATCTGCTCACCGGGAGGAAAGATTTCAGCAACGATGATGGTTCCGAAAGCACCACTGTGCTTAGGTGGGAAGATATATCCCACCACTATGATTATCCTTGACGGGCAGAAGATTGATGCAATCTTGGGAATGTCATGGCTAAGTTACCATGGTGCTGTCCTGGAAACCCCATCACGGACGGTTCACCTCAACTCCCCATTACACCATCCACAGTCCCTCCTATTAGATAATCCAGTCCGGGAGGTTTCAGCAATCAACAATACTGAAGCTCTCAAGTTAGAGGACATCACCGTAGTCCGGGAGTATCCCGACGTGTTCCCGGATGATCTTCCGGGCATGCCACCTGAGCGGGATGTCGACTTCAAGATCGAGCTTGCACCCGGGACTACGCCCATATCACGGAGACCATATAAAATGGCTCCAAATGAGCTGGCTGAACTGAAAGAACAGCTCAATGATCTATTGAGCAAGGGTTTCATCAGGCCGAGTTCCTCGCCTTGGGGATGCTCGGCGCTGTTTGTAAAGAAAAATGATGAAACCCTGAGGCTGCGTGTGGACTGTCGGCCGCTCAACGCCGTCACAATCAAGAATAAATATCCACTGCCCCGTGTAAGGGCCTCAGTTTTTACACACATTTGCAGTGTTCATCACCACACCACACACCTCATTTGAGGAAGGATGATGAACACAAATGAAGAGCAAGTAACAATTATCAACATGCTCATTAGAGAACAAACTCACACATTGCAAAAGTGGTATTTCCCACATGTGATATAGATGGGCTGGACATATGAAAACTCCTACACTTTACTAAGGATGTCCATGCCAAGTTTCACCCAAATTCAAAACCTTTTTGAGGTCATTTTGGGTATAGTTAGGAAGGGGGCAGTTTGAGATCATATTCAAATTCAAACTGTTTTTATCCAATGAATATAAAAGTGGGGGACATATTCTTACTCAGCACATTTTTGTGAGCTCACACACCAATTTTCACTCCATTTGGAGTTGATCTTGACATGAGCTAAGGGGGAGAAATTCAAACTTTATTTGAATTTCAAACTGAACTTGTGCTGAAATTTATTCAGACCAAACCTCATTTGAACTTTGATCAATTCAAATGGCTCAGGGGTGAATAATTTGAATTACCAAGGGTAGTATGGGGTTCACTGTTTACAACAGTGATTAGGAGTAAATTTCAGAGGTTAAAACTGGAGGTGGGACCCACATGTCAGCCACTGCTCAGATCAAACCGACTGAGACTTTTTCACTCGGGTCGCCGAGCCGCAGCGGTGATCGCCACCGAGGGTAGCCGCCGCGCCAGCAGCTGCTTGCCCACGCGCGGGCGTGAGGCGGTGCAGAGCCTTCTTAAGGCGCCTGCCCCCCTCCTCGGCCGAGGCACCACCGTTCTTCCCCGCAAGAACTCAGCGGCGGCCGAAAACTTCCGCAGCTCGGACTTGACCGGAGAACGCCGATCGCAGCTCCCTCCGTCCACTCCAGAGCCCCAGCAAGGTACTAGAGACCTTCCTCCGTCCTCCCCGTTGCTAGAATTCGGTTGAAACCGATTGATATCGGCTGTGCCGAAAGATCAAATTCGGGACTTGGAACCGCCGCACCTCGGGCTCTCGTGGACAGCCCAACCAGGGCGTTGTCACGCCCGAGCCAAGGCACCCTTGGACGCGCGGGTGACCGGTGCTGCTCATCCCCGAGCCACAGCTCGAGTGGTTGCTCACCGGCGGCGAATTTCCACTTTTCCCCTTTCTGTGTGCAGAACGACCTTCGGGTACGATTCTGTTTAATTCGTGCTCTAGAAAGGATTAGAGGGCCTCAGGCCACTCTCACACTAGCTAGACACGGTAACGCACAAGTTTCCTTCACAACTCTGGGCCGGAGAACCTCTGTGCCGGCGTAATTTGAGGTCTACTAATGGCGGAACGAACGGGCGGCATCAGGCGGACTGTGAGGACCTATTTCGGGCCTTCCCCGAGCTGCCTCGAGCTCATGTCGACCTTCTCTGAGGTCCACTGATGCTCCCCGACCGGTTTCCCAAGTAGCTGAGGTGCTAGGGTAGTCAGCCGACATGGCCGAAGTCGTTCTGAGGTGGCGGCTCGTCGCCGACCATGCTCCGGCCGTTGTCATGAGCAGCTGACCCTCGGATCCTGTTCCCCGAGTAAAAGTAGGCAGGGGCGGCCAGAATCGAGAAGTTTGGAGCTGTACAGCGGCCGGCGGCGAGCTCTCCGGCGAGATCCCTCGGCGGCGGGGCGCGGGTGTCGCGAGGTTGAAGAAGGGGGTGGACCCCAGCTGTCAGCGGGAGATATTTTGAATCGGGATCCGGCTGCGGCCGGGATCGGGTGTGCCGGCGCGCAAAATCCTTGTGGACCGCGGTGTGCTGTCGCCTCGGCATGTCCCCTGGGCCCACGCGCGAGTTTAAACTTTTCCCCGATTTTCAGATTTCCTTCAAACTTCAAATCCTCATAACTTTGGCTAGAAAGCTCCAAATTGAGTGAACCAAATTTTGCTGGATTCAGCTCTCCGAGTACTTTCCAGCAAATCAAGTTTCACTGCATGAAAACCCTTAATATTCCAGAATTAATTCCTCAAATTTTAAACTGTTAGGAATTTTAACTGGAGAATCCTTTGCAGGAAAATCCTGAAATTTTGCTGAGATGTTCACCAAAATATCCTTGAACTACCATAAGAATTTCAGATCTATTTGAGCTCATCCGGTCCACCTAATGGTGTGATTAGTGAAACTGTTCCAGAGAAAATAGAAAATGTTCAGAAACATTTTCAGAATTTTCTCTGAAATTATTTAGCTCATAACTTCAGCTAGGAACCTTCAAATTAAGTGAGACCAACTCCATTAGAACCCTCTGAAAATTTAATTTTCAGAAAGTCATAGTTTGCTTCATAAAAATTCCTAGAACACCCTAAGAGTTCCAATTAAGGTCAAGGATATAATTAATTGTGGAGGGCTCAAATGAGCTTTGCTGCAACTAAAACTTGACCAAATCTCTGTTTAGGTTGTAACCAAGCCACAGTAAAAGTTTCACAGTCATTAGGTCTGTCTAGCAAGGGTTATAGACTTCACAACTTCAAAGTTAATATAAATGCATTTAAATTGATACATATGTTTCTTATATCATGTAGTCGCTAAGGTCGAGGAGGAACCCGAAGTCCTAGACTTCGTTACTCCGGAGGAACAGCTAGCCTACGACCAAGAGCAGCAAGGCAAGCTCCGGTTTGCATTAACCTTTTTACAAATGTTTATTGTTTTGAGCACATCTTTGAATATTGTTCTTTGCATTAGAGTCTTGATTGGAAACCCAACTGCATAGCCAAGAAAACCATGGGTTGGGTTTAAGATCGAAAACCTCGTTAGCCACTGCATTGTTAAGATAGAGTAGGATTCGGTACAAGTCGAGTAGTTGGAACTACTCGCGAGAATAGGCTAGAGGCACATTGCTCGGGTAGAGGTAGCACATGATACACATGGCAAGAAAATGAGACCGAGCGGAGAGTAAGGGCAGCAGGACTTTGGGGCCTGTGTGCTGTAGCTCCGCTTGTGTCGATTGAGGACCGAGCCGTGTTCGGGCCTGTTGAACAAGCTAGAACAGTACCGAAGACCTACCGGCTATATGGGAACCGGGAAACTGATGTAACTCGGGTAGCTGGGCGTTGAGGCATAGCTGGTCGTTCAGAGGGTAGGTTGAGAGCTCGAGGTGTAAATCGGCTGGCGGCACTGAGATGCGTGTGCAGAGACCTCTTGCTCGGGACGATTGGACCGGTTCAACATTTGGCTAACGGGTGAAAGGTAGTCACGTACGGCGTCCGTGATGGTTGTTGTAGGCAACATCGAGTACGGGCGTACGTGACGGGTTGTTCGGGTAACCTTGCAGGTGTAAATCGATTATAATCGCCGTCCCTCGCGGTCAGTGAGTACCACTTGTTCACTGTACCGTGACGTAGAAAGAACAGGCTAGTCACATGTTAAAATGTTGCTGATTGAAAGCTGGACATTGATTGTTAATGATATGCTGTAGCTTAGAGCTAACTAAAGTTCTTTTCAACTTTGGGCAAAGTACATGAGAGAAATGCGTTTCTTGTTTGATTGCGGCTCTCTCATGTGCCTTAGCGTAAGGTTCTCCACAACCTGCTGCTAAAACTTGAAAGTAAGGTTCTACTAATTAGGCGAGTCCTTGCAACTGATTTTTACCTCATGTAACCCATTACCCTCATGTAGAAGTTCCATGTTTAGGTGAGACGGGTCAGACTTGTTGAGCCTTCGTGCTCACTGCTTGTGTTTGAAGCTTTTGCAGGGTTCTATGAGGAAGGGACTCCCGAAGAGGAGACGGAACCCCAGGAGGGGAACCCCGTCGAGTGGGAGTCGTGCACGCCGCAGAGTTAGTGTGCGTGTGTGCTAGCAAGGACACGTTCGAGGGCTGAACGTGCACTTGATGCTTAGTCTACGCCCGCGAGTGTAGACTGAACTTATTTTAATGTAAACATGTTCATAAACTTGTTTATGTAATAAAATTTCCGCTTCCGCTTTGTACCTTTGACGTGTGTTATACGGTGCTGTGCAACGCAGCACCCCTCAGCGTGATCCTGGCTCGACAGGACCAAGGGGGTCGTGTCAGCGTGGTATCAGAGCTCGCTTGAGGTTTAGCACAGTACAAAGGTCTTCTTTTTCAAAAATCCAGTGAGGAACGAGTTAGTAGCCCGTATAAGGATGTTATTAGTATATAGAAAGTGGCATATTAACCTATTTGTTATGTCGGAAAATCGTGCATCTCGGGACGTTCATGTCTTGGGGGGTGCACGTAAGCGCTGTCCACCAGTGCGCACAAGCTGAAGGGTGGAGCCCCACGGGTGGCAGGTAACTCGACCCGCTTTAGTATCCTCTACGACTCTTCATGTCGTTTGGGGTATTCGAGCAATGTCTGTCCCTGGCGTGCGTGGTGCAACATGGGAGGCCCCGTCACGTGGTCTGAAACGTGAACACGTAACTCAAGGCGTGGTTGGCTTGAGAACATCCGGGCGAGTGATGACGGCCGGGTGTACTAACTGTATGGATTCCGGGCTCGGTGTGCAGCCGAGTCTGATGATTGTTTGAGTTTCTGCAGGTAGCCTGACCACGAAACGATAGACGTGTAGCATCCGTGTGCAAGTGACGTTTAGTGCCACTGAAATAACGAAACCGGCTAAGTCCGGTATAGGTTTTTCTTTGTGAGGACGTAGTACCGACATGATCTGGTGACGCATCGACGTCACACCCAACCAAATGAACAAATTCAATTAAAACTTGAAAGTTTTGATCCAAAGTAGTAAAAATTGATGTAACTCCTTCCCTTGAACAGGATATTCAAAGTTAACAAATTTTCAACTTATAGGTTGTTCAGGACAGAGCACTCTGTTTTTAGCTGAATCAAGGCTGAAGTTAATCAGAGGTTAGAGGTTGAGTTCTTTCGAGGTTGGGGTCGTATGATACATTTCTGGAAATCTTTGGAAGAACTTTACAACTTTTCTGCTGAGTTCCAGAGGTGTTTCATCACTTAACCACTCGAAAAATGCAGTATAGTTGAAACTGTCCAGAAAACAGGACAGAGTAAAGACTCTCTGTAGACTCCCTGTAAATTAAGCATAACTTCCTGCATAAAAATCCAAAAATGGAAAATGAGGTAGTTCTGGAAAGCTTATGAGATGGATTACAACTTTGTAACAGAAAGTTTTGTCATATTAGGAACAGAAGTAACTGGGATTCTTGGATCAAATCAGTACCTAAGGCAGGGAGGTGCTGTCCAATTGTTTCCAGAAATTCTGTTAACTTTGACATCTCATAACCTTTGAACCAGGACAGATCTTAGGCCAAGCAAATACTGGCTGGAAAGCTATTGAAGTTAGCTTTAACTTTGATGTTTAGCTCCAGAATTAGTTTTGCTTTAACATGGCCTAAATCAGGTTGAAATTGAAACTGGTCAGGGCTGTCATGGGAACAGCAGATCAGCAGTCAAATTTGTTTAAAGTTTGAACTATGTTTCCAAGTTTTATGGGTTCAATGACATGTCTTATGTTATAACTCAATGGTTTACTGTTTAAATAAATATTTGACATTTCTCAAATATATTTTTACAGATGGCAGCAGATAAACAGTTGGAGAACGGGTGGGTAGTTTCCCACTGTTCTGACCGTAGCGGCTACCCGGAAGCATTGTGGCAAATGCTCCAATATTTCGGGTACAATCAGATGCCGCAGTACTTCGCCAAAGAAGATGGCGAAGGGGGGAACAAGACATGGACGATCCATGTCGAGGTTCCTGCAGGACCTACGCCACCAGGTTGGGTGCCATTCACCGTCACGGTGAGAGGAAGACAACCGGAAGGGATGTGGCAAGTGGCAGCCCGTGACACTATGTCACGTTTCTGCCAACTGCACGTGCAGGCTATGGAGGGCACTCCATACGCACTCGTTCCGGTGGAGAGACGAGCTCAGCATGTGTGGGAAGAGAGGTACCTGGAGGCAACAAACCCGAGTTGCCCAAGGTACAACCCCGCGGAGGCAAATCTCAGCCTCCAAATGAGGGTGGGAAACGCTGTGATGGACAGCCAAACTGTTCATACGGAGCATCTCGCCACCAAGCTCAAGGGGAGCACAAGCCGTGGAGATCATTTCGAGAGTGCTCACAGCGCAATCCGCAATGAGCTCCTTCCGACGATCAAGCGACTGAATGAACAACACAATCAGTTGCGTCGTCTGAAGAAGGCAAAGAAGAAGAGCCGTGTTGACATCGCGGCATTGCAAGAGCTGGTGCAGACCCTAACCCAGCAGAATGAGTACCTTGCTCAAGAGCGGGACGACGCTATTGAGGAAGGACAAGGCTGGGAAGAGGACTACAACCAAGCTATGGACGAGGTGCATGCTTTGCAGGACCTCGTGCCCCCGGTGTTAGGCGTACTGGTAGTCTTGGGTCTTCCAGCAATGGGAGAACCCGGGATGGGAGAAGAGGTGGTAGACCCAGAGCCACCAGCAGAGGTACCGGAGGAGGACGACCGCCAGGAGGTCGAGTTCTACTCCGAGTAGGGGGTTACGGTTGCCAAGTAGGGCAGCCAGGGTAGCGTAACCCAACTTTTGTAATCGGTGACGTGTCGTGTAGACAGTAGCGTATGTATAGGTAGTGACGACATGAGCACGACTTCTCGGAGATCCGAGAATAATGTATCTTGTATAAAGTTTATGCTTTATCAATATATGTGAACGTTGTGCAAATTAATCATGTGTCACTTCAATACCTACTGTTGCTTATGGAATTTTAAGTAAGACATGTGCTAATCGCTGCTGTTTTGAATTTCAGAATGACGCGTACTCGTGCCAACCCGGACGTTGGGGGTACCAGTCAAGGGGGGAGACCTCCCAACCACCTCCCGAGGACTCCTCGGGACAACAACAGCAACAGCAGCAACAGCAACAGCAAACACCGCCACCGCCACTGCCGACGGTTACATTGGCCGACATTGTCGCGGCAATGGCGGGTTCACATCAGCAGCACACGGAGCTGCTGCAAACTTTAATTGCGAATACGTCTCGCCCAGAGAGACGTCAGGACCGTGAGGAGCGTCAACAGAGCTCCTACTCCGACTTCCTGGCAACTCATCCCCCAGTATTCTCAAGGGCGGATGAACCACTTGACGCGGACAACTGGCTCCGCGCCATAGAAATGAAGTTCGGGCTGCTCCAAATCAGCGAGCAGCGCAAGACTCAGTTCACGGTCCAGCAGCTCCAAGGATCTGCGAGCGTGTGGTGGGCCAACTTCTGTGCTTCACAGCCCACCGACCGAGTGATGACCTGGGCGGAGTTCCGGACGGCCTTCAGGGCCTATCATATACCGCCCGGTCTGATGAAGAGGAAGACGCAGGAGTTCCTACACCTGCAACAAGGGAGCCGGAACGCGCTGGAATACTGCAGGGCGTTTAACGATCTCGCGCTATATGCATCGTATCACGCGGATACAGACGAGAAGCGGCGAGACCATTTTTACCAGAGGCTTAACCCGCTCCTGAAGGACAAGTTGGCGATGTTCAATCGCGGCAGCCTCAACGACATCATTGATGCTGCGATTGTTCAGGAGGACTCCGGCAAGGAGTTGGCGGTGGCAGAGCGAAAGCGAAGCGCGCCGCAGAGCAGCGGAGAAGGAGGCGGTCCTTCTCAGAAGTTTCGGATGGTGAATCGCCCACCATCAGGTCCACGCTGGCAGCCACTGCAGCGGTCGATGCCGTTCTGCAGTCGGCCGTATTCTTCACCGGCATTCCGGCCGGCACTGCCAGTACCACCGCAACAACAACAACAGCAGCGGGCGATGCCGCGTGCGTTTGCACCTCCGCAACGCATGCCGGGCTTTCATCCACCGAGCACTCCACCAGCAGCGGCCACATGTTACAAGTGTGGTCGTCCAGGACACTTCGCGAGCAGTTGCCCGGAGAGGCAAGGCGGCGGAGTGGCACCACAGTTTCCGGGGAGGAATCAACCCCGGGACCCTACTAATGCGCGGCGGGCAAACCCTAGGCCCGGCACTGTCCACCAACTTGCCATTGAGGACGTGCCGGAGGGCGAGCCAATCCTTGCGGATATGTTCCAACTCCACCAGCATCCCGCTATAGTACTGTTTGATTCAGGCGCCACGCATAATTTTATTAGCCAAGCTTTCATTGCTAAACATAGTTTGCCAATACTACCCACCGATAGTCCATATTTAATTTGTTCACCAGGGGGGGGGGAAGATTTCAGCAAGCGTAATGGTCTCCAAAGCACCATTATGCTTAGCGGGTAGAGTGTACCCCATGTCTCTCATTATCTTAAAGGGACAGAAGGTCGATGTCATCCTAGAGATGTCGTGGTTAACCCGCCACGGCGCTGTTTTAGACACCGTCCTTCGAGTCGTGCACTTAAACTCAGAGGTGCACGGTTCTCACTCATTATTTCTGGACAGTCCAGAAATAAAACTTTCAAGTGTCTATCAGTCCACAACTATCAGATTGGAAGACATTCCAGTGGTCCGAGAGTTCCCTGATGTATTCCCGGATGATTTACCGGGAATGCCACCCGATAGAGAGGTGGAGTTCAAGATTGAACTTGCACCGGGAACCATGCCAATATCCCGAAGGCCGTACAAGATGGCGCCCAAGGAGTTGGCTGAACTGAAGACTCAGCTCACGGACCTTCTGGAGAAGGGTTTTATTAGGCCGAGCTCCTCGCCATGGGGCTGTTCGGCATTATTTGTCAAGAAGAAGGATGAGACGTTGCGGCTTTGCGTGGACTATCGTCCATTAAATGCCGTAACCATCAAGAACAAGTACCCGTTGCCACGGATCGACATGTTATTTGATCAGTTGGTCGAAGCAAAGATCTTTTCCAAGATGGATTTAAGATCCGGGTACCATCAGATTAAGATAAGGGCTGAGGACATTCTGAAGACGGCTTTCTCGACGAGGTACGGACTTTATGAGTACCTGGTCATGTCCTTCGGCCTCACCAATGCTCGAGCTCATTTCATGTACTTGATGAACTCGGTATTCATGCCGGAGCTGGACAAGTTTGTCGTGGTCTTCATCGACGACATCCTGGTATATTCCAAGTCGGAGGAAGATCACAAGAAACATCTGCGTATAGTCTTGCAACGGCTGCGGGATCACAAGTTATACGCAAAATTCAGCAAATGCGAGTTTTGGATATCGCAAGTGCCTTTCCTCGGGCATATCATCTCAGCGGAGGGTATCGCTGTGGACCCGAGCAAGATCACGCAAGTGCTGAATTGGAAATCCCCGAGAACTGTTCATGAGGTACGGAGTTTCCTCGGACTCGCGGGATATTATCGGAGGTTCATTCCGAACTTCTCGAAGATTGCCAAGCCAATGACGGAGCTGCTGAAGAAGGCTACCAAATATGTTTGGAGTCCAACATGTGAAGCAGCATTCAAGGACTAAGCACCTGACATCAGCACCGGTTTTGGCGCAGCCAGACACAACAAAACCGTTCGATGTGTACTGCGATGCATCCGGCATTGGGCTCGGGTGTGTGCTGATGCAAGACTGAAGAGTGATCGCGTATGGATCACGGCAGCTTAGGAACCATGAGCAGAATTATCCAACTCACGACTTGGAGCTCGCTGCCATGGTACTTGCACTAAAAATGTGGAGGCACTACCTACTCGGTAACCTCGTACATATATATACCGACCACAAAAGCCTCAAGTACATATTCACTCAGAAGGAGCTGAACATGAGGCAACGAAGATGGTTAGAACTGATAAAGGATTACGAGATAGAAATCTATTATCATCCGGGCAAGACAAACGTAGTGGCAGATGCGCTGAGCCGCAAGTCACACGTCAATACTCTGACCATCACACCGTTGGAAGAGAGCGAACCACCACTACATGTGATTCCACACGGAGCTCTCTACAACCTAGCTTTGATCCCCACCATCCGTGAAGAGATAGCGGCAGCCCAGAAGAATGACAAGGGCATGTCACATTTGCGGAGACGTGTAGACAGTGGGGAGTTGAAATGTTTTCGGAAGGACGGAGACGGCGTTCTGTGGTTCAAGGACCGGATCGTCGTACCCCGTAAACCGGAATTACGGAAGAAAATCTTTGATGAGGCTCACTTATCAAAGTTTTCTATTCACCCCGGCAGCAACAAAATGTATCAAGAACTCAGAAGAAAGTTTTGGTGGACACGGATGAAGCGCGAGGATGCAAAATACGTGTCCGAGTGTGATACATGTCGAAGGGTGAAGGCAGATCATATGCGGAAACCGGGACTGTTGCAACCACTGGGCATTCCTGCCTGGAAGTGGGAGGACGTGAGCATGGATTTCGTCGTCGGTTTACCCACCACCTTACAGAAACATGATTCGGTGTGGGTGATAGTCGATCGGCTCACCAAAGTTGCCCATTTCATCCCGGTCAACACCAACTACAACGCCAAGAAGTACGCTGAACTGTACATCTCACGGATTCTATGCTTATACGGCGTACCCCGTACCATCATATTGGACCGAGGCACTTTATTTGTGTCCCGTTTTTGGGAGCAGCTACACGCTGCCTTGGGGACGAAGCTGATCCGTAGTTCAGCCTACCACCCGCAGACGGATGGACAAACCGAGCGGGTAAATCAAATCCTAGAAGACATGCTACGAGCTTGCGCTATCAACAACGGCAAGAATTGGGATGATCACTTGCCGTTAGCTGAGTTCTCGTACAACAATGGGTACCAAGCCAGCATCAAGATGGCGCCCTACGAGGCGCTATACGGAAGAAAATGCCGCACACCATTGAACTGGTGTGAGTCTGGCGAAAGGGTTACCTTCGGGATTGACCTTGTCAACAACGCGGAAGAAAAGGTTCGACTAATTCAAGCGAACCTAAAAGCCGCTCAATCCCGTCAGAAGCAGTATGCGGACCGGAGAAGGCGCCCATTACAATTCGAAGTTGGAGATCACGTATACCTGCGGGTGTCTCCAATGAAGGGCGTAAACAGATTTGGGGTGAGAGGAAAGTTGGCACCCCGATTCATCGGTCCATTCCAGATTACCGAAAGATGTGGATCAGTGGCATACCGGTTGAAATTACCAGAAGCACTTTCCGGTGTGCACGACGTCTTTCACATTTCCCAGCTGAGGAAGTGTCTTAAGCTATCAACTACCGTTCAGCTGGAGGATATTGAAGAACTGCAACCGGATCTCACCTATCGGGAGGAACCGGTGCATATTATTGATGAAAAGGCCCGAACCACACGCAACCGTACATTGTGGTTCTACAAGGTTCTATGGAGTAATCACTCCATGGACGAAGCGATGTGGGAGAGCGAAGAATTCCTTCGCACTAACTACCCTAGCTTTTTCACATCGCATATCCGGTAATTTTCCACCGTCCTCTCTCTCATTTTCACCTTATAATCTCGGGACGAGATTCTTTTAAGGGGGGAGGAATGTAAGGGCCTCAGTTTTGACACACATTTGCAGTGTTCATCACCACACCACACACCTCATTTGAGGAAGGATGATGAACACAAATGAAGAGCAAGTAACAATTATCAACATGCTCATTAGAGAACAAACTCACACATTGCAAAAGTGGTATTTCCCACATGTGATATAAATGGGATGGACATATGAAAACTCCTACACTTTACTAAGGATGTCCATGCCAAGTTTCACCCAAATTCAAAACCTTTTTGAGGTCATTTTGGGTATAGTTAGGAAGGGGGCAGTTTGAGATCATATTCAAATTCAAACTGTTTTTATCCAATGAATTTAAAAGTGGGGGGCATATTCTTACTCAGCACATTTTTGTGAGCTCACACACCAATTTTCACTCCATTTGGAGTTGATCTTGACATGAGCTAAGGGGGAGAAATTCAAACTTTATTTGAATTTCAAACTGAACTTGTGCTGAAATTCATTCAGACCAAACCTCATTTGAACTTTGATAAATTCAAATGGCTCAGGGGTGAATAATTTGAATTGCCAAGGGTAGTATGGGGTTCACTGTTTACAACAGTGATTAGGAGTAAATTTCAGAGGTTAAAACTGGAGGTGGGACCCACATGTCAGCCACTGCTCAGATCAAAACGACTGAGACTTTTTCACTCGGGTCGCCGAGCCGCAGCGGTGATCGCCACCGAGGGCAGCCGCCGCGCCAGCAGCTGCTTGCCCACGCGCGGGCGTGAGGCGGTGCAGAGCCTTCTTAAGGCGCCTGCCCCCCTCCTCGGCCGAGGCACCACCGTTCTTCCCCGCAAGAACTCAGCGCCGGCCGAAAAATTCCGCAGCTCGGACTTGACCGGAGAACGCCGATCGCAGCTCCCTCCGTCCACTCCAGAGCCCCAGCAAGGTACTAGAGACCTTCCTCCGTCCTCCCCGTTGCTAGAATTCGGTTGAAACCGATTGATATCGGCTGTGCCGAAAGATTAAATTCGGGACTTGGAACCGCCGCACCTCGGGCTCTCGTGGACAGCCCAACCAGGGCGTTGTCACGCCCGAGCCAAGGCACCCTTGGACGCGTGGGTGACCGGTTCTGCTCATCCCCGAGCCACAGCTCAAGTGGTTGCTCACCGGCGGCGAATTTCCACTTTTCCCCTTTCTGTGTGCAGAACGACCTTCGGGTACGATTCTGTTTAATTCGTGCTCTAGAAAGGATTAGAGGGCCTCAGGCCGCTCTCACACGAGCTAGACACGGTAACGCACAAGTTGCCTTCACAATTCTGGGCTGGAGAACCTCTGTGCCCGGCGTAATTTGAGGTCTACTAATGGTGGAACGAACGGGCGGCATCAGGCGCACGGTGAGGACCTATTTCAGGCCTTCCCCGAGCTGCCTCGAGCTCATGTCGACCTTCTCTGAGGTCCACTGATGCTCCCCGACCGGTTTCCCAAGTAGCTGAGGTGCTAGGGTAGTCAGCCGACATGGCCGAAGTCGTTCTGAGGTGGCGGCTCGTCGCCGACCATGCTCCGGCCGTTGTCATGAGCAGCTGACCCTCGGATCCTGTTCCCCGAGTAAAAGTAGGCAGGGTGGCCAGAATTGAGAAGTTTGGAGCTGTACAGCGGCCGGCGGCGAGCTCTCCAGCGAGATCCCTCGGCGGCGGGGCGCGGGTGTCGCGAGGTTGAAGAAGGGGGTGGACCCCAGCTGTCAGCGGGAGATATTTTGAATCGGGATCCGGCTGCGGCCGGGATCGGGTGTGCCGGCGCACAAAATCCCTGTGGAACGCGGTGTGCTGTCGCCTCGGCGTGCGACGCGTGTCCCCTGGGCCCACGCGCGAGTTTAAACTTTTCCCCGATTTTCAAATTTCCTTCAAATTTCAAATCCTCATAACTTTGGCTAGAAAGCTCCAAATTGAGTGAACCAAATTTTGCTGGATTCAGCTCTCCGAGTACTTTCCAGCAAATCAAGTTTCACTGCATGAAAACCCTTAATTTTCCAGAATTAATTCCTCAAAATTTAAAATGTTAGGAATTTTAACTGGAGAATCCTTTGGAGGAAAATCCTGAAATTTTGCTGAGATGTTCACCAAAATATCCTTGAACTACCATAAAAATTTCAGATCCATTTGATCTCATCTGGTCCACCTAATGGTGTGATTAGTGAAACTGTTCCAGAGAAAATAGAAAATGTTCAGAAACATTTTCAGAATTTTCTCTGAAATTATTTAGCTCATAACTTTAGCTAGGAACCTTCAAATTAAGTGAGACCAACTCCATTAGAACCCTCTGAAAATTTAGTTTTCATAAAGTCATAGTTTGCTTCATAAAAATTCCTAGAACACCCTAAGAGTTCCAATTAAGGTCAAGGATATAATTAATTGTGGAGGGCTCAAATGAGCTTTGCTGCAACTAAAACTTGACCAAATCTCTGTTTAGGTTGTAAGCAAGCCACAGTAAAAGTTTCACAGTCATTAGGTCTGTCTAGCAAGGGTTATAGACTTCACAACTTCAAAGTTAATATAAATGCATTTAAATTGATACATATGTTTCTTATATCATGTAGTCGCTAAGGTCGAGGAGGAACCCGAAGTCCTATACTTCGTTACTCCGGAGGAACAGCTAGCCTACGACCAAGAGCAGCAAGGCAAGCTCCGGTTTGCATTAACCTTTTTACAAATGTTTATTGTTTTGAGCACATCTTTGAATATTGTTCTTTGCATTAGAGTCTTGATTGGAAACCCAACTGCATAGCCAAGAAAACATGGGTTGGGTTTAAGATCGAAAACCTCGTTAGCCACTGCATTGCTAAGATAGAGTAGGATTCGGTACAAGTCGAGTAGTTGGAACTACTCGCGAGAATAGGCTAGAGGCACATTGCTCGGGTAGAGGTAGCACATGATACACATGGCAAGAAAATGAGACCGAGCGGAGAGTAAGGGCAGCAGGACTTTGGGGCCTGTGTGCTGTAGCTCCGCTTGTGTCGATTGAGGACCGAGCCGTGTGCGGGCCTGTTGAACAAGCTAGAATAGTACCGAAGACCTACCGGCTATATGGGAACCGGGAAACTGATGTAACTCGGGTAGCTGGGTGTTGAGGCATAGCTGGTCGTTCAGAGGGTAGGTTGAGAGCTCGAGGTGTAAATCGGCTGGCGGAACTGAGATGCGCGTGCAGAGACCTCTTGCTCGGGACGATTGGACCGGTTCAACATTTGGCTAACGGGTGAAAGGTAGTCGCGTACGGCGTCCGTGATGGTTGTTGTAGGCAACATCGAGTACGGGCGTACGTGACGGGTTGTTCGGGTAACCCTGCAGGTGTAAATCGATTATAATCGCCGTCCCTCGCGGTCAGTGAGTACCACTTGTTCACTGTACCGTGACGTAGAAAGAACAGGCTAGTCACATGTTAAAATGTTGCTGATTGAAAGCTGGACATTGATTGTTAATGATATGCTGTAGCTTAGAGCTAACTAAAGTTCTTTTCAACTTTGGGCAAAGTACATGAGAGAAATGCGTTTCTTGTTTGATTGTGGCTCTCTCATGTGCCTTAGCGTAAGGTTCTCCACAACCTGCTGCTAAAACTTGAAAGTAAGGTTCTACTAATTAGGCGAGTCCTTGCAACTGATTTTTACCTCATGTAACCCATTACCCTCATGTAGAAGTTCCATGTTTAGGTGAGACGGGTCAGACTTGCTGAGCCTTCGTGCTCACTGCTTGTGTTTGAAGCTTTTGCAGGGTTCTATGAGGAAGGGACTCCCGAAGAGGAGACGGAACCCCAGGAGGGGAACCCCATCGAGTGGGAGTCGTGGACGCCGCAGAGTTAGTGTGCGTGTGTGCTAGCAAGGACACGTTCGAGGGCTGAACGTGCACTTGATGCTTAGTCTACGCCCGCGAGTGTAGACTGAACTTATTTTGATGTAAACATGTTCATAAACTTGTTTATGTAATAAAATTTCCGCTTCCGCTTTGTACCTTTGACATGTGTTATACGGTGCTGTGCAACGCAGCACCCCTCAGCGTGATCCTGGCTCGACAGGACCAAGGGGTTCGTGTCACCCCGCATCGACATATTGTTTGATCAACTTGTGGGGGCAAGTGTGTTCTCAAAGATGGACCTTCGCTCTGGATATCACCAGATCAAGATCCGGGCAGAGGATATCCCGAAGACGGCTTTCTCGATGAGATATGGCTTATATGAATATATCGTCATGTCCTTTGGTCTCAAAAATGCTCCAGCCCATTTCATGTATCTCATGAACTCGGTGTTCATGCCGGAGCTGGACAAGTTCGTGGTAGTGTTCATCGACGATATCTTGGTTTACTCCAAGACAGAAGCCAAACATGCCGAACACTTGAGAATCGTTTTTCAACGATTGCGAGACCACAAGCTCTACGCCATGTTCAGTAAATGCGAGTTTTGGATCAGCCAAGTGCCATTCTTGGGGCATATCATCTCAGCAGAAGGCATTGCGGTTGACCCAAGCAAAATAGAGCAAGTGCTGAAATGGAAAGCTCCCACTTCAGTTCATGAAGTCAGAAGTTTCCTCGGGTTAGCGGGATACTACCGGAGATTCATTCCAAGCTTCTCCAAGCTCGCTAAGCCGATGACAGAATTGCTGAAGAAAGGGACGAAATATGTTTGGAACACGGCGTGTGAAGTAGCATTCCAAACATTGGTGAAGCATCTCACCACAGCCCCGGTCTTAGCTCAGCCGGATACAATAAAGCCCTTCGACGTGTACTGTGACGCGTCCGGTATCGGGCTTGGCTGCGTGTTGATGCAGGAAGGACGTGTGGTCGCATATGGCTCACGCCAACTTCAGAACCATGAGCAGCATTATCCGACTCATGATCTTGAGCTGGCTGCCGTGGTGTTGGCACTAAAAATGTGGAGGCACTATCTCCTGGGGAACTTGGTGCATCTCTACACCGACCACAAGAGCTTGAAATACATTTTCACCCAGAAGGAGCTGAACATGAGGCAACGGAGGTGGTTAGAATTAATCAAGGACTATGAGATCGAGATTCACTACCACCCCGGCAAGGCGAATGTGGTTGCCGACGCGTTGAGTCGGAAATCACATGTCCATCACATCACCATTACACCGGTGGAGGAGGAAGAGCCAAGTTTATACTTGGTTCCTTATGGATCGCTGTACAACCTTGCCCTCATCCCTACTGTTAGGGAGGACATCATTGCAGCTCAGAAGACGGATAAAGGCATGGCACATCTCCGGAGACGGATAGACAACGGAGAGATTAAATGTTTCCGGAAGGATGGTGAGGGGACGCTGTGGTTCAATGACCGCATAGTCGTACCCCGGGATATGGAGTTGAGAAAGAAGATCCTCGATGAAGCTCACTTGTCCAAGTACTCCATTCATCCGGGCAGCAACAAAATGTACCAAGATTTGAAAAAGAAATTTTGGTGGACGCGGATGAAGCGGGCGGTAGCTAAGTACGTATCCGAGTGCGATACATGCCGACGAGTGAAAGCTGATCACATGAAGAAATCAGGGCTGCTACAACCCCTGAAGATCCCGACATGGAAATGGGAAGATGTGAGCATGGATTTCATTGTGGGATTACCCCTAACATCCAACAAGCATGATTCCAATTGGGTAATCGTTGATCGGTTGACCAAGACGTCTCACTTCATTCTGGTGAATACACGTTACAATGCCGGCAAATATGCGGAGCTATACATAGCAAAAATTTTATGCCTATACGGGGTACCCAAGACCATCGTCTCAGATCGAGGTGCATTATTTGTATCTCGCTTTTGGGAGCAGCTACACGCTGCATTGGGTACTAAGTTGATCAGGAGCTCCGCCTATCACCCTCAGACAGATGGGCAAACAGAAAGGGTGAACCAAGTATTAGAAGACATGTTGAGAGCATGTGCCATCCACAATGGTAGGAACTGGGATGATCACCTACCATTGGCAGAATTCTCGTACAACAATGGCTATCAGGCGAGCATCAAGATGGCACCCTACGAAGCTCTCTACGGTCGTAAATGCCACACCACATTAAACTGGTGCGAGTCCGGAGAAAGGGTCACATTCAGGGTTGATGTGGTGAACGACGCCGAAGAGCGCGTTCGGATGATTCAAGCTAACTTGAAGTCCGCTCAATCCCGGCAGAAGAGCTACGCTGATAAGAGGCGTAGACCGTTGCACTTTGACGTCGGTGAACACGTGTACCTCCGCGTGTCTCCGATGAAGGGCGTGCACCGGTTCGGTTTGAAGGGAAAGCTCGCTCCCCGTTTCATTGGACCCTATGCTATCACCGAGAAGTGCAGACCAGCGGCGTATCGATTGGAGTTACCGGCATCTCTTGCTGGTGTCCATGATGTTTTTCATGTTTCACAACTGCGAAAATGTTTGAAGCATACGGCTGCTGTTCCTACCGAAGACATCGGCGAGCTGAAACCGGATTTAACATATGATGAGTATCCTGTGGAAATCCTTGATGAGAAAGCCCGAACCACGCGTAACAGAACGTTGTGGTTCTACAAGATCCTCTGGAGTAACCACACGGCGGAAGAAGCGATGTGGGAGAGCGAGGAATTCCTTCGCTCAAATTACCCGGAGTTCATGGCTTCTCAACACGGGTAAGTCCCTACTACATCGCTATCTCTTGTTTTGTAATCTCGGGATGAGATTCTTTTAAGGGGGGGGGGATGTAAAAGCTCAAGAAAAGGGACTTGCAAAAACTTTTCTTCACATCACAACACCACAGTTCTTGTTGTGGATATATGGTGAAAAAGTGGGAAGAGCAAGTAACCTCCATCAAAAGAGTGGATAGAGGGGAAACCTACACTTTCACAAAGTGGGAATTCTACACATATGATCACACATGAGAGGGTGATTCAAAACTGTTGCATTCAAATTCATGATTGCAGCAGCTAAAACAAGGATCAAAGTGCATAATTGGATTCCTCAGGTCCAAATTAGTGGGGAGGCAAAGTTTCAATAATTTTTGAAAAAGTTTGCTACCCATTTTTCCAAAAAGGATCCAAATATGCAAAGAATTCAAATATACATTTGAATTTGAGGGAAATTTGCCAAACCATACCAATGTAGCCCAGTTTGAGACTTCCAACATTTGAATTCATCATTTGTCAAGTTCTGGAGATATTTTGAGAGGTGGTAGAGCACTGACCAGTGGGGCCCACATGTCATTGGGTGAAATAGACTTAGCCCCCAAGTCTTCTCTCTGTTTCTCAGTCAACCGAGCGCAGCCAGCTGCCGCGCGCGCACCGCCGGCCGAACGGCCACCTCCTGGTTCCCGTCGCTCACGCTGGCAGCCGGGAAACGGTGCAACCTCTCCTCTACGTGACCCCCTCGCCAAGCCACCGAAGACGTACGCGTGCTTCTTTGCAAAACAGCGAGCCCCCGCTCTGCTCGGTCACCGACGCCGCTCCCCCGATCCTCCCCTGCATGCCGACGTCCGCTCGGCCTTTGCTCGAGCTCCCAACACACAAAGGGAGCTCCTGTGTGTGCTCTATCTAGCCATCCCACCACCTCGCGGTGTTAGCACCGCACTCAACCACAAATCGATGATCGCCACTGAGAACTCAGGCCACCGGCGGAAAGCCGTGAACTGCTCCCCGTGGACAGCACGCCACGGCCAGTTTCACTGCCGGACTCCTACACGAAAAAGGTGCGCCATGCTCTCTAGATTGTGTAGATGCAAGCCGAATAGCGGTTGATCCACTGGATGAAGAGTAATTCCAGTTCTTCCGAAACGTAGTGTGTTCGGGTAGAGCGCAGTCTACCCCAAAATTCCTGCTACTCGTTTAGCTATTGGCCGCGCTGGCTTGTCAGCACCTTCCTCACCCCCTAGCGGCCCTCCTCAACCAAGAATCAAGGGAAATGACCAAGAAATGGCCAGGTTTGGGTTATTTTTCGGGCCGCCATAGAATAACAGCTCGGTTCACCGTGGGGCTCTAGGTTGCCAACCTTTTCATGGGGTTTGGCGGCCAGTTCCATAACCCTTGAGCTCCCGCGGTGCTCTCCGACCCTTTACCGATCATTTTGATGCGTTGTAACGTATTCCCGACCACGCCGGAACCCTAACCGCCGCTGTTACCGTCGGGAGCCCTGTTCCGGTGAGCTACGGCCGCCGGCGACATCACCGACGAGTTCAGCGTCGTGAGTTAGGGCGGGGCGGCAAGTTTGGGGTCGGGAGAAGGCCGGGAAAGCAGTTCCGGCGACGCTCGCCGGAGTGCGCCGCCGCGGACCCCTGTTTGGCGCGAGGAAGGAGAAGACTGCCGAGTGGGACCCACTGGCAGACATTTAAACATTTTGAACTGTCCAGTTTGTAGTTCAAACTTTGGAGGACCACAACTTGGGGTAAGAGAATCCCAAAATTATGAAACAAATTTTGTTGGATTCCTCTAACTGAGTACAATCCAAATCTAAAACCCAATTTGTACGAAACCTATTATTTAATTCTGGAAAATTCTTTAAAGCTTTTCAGCAAAAGAATTTTAGAGGGAATTTGGTTCATCCAAAAATCCCCAAATTTTGCCAGAGTGTTCTTTAGGACATTAGTAAACACCTGTAAAAGTTTCAGACCATTTGGAGTTGATTTGGTCAGAGCAATTTAAATTTGAAGGTGCTGTGTTCATTTGAATACAGAAACATTTTTCAGAGAATTTCCAAAACTTGGAAATTCAGTTATGGACAAATCTTAGCTCCAAAAATGCTAGGAAAATTCATACAAACTCTGTGAGCTATAATTGAAATTTTAGTTCACTAAGTTGGGCATGAACAGGGGTATTACCTCAGAATTAATTCTTCTTTGCTTATGTGCTAAGAGAATTATTCTGAGCAAACCACTCCATGAAATATGCTAGAGTTTGGTCCAGGGAGTTTTCTTGTGACAAGGAACTCACACAAAAATTCTCAGCTCCATTGGAACTCTGGATCACCCTGTCCTGTTTAACCACTTGAGGGATTAATGTGGAAAAGGGGGAAAAACCACTTAGCACTTGACCATGTACTTAGGTCCAGGCCCAAGCCACCCACACCCAGTTCATCTTTAAATTCTTAAACAGAGTTCCAGGTGTTAGAGACTGGTTATTAGAACTAATATCAGTAACCTTACAACAAACTTGTATGCACTTTACATTTAAATTTACATGTAGTCTTTCAATAACGTGTAGTCGCTGAAGGCGAGGAAGCTCCGGAGGTTCTCGACTTCCTGCTTCCAGAGGAAGAACTGACTCCTGACCAGCAGCAACAAGGCAAGCCCCGGTTTGCATTATCCTTTTTATAAGTTTTAATTTGTTTACATGTGTCATGTGAAGTATGATTGTGCATTAGGTATAGGATGGATGGAACCCCACTTACATGACCAGAATTTTTCCATAAGAGTGAGGGTAGTGTAACACCCCAAATTTTGATTCAAAACCCTAAACCATGTTCAGAGGGGAATTTAGAAATTTTTGGACGTGTTGCATGTTTTGCAAAAATTCAAATTCAAACTGGAATTCAAATAATACTCAAAACAGAAAAGAAAAGGAAAAAGAAAAAGAGAAACGGGAAAAAAACCGGCCAGTGGGCCGAAACCCGCCAGCCGGCCCAGCTTTCCCCGCGCAGCCCGCCCCCGCGCGCGCCGCGCTGCCTCTCACAGACGGGTGGGACCCGCCTGTCATCCCTAACCCCGCGACCCCGGACTTTTCCCCGAGCGCGCGCGATCGCAACCGACCGGAAACCGCGTCCCGTCGCCCGAATTCTGGTCCCAGAAGAATCCAACTCGATCACAACTGACCCACCGCCCTCCCCCGGCTATAAAAACCCCCGATCCGATCAGTTTTTCTCACGCGATCGCCGATTTTCACTCCGGTGAGCACCGAGACTTCGCCGGTGAATTCTGGCCGATCTAAGCTCGGAAACTCTGATCTAACTTGCTGGTCTTGATCCACCGCCTCCGGGGAACTTTGCAGGTGCAGAAAACTCGGAGAGTTACGGTGTAAACGCAGCGCCGATGAGCTTCGCCGTGGTTTTGCCTCGGACGTCGCCGCCGATCACTTTCCAGGACCCCCGAGATCGAGAAAACCCCCGAGGTGAGATCCCTGACCTCCCCTCTACCGATCTATGCCATAAGATCACAGTTTTAGGCAGAATTCTCGAGGATCCGAAACTTTCCGGCGAGATCGCCGCTTCCCGCCGCCGTGCGCCGCCGGCAGCGCCGCCCGCGCTCGATCAGAGCGACGTGGCTGCTTGTGCGCCGTTTATTTTAAATCGCACGGTAGACTTTAAATCCCCGCGTACCGGTTCGATGTTATAATCTCAGCCGTCGGTTTAAAATCGGACGGTCCACGTCAGCCTCGCGTTATAAAGGCTGGAATTCTTACGTGCTACCCCCTGGGGTTCTCTGGAATTGAGAGCTAGCCCGGGAAACTTCAGATCTAGCCCCTGGAACTCCAGAAAATCATGTAAATTCATTTAAAAGTCAGTTTTAGCCCCTGGACTTAATAGAAATTAGGAAAAACACCTCTGATAAGTGTAGCTAGACCCCTGGAAATTATGAAAATAATATTATAGACCCTGTAATGGGGTGAGTTTATTATTTTAGCCCTGTTTAGTATTTAATGTAGAAAATTGAATATGTAACTAGTGTTTAAAAATTAAAAAGTGGGACAAACATAATTGTCAAAATTAATTAAAGACTTTCTCAGTACTTAGAAAACTTTGGAGTGAGGTAAAAATATATTTTTGGACTGAAATGAATCTGTTTCATTTAATTATTCACATTATTTAGTATAAGGACACATTTTTAAGTAAATAATAGTTATAGAAAAATAGGGAAAATAATTATGAAATAGTCTACATCAGAAGCCAAGGTCAAAATATGTTATTAAATTATTTAGGACCAGAACCTATTCTGTTTAGGTGATGTGTATTACTAATTTAATAATAAAATACACAATTATGCATAGGAATATAAATCTGAAAATATAGCAACTAGTAAATGATAAATGGAGTTTCTAAAATCCAAAGAGTTCAGTTTAGGGTTGATAGAAGTTGTGAAGGCACATATGGAGAGGAAAAATACTTTCCATACATACTTGGTAGTTTAATGTAAGGAATTTATTTAAAACTGAAACACAACACATATAATGGTGAATGAATTTCATAAATATGAATGTGTGGTTTGTATGAAGTAGAGGTGTGAACTATGTCTTATGATTGTTGTTTTTCTTTTGCTATGTGTGATGGTATGAAGTAGAACCTGTTCAAGAACAAGTTATTCAATTCCAAGATCAGGACTACCCATTTCAAGAGCAGCAAGAAGGAGGCAAGTGTCCTTGACCACTTTGATCCTATGCTAGGATGTGTAGATAGAATTATTTGCATTGTCAAATGAAATATGAAACCCATGCTAGGAAAGTTTCCCTAGAATTGCATTACCTTGTTTTCCTTGTAGCTTGGGTTGGGATTTATTTTACCATGTCATTTATTTACATGCATATGCTTAGCCATGCTTAGAATGGGATATTTGGGACATGAGATCATCAGTTTATTATACCATACTCTTGAATGAGCTATTGGGAGTTATGTAGAGGTAGGGATCAAGGCAAGTTGGATGTTTTGGTTGTGTGCTGGGTGCACGAGACTTGGGTTTGTGTTTAGTACTTGCCTGGATCCTAAGGACCGGTTCATGGAGCATGTAACCCGGCTTTACAGTGCCAACCACATGCTGAGATGGGGCAGCTTGGCCAATTAATTAGGTGTATCCCCGGCGTAGTATGGGTGTGTTGGATGGTGCGGGGAGTAGGTGTCAGCTGGACTACCATATGAACCGCAAGGCTCAAGAGGGGGCCACTGCAGCGGGGTTGGAGCCTCTTGTATGCTGTTAGGGGTGAAACCTCAGTGGGCCCACGCTCGTCGGGAATCCCTTTGTAAAGGCTTCGTAGTGATCTCCTGGCTACACACCTGGGAAGTGTGAATGTGGATCGTAGCCACTGGCATAATGGAGGTTCTTTTAGTCCACCCGACAACGGGGGATGAAATCACTACTTGTGGGTACAGTGGTACAAACTCTGCAGAGTCAAAACTGTCTTGACAGCCGTGCTCACGGTTAAGAGCGGCCTGGACTTATTCATGATTAGAGGATTGATGGTTTTGGAAGTTAAGCGGGGAGCTTAACATTGGAAATGATGTTATGGTTATTGGATTATGATGATGGGATGGGAGATTGGGACCATTTCACCTGTGTAGTAATGTAAGTGCTTAATAAACTAAGGTGATAGGTATTAATTGCGTAGTGCTTTAACCATGAGTTCAACCTCTCCTTGTTCTAGCCATGCATGATATAATTTTCCCACACTTGCTGAGTACCATTGGTACTCAACCTTGCATATTTGTTGGTTTATATTGCTGCTCAGGTCAAGATAATGTGGTGGTGTATAATGACCAAGACTTTGGACCCGAGGAAGGATTTTAGGTTCATGAAGACCCCCGGGCAACGCCTGTGATGGAGCCCTAAAGAATAATATTCCGCTGCTAGTTTATTTACTTGTGATGAAGCATTAGTGTCCATTGAGACATTTGCGATGTAATACTTATTTATATTCGACACCTGGCTTGTAATAAATGATGCTTCACTATTTGTCATCACATGTATGAGAAAATGATCCTGGCATACATGTGATATTCACTTGGTTGTTTCTTCGGAAAAACCGGGTGTGACAGAGGTGGTATCAGAGCCAAGGTTGCCCGTAGGAACGTGGACCTAGGTAGAAATGGACGTATTTAAGGGCCCTATTTTCTTAAAAACTGTTTTCCAAGGTGTGGGTTGAAGAGTGTTATTTAAGGAGTCATTTTCTTCATCTTACCCCAAATTTTCATTCAAAATGGGATTTTTGTTTAAAAAGTTTATCTAACCTAAATTTAAATTCTTTTTGTTTTAGATGGTTCGCATGATTCGCACCGCTCGTAAGTCCACAGGAGGGAGAGTTCCCGTAGTTGCCCTTGCGGAAAGAGAGGAGAGTCGTCCAGTGACGTACCTTTCCTACGGATTGGCAGTAGGAGATTTGTTGCGCCGTCTTCGACGTATGCTCGAAGCCGCCGGTAATACGGGCAAGCTCATCATCCACTATAACTCCACCAGGACCATCCGTGAGAAGAGGGAAGAATGGAGTTCGGAGATGAGGATTATACACGAGAATCAGCTACTGAAGATCCACCACTCTCCAGCTTGTCGAGCAACACAAGTTGACGCGGAGAAAGATGTCACTTGGGAGGCCATCACCTGCCAGAGTCACATCTATCGTCGCCACTTGGACAAAACTGAGTACATGTATGTCCTCCAACGTGAGAGTGGTACCACGGAGTACAAGTACCCTCCGGTGCAACAAGGGACTTCCCATGAGCACATGGACTTGTGCTTGGAGGATGCTGCTATGCTCAGCACTCGACTGCAGGAGTGTCAACAAGAGCTTCAGGATGTCCGAGACACCCTGAAGGAAACGGAGGCGTTGCTGCGAGCTTGTTTAAAGGCGAGAGAAAGAGGATATGGGAATGAACTGTGTGTCACCGTGAGTGATCCATGGACTCCTGACTCCCCGGATCGTCGAGCGATCAGGCGTCGTCGCACTTCTCCACCAGCAGCCTCCCCACCCAAAGCAGAGTCAGAAGGTAGCCGAAATGAGGAGGAAGATCCCGAGGAGCCAGCTCAAGAGGACGAGTAGTGTAGAGTCTTTCCCCTAGCTAGCAAGAGGTCGAGTAGTCGAGTCGTTACGTAGTTAATGCTGTGATGATGCTTGGTGTGTGACGTGAGTTGTGGAAGCCATGAGCAATTGTCCACAGCCTCGTCTTCAGATTGTTTTGCTTTGGTGTGTGAACCCACAGGAAATAATAGTGCATTTATTTGGTGTGAGATATAAACCCTCGTAAAATTTTAACAAAGCCTCAACACCTTAAAGTACCAACAAATGAAGGTAGTAAGATGATACTAAATGGTATCAAATTAACATTTGTTGATTCTGCCAGATGGCCGGAAGAGGAAAAGGACGTGCTGCCAACCCCGCCAACAACAACGATGAGGCATGCAACCCTCATCTTTCTGAAGGCCAGGACCGGGGTGGTCGCCGTGAAGAAGTTGATCCTCTCCACCAAATGCTGGAGAATCAAAATCAGCTCATCCAGAACTTGACTCAAATGGTGGCCAACTTGCATCAAGTTCCACCTCCACAAGCGGCACCACGCCAACCAAGGTTGAGTGAGTTTCTAGGAACTCAACCTCCAAAGTTTGCAAGTGCTGCTGAACCTCTGGAGGCAGATGATTGGCTGAAGACCATTGAAAGTAAGATGAGGATAATACAATGCCAAGGGTATGAGAGGGTGCTGTTTGCCTCTCATCAATTGCAGGGACCTGCTGCTGATTGGTGGACCGCCTACGTGGCCGCCCATCATGACCCTGAGAACATCACTTGGGAAGAGTTCAAGCGTAGCTTCCGCAATCACTACATCCCAAGAGGTGAACTCAAAAACAAGAGGAAAGAGTTTCTGGGACTGCAGCAGGGAAACATGACGGTGAGGGAATACCTCACTAAATTTACTCAACTATCCCGTTATGCTCCACGAGACATAGAGACTGATGAGCAGAAACAAGATTGTTTCGTGGAAGGACTTACCGCAGAGATGCAGTGTGCCATGTCCTCCAATGAGTATGAAAGTTTTCAAAAGATGGTGGACAGAGCATTTGTGGTGGAAAGGAAGCTAAAGGCCCTGGAAAATGAGAATAAGAGGAAGGCGGGATGGTCACATCAGGCCTCAGGGAGCAACACCCGCCCACGTATGATGCAGCAACCTACGGGGCAGACGAGCCGTGCTGCGGTACCCTATTCAGCACCAAGAGGGTACAATCCAAACTACAGGCCACCCGCAGCACCTGCACAGCCGCCACGTCAGTTTGTGCAGCAGCCTCGCCCCGCATATCCACCTCGACCAGCAGTGCAAGGACCCCGGAACCAACCCCAAGACAACAAAGGCCAAGCACCTAAGGTTGGGGTGCAATGTTTTAGCTGTGGTGAAGTGGGGCACTATGCCCATAAGTGCCCAAAGAAGAAGCCCGCGCAGCCACAACAGCAGAATGTAATGAGAGGACGGGTGAACCACGTCACTATGGAGGAAGCACAAGAGGCGCCCGACGTGGTAGTTGGTAAGTTTCCTGCCAATTTACACCTTGCAACTCTGCTGTTTGATTCTGGTGCTACCCACTCGTTCATTGCTCAAGGGTTTGTTAAGAAGCATGACCTAGCAACCACACAAATGAACCATATGCTAGCGGTAAACTCTCCAGGTGGAGAAATAAGGACAAGACAAGTGTGTCCCAAAGTGAGCCTAGACATTAATGGGGTAGTATTTACTGCTAACCTCATAGTGATAGATTCACAAGGGATAGATATTATTTTGGGAATGGATTGGTTGACCAAACATAAAGGAATCATCCATTGTTCGACCAGAACGGTGGAACTAACTCACCCCAATGGCACAAGAGTAAAGTTCATAACGATACACGAGCCTAGGAGGGACATTAAATTAAATCAAGTGGAGGTGAAAGTTGAGGAAATCAGGACTATCAGGGAATATCCAGATGTTTTCCCGGAGGAATTGCCAGGCATGCCTCCCGACCGTGATGTGGAATTCGCAATTGAGCTAGTACCGGGAACAGCCCCGATATACAAGAGACCTTATCGAATGGACTCCAAGCAGCTAGAAGAGCTCAAGGATCATTTGAGAGAATTGACGGAGAAGGGGTATATTCGCCCTAGTTCCTCACCATGGGGAGCTCCGGTGATATTTGTGCCCAAGAAAGACGGAACCCAAAGGTTATGCGTGGATTACCGTGCCTTGAATGAGGTAACCATCAAAAACAAGTACCCATTACCCCGCATTGAAGACTTGTTTGATCAGTTGAGGGGAGCTTGTGTGTTCTCGAAAATTGATCTCAGGTCAGGGTACCACCAACTCAAGATAAGGCAATCTGATATTCCCAAGACAGCTTTCGTATCTCGGTACGGACTGTATGAATACACTGTCATGCCTTTTGGGCTAACCAATGCCCCGGCATATTTCATGTACCTCATGAACAAGGTATTCATGGAATATCTGGACAAATTTGTGGTGGTTTTCATAGATGATATTCTCGTCTTCTCCAAAAATGAAGAAGAACATGAGAAACATCTAAGGTTGGTGTTGCAGAGGTTGAGAGAACACCAACTATATGCCAAGTTGAGCAAATGTGAGTTTTGGCTGAAGAGAGTTCCCTTTTTAGGACATATAATCTCGGAGGGAGGAATCTCCATAGATCCCGCCAAAATCGAGGATATCCAGAAGTGGAAAACCCATGAAAATGTCGGGGAAGTTCGAAGCTTTTTGGGATTGGCTGGATACTATCGACGGTTTATTGAGGGATTCTCCAAGATCTCGAGACCTCTCACCAAACTGTTGGAAAAGGGAATCACATTCACCTGGACGCCACAGTGCGATATGAGCTTTCAGGAGCTAAAGAAGAGATTGACAACAGCCCCAGTGTTGGTTATGCCAGATATGCAGAAGAATTTCACAGTGTACTGCGATGCCTCTGGAAATTGGTTGGGATGTGTTCTCATGCAAGAAGGACATGTCGTGGCATATGCATCCCGGCAGCTTCGGAAGCACGAGAAGAACTATCCTACACATGATCTAGAACTAGCTGCAGCGGTACACGCGTTGAAAATTTGGCGGCACTATTTGATGGGGAAGAGGACAGAGATATATACGGATCATAAGAGTTTGAAGTACATATTCACACAGCCAGATCTCAACCTCCGACAAAGGAGATGGTTAGAGCTAATCAATGACTTTGATGTGGGCATCAACTATCATCCTGGGAAAGCAAACGTCGTGGCCGATGCTTTGAGTCGGAAAGTGCAGGTCAATAAGTTGAGTTTGAAGGACATGCCTGCAGAATTGAAGGACGAGGTTATAAGACTCAATCTATGTCTAGTAAATAGTGGTGAAGCCATCGCCATGGAAGTGGACTCCACACTCGAGCGAGACATACGCGAGGGCCAAAAGAATGATGAGAAGATACAAGAGATCCAACAGCTCATCAAGGAAAATAAAGCTCCTGGTTTTAGAGAGGATGAACAAGGAACGGTGTGGCACGGGAAAAGGATCTGTGTGCCAGAAGTAAAAGAGATCCGTGAATTGATTTTAAAGGAGGCTCATGATTCTGACTATTCCATTCATCCTGGGAGTACGAAGATGTACCAGGACCTCAAGAGCAGGTATTGGTGGTATGGCATGAAGCGAGATGTCGCGGAACATGTTGCCCTATGTGACACATGTCAGTTGGTGAAAGCAGAACATCAACGACCCGCGGGATTGTTGCAACCACTCAAAGTACCTGAATGGAAGTGGGAAGAAATCAGCATGGATTTTGTCGTGGGATTTCCTAGGACCCAATCCGGGTATGATTCAATATGGGTCATTATTGATCGGCTAACCAAGGTAGCTCATTTCATTCCTGTGAAAGAAAGCTACAGCGGATCCAAATTGGCAGAATTATACATGTCAAGGATCGTGTGTTACCATGGAGTGCCAAAGAAGATAGTGTCGGACCGAGGGACACAGTTCACCTCGAGGTTTTGGCAGAAGTTGCATGAAACCATGGGAACCCATCTGAACTTTAGTTCTGCCTATCATCCCCAAACTGACGGGCAGACGGAGAGAACCAATCAGATCCTTGAAGATATGTTAAGGGCATGTGCACTCAAAAACAATAGGAGTTGGGACAAGAACTTACCGTATGCGGAGTTTTCCTATAACAACAGTTATCAAGCTAGTATGAAGATGTCACCTTTTGAAGCTTTGTATGGAAGGAAGTGCAGAACTCCTCTATTTTGAAACCAAACAGGAGAAAGTAAAGTGTTTGGTCCAGAAGTGCTACAAGAAGCCGAGGCGAAGGTGAGGGAGATTCGCAACAACTTGAGGATAGCACAAACACGCCAGAAGAGTTATGCTGATGTACGAAGAAGAGAACTCGTTTTCAACGTGGGAGACTATGTTTATCTCAAGGTGTCCCCTATCAGAGGACTTCGTCGGTTCAAGGTGAAAGGGAAGTTGTCACCTCGATACATCGGACCCTTTCAAGTTTTGGAAAGAAAAGGCGAAGTGGCGTACCAACTAGAGTTACCGGTTCATCTATCGGATGTACACGATGTATTCCATGTGTCACAACTCAAGAAATGCCTGAGGACGCCTGAGGAGGTGTTACCCATGAATGAAGTGGATGTAGCTGAAGATTTGTCTTATGCCGAGCAACCATACAAAATTTTGGAGACGATGGAACGCCTAACCAGAAATAAAAGAATCCGGATGTGCAAGGTGCAGTGGAAGCATCACTCAGAAGAGGAAGCCACCTGGGAACGGGAAGATGAGCTTAAAGCACAATTTCCGGAATTGTTTTCTTAGAAACACCAATCCCGAGGACGAGATTTCTTTTAAGGGGGGTAGAGCTGTAACACCCCAAATTTTGATTCAAAACCCTAAACCATGTTCAGAGGGGAATTTAGAAATTTTTGGACGTGTTGCATGTTTTGCAAAAATTCAAATTCAAATTGGAATTCAAATAATACTCAAAACAGAAAAGAAAAGGAAAAAGAAAAAGAGAAACGGGAAAAAAACCGGCCAGTGGGCCGAAACCCGCCAGCCGGCCCAGCTTTCCCCGCGCAGCCCGCCCCCGCGCGCGCCGCGCTGCCTCTCACAGACGGGTGGGACCCGCCTGTCATCCCTAACCCCGCGACCCCGGACTTTTCCCCGAGCGCGCGCGATCGCAACCGACCGGAAACCGCGTCCCGTCGCCCGAATTCTGGTCCCAAAAGAATCCAACTCGATCACAACTGACCCACCGCCCTCCCCCGGCTATAAAAACCCCCGATCCGATCAGTTTTTCTCACGCGATCGCCGATTTTCACTCCGGTGAGCACCGAGACTTCGCCGGTGAATTCTGGCCGATCTAAGCTCGGAAACTCTGATCTAACTTGCTGGTCTTGATCCACCGCCTCCGGGGAACTTTGCAGGTGCAGAAAACTCGGAGAGTTACGGTGTAAACGCAGCGCCGACGAGCTTCGCCGTGGTTTTGCCTCGGACCTCGCCGCCGATCACTTTCCAGGACCCCCGAGCTCGAGAAAACCCCCGAGGTGAGATCCCTGACCTCCCCTCTACCGATCTATTCCATAAGATCACAGTTTTAGGCAGAATTCTCGAGGATCCAAAACTTTCCGGCGAGATCGCCGCTTCCCGCCGCCGTGCGCCACCGGCAGCGCCGCCCGCGCTCGATCAGAGCGACGTGGCTGCTTGTGCGCCGTTTATTTTAAATCGCACGGTAGACTTTAAATCCCCGCGTACCGGTTCGATGTTATAATCTCAGCCGTCGGTTTAAAATCGGACGGTCCACGTCAGTCTCGCGTTATAAAGGCTGGAATTCTTACGTGCTACCCCCTGGGGTTCTCTGGAATTGAGAGCTAGCCCCGGAAACTTCAGATCTAGCCCCTGGAACTCCAGAAAATCATGTAAATTCATTTAAAAGTCAGTTTTAGCCCCTGGACTTAATAGAAATTAGGAAAAACACCTCTGATAAGTGTAGCTAGACCCCTGGAAATTATGAAAATAATATTATAGACCCTGTAATGGGGTGAGTTCATTATTTTAGCCCTGTTTAGTATTTAATGTAGAAAATTGAATATGTAACTAGTGTTTAAAAATTAAAAAGTGGGACAAACATAATTGTCAAAATTAACTAAAGACTTTCTCAGTACTTAGAAAACTTTGGAGTGAGGTAAAAATATACTTTTGGACTGAAATGAATCTGTTTCATTTAATTGTTCACATTATTTAGTATAAGGACACATTTTTAAGTAAATAATAGTTATAGAAAAATAGGGAAAATAATTATGAAATAGTCTACATCAGAAGCCAAGGTCAAAATATGTTATTAAATTATTTAGGACCAGAACCTATTCTGTTTAGGTGATGTGTATTACTAATTTAATAATAAAATACACAATTATGCATAGGAATATAAATCTGAAAATATAGCAACTAGTAAATGATAAATGGAGTTTCTAAAATCCAAAGAGTTCAGTTCAGGGTTGATAGAAGTTGTGAAGGCACATATGGAGAGGAAAAATACTTTCCATACATACTTGGTAGTTTAATGTAAGGAATTTATTTAAAACTGAAACACAACACATATAATGGTGAATGAATTTCATAAATATGAATGTGTGGTTTGTATGAAGTAGAGGTGTGAACTATGTCTTATGATTGTTGTTTTTCTTTTGCTATGTGTGATGGTATGAAGTAGAACCTGTTCAAGAACAAGTTATTCAATTCCAAGATCAGGACTACCCATTTCAAGAGCAGCAAGAAGGAGGCAAGTGTCCTTGACCACTTTGATCCTATGCTAGGATGTGTAGATAGAACTATTTGCATTGTCAAATGAAATATGAAACCCATGCTAGGAAAGTTTCCCTAGAATTGCATTACCTTGTTTTCCTTGTAGCTTGGGTTGGGATTTATTTTACCATGTCATTTATTTACATGCATATGCTTAGCCATGCTTAGAATGGGATATTTGGGACATGAGATCATCAGTTTATTATACCATACTCTTGAATGAGCTATTGGGAGTTATGTAGAGGTAGGGATCAAGGCAAGTTGGATGTTTTGGTTGTGTGCTGGGTGCACGAGACTTGGGTTTCTGTTTAGTACTTGCCTGGATCCTAAGGACCGGTTCATGGAGCATGTAACCCGGCTTTACAGTGCCAACCACATGCTGAGATGGGGCAGCTTGGCCAATTAATTAGGTGTATCCCCGGCGTAGTATGGGTGTGTTGGATGGTGCGGGGAGTAGGTGTCAGCTGGACTACCATATGAACCGCAAGGCTCAAGAGGGGGCCACTGCAGCGGGGTTGGAGCCTCTTGTATGCTGTTAGGGGTGAAACCTCAGTGGGCCCACGCTCGTCGGGAATCCCTTTGTAAAGGCTTCGTAGTGATCTCCTGGCTACACACCTGGGAAGTGTGAATGTGGATCGTAGCCACTGGCATAATGGAGGTTCTTTTAGTCCACCCGGCAATGGGGGATGAAATCACTACTTGTGGGTACAGTGGTACAAACTCTGCAGAGTCAAAACTGTCTTGACAGCCGTGCTCACGGTTAAGAGCGGCCTGGACTTATTCATGATTAGAGGATTGATGGTTTTGGAAGTTAAGCGGGGAGCTTAACATTGGAAATGATGTTATGGTTATTGGATTATGATGATGGGATGGGAGATTGGGACCATTTCACCTGTGTAGTAATGTAAGTGCTTAATAAGCTAAGGTGATAGGTATTAATTGCGTAGTGCTTTAACCATGAGTTCAACCTCTCCTTGTTCTAGCCATGCATGATATAATTTTCCCACACTTGCTGAGTACCATTGGTACTCAACCTTGCATATTTGTTGGTTTATATTGCTGCTCAGGTCAAGATAATGTGGTGGTGTATAATGACCAAGACTTTGGACCCGAGGAAGGATTTTAGGTTCATGAAGACCCCCGGGCAACGCCTGTGATGGAGCCCTAAAGAATAATATTCCGCTGCTAGTTTATTTACTTGTGATGAAGCATTAGTGTCCATTGAGACATTTGCGATGTAAGACTTATTTATATTCGACACCTGGCTTGTAATAAATGATGCTTCACTATTTGTCATCACATGTATGAGAAAATGATCCTGGCATACATGTGATATTCACTTGGTTGTTTCTTCGGAAAAACCGGGTGTGACAGGTAGTGTCTAAGATCTCGAGTAGACAGGCTATGCTTAATAATTCATAGGACTTCGGTACAAGTCGAGTAGTTGGAATCTACTCGCGAGATAGGCCGGGACACACGGGTTTGGTTCGAGTGACGGGAGATCACTTTAGTAATAAAAATGAGACTAGGCAGGGGCTAGGGCGCAGCAAGAGGAAGTCTTGTGTGCGCAGCCCTGCCCGTGTCGATTGAGGACCGATCCGTGTGCGGCCCTGCTGAACAAGTATTAAACGTACCGAAGGCATATCGGATATATGGGCCCCGATAAACTGATGTAGCCTAAACCTCCGGGCGTCGAGGCATAACGCACCGATTTATTGGTGTAGGCTGAGGGCAGCAAGGTCGAAATCTGCCAACGGGCATAGAGAGATGCTCCGTGTGGGGAACCTCCTGCTCGTTTCGGTGCGACCGGTTCGACGTTTGGGCTGTTGGGTGAAAGGTTGTCCCGTACGACATCGAGTGAGCGTGCTGTGCAGCTCCACGGATGGGCGTACGTGACGTGCTCTTTGGGTTTCCCTGCAGGTGTATATCGAGTCGATTCGCCGTCCCTCGCGGTGACGAGTACCACTTGTTCACTGTGTCGTAACGTAGACTAATGAATGAAATGTTATGATTCCGTATTGCTGTTATGAAATAATTGTATTGCTACATGTGTGCCACCAAATATTGCTCACTAAGTTTCAGCTTCATGAACCGTTAACTTGTTGCTAAAAGATGAACTAAGGATGAACTTGTAGGCGTGTCCATTTGCTGCAGCATTGCTATCCTAAGTCATGGTAAACCTCATGTAGAGTTTCATGCTTAGGTGAGTCGGTTAAGCCTTGCTGAGCCTTCGTGCTCACGGTTGCTGCTTAAGTGTTTTTCAGGTGAGGAGCCACCCACGGACTCGGAGTACGAGTTCACCGGCGAGGGTTACCCTCCATCGGGGACCACGGCTGAGTGGGAGCCGTACACGCCGCGCTGAGCTGAGGAGTGCAGCTAGTGTGGGTTGCCCTAGGGCTGGGCAACCAATTTTGCTAGATAGGCGGGCGTGAGTTGTATAAAAGAAACTTCCGCTGTGTAATAAAGACCCTAGTTTGTAACTGAGAAGTGTACTACTTTGTACATTCAGTTTGTTTTTCCCATGTAATATAATATGTTCTTATGACGTGTGCTGTCGGGTGTCGCACCGCGCGGCACCACCCTCTGCGCTCCTGGATGAGCGGATTCCGGTCCGCCACAACACTATCTTCTTTGGCACTCCATGGTAACACACGATCCTTGACATGTACAATTCTGCCAATTTGGATCCGCTGTAGCTTTCTTTCACGGGGATGAAATGAGCTACCTTGGTTAGCCTGTCGATGATGACCCATATCGAATCATATCCCGATTGGGTCCTAGGTAGTCCCACTATGAAGTCCATACCTATTTCTTCCCATTTCCATTCAGGCACTTTGAGTTGTTCCAATAATCCCGCGGGTTGTTGATGTTCTGCTTTCACCAACTGACATGTGTCACATAGGGCAACATGTTCCGCGACATCCTGCTTCATGCCATACCACCAATACCTGCTCTTGAGGTCATGATACATCTTCGTACTCCCAAGATGAATGGAATAGTCGGAATCATGAGCCTCCTTCAAAATCAATTCACGGATCTCCTTCACTTCGGGCACACAGATTCTTTTCCCGTGCCACACCGTACCTTGTTTATCCTCTCTGAAACCAGGGGCTTTATTATCCTTGATGAGTTCTCTGATTTCTTGTATCTTCTCATCATTCTTTTGACCATCGTGTATGTCTTGCTCTAATGTGGAGTCCACTTCCATGGCGAAGGCCTCACCGCTATTTACCAGACATAGATTGAGTTTTACAACCTCTTCCTTCAGTTCTGTAGGCATGTCCTTTAAGATTAACCTATTGACCTGCACCTTCTGGCTTAAAGCATCTGCTACGACGTTCGCTTTCCCAGGATGATAGTTGATGCCCACATCAAAGTCGTTGATTATCTCTAACAATCTCCTTTGTCTGAGGTTGAGATCTGGCTGTGTGAAAATATACTTTAAGCTCTTATGATCCGTATATATCTCTGTCCTCTTCCCCATCAAGTAGTGCCGCCAAATCTTCAACGCGTGTACCACTGCGGCTAGCGCTAGGTCATGTGTAGGATAGTTCTTCTTGTGCTTCTGGAGCTGCCGGGATGCATATGCCACGACATGCCCCTCTTGCATGAGAACACATCCCAACCCGTTTCCAGAGGCATCGCAGTACACCGAAAAGTTCTTCTGCATATCTGGCATAACTAGCACTAGGGCTGTTGTCAATCTTTTCTTCAGCTCTTGAAAACTCGTCTCGCACTGCGGTGTCCATGTGAATGTGATTCCCTTATCCAACAATTTGGTGAGGGGTCCCAAAATCTTGGAGAAACCCTCGATAATACCCAGCCAATCCTAAGAAGCTTCGAACTTCCCCGACATTCTCAGGGGTCTTCCACTTCTTTACATCCTCGATCTTGGCGGGATCTACGGAGATTCCTCCCTCCGAGATTATATGTCCTAAGAAGGGAACTCTCTTCAATCAAAATTCACACTTGCTCAGCTTGGTATATAGTTGGTGTTCTCTAAGTTTTTGCAACACCAACCTTAAATGCCTCTCATGTTCTTCTTCATCCTTGGAAAAGACGAGGATGTCATCAATGAAAACCACCACAAATTTGTCCAGATATTCCATGAATACCTTGTTCTTGAGATACATGAAGTATGCCGAGGCATTAGTTAGCCTGAAAGGCATGACGGTGTATTCATACAGTCCGTACCAAGATACGAAAGCTGTCTTTGGAATATCAGTTTTCCTTATCTTAAGTTGGTGGTATCCTGACCTGAGATCAATTTTCGAGAACATACAAGCTCCCCTCAACTGATCAAATAAGTCTTCAATGCGGGGTAATGGGTACTTGTTCTTGATGGTTACTTCATTCAAAGCACGGTAGTCTACGCATAACCTTTGGGTTCCGTCCTTCTTGGGCAAAAATATCACTAGAGCTCCCCATGGTGAGGAACTAGGACGAATATACCCCTTCTCTGTCAATTCCCTTATATGCTCCTTGAGCTCTTCCAGCTGTTTGGAGTCCATCCGATAAGGCTTCTTGTATATTGGAGCTGCTCCAGGCACTAGCTCAATCGCGAATTCCACTTCACGATCGGGGGGCATACCTGGCAACTCCTCCGGAAAAACATCTGGATATTCCCTGATGATCCTGATCTCTTCCACTTCCACCTCAACGTGATTGAGTTTAAGGTCCCTCCTAGGTTCTTGTACAGTTATGAACTTCACTCTTGTGCCACTAGGGTGAGTTAGTTCCACCGTTCTTATCGAACAATGGATGATTCCCTTGTGTTTGGTCAACCAATCCATACCCAAAATAATATCTATCCCTTATGAGTCTATCACTATGAGGTTTGCAGTAAATGCTACCCCATTAATGTCTAGATTCACCTTGGGACACACTTGTCTTGTCCTTATTTCTCCCCTGGAGAGTTCACTGCTAGCATATGGTTCATTTGTGTTGTTGCTAGATCATGCTTCTTAACAAACCCTTGAGCAATGAACGTGTGGGTAGCCCCAGAATCAAACAACAGTGTTGCAATGTGTAAATTGGTAGGAAACTTACCAATTACCACGTCAGGTGCCTCTTGCGCTTCCTCGATGGTCACATGGTTCACCCGTCCTCGCATCACATTCTGCTGTTGTGGTTGCATGGGCTTCTTCTTTGGGCAGTTATGGGCGTAGTGCCCCACTTCACCACAGTTGAAGCATTGCACCCCAACCTTAGGTGCCTGGCCTTTGTTGTCTTGGGGTTGGTTCTGTGGTCTCTTGCACTGCTGGTCGAGGTTGATATGTGGGACGAGGCTGCTGTACAAACTGACGCTGCGGCTGTGCTGGTGCTGATGGAGGCCTGAAATTCGGGTTGTACCCTCTGGGTGCTGAGTAGGGTACCACAGCACGGCTCGTCTGCCCTGCGGGTTGCTGCATCAGACGTGGGCGTGTGTTGCTATCCGAGGCTTGGTGTGACCATCCCGCCTTCCTCTTGTTTTCATTTTCTAAAGCCTTCAGCTTCCTCTCCATGACAAATGCTCTGTCTACCATCTTTTGGAAGCTTTCATACTCGTTGGAGGACATTGCACACTGCATTTCCGCAGTAAGTCCTTCCACAAAGCAGTCTTGTTTCTGCTCATCATTTTCAATGTCCCGTGGTGCATAACGGGATAGTTGGGTGAACTTAGTGAGGTATTCCCTCACAGTCATGTTCCCTTGCTGCAGTCCCAAGAACTCCTTCCTCTTGTTTTTGAGTTCACCCCTTGGTATGTAATGGTTGCGGAAACTGCGCTTGAACTCTTCCCAAGTAATGTTCTCAGGGTCATGGTCGGCTGCCACGTAAGCGGTCCACCAATCAGCAGCAGGTCCATGCAATTGGTGAGAGGCAAACAGCACCCTCTCATACCCTTGGCACTGTATGATCCTCATCTTGCTTTCTATGGTCTTTAACCAGTTATCTGCCTCCATAGGTTGAGCAGCACTAGCAATCTTTAGAGGTTGAGTTCCCAGAAACTCACTCAACCTTGGTTGGCGTGGTGCAGCTGGTGGAGGTGGAGCTTGGTGCAAGTTGGCCACCACTTGAGTCAGACTCTGGATGAGCTGATTCTGATTTTCAAGCATTTGGTGGATAGGGTCAGATCCTTCACGGCGACCACCCCTGTCTTGTCCTCCAGAAAGATGAGGGTTGCCGGCCTCATCGTTGTTGCTGGTGGGGTTGGCACCACGACCCTTTCCTCTTCTAGCCATCTATCATTATCAACCAAATGTTAACTTAAAGCATTACGTATTAACTTCCCAAATTGCTTGTTTAAACTTAAACTTTTGAGGTCTTAATATATTAAACATTTGCTGAGGGTTTCACGTAGATTTTTTTTGGGAGTCACGTCTCACGCGAAAATCAATGCACTCTTAATTCATAGGGGTTCACACATCAAAGCAAAACAACCTAAGGATGAGGTTGTGGACAATTGCCCATGGCTTCCACAACTCACGTCACACACCAACATTAACACACCAATAACTAAGGTATTGACTCAACTACTCGATAACCTGCTGAACTAAGGGAAAGAACTCTAAACGACTCGTATCACGGAGCTGGCTCTTCGGGGTCTTCCTCATTATTGCGGCTGCCCTCTGATTTCGCTTTGGGTGGGGAAGCTTCTGGTGGAGAAGTGCGGCGACGCTTGCTCGCCCGGCGGTCTGGGGAGTCAGGAGTCAATGTGTCATTCACGGTGACACACAGTTCATTCCCATCTCCTCTTTTTCTCGCCCTCAAGCTGGCTCGAAGCAACGCCACAATCTCCTTCAGGGTGTCACGAACATCCTGAAGCTCCTGCTGACACTCCTGCAGTCTAGTGCTGAGCATAGCAGCATCCTCCAAGCATAGGTCCATGTGCTCATGGGAAGTGCCCTGCTGCACTGTCGGGTACTTGTACTCCGCGGTGCCACTCTCTCGCTGGAGGACATACATGTACTCAGTCCTGTCCAGGTGGCGACGGTTGATGTAACTCTGGCAGGTGATGGCCTCCTAGGTGACATCCTTCTCAGCATCGACCTGTGTCGCATGACAAGCTGGAGAGCGGTGGATCTTGAGCAGCTGATTTTCATGGATAATCCTCATTTCTGAACTCCATTCTTCCCGCTTATCACGGATGGTTCTGGTGGAGCTGTAGTGTATGATTAGCTTGCCCGTATTGCCGGCGGCGTGGAGCATACGCCGAAGACGGCGCAACAAGCCTCCTACTGTCAATCCGTAGGAGTGGTACGTCACCGGACGGTTCTCCTCTCTCAAGGCAAGGGCAACTACAGGAACTCTCCCTCCGGTGGACTTGCGGGCGGTGCGGTTCATGCGAACCATCTAAAATATAAAGCATTTAAAATTAAGTTAGATAAGAGTTAAATAAAAATTGGATTTTGAATAAAAGTTGGGGCAAGATGAATAAAGTGACCCCATTAAATAACACTTTCAACCCACACCTTTGTAAAATAGTTTTTAAGAAAATAGGGTCCTTAAGTACGTCCATTTCTACCTAGGTCCACGTTCCTACGGGCAACCTTGGCTCTGATACCACTTCTGTCACACCCGGTTTCTCCGAAGAACAACCGAGTGAATATCACATGTATGCCAGGATCATTTTCTCATACATGTGATGACAAATAGTGAAACATCATTTATTACAAGCCAGGTGTCGAATATAAATATGTCTTACAAAGCATATGTCTCGATGGACGATAATAAGTTCATAACATGTAAATAAAACAGCAGGGGAATATAAATCTTATGGGCTCCGTCACAGGCGTTGCCCGGGGACTCCGTGAACCTAGAATCCTTCCTCGGGACCAAAGTCTTGGTCATTAAACACCACATCATTCTCTTGACCTGAGCAGCAATATAAACCAACAGAAAAGCAAGTTTGAGTACCATGGTTACTCAGCAAGTATGGGAAAGTTATGTCATGCATTGCTATAGCAAGGAGAGGTTGAACTCATGGTTAAATCACTACGCAATTAATACCTATCACCTTAGCTTATTAAGCACCTACATTACTACACAGGTGAAATTGATCCCAATCCCTTAACCCATCATCAATATCAAGTACACATAGTCTCAACTCAAATTAAACATAGTCTCATCTCCAATGTTAAGCTTCCCGCTTAACATCCTCAACATCCCAATTCATCATCCTCTAATCATGAATAAGTCCAAGCTGCTCTTGACCGTGAGCACGGCTGTCATGATAGTTTTGACTCTGCAGAGTTTGCACCACTGTACCCACATGTAGTGATTTCATCCCCCGTTGCCGTGTGGAATAAAAGAACCTCCATTATGCCAGTGGCCGCGACTTGCCTCGATCCCTACCTCTACATAACTCATAATATCTCATTCAAGAGTATGGTAAATAAACTGATGATCTCATATCCCAATTATCCCATTCTAAGCATGGCTAAGCACAAGTAATATGAGTGAATGACATAATAAAACAAATCCCAGCCCAAGCTACAAGGAAACAAGATAATGCAATTCTAGGAAAACTTCCTAGCATGGGTTTCATATTTCAATTGACAATGCAAATAATTCTATCTACACATCCTAGCATAGGATCAAAGTGGTCAAGGACACTTGCCTTCTTCCTGCTGCTCTGGGAATGGAAAGTCTTGGTCTTGAAAGGGGAGAACTTGCTCTGGGGCAGGTTCTATTCATGCCAACACACATAGCAAAAGAAAAACAACAATCCATAAGACATAGTTCACACTTTCACTTCATGCAAACCACACATACATAGCTATGAAAGTCATTCACATTTCTAAGTGTTGTGGTTACTCTACATGTGTTGATTTTTGGCCTACATGCACTTCTGAACATATGTATATGATTTCTAACTTTTGTATTCAGATTTCTGTTTGCACACTATATATGAATTTCCAATTTGAACAAATTCTATATATTCAATTAATACACTTCTTAGCTACCAAGTTTGCATGAATTTCCTACTCCAAATAGGTTTTCAGATCTTCTACCAAATCCCAAACTGAAGTTTTTGGATTTGGAGACTTCATTTATCATTTTCTAATTATGCATACCTATTTTCCTATATTTTTTTCAGATTTATTTTCTATGCTTAAAAGTAAGTTTTAGTACATATCATCTAAACAAAATAGGTTCTGATCTAAAATATTAAATAATATATTTTTGAACTTCTCCTCTGATGTGAACTAATTTAAATTTATTTTATCAGTTTTTAGAATTATTTCCTAGCCTAGAAATGTGTTTCTAGAACTAATAAATCATTTCAGCCTAAAATCTATTTTTAACTCGTTCTAAAGTTTTCCAAGTGCTAGGAGAGTTTAAATTTGAGTTTGCACATATGTTTGCCTCACCTTTTAAATTTAAATCCTAATCACATATTCAAATTTCTGAATTTAATATCATATAGGGTCAAAAAGGTAAATCCACCTTACTGCAGGGTCTAATTTATTATTTCATAAATTTCCAGGGGTCTAACTACACATAACAGAGGGGTTTTCCTAATTTTTATTAAGTCCAGGGGCTAAAACTGATTTTTAAATGAATTTACACAAATTTCTGAAGTTCCAGGGGCTAGATCAGAAGTTTCTGGGGCTAGCTCGTGTTTTCTGAGATCCCCAGGGGGTAGCGCATAAGAATCCCGGCCTTTATAACGCGGGGCTGACGTGGACCATCCGATTTAAAATAGACGGCTCAGATTAGATCGCCGAACCGGTACACGCAGGTTTTAATTCTCTCGTGCGATTTAAAATAGACGGCCCTCAAGGGGCCACGTCGCCCTGGCCGGAGCCAGCCCGCGCGCGCGGCGGCGCACGGCGGCGGGGGTGGCGATCTCGCTGGAGCAGCCTCGGCTTTTGCCGCTACACGTTAGATCTCGCATCTTTTTGCATAGATCAGCTGCGGAGGGGTAGGGGACGCTCACCGAGGGGTTTTCCAACACTCGGAGGTCCTGGAAGTCGGTCGACGGCGACGATCTTCGGTGCACGTGGAACAGATGCTAGGGCGCAAAACTTGTCGTATCCTTCACGTGCAGGACTCCCTTGGGGCGGTGGAGCACGATCAGCGCGTTAGATCAGATAATCCGAGCAATGATCGAAAGAAAACGGGGATCGAATCTTCGGTTCTCACCGAAGAGAAGAACGGCCGATCAGGGGGGAACAGGGCGATTGTCGGCGTTTATATAGGCGAGGGAGGGCGGCGGTCTGTTGGGATCGAGTTGGAGACGTCCAGGACCAGAATTCGGGCTGGGGGCGCGGGTTTCCGGAGTTGGTTGTGATCGGGCGCGAGGGAAGAGTTCGGCCGTTGGGGCGCGCCAGAGGTAGGAGATGACACGCGGGCCCCGCGTGTCAGTGAGAGGAAGAGGGGGCGCACGGTCTTGGGCTGGCGCAGGAGGTGTGTGGGCCGGCTGGCGGATTTTTGGCCCACTGGCCGGTTGGGTTTTCTTTTTCATTTTCTTTTCTGTTTTGATTTGAATTTGAATTTCTGCACCACATGCAATAAGTCCAAAATTTTTTAAATTCCCCTCTTTAACAGATTTTGGGGTGTTACAGTGAGCTCCGAGATCGACTCGTATCCCGCGTGACTGGTCCTCTGATTTCCGTGGTGACTAGCTCTGAAGGTGACATGTGTCCTGCAGAAAATGCCTTTGCTTCTTCCGCAGAGGCTAGCTCCGGGGGCAACAAGTGTCCCACAGGGTCGGACATCTCCCCCTTTGCAAATATGAGCCCCAAGCATGCCACGTAGCCAGTTTAGCGGCGGATCTCTCCCCACTTTGCAGGGATGAGCTCCGAATACGCCACGTGGCCAGCGGCCGCGGAAGTTGTCTTCGGCGCTCTCCGAAAACTGGATTCGGCTCTTATTGGCTATCCTTTCGATATTTCCTCTGTTCCCACTTCTTTTTAAAATGTTTTCTCTACATGAAATATGAATACATGCAGAAATCAGGGATGAGGGTGTCACAACGTTGAAGGAGCAACATTGGACAGCATTCTAGTGGTTCAAGAATTCTCGGACGTGTTTCCAGAGGAGCTTCCAGGTATGCCACCTGATCGGGACATTGAGTTTGCCATTAATTTGGTACCCAGAACTGCACCCATAGCAAAGAGACCCTATAGGGTGCCCGTCAATAAACTAGTAGAACTCAAGAAGCAAATTCAGAAGCAGCTGGAGAAGAGTTTTATACGTCCAAGCTCGTTACCATGGGGAGCTCCTGTGCTCTTCGTAGACAAGAAGGATGGAACCCAAAGGATGTGTGTGGACTATAGGTCTCTCAACAAGGTGACAATCAAAAACAAATACCCTCCGCCCTGTATAGAGGACCTATTCAACCAAATGAATGGAGCCCAAGTGTTCTCTAAGATTGTAACACCCCAAAATTTTGATTCAAAACACTAAATCATGTTAAGAGGGGAATTTAAAAAATTTTGGACGTGTTGCATGTTTTGCAAAAATTCAAATTGGAATTCAAATTAAACTCAAATCAGAAAAGAAATGGAAAAAGAAAAAGAGAAAACAGAAAAAACCGGCCAGTGGGCCGAAACCCACCAGCCGGCCCAACTTACCCCACGCCAGCCCGCAGCCGCGCGCCCGCGCTTTCTCACGCTGACAGGCGGGACCCACCCGAGCTTCGTCTACCTCGCGCCGCGCCGAACTCCCCCCGCGCCCGAATCGAAACCGATCGGGATTTTGACGTAAACCCCGCTGAATTCTGTTCGTAGCCGACGCGGACATGATCTAAACCACCCCGCCGCCCTCCCCCGTCTATAAAAACCCTGGCCTCGTTCTGTTTTTCCCACGCGATCGCCGATTTTTACTCCGGTGAGAACCGAGACTTCTCCGGTGAATTCTGGCCGATCTAAGCTCGGAAACTCCGATCTAACTCGCTGATCTTGATCCACCGCCTCCGGGGAACCTTGCAGGTGCAGAAAACTCGGTGACTTGCGGTGTAAACAAAGCGCCGACGAGCTTCGCCGTGGTTTTGCCTCGGACCTCGTCGCCGATCACCTTCCACGACCTCCGAGCTCAAGAAAACCCCCGAGGTGAGATCCCCGACCTCCCCTCTACCGATCTATGCCATAAGATCACAGTTCTAGGCAGAATTCTCGAGGATCCGAAAGTTTCCGGCGAGATCGCCGCTTCCCGCCGCCGTGCGCCGCCGGCAGCGCCGCCCGCGCTCGATCAGAGCGACGTGGCCGCTTGTGCGCCGTTTATTCTAAGGCTGGTGTTGCAGAGGCTAAGAGCACACCAACTATATGCCAAGTTGAGCAAGTGTGAGTTTTGGCTGAAGAAAGTTCCTTTCTTAGGACATATAATCTCGGAGGGAGGAATCTCCGTAGATCCTGCCAAAATCGAGGATATCCAGAAGTGGAAGACCCCTGAAAATGTCGGGGAAGCTCGAAGCTTCCTGGGATTGGCTGGATACTATCGACGGTTTATTGAGGGATTCTCCAAGATCTCGAGACCTCTCACCAAACTGTTGGAGAAGGGAATCACATTCACCTAGACGCCACAGTGTGAGACGATCTTTCAGGAGCTAAAGAAAAGATTGACAACAGCCCCAGTGTTGGTTATGCCAGATATGCAGAAGAACTTCACGGTGTACTGCGATGCATCTGGAAACGGGTTGGGATGTGTTCTCATGCAAGAAGGGCATGTCGTGGCATATGCATCCCGGCAGCTTTGGAAGCACGAGAAAAACTATCCTACACATGACCTAGAACTAGCCGCAGTGGTACACGCGTTGAAAATTTGGCGGCACTATTTGATGGGGAAGAGGACAGAGATATATACGGATCATAAGAGTTTGAAGTACATTTTCACACAGCCAGATCTCAACCTCAGACAAAGGAGATGGTTAGAGCTAATCAATGACTTTGATGTGGGCATCAACTATCATCCCGGGAAAGCAAACGTCATGGCCGATGCTTTGAGTCGGAAAGTGCAGGTCAATAAGTTGAGCTTGAAGGACATGCCTGCAGAATTGAAGGACGAGGTTATAAGGCTCAATCTATGCCTTGTGAATAGTGGTGAAGCCATCGCCATGGAAGTGGACTCCACACTCGAGCGAGACATACGCGAGGACCAAAAGAATGATAAGAAGATACAGGAAATCACGCAACTCATCAAGGAAAATAAAGCTCCAGGTTTCAGAGAGGATGAACAAGGTATGGTGTGGCACGGGAAAAGGATCTGTGTGCCAGAAGTAAAGAAGATCCGTGAATTAATTTTGAAGGAGGCTCATGATTCTGACTATTCCATTCATCCTGGGAGTACGAAGATGTACCAGGACCTCAAGAGCAGGTATTGGTGGTATGGCATGAAGCGAGATGTCGCGGAACATGTTGCCCTATGTGACACATGTCAGTTGGTGAAAGCAGAACATCAACGACCCGTGGGATTATTGCAACCACTCAAAGTGCCTGAATGGAAATGGGAAGAAATCAGCATGGATTTCATCGTGGGATTGCCTAGGACCCAATCAGGGTATGATTCGATATGGGTCATCATTGATAGGCTAACCAAGGTAGCTCATTTCATCCCCGTGAAAGAAAGCTACAGCGGCTCCAAGTTGTACATGTCAAGGATCGTGTGTTATCATGGAGTGCCAAAGAAGATTGTGTCGGACCGAGGGACACAGTTCACCTCGAGGTTTTGGCAGAAGTTGCGTGAAACCATGGGAACCCATCTGAACTTCAGCTCTGCCTATCATCCCCAAACTGACGGGCAGACGGAAAGAACCAATCAGATCCTAGAAGATATGCTAAGGGCATGTGCACTCAAAAACAATAGGAGTTGGGACAAGAACTTACCGTATGCGGAGTTTTCCTATAACAACAGCTATCAAGCTAGTATGAAGATGTCACCGTTTGAATCCTTGTATGGGAGGAAGTGCAGAACTCCCCTATTTTGGAACCAAACAGGGGAAAGTAAAGTGTTTGGTCCAGAAGTACTACAAGAAGCCGAGGCGAAGGTGAGGGAAATTCGCAACAATTTGAGGATAGCACAGACACGCCAAAAGAGCTATGCCGATGTACGAAGAAGAGAACTCGTTTTCAACGTGGGAGACTATGTCTATCTCAAGGTGTCCCCTATCAGAGGACTTCATCGGTTCAAGGTGAAAGGGAAGTTGTCACCTCGATACATCGGACCCTTTCAAGTTTTGGAAAGGAAAGGCGAAGTGGCGTATCAACTAGAGTTACAGGCTCATCTATCGGATGTGCACGATGTATTCCATGTGTCACAACTCAAGAAATGTTTGAGGACGCCTGAAGAAGTGTTACCCATGAATGAAGTGGACGTAGCTGAGGATTTGTCTTATGCCGAGCAACCATACAAGATTTTGGAGACAATGCAACGCCTCACCAGAAATAAAAGAATCCGGATGTGCAAAGTGCAGTGGAAGCATCACTCGGAAGAGGAAGCCACCTGGGAGCGGGAAGATGAGCTCAAGGCACAATTTCCGGGATTATTTTCTTAGAAACACCAATCTCGAGGACGAGATTTCTTTTAAGGGGGGTAGAGCTGTAACACCCCAAAATTTTGATTCAAAACACTAAATCATGTTAAGAGGGGAATTTAAAATTTTTTGGACGTGTTGCATGTTTTGCAAAAATTCAAATTCAAACTGGAATTCAAATTAAACTCAAATCAGAAAAGAAATGGAAAAAAGAAAAAGAGAAAACAGAAAAAACCGGCCAGTGGGCCGAAACCCACCAGCCGGCCCAACTTACCCCACGCCAGCCCGCAGCCGCGCGCCCGCGCTTTCTCACGCTGACAGGCGGGACCCACCCGAGCTTCGTCTACCTCGCGCCGCGCCGAACTCCCCCCGCGCCCGAATCGAAACCGATCGGGATTTCGACGTAAACCCCGCTGAATTCTGTTCGTAGCCAACGCGGACATGATCTAAACCACCCCGCCGCCCTCCCCCGTCTATAAAAACCCCGGCCTCGTTCTGTTTTTCCCACGCGATCGCCGATTTTTACTCCGGTGAGAACCGAGACTTCTCCGGTGAATTCTGGCCAATCTAAGCTCGGAAACTCCGATCTAACTCGCTGATCTTGATCCACCGCCTCCGGGGAACCTTTTAGGTGCAGAAAACTCGGTAACTTGCGGTGTAAACACAGCGCCGACGAGCTTCGCCGTGGTTTTGCCTCGGACCTCGTCGCCGATCACCTTCCACGACCTCCGAGCTCAAGAAAACCCCCGAGGTGAGATCCCCGACCTCCCCTCTACCGATCTATGCCATAAGATCACAGTTCTAGGCAGAATTCTCGAGGATCCGAAAGTTTCCGGCGAGATCGCCGCTTCCCGCCGCCGTGCGCCGCCGGCAGCGCCGCCCGCGCTCGATCAGAGCGACGTGGCTGCTTGTGCGCCGTTTATTTTAAATCGCACGGTAGGGTTTAAATCCCCGCGTACCGGTTCGATGTTATAATGTCAGCCGTCGGTTTAAAATCGGGCGGTCCACGTCAGCCCCGCGTTATAAAGACTGGAATTCTTACGTGCTACCCCCTGGGGTTCTCGGGAAATAAGAGCTAGCCCTGGAAACATCAGATCTAGCCCCTGGAACTCCAGAAAATCATGTAAATTCATTTAAAAATCAGTTTTAGCCCCTGGACTTAATAAAAATTAGGAAAAACACCTCTGATAAGTGTAGCTAGACCCCTGGAAATTCTGAAAATAATATTATAGACCTGTAATGGGGTGAGTTCATCATTTTAGCCCTGTTTAGTATTTATTTTAGAAAATTGAATATGTAACTAGTGTTTAAAAATTAAAAAGTGGGACAAACATATTGTCAAAATTAAGTTAAAGACTTTCTCAGTGTTTAGGAAATTTTGGAGTGAGATAAAAACATATTTTGGACTGAATTGAATCTGTTTAATTTATTATTCACAATTAGGGACACATTTTTAAGTAATAAATAGTTTTAGAAAATAGGGAAATAATTATGAGATAGTTTACATCAGAGGCAAAGGTCAAAATATGTTATTAAATTATTTAGGACCAGATCCTATTCTGTTTAGATGATGAGTATTACTAATTTCATAATAAAGTACACAATTATGCATAGGAATATAAATCTGAAAATATAGCAACTAGTAAATGATAAATGGAGTTTTTAAAATCCAAAGAGTTCAGTTTAGGGTTGGTAGAAATTATGAAGGCACATATGGAGAAGAAAAATACTTTTCATACATACTTGGTAGTGAAAAGGTGTAGTAGTTGAATATAAGAAATTTATTGGAAACTCATATATATAGTATGTAAGTATAAATGTGAACACAAAAGTAGGAATCATATACACATGATTAAAAGTGCATGCAAGCCACAACTCAACACACATAAAGTAACCACCACACATATAATGGTGAAGGACTTTCATAAATGTGAATGAGTGGTTTGTATAAAGTAGAAGTATGAACTATGTCTTATGATTGTTGTTTTTCTTTTGCTATGTGTGATGGTATGATGTAGAACCTGCTCAAGAGCAAGTTATTCCTTTCCAAGACCAGGACTACCCATTTCAAGAGCAGCAAGAAGGAGGCAAGTGTCCTTGACCACTTTGATCCTATACTAGGATGTGTAGATAGAATTATTTGCATTGTCAAATAAAATATGAAACCCATGCTAGGAAGTTTCCCTAGAATTGCATTACCTTGTTTTCCTTGTAGCTTGGGTTGGGATTTATTTTATCATGTCATTTATTATTATGCATATGCTTAGCCATGCTTAGAACGGGATATTTGGGATATGAGATCATCAGTTTATTTTACCATACTCTTGAATGAGATATTGTGAGTTATGTAGAGGTAGGGATCAAGGCAAGTTGGATGTTTTGGTTGTGTGTTGGGTGCACGAGACTCGGGTTTGTGTTTAGTACTTGCCTGGATCCTAAGGACCGGTTCATGGAGCATGTAACCTGGCTTTACAGTGCCAACCACATGCTGAGATGGGGCAGCTTGGCCAATTAATTAGGTGTATCCCCGGCGTAGTATGGGTGTGTTGGATGGTGCGGGGAGTAGGTGTCAGCTGGACTACCACATGAACCGCAAGGCTCAAGAGGGGGCCACTGCAGCGGGGTTGGAGCCTCTTGTATGCTGTTAGGGGTGAAACCTCAGTGGGCCCACACTCGTCGGGAATCCCTTTGTAAAGGCTTCGTAGTGATCTCCTGGCTACACACCTGGGAAGTGTGAATGTGGTTCGTAGCCACCGGCATAATGGAGGTTCTTTTAGTCCACCCGGCAACGGGGGATGAAATCACTACATGTGGGTACAGTGGTACGAACTCTACAGAGTCAAAACTGTCATGACAGCCGTGCTCACGGTCAAGAGCGGCTTGGACTTATTCATGATTAGAGGATTGATGGTTTTGGAAGTTGTGGATGTTAAGCGGGGAGCTTAACATTGGAAATGATGTTATGGTTATTGCATTATGATGATGGGATGGGAGATTGGGACCATTTCACTTGTGTAGTAATGTAGGTGCTTAATAAGCTAAGGTGATAGGTATTAAGTGCGTAGTGCTTTAACCATGAGTTCAACCTCTCCTTGATCTAGCCATGCATGATATAATTTTCCCACACTTGCTGAGTACCATTGGTACTCAACCTTGCATATTTTGTCGGTTTATATTGCTTCTCAGGTCAAGATAATGAGGTGGTGTATAATGACCAAGACTTTGGACCCGAAGAAGGTTTCTAGGTTCATGGAGACCCCCGGGCAACGCCTGTGACGGAGCCCTCAAGAATAACTATTCCGCTGCTAGTTTATTTATTTGTGATAAACTTATTATTGTCCATCGAGACATTTGCTATGTAAGACTTATTTATATTCGACACCTGGCTTGTAATAAATGATGCTTCACTATTTGCCATCACATGTATGAGAAAATGATCCTGGCATACATGTGATATTCACTTGGTTGTTCTTCGGAAAAACCGGGTGTGACAAAGATTGATCTTCGGTCGGGATACTTTCAGCTGAAGATTAAGCCCTCCGATATACCCAAGACTGCCTTTCGAACACGGTATGGTTTGTATGAATATACCGTCATGTCTTTTGGGTTAACAAATGCACCCGCATACTTCATGTACCTTATGAACAAGGTCTTCATGGAGTACTTGGATAAGTTCGTCGTGGTTTTCATCGACGACATTATGGTGTATTCAAAAAGTGAGGAGGAGCATGAAGAACATTTGAAATTGACCTTGTAGAAAATGCGTGAGCATCAATTGTATGCCAAGCTTAACTAGTGTCAATTTTGGCTAAAGGAAATATCGTTCCTAGGCCACATTATCTCCGAAGAAGGGGTATCGGTTGATCTCGGAAAAGTGAGAGATGTTCTGTAGTGGGACCAACCGCAAAACGCGAGGGATATTCGGAGTTTTCTTGGGATGGTTGGATACTACCGATGCTTCATTAAGGACTTCTCTAAGATAGCAAAGCCTATGACGGAGTTTCTAACGAAGGGAAAAGCCTTTCAATGGACACCAGCATGCCAAGATAGTTTTGAGGAACTCAAGAAAAGGCTAACCACAGCGCTGGTTTTGGTATTACCAGAGATAAGCAAGAGCTTTGACATATATTGTGACGCATCCGGGCAGGGGCTCGGATGTGTGCTCATGCAAGAAGGACGAGTGGTAGCCTATGCCTCGCGACAATTAAAGAAGCACGCGCTTAATTATCCAACACATGACTTGGAGCTAGCAGCGGTAGTGCATGCATTTAAGATTTGGAGACATTATATCCTTGGTCATCGATGTGAGATCTAGACGGATCATAAAAGACTCGAGTATATATTTACACAAAACGGACTTGAATTTGAGGCAACGTCGATGGTTGGAACTCATCAAGGATTACGATGTTGGAATCAACTACCACCCTGGGAAGGCCAATGTAGTAGCTGATGCATTGAGCCGGAAGGGAGCATGTCATCAACTCACGGTTCAGGAGCTACCACCCAAACTACGTAAGGAGTTTGAACGGTTACATCTCGGATTCTTGAACAACATGGAAGTGATGGAGATCCACTCTTCATTGGAGCAAAAGATAAGAGATGGCCAAGCAACGGATGAGGTGATCAAGGAGATCAAGGAAAGGATCCGACAAGGAAAAGGGAAGGATTTCAAAGAAGATGAGAAGGGTACGCTTTGGCTAAGAAAAAGGATTTGTGTGCCTAACGTGAAGCACCTCCGCGACATGATATTAAAAGAGGCACATGATTCACCCTGTTCCATACATCTCGGAAGTACCAAAATGTACAAGGACTTGAAGACTTGTTATTGGTGGGATGGTATGAAAAGGGATATAGCCGAATATGTTGCCCTATGCGTCACATGCCAACGGGTGAAGGCCGAACATCAAAGACCCGCTGGATTGTTGCAACCCTTGAAGGTACCCGAGTGGAAGTGGGAGGACATCAGTATGGATTTCATCGTCGGATTGCCACGTACTCAGTCGGGTTACGACTCCGTCTGAGTTATCATGGACCGATTGATGAAAACAGCCCATTTTCTCCCTGTAAGGGCCAAGTACAACGTTGCACAATTAGCCGAGTTATACATGGAGCAGTTCGTGTGCCGTCATGGAGTCCCGAGGAGGATAGTCTCAGATCGAGGTTCTCAGTTTACCTCTAGATTCTGGAGGAAGCTGCAGAAAGCTATGGGTACACGACTGAATTTTAGCTCCGCCTATCACCCACAAACCGATGGGTAAACCGAAAGGACAAACCAAATTTTGGAAGACATGTTGAGAGCTTGCGCCTTGAAATGTGGGCGTAGTTGGGATAGGAGTTTACCGTATGCTGAATTCTCCTATAACAACAGCTATCAAGCTAGCTTGAAGATGTCATCTTTCGAAACATTGTATGGTAGACGGTGTAGAACACCGCTGTTTTGGAATGAGACCGTAGAGAACAAGGTGTTTGGACCCGAAGTGCTACAAGAAGCTGAAAAGCAAGTCCAAACGATACGGGAGAACTTAAAGGCTGCTCAGTCACGACAAAAAGGCTATGCGGACAATAGGCGAAGGAAGTGGGCTTTCGAAGTAGGAGACTTCGTATACCTTAAGGTATCGCCTATCCGTGGCCAACGACGTTTCAACGTCAAAGGCAAGCTAGCACCTCGCTACATCGGACCATTTAAGATTTTGGACAAGCGAGGAGAAACAGCCTATCAACTAGAGCTCCCAACATATCTCTCCGACGTACATGACGTGTTTCATGTATCCCAGCTCAAGAAGTGCTTGAGAGTACCAGAGGAGCAAATACCAATGGAAGAGCTTGAACTTCAAGAGGACCTGACTTATACGGAGCACCCTGTCCAAATTTTGGGCGTAAAGGAAAGGGTCACAAGGAACAAAGTGATCCGATGGTGTAAGGTACAATGGAGCCATCACACCGAATCTGAAGCTACATGGGAGCGTGAAGAAGACATCAAGGCAGAATTTCCTCATCTATTCTCTGCTAACGAATCTCGAGGGCAAGATTTATTTTAAGGGGGGGGGGTAGATTTGTGACACCCTCATTTTTGGTTTCTGCATGTATTCATGTTTCATGAAGAGAAAACATTTTAAAGGAAGTGGGAACAGAGAAAAGAATTAAAAGGATAGCCAAAAAGAACAAATATCCAGTTCCCAGAGAGCGCCGAAGACAACTTCCGCGGCCCGCTGGCCATGTAGCGTGTTCGGAGCTCATTCCTGCGAAGTGGGGAGAGGTCCACCGCTAAACTGGCTACGTGGCAGGCTCGGGGCTCATCTCTGCAAAGGAGGAGAGGTCCGACCCTGTGGGACACGTGTTGCCCCAGGAGCTAGCCTCTGCGGAGAAGCGAAGGTAGTTCCGCAGGACACATGTCACCCTCGGAGCTAGTCACCGCGGAAATCAGAGGACCAGTCACGCAGGATACGTGTCGATCTTGGAGCTCACCTCCGAGAGGTCCGGTTCTATTGGACACGTGTCACCACCGGAGCTTATCTCCGGGAGGTCCGACACTGTTGGACACGTGTCTACCTCGTAGCTCGTCCTTGAGGAAAAAGGAAAGTCCGGCGCTACTTGACGCGTGGCATTCACGGAGCTCACCTCCGAAGAGAGGGAGGTCCGGAATGGATACGTGGCACACCCGGAGCTACCTCCAGAGAGAAGGAAGGTCCGGCACTGACACGTGGCGTGTGCGGAGCCACCTCCGAATAGAGAGGGGGTCCCGACCGCCAGGATACGTGGCGTACACAGAGCTCACCTCCAAAGGAGAAGAAGGTCTCGCTTGCTTGACATGTGGCACAACCGGAGCTCGTCTCTGCGGAAAAGGGGAGACCAGGCCCCGGTAGACACGTGGATCTTCCGGAGCTCATCACCGCGGAGGTAACGAGTTCTGGAACGGTTTTTGGATTCTGTACGCGTAGAAATATCGGTACGGAGGAGAAACCGACCTGAATTCCATAATGTTACCTTACCAAATCAACTAAAGATAAGTCGTAAAGATTCAACAACAATATGAATAGAACTCTTATTCGAAGTCCAATCAGATTAGGACTCTTCTTCTCCCGATTATAAATAGAACCCAGAACCTTTGGCCGAAACCACAAACTTCTTTTCCAACTCCGGAGCCGACGACTTAGAGCCCTAGCCCCAACTCACTGAGTAAACCTATCGCCGGAGTTCAGTCGAGAAAGATCACCGGAAGGGAGCCCAACGATTTGTCTGATCAGAGAAGGACCCCGAGACCAAGAAGAACGTAAGGTAGGTCTCCAATACCACCTTATGACATTATCGTGTTTTCTTTGCATCTGTTCTTCGATTCGTTTCAAACAGAAGCTTTCTCGTGGACAGATCACTTGTTGATCGGGTTGATCTAAAAGACAAGATCATCGCCATGTCCACATTTGATCCGAACATCTCTGTTCATCATAAACCCATGCAAGAACACGTACAAACTGATCTAATAAAACTGATTATAGGATAGCTGTCATATGCATCATCGCATCTAGTTAAAGTTGTGCATGATATTTATTGCTGTGGATCTTGTATGTGCGTGATCCTGTATATCAGGACAAGCTCAGGGAGCTGTCTACGACGAGCTGCAACAACAAGGTTTCGAGATCCAAGAGCAACCAGAACCGCAAGAACAAGGCAAGTGCCCCTTGACCATATTTATCCTATGTTTTGGAAAAACTGTTTTGTTTGTGAAAAGGTGTGTGTGCTGAGTCAAACATGATGGGAAACCCTTTTTATAGGAGTTTACTAGCTTTGGTTAAACCACCCTTGTCGCCAGGGAAGTTTATAAGTCAGGTATGGTTTTTGCTTTTATGCTTCGCTGAGTCCATGGGATTGGGAAGCGAGATAGATGTGTCAATCTAACTGCACTCGTAATGATAATGAGAAACTGATGATGTTAATGAACATGGATCGGAGGGAGATCTAGGAAAGACTGGGTTTGTGAATGAGGTAGCATGAGATGGTGGTGTCACACCCGGTTTCTCCGAAGAACAACCGAGTGAATATCACATGTATGCCAGGATCATTTTCTCATACATGTGATGACAAATAGTGAAGCATCATTTATTACAAGCCAGGTGTCGAATATAAATAAGTCTTACATAGCATACGTCCCGATGGATGATAATAAGTTCATAATATGTAATAAAACAGCAGCGGAATATAAATCTTGTGGGTTCTGTCACAGGCGTTGCCCGGGGACTCCGTGAACCTAGAATCCTTCCTCGGGACCAAAGTCTTGGTCATTAAACACCACCTCATTATCTTGACCTGAGCAGCAATATAAACAAACAAATATGCAAGGTTGAGTACCGATGGTACTCAGCAAGTGTGGAAAAGTTATGTCATGCATGGCTAGAGCAAGGAGAGGTTGAACTCATGGTTAAAGCACTACGCAATTAATACCTATCACCTTAGCTTATTAAGCACCTAAATTACTACATAGGTGAAATGGTCCCAATCTCCTAACCCATCATCAAAATCAAATAACCATAACATCATTTCCAATGTTAAGCTCCCCGCTTAACATCCACAATTTCCAAAGTCATCATCCTCTAATCATGAATTAGTCCAAGCCTCTCTTGACCGTGAGCATGGCTGTCACGACAGTTTTGACTCTGCAGAGTTTGTACCACTGTACCCACATGTAGTGATTTCATCCCCCGTTGTCGGGTGGACTAAAAGAACCTCAATTATGCCAGTGGCCGTGAACCACATTCACACTTCCCAGGTGTGTAGCCAGGAGATCACTACGAGGCCTTTACAAAGGGATTCCCGACGAGCGTGGGCCCACTGAGGTTTCACCCCTAACAGCATACAAGAGGCTCCAACCCCGCTGCAGTGGCCCCCTCTTGAGCCTTGCGGTTCATATGGTAGTCCAGCTGACACCTATTCCCCGCACCATCCAACACACCCATACTACGCCGGGGATACACCTAATTAATTGGCCAAGCTGCCCCATCTCAGCATGTGGTTGGCACGGTAAAGCCAGGTTACATGCTCCATGAACCGGTCCTTAGGATCCAGGCAAGTACTAAACACAAACCCGACTCTCGTGCACCCTGCACCAACCAAATCATCCAACTTGCCTCGATCCCTACCTCTACATAACTCATAATATCTCATTCAAGAGTAAGATAAATAAATTGATGATCTCATATCCCAATTATTCCATTCTATGCATGGCTAAGCATAAGCATATAAATAAATGACATGATAAATAAATCCCAACCTAAGCTACAAGGAAACAAGGTAATGCAATTCTAGGGAAACTTCCTAGCATGGGTTTCATATTTCAATTGACAATGCAAATAATTCTATCTACACATCCTAGTATAGGATCAAAGTGGTCAAGGACACTTGCCTTCTTCCTGCTGCTCTGGGAATAGAAAGTCTTGGTCTTGGAAGGGGAGAACCTGCTCTGGGGCAGGTTCTACTCATGCCAATACACATAGCAAAAGAAAACAACAATCCATAAGACATAGTTCACACTTTCACTTCATACAAACCACACATACATACCTATGAAAGTCATTCACATTTCTAAGTGTTGTGGTTACTCTACATGTGTTGATTTTTTGCCTACATGCACTTTTAAACATATGTATATGATTCCTAACTTTTGTATTCAGATTTCTGTTTGCACACTATATATGAATTTCCAATTTAAACAAATTCTTTATATTCAATTAATACACTCTTTAGCTACCAAGTTTGCATGGAAGGTAATTTCCTACTCCAAATGGGTTTTCAGATCTTCTACCAAATCCTAAACTGAAGTCTTTGGATTTGGAGACTTCATTTATCATTTCTAATTATGCATACCTATTTTCCTATATTTTCCAGATTTATTTTCTATGCCTAAAAGTGAGTTTTAAATCTTAAATAGTAGGACTTATCATCTAAACAGAATAGGTTCTGATCTAAAATATTAAATAATATACTTTTGAACTTCTCCTCTGATGTGAACTAATTTAAATTTATTTTATCAGTTTACAGAATTATTTCCTAGCCTAAAAATGTGTTTCTATAACTAATAAATATGAACTACAATTAGACAGATTCATTTCATCCAAAAATCTATTTTTAACTCATTCTAAAGTTTTCCAATTGCTAGGAGAGTTTAAATTTGAATTTATACATGTGTTTGCCTTATCTTTTAAATTTAAATCCTAGTCACATATTCAAATTTCTGAATTTAATATCATATAAGGTCAAACAAATTAATCCACCCTACTGCAGGGTCTAATTTTCTATTTCATAAATTTCCAGGGGTCTAACTACACATAACAGAGGGGTTTTCCTCATTTTTATTAAGTCCAGGGGCTAAAACTGATTTTTAAATGAATTTACACGAATTTCTGATGTTCCAGGGGCTAGATCAAAAGTTTTCGGGGCTAGCCCGTGTTTTCCGAGATCCCCAGGGGGTAGCGCGTAAGAATCCCGGCCTTTATAACGCAGGTGTCACACCCGGTTTCTCCGAAGAACAACCGAGTGAATACCTCATGTATGCCAGGATAGTTTTCTCATACATGTGATGACAAATAGTGAAGCATCATTTATTACAAGCCAGATGTTGAATATAAATAAGTGTTACATAGCATATGTCTCGATGGACGATAATAAGTTCATGACATGTAAATAAAACAGCAGCGGAATAAAATCTTGTGGGCTCCGCCACAGGCGTTGCCCGGGGGACTCCGTGAACCTAAAATCCTTCCTCGGGACCAAAGTCTTGGTCATTAAACACCACATCATTCTCTTGACCTGAGCAGCAATATAAACCAACAGAAAAGCAAGTTTGAGTACCGTGGGTACTCAACAAGTGTGGGAAAGTTATGTCATGCATGGCCAGAGCAAGGATAGGTTGAACTCATGGTTAAAGCACTACACAATTAATACCTATCACCTTAGCTTATTAAGCACCTACATTACTACACAGGTGAAATGGTTTCCAATCCCTCAACCCATCATCAATATCATGTACACATAGTCTCAACTCAAATGTTAAGCTTCCCGCTTAACATCCTCAACTTCCCAATCCATCATCCTCTAATCATGAATAAGTCCAAGCCGCTCTTGACCGTGAGCACGGCTGTCATGACAGTTTTGACTCTGCAGAGTTTGCACCACTGTACCCACATGTAGTGATTTCATCCCCCATTGCCGGGTGGACTAAAAGAACCTCCATTATGCCAGTGGCCGCGAACCACATTCACACTTCCCAGGTGTGTGGCCAGGAGATCACTACGAAGCCTTTACAAAGGGATTCCTGACGAGCGTGGGCCCACTGAGGTTTCACCCCTAACAGCATACAAGAGGCTCCAACCCCGCTGCAGTGGCCCCCTCTTGAGCCTTGAGGTTCATACGGTAGTCCAGCTGACACCTATTCCCCGCACCATCCAACACACCCATACTACGCCGGGGATACACCTAATTAATTGGCCAAGCTGCCCCATCTCAGCATGTGGTTGGCACGGTAAAGCCAGGTTACATGCTCCATGAACCGGTCCTTAGGATCCAGGCAAGTACTAAACACAAACCCGAGTCTCGTGCACCCAGCACCAACCAAATCATCCAACTTGCCTCGATCCCTACCTCTACATAACTCATAACATCTCATTCAAGAGTAATGTAAATAAATTGATGATCTCATATCCCAATTATCCCATTCTAAGCATGGCTAAGCATAAGCATATAAATAAATAACATGATAAAATAAATCCCAACCCAAGCTACAAGGAAACAAGGTAATGCAATTCTAGGGAAACTTCCTAGCATGGGTTTCATATTTCAATTGACAATGCAAATAATTCTATCTACACATCCTAGTATAGGATCAAAGTGGTCAAGGACACTTGCCTTCTTCCTGCTGCTCTGAGAATGGAAAGTCTTGGTCTTGGAAGGGGAGAACTTGCTCTGGGGCAGGTTCTACTCATGCCAATACACATAGCAAAAGAAAACAACAATACATAAGACATAGTTCACACTTTCACTTCATACAACCCACACATACATACATATGATAGTAATTCACCTTTCTAAGTGTTGTGGTTACTCTAGATGTGTTGATTTTTAGCCTACATGCACTTTTAAACATATGTATATGATTTCTAACTTTTGTATTCAGATTTATGTTTGCACACTATATATGAATTTCTAATTTGAACAAATTCTTTATACACTTCTTAGCTACCAAGTTTGCATGAAAGGTAATTTCCTACTCCAAATAGGTTTTCAGATCTTCTACAAAATCCTAAACCGAAGTTTTTGGATTTGGAGACCCCATTTATCATTTCCTAATTATGCATACCTATTTTCCTATATTTTCATATTTATTTTCTATGCCTAAAAGTGAGTTTTAATATGAACTAGTAGGGCATATCATCTAAACAGAATAGGTTCTGATCTAAAATATTAAATAATATATTTTTGAATTTCTCCTCTGATGTGAACTAATTTAAATTTATTTTACCAATTTTCAGAATTATTTCCTAACCCAAAAATGTGTCCCTATAACTAATAAATGTGAACAATCAATTAGACAGATGCATTTCAGCCTAAAAATCTATTTTTAACTCATTCTAAAGTTTTCCAAGTGCTAGGAGAGTTTAAATTTGAATTTACAATGTGTTTGCCTCACCTTTTAAATTTAAATCCTAATCACATATCCAAAATTCTGAATTTAATATCATATAGGGTCAAAAAGGTAAATCCACCCTACTACAGGGTCTAATTTATTATTTCATAAATTTCCAGGGGTCTAACTACACATAACAGAGGGGTTTTCCTAATTTTTATTAAGTCCAGGGGCTAAAACTGATTTTTAAATGAATTTACATGAATTTCTGAAGTTCCAGGGGCTAGATCAGAAGTTTCCGGGGCTAGCTCGTGTTTTCCAAGATCCCCAGGGGGTAGCGCGTAAGAATCCCGGCCTTTATAACGCGGGGCTGATGTGGACCGTCCGATTTAAAATAGACGGCTGAGATTATAACGCGAAGCGGTACGGGTTAGATCTAATAGGAACCGCACGATTTAAAATGGACGGGCCTCAGGGGGCCACGTCACCCTGGCCGTGCGCGGGTGGCGCTGCCCGGCGGCGCGCGGTGGCGGGAGGCGGCGATCTCGCCGGAGATCATCGGATTTTCGTCTAGACCTCCTAAAACTTGGATTTCATGGCATAGAACGGTAGAGGGGAGGTCGGAGATCTCACCTCGGGGTTTTTCTTGAGCTCGGAGGTCCTGGAAGGCGGTCGGCGGCGAGGTCCGAGATGAAATAGCGGCGGTGCTCGCCGAAGCTGCGTCTACGGTGCAAAACACCGAGTTTTCTTCACCTGCGTAACTCCCCGGAGGCGGTGGAACATGATCGGCGCGTTAGATCAGAAAACCCGAGCAAGGATCGAGAGAAAACGGTGATCGAAGCTTCGGTTCTCACCGTAGAGAAAAGTGGAGTGCGCCGGGGAATTCGGCGAGTTTCTGTGCGAGAATTTCACGAGGGGAGGCGGCGGAGGATCGACTTGGTTAAATAGCAGCGTCCGGGGCCGAAGATCGGGTTGTTGGCGCGGTTTTTCGGAGGTTGTTTGGATTCGGGTGAGAGAAGAGTCCCGGGGTCGGCCGAGCGCGCGGGAGGTGAGGGATGACACGCGGGCCCCGCGTGTCAGTGAGAGGAAGAGAGGGGCGCGGGTTCGGGGCTGGCGCGGGGAGATTGGGCTGGCTGGTGGGTTTCGGCCCACTGGCCGGTGGGGTTTTTCTTTTTCTTTTTCCATTTCTTTTCTGTTTTGATTTGAATTTGAATTCCAATTTGAATTTGAATTTCTGCACCACATGCAATACGTCCAAATTTTTTTAAATTCCCCTCTTAACAGATTTTTTTGGGGTGTTACAGCGGGGCTGACGTGGACTGTCCGATTTAAAATAGACGGCTCAGATTAGATCGCCGAACCGGTACGTGCGTGTTTTAATTCTACCGTGCGATTTAAAATAGACGGCCCTCAGGCGACCACGTCGCCCTGGCCGGAGCCAGCCCGCGCGCGCGGCGGCGCGCGGCGGCGGGGGTGGCGATCTCGCCGGCGCAGCCTCGGCTTTTGCCGCTACACGTTAGAACTCGCATCTTTTTGCATGGATCAGCTGCGGAGGGGTAGGGGATGCTCACCGAGGGGTTTTCCAGCACTCGGAGGCCCTGGAAGTCGGTCGGCGGTGAGCTTCAACGGCGACGATCTTCGGCGCACGTCGGGGGGGGGGGGCGTTGGGGCGCAAGACACGTCGTTTCCTTCACCTGCAGGGCTCCTCGGCGGCGGTGGAACGTGACCAGCACGTTAGATCAGGGAATTTGAGCAAGGATAGAAAGATATCGGCTGTAGAGACTTCAGTTCTCACCGGAGAGAAGAACGGCCGATCGGGGGGGGGGGACAGGGCGATGTCGACGTTTATATAGGCGAGTGAGGGCGGCAGTCTGTTGAGATCGAGTTGGGGCGTCCGGGACCGGAATTTGGGCTAGGGGCGCGGGTTTCCGGAGGTGGTTTGGATTCGTTTGCGAGAAGAGTCCCGGGGTCGGCCGGGCGCGGCGGGAGGTGAGGGATGACACGCAGGCCCCGCGTGTCAGTGAGAGGAAGAGAGGGGCACGGGTTTGGGGCTGGCGCGGGGTGATTGGGTCGGCTGGTGGGTTTCGGCCCACTGGCTGGCGGGGTTTTTCTTTTTCTTTTTCCTTTTCTTTTCTGTTTTGATTTGAATTTGAATTCCAATTTGAATTTGAATTTCTGCACCACATGCAATATGTCCAAAAAATTTTAAATTCCCCTCTTTAACAGGTTTTGGGGTGTTACAGCTCTACCCCCCTTAAAAGAAATCTCGTCCTCGAGATTGGTGGTTCTAGTAAAACATTTCCGGAAACTGTGCCTTAAGCTCGTCTTCTCGCTCCCATGTGGCTTCCTCTTCCGAGTGATGCTTCCACTGCACCTTGCACATCCGAATTCTTTTATTTCTTGTGAGGTGTTCCATTGTCTCCAAAACCTTGACCGGTTGCTTGGCATAAGACAGATCCTCTCCTACGTCAACCTCATTCATGGGTAACATCTCTTCAGGCGTCCTCAGACATTTCTTGAGCTGTGACACATGGAATACGTCGTGCACATCAGATAGATGAGCCGGTAGTTCGAGTTGATATGCCACTTCGCCTTTCCTCTCTAGAATCTGAAAGGGTCCGATGTATCGAGGTGATAACTTCCCTTTCACCTTGAACCGACAAAGTCCTCGGATAGGGGACACCTTGAGATAGACATAGTCCCCCACGTTGAAAATAAGCTCTCTTCTCCGTACATCGGCATAACTCTTTTGTCGGGTCTGTGCTATCCTCAAATTGTTGAGGATTTCCCTCACTTTCGCCTCGGCTTCTTGTAGTACCTCGGGCACAAACACTTTACTTTCCTCCGTTTGGTTCCAAAATAGGGGAGTTTTGCACTTCCTCCCATACAAAGCCTCAAATGGTGACATCTTCATACTAGCCTGATAGCTGTTGTTATAGGAGAACTCCGCATACGGTAAGTTCTTATGCCAACTCCTACTGTTCTTGAGCGCACACGCTCTCAGCATATCTTCAAGGATCTGATTGGTTCTTTCCGTCTGCCCGTCAGTCTGGGGGAGATAAGCAGAACTAAAATTTAGATGGGTTCCCATGGTTTCATGTAACTTCTGCCAGAACCTTGAGGTGAACTGTGTCCCTCGATCTGACACTATCTTCTTTGGCACTCCATGGAAACACACGATCCTTGAAATGTATAATTCTGCCAATTTGGATCCGCTGTAGCTTTCTTTCACGGGGATGAAATGAGCTACCTTGGTTAGCCTGTCGATGATGACCCATATCGAATCATATCCCGATTGGGTCCTAGGCAGTCCCACTATGAAATCCATACCGATTTCTTCCCATTTCCATTCAGGCACTTTGAGTGGTTGCTATAATCCCGCGGGTCGTTGATGTTCTGCTTTCACCAACTGACATGTGTCACATAGGGCAACATGTTCCGCGACATCTCGCTTCATGCCATACCACCAATATCTGCTCTTGAGGTCATGAGACATCTTCGTACTCCCAGGATGAATGGAATAGTCGGAATCATGAGCGTCCTTAAAAATCAATTCAGGGATCTCCTTCACTTCAGGCACACAGATTCTTTTCCCGTGCCATACCGTACCTTGTGCATCCTCTCTAAACCCAGGGGCTTTATTATCCTTGATGAGTTCTCTAATCTCTTGTATCTTCTCATCATTCTTCTTACCGTTGCGTATATCTTGCTCCAATGTGGAGTCCACTTCCATGGTGATGGCTTCACCACTATTCACCAGACGTAGATTGAGTTTTATAACCTCTTCCTTCAATTCTGTAGGCATGTCCTTCAAGCTTAACCTATTGACCTGCACCTTATGGCTTAAAGCATCTGGCACGACGTTCGCTTTCCCAGGATGATAGTTGATGCCCACATCAAAGTCGTTGATTAGCTCTAACCATCTCCTTTGTCTGAGGTTGAGATCTGGCTGTGTGAAAATGTACTTTAAGCTCTTATGATCCGTATACATCTCTGTCCTTTTCCCCATCAAGTAATGCCGCCAGATCTTCAATGCGTGTACCACTGCGGCTAGCTCTAGGTCATGTGTAGGATAGTTCTTCTCGTGTTTTCGGAGCTGTCGGGACGAGTAGGCCACGACATGCCCCTCTTGCATGAGAACACATCCCAACCTGTTTCCAGAGGCATCGCAGTACACCGAAAAGTTCTTCTGCATATCTGGCATAACTAGCACTGGGGCTGTTGTCAATCTTTTCTTCAGTTCCTGAAAACTCGTCTCACACTGCGGTGTCCATGTGAATGTGATTCCCTTCTCCAACAATTTGGTGAGGGGTCTCGAAATCTTGGAGAAACCCTTGATAAACCGTCGATAATACCCAACCAACCCTAAGAAGCTTCAAACTTCCCCGACATTTTCGGGGATCTTCCACTTCTGCACATCCTCGATCTTGGTGGGATCTACGGAGATTCCTCCCTCCGAGATTATATGTCCTAAGAAGGGAACTCTCTTCAACCAAAACTCACACTTGCTCAACTTGGCATATAGTTGGTGTTCTCTCAGCTTTTGCAACACCAACTTTAAATGCCCCTCATGTTCTTCTTCATTTTTGGAGAAGACAAGAATGTCATCAATGAAAACCACCACAAATTTGTCCAGATATTCCATGAATACCTTGTTCATGAGATACATGAAGTATGCCGGGGCATTAGTTACCCGAAAGGCATGACGGTGTATTCATACAGTCCGTACCGAGATACGAAAGCTGTCTTTGGAATATCAGTTTGCCTTATCTTAAGTTGGTGGTATCCCGACCTGAGATCAATTTTCGAGAACACACAAGCTCCCCTCAACTGATCAAACAAGTCTTCAATGTGGGGTAATGGGTACTTGTTCTTGATGGTTACTTCATTCAACGCACGGTAGTCTACGCATAACCTTTGGGTCCCATCCTTCTTTGGTACAAATATCACTGGAGCTCCCCATGGTGAGGAACTAGGACGAATGTACCCCTTCTCCGTCAATTCCCCTATATGCTCCTTGAGCTCTTCCAGTAGTTTGGAGTCCATCCGATAAGGCCTCTTGTATATTGGAGCTGTTCCAGGCACTAGCTCAATCGTGAATTCCACTTCACGATCGGGGGGCATACCTGGCAACTCCTCCGGAAAAACATCTGGATATTCCATGATGATCCTGATCTCTTCCACTTCCACCTCAACTTGATTGAGTTTAATGTCCCTCCTAGGCTCTTGTATGGTTATGAACTTTACTCTTGTGCCACTAGGGTGAGTTAGTTCCACCGTTCTTGTCGAACAATGGATGATTCCCTTGTGTTTGGTCAACCAATCCATACCCAAAATAATATCTATCCCTTGTGAATCTATCACTATGAGGTTTGCAGTAAATACTACCACATTAATGTCTAGGTTCACCTTGGGACACAATTGTCTTGTCCTTATTTCTCCCCCTGGAGAGTTTCACTGCTAGCATATGGTTCATTTGTATTGTTGCTAGATCATACTCTTAACAAACCCTTGAGCAATGAACGAGTGGGTAGCACCAGAATCAAACAACAGGGTTGCAATGTGTAAATTGGCAGGAAACTTACCAATTACCACGTCAGGTGCCTCTTGCGCTTCCTCCATGGTCACGTGGTTCACCCGTCCTCGCATCACATTCTGCTGTGGTGGCTGCATGGGCTTCTTCTTTGGGCACTTATGGTCGTAGTGCCCCACTTCACCACAGTTGAAGCATTGCACCCCAACCTTAGGTGGCTGGCCTTTATTGTCTTGGGGTTGATTCTGTGGTCCTTGCACTGCTGGTCGAGGTTGATATGTGGGATGAGGCTGCTGTACAAACTGTCGTTGCGGCTGTGTTGGTGCCGATGGAGGCCTGATATTCGGGTTGTACTGTAAAAGTCCCAAAAATGTGTATGAATAAAAAAAAAAACTATGGTTTGAGTTCATATGTGTGGCAATGACAGGAAAAATGGGACTTGCTAAAACTTTTCTTCATGCAAAGTAATACATGGATGAACATCCAACATGAGGTTCACCTTTTTATTTAAAAATGTTGAACCAATAAGGAGTTAAATACCTCTTTGCATGTAAGTTTAAAATTCAGATTTGAAATTCAAAGTTCACACATATGGTGACCCAAAAACTTTGAATTAACATGCAGCCATATAGTTGAGTTTTTAGGGAAAAGGTTATCACCAACTTTTCAATTGTAGGGTGGGCTCAAAAAGGAGTTAAAGAGGAGAATTTGCAAACTTAAACCAAATTCAGGTTTAGTCTTGCAAATTCAAACTGAATTTGAAGAATTCAAATTCTAGCCCACCTTTTTAAATTTTAGCATTCTGGGGATGGCAAAGATCAGCTTGAACAGATATTTGGGAGGTACATGTGGAGTGGGACCCACATGTCATTGAGCTAAAGGAGGAAACTTAATCACTAAGTTTTGCTCTCGGTGGGGACTTTTCCCGAGCAGCTCGCGAGCGCCACCGAGCAGCTTGCCGGTGACAGCTCCTGCTGCCGGTCTCCACGCGTTGGCGCCCCAGGGTGGGTTCTCACCGCTTCAGCAACGTTATCTCCCCCTCCTCGGACCAAGCCAACAGCAGTTGCTCCTCTCCTCACGATCAGCAGGGCGCTGTTTTTCCTTCACCGGCGCTGCTCCATTGCCCCTGTCTCCCGGCCAGTCCAGCGCCTCTCCGGCAGGCTCAAGAAGTCACAGAGGTGCGCCAGGAGGTACTTATCATCATCCCGTCGTCCTCTTGCCCTCCCCCGACGCCGGCTCGCCGGAATTCCAGTTTTGGCACCGGTGCACGTGTAGAACAGCATGTGTGTAATTCGGAAAATTCTCCCAAACCGATTGATCACACCTCCCACAATTCAAACCACAGCAACTAGATGCCCTAGCGCCCTCCCACGCCGAAAACCAAAGGAAACCGACCCTCCTGTGCCCCGGGCGACGAGAAATCGTCGCCGGCGGCCAAAACTGCCATGGTCCACGGTGAGGACTAGGTTGCAGCCACTTTCTGCATGATCTGATCCCCGTTCCGTGTTCCTAGAACCATAGGGATGCTGTAGGACATCATAGCTCGCCGGGAGATGCCTTGGACACGCGGGAACGCGTCCATGTCGAGCTCCCGAGCCGCCCCACCGGTGCCGACCCACCTGCAGCCATTTTCATGCGGGAAAACCTTGCCCGGCAGCTGCGCCACGTTCCCAGGAGCATGTAGGGCGAAACCGGAGCTCATTTGGTGGAGAAATGAGGGAGAACGAGCCATGCCAAGTTTCTGCTGGTGTGCACCGCGGGCTCTGGCGGGAGGTTGAAGAAGCATCTGACCCGTGGGCCCCACGCGTGACTGTGCTGTTTAAAATCAAACAGAGAGTTGTGCAAACTTGTAAAATGCATAACTTGGTGTAGGAAGCTCCAAAAATAGTGAGATAAATTTTGTTGGATTCCTTTAAGAGTGTACTATCCAGAGGTACAACCCAATTTGTATGAAACGAATTATTTAATTCTGGAAAATTCTTGGAATTTTTTCTGAAAAAGAATTATAGAGGGAGTTTGGTTTATCCAAAAATACCCAAATTTTGCCAGATTACTCTTTAGCATATGGTTGACCTTATAGCAAATTTTCAGCTCATTTGAAGATCATTTGAGTAGGAATTTGCTAAAAACAATCTGCTGTGTCATAAGAGTCCAGAAACATTTTCAGAAAATGTTTCCCACTTCAAAAATCTGTTCTGAGCAATCCATAGCTCCAAAAATCATAGGAAAATTTAGGCAAGCTCTATGGGACATACTTGGAATTGTAGATCACTTAGTTGGGCATGAAAATGCACATTACTACAGAATTAATTCTATTGAGTATAAATGCTTAAAGAATTGATCTGGGAGAACTACCCAAGTAAAAGGGCTGAATTTTGGACCAGATGACTCTCATGTGATCAAAAACTCACATGTAAATTATCAGCCCAAGATAAGTCCTGGAACTCCCTGTTCTTATTCTCCATACTTATGTATAAGGGAAAAATACATAAGAGATATTGTGAGAATTATTGGGGACACAATATGACTCCACATTAGCTGCAATTTGGCAAGCTAAATCCTTAGGTAGTATAGAACCTGCTGTAAAAGTTTTGAGGCCATTGGAGTTCTTGTTCTCCAGTTGCACTCAAGTCCTTTCAGCTTATCTATTATGTTCATTAGAGAAAAGGGTTAGTGTATAGCTAAGGGCCTTAAGGTCAAATTAGTTTAATTCTGTTCCTTGCACAACAGAGGCAAACCAAGCCATGCTTGGCTTTTCCACACAACCTCTGTTCTTAAGAAAGTAATTCTATAACTTCTTTCCATTACATTCCATGAAATATGTGCATATGCATCTCAATAGGAACCACAACGAAGGGGACTCAAAGGAGTGATTCATCAAAGTGGATCAAGCTCCGGAGAGTCAAGGGTGGATCTGCAAGGATACTAACTGCTTATATACGACTACCCTGCAAAACAGGCAAGCTCCGGTTTGCATTTAACAGCTGTTAAGTTTTTCTTTTGTATTCACTTTCGGTCATGATATGAACTGTGCATTAGGTCTAGTGTTTGATACTCCTCTTGCGTAGCCAAATGACCCATGGAGTATTGGGTAGGTGTCCTTCACCGTGTAGAACTGCCATGCTTAAGTACGGTTCGGTAGAAGTCGAGTGGTGAGATGCTACTCGCAGATTTAGGAACAACAGGGACATACGGGATTGGTTCGTAATTGAATTAGCAAGTTAAAGTTGAGACCGGAAGGTTGTAGGAGCAGCAGGACATAGGGGCCTGGGTGCTGTAGACCTGTCCGTGTCGGTCAAGGACCGATCCGTATGCGGCCCTGTTGAACAAGTTTGAGTTGTGTACCGGACTCATGCTGGCTATATGGGACCCAGTAAACCGATGTACCTCGGGAAGCTGTCGTTGGGACTTTTCGGGTCGCCTCAGGCGGACGGCCGGTGTGCAGTATGTGGGGAATATTCTCATGACATCTCACGTCGGAAGGTGCACCATGAGAGTAGCTACTGTACGGGGCGACTTGATCGATTCAGCGGGGGTGAAACGGGGGAAAGGCTGCCACGTACGACGTCAGTGATGGTTGTTGTAGGCAACGTCGAGTACGGGCGTACGTGTCGTGTAGTCCGGGTGTTATTGATTCGAATCACCGTCGCTCGCGGAATGGACCGAGCATACTTGTTCTCACAGTCGTGACGTAGTAAGAACTTGCATGAGAAAGGAACTAATCATATTGATGTGAAGTATTATTCTACCTTGTATTGGAGCTTGATGAATAGGCTAGTGCAAACTCGATTCTTTTATGCCATGAGCAATTTACATCGGGGGAAAGCGTTTCTTGTTTGATTGTGGACTCCCGATGTGGCGTGCCCAGGGTTACTTAAAATACTGCAATTAATACTGAAAGTAAGGATTCACTTTTAGGCGAGTTTACTTATGCTTCTGCCATCCTATGTTAGGTCCATAACCTCACTTAGAGTTTCATGTTTAGGGTGACGGTTAAGTCTTGCTGAGCGTTATGCTCACGGATGCTATCCGAGTTGTTTTGCAGGTAATTGACTCGCTGATTATGAGAAGGGATGCCGATGAGACTCGGGAACCTCCGAGTGTTTACTCAAAGAGCATCCTCGCCGCTGCAGATTGATCTTCGTGTTGCTAGTAAGAAACGTCCGCGGGCTGGACTGTTTCTTTGTTGCTAGTTTAGATATGAGTCGTGAGAGTGATAGTCTTCCGCTGTAGTTTACTCTGATATACTTATTTGTAAAATATTCTTGTACGCTTCCGCAAACTATTTATGTAATATGATGCATGTTCATCGACCCGTGTGCTGTTGGGTGCCGCATAACACGGCACCACCCGACGAGGTCCTGTGTCCCTCACACATGGTATCAGAGCTGCGTTGGGAACAGAGCACGGATTGAGCATCATATTATGTCAAAAACTTAGGATACGGTGAGATAACGGTACTAGGCCCACATAAGGACTACTATTAGCATATAATGAAGGTGGCAAGCTAACTTATTTGTTATGTCGGAAAATCGTGCATCTCGGGACGGTTTATGTCTTGGGGGGTGCACGTATGCGCTGTCCACCAGTGCGCACAAGCTGAAGGGTGGAGCCCCACGGGTGGCAGGTAACCCGACCCGCTTTAGTATCCTCTACGACTCTTCATGTCGTTTGGGGTATTCGAGCAACGTCTGTCCCAGGCGTGCGTGGTGCAATTTGGGAGACCCCGTCACGTGGTCAGTAACGTGAACACGTAGCTCAAGGCGTGTTTGGCTTGAGAACACCTGGGCGAGTGATGACGGCCGGGTGTACAAACTGTTATGAATACCGGGTTCGGTGTGCAGCCGAACCTGATGATTGAGTGTGTTTTATGTAGGTACTAACCACGAAAAACCTTAGTGCGTGTAGAACACGTTTGCGAGTGACCGTTTTAGTGCCACCTAAGGATACGTATATGCCGGCGTAATCCGGTTAGGTTTTTCTTTGGTGAGGCAACGTAGTACCGTCATATGTCTTACGGTGCATCGTCACCGTACTACACTAGATAGTATTCTTACCTATGAAGAAATCATTCATGACTAACTTTCAAACTAAAAATGGATGTGATAAAGCACATATTAGTTACTGAACTCTTCATTTGAACTAAGTTTCAGAGAAGAGAATTACTAGGCTTCTTTTGATCTCAAAAACAGAGTGCTCTGTTCTGGCAGAAGTTTTGCCGAACTTTAACAGAGCATAACTCTGATTAGTTTGACCCAATGGATGTGTTTGATACAGTTTTGGAAATTTTATTAAGTGCTCTACAACTTTTCTGTAGAACTCCAGAGCCAAATCCGACACCAACTTGGTTGAACGTCCAGATGAATGCAAACTGTTCAGGAAACAGAGCAGCTGCAGACTTCTCTGGATGTTGCTGTAAATTAGCCGTCACGGTCTGTAGAAAAATTTCTAAGGGTCATATGATACACCGTTGGAAAGGTTAGGAAATTTGCAACGATTTTGTAGTTCATAGTTTGTTCAGAATTGTACCCCAGTTGTATGTAAAACTGTGATGAAAACCGCCACATACAAAGGAGGTGCTGGCAAATTTTAGCCAGAAATTCTGTCAACTTTGAACAATCCTAACTTTTGTTCCAGAAATGATCTAGGGGCATGTGAGTACTCGTTGAAAATATACTAAAGTTAACTTCAACTTTGGTATTCAACTTGAGTTATGAAAATGCTAGTAACCGGATCAAATTCTGGGTTAAGTACTGAAAGGTCTGTTTTGTACCGGATGAGGGACTAGATATGTTGGCTTTAGAAGGATGTGTAAACATGAAATTTTGTTATGCTTTCATAAAGTTTTAGCATGTTCATGTTTTACATACTTTCACATACTGCTGAGATCATGTTTTGACTCCCCTCAAAAAAATTATCTTTGTGCAGTATGGTGCGTACTCATTCTCCGAGTAGGGTTGATAGTTCTCGTCAAGAAGATGATGACTCGACTCCACCACGGGCACCGCCATCAACGGTATGGGCGGATGTCATGGCTCAGATGGTCGAGTCAAGTCAAGAGAACACAAGACTACTCCAAGCCTTGGTACAACAGGGCTTACTCCAGCGTGCACAACAGGACGTTCCACCTCGGAACGCCTACTTGGATTTCTTGGCGACACAACCGCCGATCTTCACGGAAGCCCATGAACCAGTGGAAGCTGATCAGTGGCTTCGAGTTATGGAGTCCAAGTTTGGAGTGTTTGAGTGTGACGAGTATCAGAAGACATCATTTGCAGCTCAACAGCTCCATGGAGCCGCCGGAAATTGGTGGTTTGCTTATCTTGCCACCGTTCCGGGAGGTCATCAAGTGGAATGGACGGAATTTCGTGAAGCATTCCGGGCTCGTCACATTCCTATGGGTTTTATCAAGGCCCAGCAGCAGGAATTCAGAAACTTGAAGCAGGGGGACATGAGTGTCCTCGATTATGTCAGGCGATTCAATCTTCTAGCACAATACGCTCCTGCTTATGCAACGAGCGAAGCTGCAATGTGTGACTACTTTTTCTATGGCTTGAGTGCCATACTAAAAGAGAAGTTAGCTTTGTTCAATCAAGGCAGTTACACCGAGTTGATCAGTGCTGCTCTGCTGCAAGAACAAGCGACACTTGAGTGTCAAGCAGAGAAGAGGGACCGGGAGGATGTGCAAGAAGACACACCAATCGTTCCTCGTAAATACCGTGTGGTGTATCACACACCATCCGAGGAGATATGGCAAGCACCAGGGAGATCAACTCCGTACAGATTTCCTGCTCAAGAATCTTATCTTGAAGCAGCGCCAATTCCGCAGCAACAAATGATACCTGTTGCGTCATTGCTGCAGCCAAGTGCCTCAACTTCTCAACCACAAGTCAACGAAGAACCGGGGAAACCTCCGTGTTCTTATTGCCACCGTTTTGGGCATTTTAGGCAGGAATGCCGGGAGAAGTTGGTAAACACCAGACAGCCATCATCATCAGGTGGTATGCCGCCACCTGCTCCAGTCAACATAACAGCATTGCAATCCGGGAGTGTGCAACATCTTGCGATTGAGGATGTCCCGGAGGGAGCACCGGTGTTAGCGGGCATGTTTACTCTCAAGGACGTGCCCGTATTGGTACTTTTTGATTCAGGTGCAACCCACAATTTTATCAGCAAAACATGCGTGGATCAGCACCAATTATCCACCAATACTCCCACAACGAGTTTTCTCATACGTTCACCGGGAGGAAATATCTCTGCCAATCAGATTGTGTCCCGAGCAGCTTTGTGTTTGGGCGGAAAAATATACCCAACATCGCTGATTATGTTGGATAGGCAGAAGATAGACATTATATTGGGGATGTCTTGGTTAAATCGTCACGGTGCCGTTCTCAATATCGGTAACCGGACTGTCCAGATTGACTCGCCGATTCACGGACAGCACACGCTGTTTTTAGACAGCGAGGATCCAGATATGGTAGAGGCCTACCACACGGAAGCGCTGAAGCTTGAAGATATTCCGGTGGTACGTGATTATCCCGACGTATTTCCCGATGACTTACCGGGCATGCCGCCCGAACGGGACGTCGAGTTCAAAATTGAACTGGCGCCAGGAACGACGCCTATTTCACGAAGGCCTTACAAGATGGCACCTAACGAGCTAGCAGAGTTGAAAGAGCAACTGAATGAACTTATGAGCAAGGGTTTCATACGACCAAGTTCTTCACCTTGGGGTTGCTCAGCGCTGTTCGTTAAGAAGAAGGACGAAACACTACGGCTATGTGTTGATTACCGTCCTCTCAATGCTGTCACAATAAAGAACAAGTATCCTTTGCCCCGCATTGACATCCTGTTTGATCAACTTGTGGGTGCAAAGGTATTTTCGAAGATGGATCTTCGGTCGGGCTATCATCAAATCAAGATCCGGCCGGAGGACATACCGAAGACAGCTTTCTCGACGAGATACGGACTCTACGAGTATCTCGTCATGTCATTTGGATTAACCAACGCTCCGGCACACTTCATGTATTTGATGAATTCTGTGTTCATGCCGGAGTTAGACAAGTTCGTCGTGGTATTCATCGACGACATTTTGGTTTACTCCAAATCTAAAGAAGAGCACGCTGAACATCTGCGTATTGTGCTACAACGGTTGCGGGAGCACCAATTGTATGCCAAGTTCAGCAAGTGCGAATTTTGGATTGATCGAGTGCCTTTCCTAGGCCATATCATTTCAGCAGAGGGCATTGCCGTGGACCCCAGCAAAATTGAACAAGTGCTGAAGTGGGAATCTCCCAAGTCAGTCCACGAGGTCCGAAGTTTCCTAGGTTTAGCAGGGTATTATCGGAGGTTCATTCCGAGCTTCTCAAAAATTGCTAAACCAATGACGGAGCTGCTGAAGAAGGGCACTAAATACATGTGGAATGCAGCATGTGAAGCCGCATTCAAAACTTTGGTGAAACATCTCACAACGGCTCCAGTTCTTGCTCAGCCGGACACGACGAAGCCATTTGATGTATACTGCGATGCATCCGGCATCGGTCTCGGCTGTGTTCTGATGCAAGAAGGGCGTGTAGTCGCCTATGGGTCTCGTCAATTGCGAAACCACGAGCAGCATTATCCAACTCACGATCTTGAGCTTGCTGCAGTGGTGTTGGCATTGAAGATGTGGAGGCATTACCTACTGGGTAATCTTGTTCACCTCTACACCGACCATAAAAGCCTGAAGTACATCTTCACGCAGAAGGAGCTGAATATGAGACAACGGAGATGGTTGGAGCTCATAAAAGATTATGAAATTGAGATCCACTATCACCCGGGAAAAGCCAACGTGGTTGCCGACGCGCTTAGTCGGAAAGCCCACGTTCACAACTTAGCGGTTGCTGAGTTGGAAGATGAAGAACCAAGCCTCCGTGTCATTCCGTATGGCGCACTTTATAATCTCGCGCTCATTCCAACAATCCGTGAAGAGATTGTTGAGGCTCAAAGAAGAGACAGAGGTATGTCTCACATACGGAGAAGACTGGACAACGGAGAGGTGAAATGTTTCCGGAAGGATGAGAACGGTACGATATGGTTTAACGACCGTATAGTGGTACCGCGTAATATGAAACTCCGGAGGAAGATCTTGGATGAAGCCCACCTGTCTAAGTTTTCCATTCATCCCGGAAGTAACAAGATGTACCAAGATTTGAAACAGAAATTTTGGTGGACGAGGATGAAGAGGGAGGTTGCTAAATACGTATCCGAATGCGATACGTGTAGACGGGTCAAGGCTGATCATATGCGGAAAGCCGGACCGCTACAACCTTTGAAGATACCGGCATGGAAATGGGAGGATGTGAGTATGGACTTCATCGTCGGATTACCGCTCACATCCAAGAAGCATGACTCGATATGGGTGATCGTCGACCGGTTGACGAAATCAGCTCATTTCATACCGGTGAACACTCATTATCGAGCAAGGCAATATGCGGAGTTATTCATCTCCAGAATTATTTGCTCACATGGTGTCCCAAAGACCATCGTTTCAGATCGAGGTGCGTTGTTCGTTGCTCGGTTTTGGGAGCAGCTGCATGCCTCGTTGGGCACTAAGCTGATTAGGAGCTCCGCATATCACCCTCAAACCGATGGACAAACTGAGAGAGTGAATCAAGTACTTGAGGATATGTTGAGAGCGTGTGCCATCCACCACGGTAGGAATTGGGACGATCACCTACCGCTGGCGGAGTTTTCATACAACAACGGTTATCAAGCGAGTATTAAAATGGCACCGTATGAAGCTCTCTATGGCCGGAAGTGTCGCACACCACTGAATTGGTGTGAGTCCGGCGAAAGAGTTCTGTTTGGGATTGATCTTGTCAACGAAGCCGAAGACCGAGTTCGGTTGATACAAGAGAACTTAAAGGCTGCCCAATCCCGACAGAAGAGCTACGCCGATCAAAGGCGTAGGCCATTACATTTTGACGTCGGAGAACACGTTTATCTTCGTGTATCCCCGATGAAGGGAATTCACCGGTTCGGTGTAAAGGGGAAGCTCGCTCCCCGTTTTATTGGTCCTTTTGCTATCACGGAGAAGTGCGGACCCGTAGCCTACCGGCTGGAGTTACCAGCAAGTCTAGCGGGTATTCATGATGTATTTCATGTATCACAGCTGCGGAAGTGCCTCAAATTCACCGCTGCTGTTCGCACTGAGGACATCGACGAATTGAAACCGGACTTGACCTACACCGAGCGACCGGTCCAGATTTTGGATGAAAAGACCCGGGTAACCCGGAACCGGACGATCAAATTTTTCAAGGTGCTGTGGAGTAATCACACCACGGAAGAGGCGACGTGGGAAAGTGAAGATTACCTCCGCACCAACTATCCGGAATTTTTAGCTTTGTACAGTTTGTAATTACCTCTCCCGTCTCGTTCCTGTTTTGTAATCTCGGGACGAGATTCTTTTAAGGGGGGAGGAATGTAAAAGTCCCAAAAATGTGTATGAATAAAAAAAAAACTATGGTTTGAGTTCATATGTGTGGCAATGACAGGAAAAATGGGACTTGCTAAAACTTTTCTTCATGCAAAGTAATACATGGATGAACATCCAACATGAGGTTCACCTTTTTATTTAAAAATGTTGAACCAATAAGGAGTTAAATACCTCTTTGCATGTAAGTTTAAAATTCAGATTTGAAATTCAAAGTTCACACATATGGTGACCCAAAAACTTTGAATTAACATGCAGCCATATAGTTGAGTTTTTAGGGAAAAGGTTATCACCAACTTTTCAATTGTAGGGTGGGCTCAAAAAGGAGTTAAAGAGGAGAATTTGCAAACTTAAACCAAATTCAGGTTTAGTCTTGCAAATTCAAACTGAATTTGAAGAATTCAAATTCTAGCCCACCTTTTTAAATTTTAGCATTCTGGGGATGGCAAAGATCAGCTTGAACAGATATTTGGGAGGTACATGTGGAGTGGGACCCACATGTCATTGAGCTAAAGGAGGAAACTTAATCACTAAGTTTTGCTCTCGGTGGGGACTTTTCCCGAGCAGCTCGCGAGCGCCACCGAGCAGCTTGCCGGTGACAGCTCCTGCTGCCGGTCTCCACGCGTTGGCGCCCCAGGGTGGGTTCTCACCGCTTCAGCAACGTTATCTCCCCCTCCTCGGACCAAGCCAACAGCAGTTGCTCCTCTCCTCACGATCAGCAGGGCGCTGTTTTTCCTTCACCGGCGCTGCTCCATTGCCCCTGTCTCCCGGCCAGTCCAGCGCCTCTCCGGCAGGCTCAAGAAGTCACAGAGGTGCGCCAGGAGGTACTTATCATCATCCCGTCGTCCTCTTGCCCTCCCCCGACGCCGGCTCGCCGGAATTCCAGTTTTGGCACCGGTGCACGTGTAGAACAGCATGTGTGTAATTCGGGAAATTCTCCCAAACCGATTGATCACACCTCCCACAATTCAAACCACAGCAACTAGATGCCCTAGCGCCCTCCCACGCCGAAAACCAAAGGAAACCGACCCTCCTGTGCCCCGGGCGACGAGAAATCGTCGCCGGCGGCCAAAACTGCCATGGTCCACGGTGAGGACTAGGTTGCAGCCACTTTCTGCATGATCTGATCCCCGTTCCGTGTTCCTAGAACCATAGGGATGCTGTAGGACATCATAGCTCGCCGGGAGATGCCTTGGACACGCGGGAACGCGTCCATGTCGAGCTCCCGAGCCGCCCCACCGGTGCCGACCCACCTGCAGCCATTTTCATGCGGGAAAACCTTGCCCGGCAGCTGCGCCACGTTCCCAGGAGCATGTAGGGCGAAACCGGAGCTCATTTGGTGGAGAAATGAGGGAGAACGAGCCATGCCAAGTTTCTGCTGGTGTGCACCGCGGGCTCTGGCGGGAGGTTGAAGAAGCATCTGACCCGTGGGCCCCACGCGTGACTGTGCTGTTTAAAATCAAACAGAGAGTTGTGCAAACTTGTAAAATGCATAACTTGGTGTAGGAAGCTCCAAAAATAGTGAGATAAATTTTGTTGGATTCCTTTAAGAGTGTACTATCCAGAGGTACAACCCAATTTGTATGAAACGAATTATTTAATTCTGGAAAATTCTTGGAATTTTTTCTGAAAAAGAATTATAGAGGGAGTTTGGTTTATCCAAAAATACCCAAATTTTGCCAGATTACTCTTTAGCATATGGTTGACCTTATAGCAAATTTTCAGCTCATTTGAAGATCATTTGAGTAGGAATTTGCTAAAAACAATCTGCTGTGTCATAAGAGTCCAGAAACATTTTCAGAAAATGTTTCCCACTTCAAAAATCTGTTCTGAGCAATCCATAGCTCCAAAAATCATAGGAAAATTTAGGCAAGCTCTATGGGACATACTTGGAATTGTAGATCACTTAGTTGGGCATGAAAATGCACATTACTACAGAATTAATTCTATTGAGTATAAATGCTTAAAGAATTGATCTGGGAGAACTACCCAAGTAAAAGGGCTGAATTTTGGACCAGATGACTCTCATGTGATCAAAAACTCACATGTAAATTATCAGCCCAAGATAAGTCCTGGAACTCCCTGTTCTTATTCTCCATACTTATGTATAAGGGAAAAATACATAAGAGATATTGTGAGAATTATTGGGGACACAATATGACTCCACATTAGCTGCAATTTGGCAAGCTAAATCCTTAGGTAGTATAGAACCTGCTGTAAAAGTTTTGAGGCCATTGGAGTTCTTGTTCTCCAGTTGCACTCAAGTCCTTTCAGCTTATCTATTATGTTCATTAGAGAAAAGGGTTAGTGTATAGCTAAGGGCCTTAAGGTCAAATTAGTTTAATTCTGTTCCTTGCACAACAGAGGCAAACCAAGCCATGCTTGGCTTTTCCACACAACCTCTGTTCTTAAGAAAGTAATTCTATAACTTCTTTCCATTACATTCCATGAAATATGTGCATATGCATCTCAATAGGAACCACAACGAAGGGGACTCAAAGGAGTGATTCATCAAAGTGGATCAAGCTCCGGAGAGTCAAGGGTGGATCTGCAAGGATACTAACTGCTTATATACGACTACCCTGCAAAACAGGCAAGCTCCGGTTTGCATTTAACAGCTGTTAAGTTTTTCTTTTGTATTCACTTTCGGTCATGATATGAACTGTGCATTAGGTCTAGTGTTTGATACTCCTCTTGCGTAGCCAAATGACCCATGGAGTATTGGGTAGGTGTCCTTCACCGTGTAGAACTGCCATGCTTAAGTACGGTTCGGTAGAAGTCGAGTGGTGAGATGCTACTCGCAGATTTAGGAACAACAGGGACATACGGGATTGGTTCGTAATTGAATTAGCAAGTTAAAGTTGAGACCGGAAGGTTGTAGGAGCAGCAGGACATAGGGGCCTGGGTGCTGTAGACCTGTCCGTGTCGGTCAAGGACCGATCCGTATGCGGCCCTGTTGAACAAGTTTGAGTTGTGTACCGGACTCATGCTGGCTATATGGGACCCAGTAAACCGATGTACCTCGGGAAGCTGTCGTTGGGACTTTTCGGGTCGCCTCAGGCGGACGGCCGGTGTGCAGTATGTGGGGAATATTCTCATGACATCTCACGTCGGAAGGTGCACCATGAGAGTAGCTACTGTACGGGGCGACTTGATCGATTCAGCGGGGGTGAAACGGGGGAAAGGCTGCCACGTACGACGTCAGTGATGGTTGTTGTAGGCAACGTCGAGTACGGGCGTACGTGTCGTGTAGTCCGGGTGTTATTGATTCGAATCACCGTCGCTCGCGGAATGGACCGAGCATACTTGTTCTCACAGTCGTGACGTAGTAAGAACTTGCATGAGAAAGGAACTAATCATATTGATGTGAAGTATTATTCTACCTTGTATTGGAGCTTGATGAATAGGCTAGTGCAAACTCGATTCTTTTATGCCATGAGCAATTTACATCGGGGGAAAGCGTTTCTTGTTTGATTGTGGACTCCCGATGTGGCGTGCCCAGGGTTACTTAAAATACTGCAATTAATACTGAAAGTAAGGATTCACTTTTAGGCGAGTTTACTTATGCTTCTGCCATCCTATGTTAGGTCCATAACCTCACTTAGAGTTTCATGTTTAGGGTGACGGTTAAGTCTTGCTGAGCGTTATGCTCACGGATGCTATCCGAGTTGTTTTGCAGGTAATTGACTCGCTGATTATGAGAAGGGATGCCGATGAGACTCGGGAACCTCCGAGTGTTTACTCAAAGAGCATCCTCGCCGCTGCAGATTGATCTTCGTGTTGCTAGTAAGAAACGTCCGCGGGCTGGACTGTTTCTTTGTTGCTAGTTTAGATATGAGTCGTGAGAGTGATAGTCTTCCGCTGTAGTTTACTCTGATATACTTATTTGTAAAATATTCTTGTACGCTTCCGCAAACTATTTATGTAATATGATGCATGTTCATCGACCCGTGTGCTGTTGGGTGCCGCATAACACGGCACCACCCGACGAGGTCCTGTGTCCCTCACATGTACCCTCTGGGTGCTGAGTAGGGTACCACAGCACGGCTCGTCTGCCCTGCGGGTGGCTGCATCAGTCGTGGGCGTGTGTTGCTACCCGAGGCTTGGTGTGACCATCCCGCCTTCCTCTTGTTTTCATTTTCCAAAGTCTTCAGCTTCCTCTCCACAACAAATGCTCTGTCTACCTTTATTTGGAAGCTTTCATACTCGTTGGAGGACATTGCACACTGCATTTCCGCAGTAAGTCCTTCCACAAAGCAGTCCTGTTTCTGCTCATCAGTTTCGATGTCCCGTGGTGCATAACGGGATAGTTGGGTGAACTTAGTGAGGTATTCCCTCACAGTCATGTTTCCTTGCTGCAATCCCAAGAACTCCTTCCTCTTGTTTTCGAGTTCACCCCTTGGTATGTAATGGTTGCGGAAATTACGCTTGAACTCTTCCCAAGTGATGTTCTCGGGGTCATGATGGGCTGCTACGTAAGCGGTCCACCAATCAGCAGCAGGTCCATGCAATTGGTGAGAGGCAAACAGCACCCTCTCATACCCTTGGCATTGTATGATCCTCATCTTGCTCTCAATGGTCTTTAGCCAGTCATCTGCCTCCAGAGGTTCAGCAGCACTTGCAAACTTTGGAGGTTGAGTACCTAGAAACTCACTCAACCTTAGTTGGCGTGGTGCAGCTTGTGGGGGTGGAGCTTGGTGCAAGTTGGCCACCACTTGAGCTAGGCTCTGGATGAGCTGATTCTGATTTTCAAGCATCTGGTGGATAGGATCAGCTCCTTCACGGTGACCACCCCTGTCTTGTCCTCCTGAAAGATGAGGGTTGCCGGCCTCATTGTTGTTGTTGGCGGGGTTGGCACCACGACCCTTTCCTCTTCCGGCCATCTATCATGATCAACCAAATGTCAATTTAAAGCATTACGTATTAACTTCCCAATTTGCTTGTTTAAACTTAAACTTTTGAGGCCTTATTATATTAACATTTTCTGAGGGTTTCATGTCTCACGCGAAAATAAATGCACTCTTAATTCATAGGGGTTCACACATCAAAGCAAAGCAACCTAAAGACGAGGTTGTGGACAAATGCTCATGGCTTCCACAACTCATGTCACACACCAAACATTAACACACAATTAACTAAGGTATTGACTCAACTACTCGATAACCTGCTGAACTAAGGGAAAGGACTCTATATGACTCGTATCACTGAGCTGGCTCCTCGGGATCTTCCTCATTATTGCGGCTGCCCTCTGACCCCGCTTTGGGTGGGGAAGCATCTGGTGGAGAAGTGCGGCGACGCCTGCTCGCCCGGCGGTTTGGGGAGTCAGGAGTCCATGTGTCATTCACGGTGACACACAATTCATTCCCATCTCCTCTTTCTCTTGCCCTCAAGCTGGCTCGAAGCAACGCCTCAGTCTCCTTCAGGGTTTCACGAACATCCTAAAGCTCCTGCTGACACTCCTGCAGTCGAGTGCTGAGCATAGCAGCATCATCCAAGCATAGGTCCATGTGCTCATGGGAAGTCCCCTGCTGCACGGGCGGGTACTTGTACTCCGCTGTACCACTCTCACACTGGAGGACATACATGTACTCAGTCCTGTCCAGGTGGCGACGGTTGATGTGACTCTGGCAGGTGATGGCCTCCCAGGTGACATCCTTCTCAGCATCGACCTGTGTCGCCCTACAAGCTGGAGAGCGGTGGATCTTGAGCAGCTGATTTTCATGGATAATCCTCATTTCTAAACTCCATTCTTCCCGCTTCTCACGGATGGTCCGGGTGGAGCTGTAGTGTATGATTAGCTTGCCCGTATTACCGGCGGCGTGGAGCATACACCGAAGACGGTGCAACAAGCCTCCTACTGCCAATCCGTAGGAGTGGTACGTCACCGAACGGTTCTCCTCTCTCAAGGCAAGGGCAACTACAGGAACTCTCCCTCCGGTGGACTTGCAGGCGGTGCGGATCAAGCGAACCATCTAAAATATAAAGCATTTAAAATTAAGTTAGATAAGAGTTAAACAAAAATTGTATTTTGAATAAAAGTTGGGGTAAGATGAATAAAGTGACCCCATTAAATAACACCTTCAACCCAAACCTTTGTAAAATAGTTTTTAAGAAAATAGGGTCCTTAAATACGTCCATTTCTACCTAGGTCCATGTTCGTACGGGCAACCTTGGCTCTGATACCACTTCTGTCACACCCGGTTTCTCCGAAGAACAACCGAGTGAATATCACATGTATGCCAGGATCATTTTCTCATACATGTGATGATAAATAGTGAAGCATCATTTGTTACAAGCCAGGTGTCGAATATAAATAAGTCTTACATAGCATACGTCCCGATGGACGATAATAAGTTCATAATATGTAATAAAACAGCAGTGGAATATAAATCTTGTGGGTTCCGTCACAGGCGTTGCACCGGGGACTCCGTGAATCTAGAATCCTTCCTCGGGACCAAAGTCTTGGTCATTAAACACCACGTCATTCTCTTGACCTGAGCAGCAATATAAACCAACATAACAGCAAGTTTGAGTACCGTGGGTACTCAGCAAGTGTGGGAAAGTTATGTCATGCATGGCTAGAGCAATGAGAGGTTGAACTCATGGTTAAAGAACTACGCAATTAATACCTATCACCTTAGCTTATTAAGCACCTACATTACTACATAGGTGAAATGGTCCCAATCTCCCAACCCATCATCAAAATCAAATAACCATAACATCATTTCCAATGTTAAGCTCCCCGCTTAACATCCACAACTTCCAAAGTCATCATCCTCTAATCATGAATAAGTCCAAGCCGCTCTTGACCATGAGCAGGGCTGTCATGACAGTTTTGACTCTGCAGGGTTTGTACCACTGTACCCACATGTAGTGATTTGATCCCCCGTTGCCGGGTGGACTAAAAGAACCTCCATTATGCCAGTGGCCGCAAACCACATTCACATTTCCCAGGTGTGTAGCCAGGAGATCACTACGAGGCCTTTACAAAGGGATTCTCGACGAGCATGGGCCCACTGAGGTTTCACCCCTAACAGCATACAAGAGGCTCCAAGCCCGCTGCAGTGGCCCCCTCTTGAGCCTTGCGGTTCATATGGTAGTCCAGCTAACACCTATCCGCCGCACCATCCAACACACCCATACTAGCCGGGGATACACCTAATTAATTGGCCAAGCTGCCCCATCTCAGCATGTGGTTGGCACGGTAAAGCCAGGTTACATGCTCCATGAACCGGTCCTTAGGATCCAGGCAAGTACTAAACACAAACCCGAGTCTCGTGCACCCAGCACCAACCAAATCATCCAACTTGCCTCGATCCCTACCTCTACATAACTCATAATATCTCATTCAAGAGTAAGATAAATAAATTGATGATCTCATATCCCAATTATCCCATTCTAAGCATGGCTAAGCATAAGCATATAAATAAATGACATGATAAAATAAATCCCAACCCAAGCTACAAGGAAACAAGGTAATGCAATTCTAGGGAAACTTCCTAGCATGGGTTTCATATTTCAATTGACAATGAAAATAATTCTATCTACACATCCTAGTATAGGATCAAAGTGGTCAAGGACACTTGCCTTCTTCCTGCTGCTCTGGGAATGGAAAGTCTTGGTCTTGGAAGGGGAGAACTTGCTCTGGGGCAGGTTCTACTCATGCCAATACACATAGCAAAAGAAAACAACAATCCATAAGACATAGTTCACACTTTCACTTCATACAAACCACACATACATACCTATGAAAGTCATTCACATTTCTAAGTGTTGTGGTTACTCTACATGTGTTGATTTTTGGCCTACATGCACTTTTAAACATATGTATATGATTCCTAACTTTTGTATTCAGATTTCTGTTTGCACACTATATATGAATTTCCAATTTAAACAAATTCTTTATATTCAATTAATACACTCTTTAGCTACCAAGTTTGCATGGAAGGTAATTTCCTACTCCAAATGGGTTTTCAGATCTTCTACCAAATCCTAAACTGAAGTCTTTGGATTTGGAGACTTCATTTATCATTTTCTAATCATGCATACCTATTTTCCTATATTTTCCAGATTTATTTTCTAAGCTTAAAGTGAGTTTTAAATCTTAAATAGTAGGACTTATCATCTAAACAGAATAGGTTCTGATCTAAAATATTAAATAATATACTTTTGAACTTCTCCTCTGATGTGAACTAATTTAAATTTATTTTATCAGTTTTCAGAATTATTTCCTAGCCTAAAAATGTGTTTCTATAACTAATAAATATGAAGAACAATTAGACAGATTCATTTCAGCCAAAAATCTATTTTTAACTCATTATAAAGTTTTCCAATTGCTAGGAGAGTTTAAATTTGAATTTATACATGTGTTTTCCTTATCTTTTAAATTTAAATCCTAGTCACATATTCAAATTTATGAATTTAATATCATATAAGGTCAAAAAAATAAATCCACCCTACTGCAGGGTCTAATTTGCTATTTCATAAATTTCCAGGGGTCTAACTACACATAACAGAGGGGTTTTCCTATTTTTTATTAAGTCCAGGGGCTAAAACTGATTTTTAAATGAATTTACACAAATTTCTGAAGTTCTAGGGGCTAGATCAGAAGTTTCCGGGGCTAGCTCGTGTTTTCCGAGATCCCCAGGGGGTAGCGCGTAAGAATCCCGGCCTTTATAACGTGGGGCTGACGTGGACCGTCCGATTTAAAATAGACGGCTCAGATTAGATCGCCGAACCGGTACGCGCGGGTTTTAATTCTACCGTGCGATTTAAAATAGACGACCCTCAAGCGGCCACGTCGCCCTGGCCGTACCGCACGCGCGGCGGCGGGGGGTGGCGATCTCGCCGGCGCAGCCTTGGCTTTTGCCGCTACACGTTAGAACTCGCATCTTTTTGCATGGATCAGCTGCGGAGGGGTAGGGGATGCTCACCGAGGGGTTTTCCAGCACTCGGAGGCCCTGGGAGTCGATCGGCGGCGAGCTTCAACGGTGACGATCTTCGGTGCACGTCGGGGGGGCCGTTGGGGCACAAGATACGTCGTTTCCTTCACCTGCAGGGCTCCTCGGCGGCGGTGGAACGTGACCAGCATGTTAGATCAGGGAATTTGAGCAAGGATAGAAAGATATCGGCTGTAGAGACTTCGGTTCTCACCGGAGAGAAGAACGGCCGATGGGGGGGGACAGGGCGATGTCGACGTTTATATAGGCGAGGGAGGGCGGCGGTCTATTGAGATCGAGTTGGGGGCGTCCGGGACCGGAATTCAGGCTAGGGGCCCGAGTTTCCGGAGGTGGTTTGGATTCGGGTGCGAGAAGAGTCCCGGGGTCGGACGGGCGCGCGGGAGGTGAGAGATGAACCGCGGGCCCCGCGTGTCAGTGAGAGGAAGAAAGGGGCGCGGGTTTGGGGCTGGTGCAGGGAGATTGGGCCGGCTGGTGGATTTCGGCCCACTGGCCGGTGGGGTTTTTCTTTTTCTTTTTCCTTTTCTTTTCTTTTCTGTTTTGATTTGAATTTGAATTCCAATTTGAATTTGAATTTCTGCACCACATGCAATACGTCCAAAAATTTTTAAATTCCCCTCTTTAACAGGTCTTGGGGTGTTACAGGTGGTTTACTTGCCGTAGATCTAAGGACCGGTACATGCGAGCACATGCCAGGATAACAGTGCCACCACAAGGCCAAGTATGGGTGCGGCTTAGCTGAGTAATTAGGTAAGTTGCTAGATTGTTATGGACCGTGGAAGACGTGGGGAATGGGAGTCGAGTGAGGACTGCCCTGGGAACTGCATGGCACAAGAGGGGGCCTGTGGGTGGGATAATTGGAGATTCTAGCCTGCCGGTGAAACCTTAGTGAGTCCATACATCTAGTAGCCCCTTTGTAAAGGCTATTTTGTGATCTCTTGGCCATACACCGACGGTTGTGTACTGGTATAATGGAGGTTCTGCAGTCGCCGACGGGTGACGAAATCACAAACTTATGGGTAAAGAGGTGCAAACTCTGCAAAGTCTAAAACTATCATGATAGCCGAGCTTACGGTCACGAGCGCCTGGCCAACTTCCATGATTAGTTGGGATGGTGATTGGATATGGTTATTGGTTATGGTTTTGGATGGTTTGGTTTTTGGGACTGTTTAGTCCGGGTGATAAGATGAGTTGCATGACTGTTGAGTCATGGCAACGAGATTAGTCTCAGTGGGAGACGATGTTGTTTATTAGATGAAATGGTAGCGAATACGAGATGGTATTCGTGAGATGGTAGCGAATACGAGGAGGTATTCGTGAGCAAGAATGAGGTTGATTGATGTCTGGTTGTGACATGGAAGGTAATGAACAATGGATGTATGATCAGTATTTTAATACATGTTGGGATTACATTCACTTAAAGATAAGTTGCTGTTTTATCGTGGTTTTTGATAAATAACTTTGCTTTATGTAATGAGCCTTTTTATACCTACCTTGTTATGAGCTACATATCATATTTTCCCGCACTTGCTGAGCACATCATTGTACTCAAACTTGCATTATTTCATCATCAGCAACAGGAGAACATTATTATGAAGACCAAGTGGAGCATTAGGCGTGTAAATCTGTCCTCAACCATGCCTGTGGATGGAGTAGAGATGGAGCCGCTACTGCTTAGAATTGCTTCCGCATTAGTTAGAAGATTTCCGCTGTTAGATTAAGACTTCTGCTGTGAGCATGAGTCCAAGACTCATAAGATATTGTAATAAACTTTGTTATTCATGGTTATATATATATATATATATATTCTGAATTCGGTTTATGGAAAATATGTGTACGTGTGATGAACATTCTGGGCACACATATGCATCAGTTCTCGGTTCCGTGGTTTTCCACAGAATTGAGGGCGTCACACCTCTGTGGAGAGGGCGAGGGCCGGCATCGAAGCTCAGGCCCACGGAGGGCGTGAGGTCTGGTGGTCACCGGAGCTAAGCCTCAAGGAGAGGGTGAGGTCCGGCTTCGGAGCTCGCCTCTGAGGAGAGGGCGAGGGCCGGCATCGGAGCTCAGCCTCTGAGAAGAGGGGAGGCCCGGGAGGTCATCAGAGCTCAGCCCCTGAGAAGAGGGAAGGTCCGGAAGGTCATCGGAGCTCAGCCTCTAAGAAGAGTGGAGGTCCGGAAGGTCATCGGAGCTCAGCCTCTGAGAAGAGGGGAGGTCCGGCATCAGAGTTCACCCCTATGGAGGGGGTGATGTGCGTCTTCGGAGCTTAGCCCAGTGTAGGGCGCAAGGTCCGGCTTCGGTGTTCACCCCTGTGGAGGGGGTGGTGACCGGCTTTGGAGGTCACCCCTGCAATAGGGGTGTCGTCCGGTATCAGACCTCTGCCCAGTGTAGGGCGCAAGGTCCAGCTTCGGTGTTCACCCCGGGGGGGTGGCGACCGGCTTCGGAGATCGCCCCTGCGATAGGGGTGTCATCCGACATCGGACCTCTGCCCAGTGTAGGGCGCAAGGTCTGGCTTCGGTGTTTACCCCTAGGGGTGGTGACCGGCTTCGGAGATCGCCCCTGCGATAGGGGTATTGTCCGGCATCGGACCTCTGCCCAGTGTAGGGCGCAAGGTCCGGCTTCGGTGTTCACCCCGGGGGGTGGCGACCGCTTCGGAGATTGCCCCTGCGATAGGGGTGTCGTCCGGCATCGGACCTCTGCCTAGTGTAGGGCGCAAGGTCTAGCTTCGGTGTTCACCCCGGGGGGTGGCGACTGGCTTCAGAGATCGCCCCTGCGATAGGGGTGTCGTCCTGCATTAGACCTCTGCCCAGTGTAGGGCACAAGGTGCGGCTTCGATGTTCACCCTGGGGTTGGCGACCGGCTTCGGAGATCGCCCCTGCAATTGGGGTGTCGTCCGTCATCGGACCTCTGCCCAGTGTAGGGCGCAAGGTCTGGCTTCGGTGTTCACCCCGGGGGCTGGCGACCGGCTTCGGAGATCGCCCCTATGATAGGGGTGTCGTCCGCGCATCGGACCTCTGCCCAGTGTAGGGAACAAGGTCCGGCTTTGGTGTTCACCCCGGGGGGTGGCGACCGGCTTCGGAGATCGCCACTGCGATAGGGGTGTCTTTCGGCATCGGACCTCTGCCCAGTGTAGGGCACAAGGTCCAGCTTCGGTGTTCACCTTGGGGGGTGGTGACCGGCTTCGGAGATCACCCCTGTGACAGGGGTGTGGTCCGGCATCGGACCTCTGCCCAATGTAGGGCGCAAGGTCCGGCTTCGGTGTTCACCCTGGGGGGTGGCGACCGGCTTCAGAGATCGCCCCTGTGATAGGGGTGTCGTCCGGCATCGGATCTCTGCCCAGTGTAGGGCGAAAGGTTCGGCTTCGGTGTTCACCCCGGGGGTGGCGACCGGCTTCGGAGATCGCCCCTGCGATAGGGGTGTCGTCCGGCATCGGACCTCTGCCCAGTGTAGGGCGAAAGGTCCGGCTTCGGTGTTCACCCCGGGGGTGGCGACTGGCTTCGGAGATCGCCCCTGTGATAGGGGTGTCGTCCGGCATCGGACCTCTGCCCAGTGTAGGGCGCAAGGTCCGGCTTCGGTGTTCACCCCGGGGGGTGGTGACCGGCTTCGGAGACCGCCCCTGCGATAGGGGTGTCGTCCGGCATTGGTGCTCTGCCCAGTGTAGGGTGCAAGGTTCGGAGGTCATCGGAGCTCGCGTCTAAGAAGAGGGGATGAGGTCCGGCTTCGGAGCTCACCCCCGCTGAGGGGGTGAGGTCCGGTACTGCTTAGAGGTCCTCCTGCTCTAAGTCTTATTTGGCTTATAGTCCCGGGCCAGTGTACGAGGATCAGGGCAATCCAGTGCCTTTGGTCTGGAAGGTCTGGCTCCTGCCGTAGTTAGGGTGTAACCTTCCGGTCCCTAGTACTCAGACCGTAGCGCAGGGGAGGCAGAGTGCGCATGTTTTGGGTACAGTACCGGGCAAAGCAAGGCTCCTGGACCTCCCGCTTTGGCGTAGGTCTTTTCCTGGAGGAGACCAACTGGCGTCACAGTGCCCTAACTAGGGGAGGTCCGAGAGGCTCCCAGGCATCGGCAGGTACCCTAAACGCTACCGCACTCGGTAGGATAGCAAATGTCGACTAGGCATGAGAACAAGGAAGGGGAGCCGAGTGTATGGAGGGCGTACACTATCTAGAGCTCAGGGAGGTGATCATATAAATTAATGCGTAATTTAAATGTACACCTGAGTAAGTCTGGTAGGACTTACTGAGGTAGGGCCGGAGCGCCTGCCTCGTGCTCCCATGCACGGGCCGGCGGTGGTAGCGCTGGGGCTCCCGTCGGTTCCATGCGATCCGGAGCGTTGCTTGCCATCTTGCCTCGACGATGAGGTAGATGTCCTCACGTAGAGCGGGTCATGCGTGGCTTCGTCGTACGCTCGAACACGGGGGGACCCCCATTGCAATCTCAGGGGGAAGCATGGCTTCGGCCCGCATACCATGTAGAAGGGTAATTCCCGTGACCCGGCCCTGGGAAGTCCGGCTGGCCCCCGACATAGAGGAGCTGGTATCCCCCAACGGATCTCGGTGCAGCGTCTGCACCGGTTGTGTGGGTCTGCTCGACGTGAACCTGACACGCCTTACATCTCCTAACCGTCTTGACGGCGTCCAGGTGGCTCTCGGTCGGTAGGAGCCATGTCGGATGGCTTAACCGACTAGCATGTGGGAAGATGAGCTTCCCGGTACCCGCCTCCGTGGATTGATGCGAGCGGGTCGCAGCCTTCCTCCTGGGTTATGCACCGCAATAGGATGCCGTGGTGTCACGCTAGTAAAGATACTAGTGCGTAGCACTTAGCCATCCGCACAATCCGTTTAGCGGATGCACGTTCAAAAGGAAGGGTGTTGTCTTTCAAGAAGTCTCGGACCTCCGTGGTCCATGTATCGGGGCTACTTGAGCTTCTGGATCTTGGCAGCTGGGTAGCACGGAGTCCCCAAGGAGCATACGATCCTTTGGCTGGCACCATGGCTGCATGGCCGCCGGGACCGCCAGCTTCGAGGTGCTGGTCTCGCCCCCTTTGCCCGGTCGGCACTCCGGGCTGTGAGTCGCGGCAACTTCCCTTCGAAGGCTCCTTGGAGCTCCGGGGCTCCGGTGGAGGTCCTCGTTGACAGGTTGTTGGCGACAGTGTCGTCGGCGCGTGGTACATGGCACAGGTCCAAGGTACCCAAACCGCTCCCCCGTTGGCATGAGGAGCAGCACGCCGTCGAGGTAGAACGTCCAGTGGGGCTCGGTGAAGACCGATGCTCGGGGCTCCGGTTCTCCACCTTCAGGGGCCCCCTGGGATGCTTGGTGGTGGCGTCCACCTGACCACAAAGTCAGTCTGTGCTTGGCTCTTGACTTTCTGACGTGGTCGGGAGTACAGCTTGAACTCCGCCATCTTTGGGCTGTCATCCGGCTTCGGAGGCTGGCTGTGCGTGCCAGTGACGCCCTTCTTCTGCTCTGGCGCACTTGTCTATCAGGCTGAAGAGCTCTGAGATGTCTTGCACCTCTCTGGTGGCCAACTTCTCGAGCATCTTCTTGTCCCTCACACCCTGTCGGAATGCGACCATGACTGATGCATCCGGGATGTGGGGGATGGTGTTGCGTACTTGGGAGAACCGCTGGATGAAGGGGCGCAGAGATTCTCCTGGTTGTTGCTGCACGGCGTGGAGGTCCAGCTCCGTGCCAGGGCGCGTGTAGGAGCAGCTGAAGTTCGTCATGAACTGTCTGCATAGCTCCGCCCAGGAGGTTATGGAACCCTGGAGCAGGTTCATGAACCATGACCGTGGCAAGCCGGTCAAGGCGACGGGGAAGTAGTTGGTCATGACCGCTTCATCACATACTGCCGCTAGGATGGCAGTGGAGTAGACCTACAGGAACTCTGCTGGGTTGACGCTTCCGTCGTACTTCTCCGGTAGATGTGGCCGGAACTTGCGTGGCCACACTGCGAAGCAGAGGTGTGGCGCCAGGGCCACACATCCAGTTGCTGTTGTTGCAGGTCTTGGTGCCACGAACCCTTGGACGCCTGCTGGCATGGTGTACCCCGGCATGGGCAAAGGTGCTCCATACACCGAGAGCGCCGTCTGCAGGACATATGGTTGCTGCATATGCTGCATGGCGTACGCATGGGGCAGAGGTTGCGTGGCGAACATCTGCGGGCTAGGCTGAGTTGAGGCAGTCGGCGTGCTGTAGCCGGCCTCTTGGATGCGACGCCTTTGTCGCTGTCGCTCGATGCTTATGCAAGCGTCTTCTTCAAGGTGACGCGAACCTGGTAAGCGGGAGTCTGCCGTCTGCCTGTCAACCGTTGGTGTGCGCGACAGCGAGACACCAGGTTGAGCAGGGCGTCGTCCCCGCTGCAGCGGAGGGTTGACGGTAGTAGCCACGAGGTAGTTGACGTCGCGGATCCACTGCTGGGTGGCCCCCTGGGGAGCGTCTTTAGCAGGTGGACTGTCCAGGAATGCTTCTGCGGCGGCTAGCGCACTTGCTTGAGTGGCGCTCTGTGCCGCGGTAGATCTTGAGGCTGATGGATTTCGCTGGGGACGTCGGTGCGAAGAGCTTGCCGCTAACGGAGGCTTGGTCATCTTCGTCGGTGTAGACTCGTCGGAGAGCGAAAAGCCTCGTACCTGGCGCGCCAAATGTCGATGTGTAGCTGTCGACACCTCCCCCGGGCCTGCTCTGGGCAGCCCGCGGATGTTCTTTTTTAGGCGGGGCTAGTCCTCTCACGAGGGTCTCGCCGGAGTGGACGAAGGAAGGAGATGGTTGACACGGGGATTTACGTGGTTCGGGCCGCCGGAGCGTAAAACCCTACGTCCACGGGAGTGCTCGGAGCCCTGGTTTCCTTGAGTGTGTGGATGACCTAGAGGGAGCTGGGCAAAGTGCCGACCCCTTGTAACGTTGCCTAACCGAGCGTTTTATAGTCCAAGGCTCGGATGGCTTACAAGGTGGGCCCCGGGGACCCGACAGGTGGCCCCAGGGTGATTTCCTACCAGCTAAGTCTTGGCGCTGGCGTTGAGGTCCTCGTTCTGCCGCCCTGCCCATGCCGCAGGCTAGGTCTAGCATGTAGTCGTTGGCGATGGCAGGGGTGGCAGGGCATGTCTTGTCCGGTCTTGTCGCTGCCTTCAATGGTCTGCAGCTTCAGACACTGTACGCCTGTCTTGACTGTAACTGGTCACAGCGCCTTCTGACAGGTGTGCGCGGCGCCCCTTCATCTTGGGAAGGTGCGGGTCTTGAATGCTTTGTACAGTAAAGGCATGGTGCGCCTTTACTCCCGCTGCCTACCGCACCGGGCGGGCAGCGCTGCTCTGCTGGCCACGTGTCAGGCCTGGAGCTCTCCTCTGAGGAGAGGGGGAGCTCCGGCCCTGCTGGACACTTGGAGCCTTCGGAGCTCACCCCCGCGGAGGGGGGGGGGGGGAGGTCCGGTTCTGCTCGCCATGTGGCGGGCCCGGAGCTATCCACCGAGGAGAGGGGAGCTCCGGCCCCGATGGACACGTGGCTCCTTCGGAGCTCGCCCTTGCGGAGGGCGGTGAGGTCCGGCCTTCTGGACCACGTGGCAGGCTCGGAGCTATCCTCCGGGGGGAGGGGCACTCCGGCCCTACTGGACACGTAGCGCCTTCGGAGCTCGCCCATGTGGAGGGGCGAGGTCCTTAGGCAGTTTCACCCTGTGTGCGGGGGTACCTGGTATTGAGGGTACCGACAACCACATGTCCAGTGGGGCCGGAGCTCTCCTCCCCTCGGAAGATAGCTCCGGGCCCGCCATGTGGTGAGCAGAGCCGGACCTCCCCCCTCCGCGAGGGTGAGCTCCGAAGGCTCCACGTGTCCAGCAGGGCCGGAGCTCCCCCTCTCCTCAGAGGAGAGCTCTGGGCCCGACACGTGGCCAGCAGAGCAGCACTGCCCGCCTGGTGCGGTAGGCAGCGGGAGTAAAGGCGCGCCATGCCTTTACCGTACAAAGCATTCAAGACCCGCGCCATCCCAAGACGAAGGGGCGTGGCGCACACCTGTCAGAAGGCGTTGTGACCAGTCACAGTCAAGACAGGCGAACAGTGTCTGAAGTTGCAGACCATTGAAGGCAGCGACAAGACCGGATAAGACATGCCCTGCCGCCCCTGCCATCGCCAACGACTACACGCTACACCTAGCATGCGGCATGGGAAGGGCGGCAGAATGAGGACCTCGACGCCAGCGCCAAGACTTAGCTGGTAGGAAATCACCCCGGGGCCACCTGTCGCGTCCCCGGGGCCCACCTTGTAAGGCACCCGAGCCTTGGACTATAAAAGGCTCGGGTAGGCAACGTTACAAGGGGTCAGCACTTTGTCCAGCTCCCTCTAGGTCATCCACACACTCAAGGAAACCAGGGATCCGAGCACTGCCGTGGATGTAGGGTTTTACACTCCGGCGGCCCGAACCACGTAAATCCCCGTGTCAACCATCTCCTTCCTTCGTACACTCTAGCGAGACCCTCGTGATAGGACTAGACCCGCCTAAAAAAGAACCTCCGCGGGATCCCCAGAGCAGGCCCGGGGGAAGTGTCGACAGCTACACTTAGACAACAACCGTTGGTGTATGCCCAAGAGATCACAAAATAGCCTTTACAAAGGGGCTACTAGATGTATGGACTCACTAAGGTTTCACCAGCAGGCTAGAATATCCAATTCTCCCACCTACGGGCCCCCTCTTGTGCGATGCAGTTCCCAGGGCAGTCCTCTCTCGACTCCCATTCCCCGCGCCTTCCACGGTCCATAACAATCTAGTAACTTACCTAATTAGTCAGCTATGCCGCACCCATATTTGGCCTTGTGGTGGCACTGTTTTCCTGGCATGGCTGGCATGAACCGGTCCTTAGATCTACGGCAAGTAAACCACCATCTCATTCTACCACTTCCACGAACCAAACTTGCTTAGATCTCCCCCTGATTCATGTTCATTATAACATTAGTTTCCCATTAACATTATTTCATACGAGTGCAGTTAGCTAGACACATTCTATCGCTTCCCATATCCCGTAGATTAGCGAAGCAAAAAATAAAACGACTATACCCGACTCATAAACTTCCCTGGCGACAAGGGTGGTTAACAAAACTAGTAAACTCCTATAAAAGGGGTTTCCCATCAAGTTGACTCAGCATACACAGTTTTCGCAAACAAAACAGTTTCCAATGCATGGGATCAATATGGTCAAGAGGCACTTGCCTTGTTCCTGTGGCTTCTGTTGCTCTTGGATCTCGAAGTCTTGGCTCTGTATTCCTTCGTAGATAGCTCCCTGAGCTTGTCCTTCTACTCACACACATACAAGATTCATAGCAATCAATCATTATGTACAATCTTTACTCAAGATGCAATGGTGCATATGCATGCTAATCCTATGGTGCTGTTTTTATTAGATCAGTTTGTACGTGTTCTTGCATGTTTGCACGGGTTTTACGATGAACAGAGGTGTAAGGATCAAGTGTGGAGATGATCTCGTCTCAAGATCAACACGTGATCTGTCCATACGAAAAAGATTCTGTTCCAAGGATAAAAAAGAACAGATGCAAAGAAAACCGTGATGACGTCGTAAGGTGATAATGGAGACTACCTTACTTACTTCGGGTCCTTCCTCAAAAACAGATCGTTGGCTCTCCTCCGGCGATGGCGGTCGTGTCTGGGCTCGTCGGCAGTCTTTCCGGTGGTCGAACTCCGGCGAAGGGTTAACTCGGCGAGCTGGGGGCTAGGGCTCTAAGTTGTCGGCTGGAGAAGATGTTACGACCAAGGGGTGTTTTGGGTTCTATTTATAACCGGAAAATGAAGATTCCTCCTCCGATTGAATTTTAAATAAGAGTCCTATTTGATTTGTGTTTAGATCTTAACAACTTGTCTTCAATAGATTTGGTGCGGTATCAATTGTGGAAGAATTCGTATCGGTTTCCTCAGTATCAGGTACTCACGTATAGAGAAAAACCGCTTCAGAATCGTGTCCTTCAGCAGGAATAAGCTCCGGAGGCTCCACGTGTCCAGCGGGGGCCTGGGCTTCCCTTTTCCTCAGGGGCGAGCTCTGGTTGTGCCGCGTGTTAGGCGGGCGGGACCTCCCTCTTCCGCAGAGGCGAGCTCTGTGTGAGCCACATGTCTGGTGGGTCGGGTCCTCCCCTCTCTCTAGAGACGAGCTCCGCGTACGCTACGTGTCGGTGCCAGACCTCCCCTCTCTTTGGAGGTAGCTCCAAATTTGCCATGTGTCAGTGTCGGACCTCCCCTCTCTTTGGAGATGAGCTCCGATAGTGCCACGTGTCCTAGCAGATCCGGATTTCCTTTTTGCTCAGAGATGAGCTCCGAGGTCGACATGTGTCTAACTGTGTCGGACCTCCCTTCTTCTCGGAGGTGAGCTCCGAGAACAACACGTGTCAAGCAATGTCGGACCTCCCGGCGGCGAGCTTCGAGGATGACACGTTTCCATCGGGACCTTCTCCTCGGAGGTGAGCTCCAAGGATGACACGTGTCCAGTAGTGTCGGACCTCTCGGAGATGAGCTCCGAGAGCGACACGTGTCCAACAGGGCTGGACCCCTCGGGGATGAGCTCCGGGAGCGACACATGTCCCGTGGGTTGGACCTCCCGCTTCTCCGCAGATACTAGCTTTGGGGACGACACGTGTCCTGCGAGGCTGGACTTCGCTTCTCCGCAGAGACGAGCCCCGGAGGCGACACGTGTTCAGCGGGTCGGACCTTGCCCCTTCCACAGAGGCTAGCTCCGAGCCTGCCACATAGCCAGTTAGTGTCGGGCCTCACCCCTTTTTGCAGGGATGAGCTCCGAAGGCGCCACGTGGCCAGCAGGCCGCAGGAAGTGTCTACGGCGCTATCTTTTTTATTCTTTCTCTGTTCCCACTTCTTTTAAAATGTTTTCTCTACATGAAATATGAATGCATGCACTAATACGAAATTGAGGGTGTTACACTCATTCCAGAACAGCGGCGTTCTACACCGTCTACCATACAATGCTTTGAAAGGTGACATCTTCAAGCTTGCTTGATAGCTGTTGTTGTATGAGAATTCAGCATACGGCAAGATCCTATCCCATCTGAGCCCATGTTTCAAGGCGTAAGCCCTCAACATGTCTTCCAAAATTTGATTTGTTCTCTGAGTTTGCACGTCAGTTTGCGGGTGATAAGTGGAGCTGAAATTCAGCCGTGTACCCATGGTTTCATGCAGCTTCTTCCAGAACCTAGAGGTTAATTGAGAACCCCGATCTGAAACTATCCTCTTCGGAACTCCATGGCAACACACGATTTGCTCCATATACAGCTCGGCTAGTTCTACGACGCGGTACGTGGTTCTAACAGGAAGGAAATGGGCTGTTTTCGTCAATCGGTCCACAATAACCCAAATGGAGTCGTAACCCGACCGAGTACGTGGCAATCCGACAATGAAATATATGCTGATGTCTTCCCACTTCCACTCGGGTACTTTCAATGGCTGCAACAGTCCAGCAGGTCTTTCATGTTCGGCCTTCACCCGTTGGCATGTGTCGCATAAGGCAACATATTCAGCTATGTCCCTTTTCATAGCATCCCACCAATAGCAAGTTTTCAGGTCCTTGTACATCTTTGTACAGCCGGGGTGTATGGAATAAGGTGAGTCATGTGCCTCCTTTAATATCGTGTCGCGGATGTGCTTCACGTTAGGCACACAAATCCTTTTCCATAACCAAAGCTTGCCCTTCTCGTCTTCCTTGAAATCCTTTTCTATACCTTGTCGGATTCTTTCCTTGATTTCCTCATCTGTTGCTTGGCCATCTCATATCTTGTTCCAGCGAAGAGTTGAGTTCTATCACTTCCATCTCGTTCAAGAATCTGAGATGTAACCGTTCGAACTCCTTGCGCAGCTCGGGCGGTAGCTCCCGAACCGTGAGTTGGTGACATGCTCCCTTTCGGCTCATCGCAACAGCTACTACATTGGCCTTTCCAGGGTGATAATTGATTCCAACATCATAATGTTTGATGAGTTCCAACCATCGATGTTGCCTCAAATTCAGATCCGTTTGCGTGAATATATACTTGAGGCTTTTGTGATCCGTATAGATCTCACATCGGTGGCCAAGGATATAATGCATCCAAATCTTCAAGGCATGTACCACGGCTGCAAGTTCCAAGTCATGTGTGGGGTAATTCAACTTGTGTTTCTTTAGTTGTCTTGCATCTTGCATGAGCACACATCCAAGCCCTTGTCTTGATGCGTCACAATATATATATCGAAACTCTTGCTCACGTCCGCTAATACCAAAACCGGTGATGTGGTTAGTCTTTTCTTGAGCTCCTCAAAGCTTTCTTGGCACACTGGTGTCCACTGAAATGCTTTTCCCTTCATTAGAAATTCAGTCATAGGCTTCGCTATTTTGGAGAAATCCTTGATGAACCGTCGGTAGTATCCAGCCATCCCAAGGAAACTCTGAATATCTCTCACATTCTGCGGTTGGTTCCACTTCAGAACATCTCCCACTTTTCCGGGATCAACCGATACTCTTCTCTCGGAGATGATCTGGCCTAGGAACGATATCTCCTTTAGCCAAAATTGACACTTGCTGAACTTGGCATACAATTGATGCTCTCGTAGTTTCTGCAATGTCAATCTCAAATGTTCTTCATGTTCTTCCTCACTTTTTGAATACATCATGATATCGTCGATGAAAACCATGACGAACTTGTCCAAGTACTCCATGAAGACCTTATTCATGAGGTACATAAAATATGTGGGTGCATTCGTTAACCCAAAAGACATAACGGTATATTCATACGAACCATACCGTGTTCGAAATGCAGTCTTGGGTATGTCGGAGGGCTTAATCTTCAGCTGGAAGTATCCCGACTGAAGATCAATCTTGGAGAAAATTTTGGCACCTTTCATTCGGTCAAATAGGTCCTCTATACGGGGCAGCGGGTATTTATTCTTGATTGTCGCCTCATTGAGAGACCTATAATCCACACACATCCTTTGGGTCCCATCCTTCTTGTCGATGAAGAGCACGGGGGCTCCCCACGGTGACGAGCTTGGGTGTATAAAACCCTTTTCTAGCTGCTCCTGAATTTGCTTCTTAAGTTCCACTAGTTCATTAACAGGCATCCTATATGGCCTCTTCGCTATAGGTGCAGTTCCAGGTACTAAATCAATGGCAAATTCAATGTCCCGGTCAGGTGGCATACCAGGAAGTTCTTCCGGGAACACATCTGAAAATTCTTGAACCACCGGAATGCTTTCCAGTGTTGCTTCTTCGACGTGGTTCAACGCTGCCTTCTCGGTTGCCGGTTGGGCTGACTCGAACTCAATGCGAGTACCATGCTCATTTGTCAACTGCACGCTCCTCTCAGCACATTGAATTACTCCGTTGTGCTTGCTTAACCAATCCATTCCAAGTATTATATCAATCCCTTGGGAATCTAAGACAATAAGGTTGGCAAGAAAGTCTACCCCCTTATTTTAAGGTTTACTTTCGGACATACTATATTAGTCCTCATCTCTCCACCGGGAGAATTAACCAACATAGTGTGTTTCATGTGTGATATGTGCAGATTATACTTGGCAACATACTTGGATGATATGAATGAATGCGATGCTCCGGAATCAAATAAAATAGTGGATGGGTTGGAGTTGGCAAGGAACATACCAATCACGACGTCTCAGCTTGTTGTGCTTTCTCAGCGGAGACATGATTCACGTTGCCACGAGCGTAGTTCTGCTGCCCACGGTTATCTTGATTAGCTCCTCCGTTCGGCCGTGGGTTCGGCTTGAGCGCGTTGCTTGGCTGTCCAAGGCCTTTCTTTGGGTGTTGACTTGCAAAGTGTCCTACCTCTCTGCATGAAAAGCATGCTTTGTTGCCCAAAACAGCAGGAATGTTGGGGTGAGGCTGGCTTTGAGCATAGGCGCCTATGTTGGGACGGGGTGCAGTAGGCAAAGGCATACGAGGTGCTTGCATAACAGGATGTTGCTGCGGTGGCTGATTAGGGCGAGGTGGATTTACAGGGCGGAAAGTAGAAGCGGACGAGCCATACTGTGGTGCAGCTGGGGGCATGAAACGGGGACGTACATTGCTCCCTTGTGGCTGGAATGGCATCTTCATCTTGCCCTCTTGCTCGATCTCACGGATCTTACTCTCAACCACTATAGATTTGTCAATGAGCTTCTGGAAGTTTGCATAATCATTGTTGAGCAGTTGTACTTGGATCTCATTGTTCAATTCTCTCATGAACAAGTATTGCTTCCTTTGATCCGAGTTGACATCTTCGGGAGCATACCTTGACAGCTGCATGAACTTGTTGAGGTACTCATTCACGCTCTTTTTTCCTTGGCGGAGACCTTCGAACTCTTGCCTTTTAAGCATCATGACTCCAGCAGGGACGTAATGAGAGCGGAAACTCTCCTTGAATTCATCCCAAGTGATTGTCTCCTGATTGTCATGAGCATTGCAGAGAGCGTCCCACCAGTCAGCGGCTGCTCCCATGAGTTGGTGCGATGCGAAGAGAACTTTCTCCCGATCATCGCACTGAACAATAGCAAGCTTCTTTTCCATGGATTTCAACCAATCATCAGCCTCCATGGGATCATTAGCTTGTGCAAAAGTAGACGGTCGAGTCCTCATGAACTCTGCCAATCTGTTGTGAGCCTGCGGTGCTGGCAGTGGTGGTGGTGGGGGTGCAGGAACGGGGTTAGGATTGTAGTTGTTGTTGGCTTGCAGCTGTCCCAAAGTTTGTATCATAGTTTGCATGAGCTAGTTCTGCATAGCCATCAACCGTTCAAGGTTGTTTGCATCAGCCCCGGGGTTAGCATTTTCAGGAACTTCAACGTTGACATCCTCTTGTGGTTCATGGTTGCCACGAACGTTCCTCCTTTGACGGCTGGCGTTTTCCCTCACCATCTGGGAGAGCAAGTTGAGTAGAATAGGAATAGAAGTTTAGATTGATCCTCCTAACTATATGCATCAAGGGTATGAACTAAATATCTTCTTTTATTAATTTCAGCCTATATGAGGATGTGAACACATGCCGAAGCATCTCACATCTCCCTACTACGTGTGGATGTGGACTTTTGCAGAAGCGTCCCACAACTCACACTAGCACACAAACACAAGCAATCATCACAAAAGTTTAACACACCACTCCTATTCACGCTACTACGATTTACCGTGTGACGGGGGTGGTCCATCGGACACCTCAATGGGGTTATGTGCACTCCCACGTGGTGGTGAACGAGTACTTATGCATGTCATGCTACGGATCACCGGCATCTATAAATAGGACATGAGAAACTTTATGGAAGGAAGAAAATACTTTAAAACTTCAGAAGATATGAAGCAAGAAAGCAAAAGTGTCGTTGTCCAAAAGAAGAGAAAAGGAGGGGCTGAAAATAGCACTTTGCAGTGGCTGAATTGACAAGTAAAGTGCAGCAGCAAGGAATTTTTGAGAATAGCAGTTTAGAGGGGTGCTCCTATGTGTTTTAGAGTGTCCATTCTACCTAGGCTTGCGTCCTATGGTCAACGTGTCTCTGATACCAATCTGTGACACCCGGTTCCGAAAACAGAACCAAGTTAATGCATATGTGTGCCCAGGATGTTCATCACACATACACATGTAATCCACAAACTGAATTCAGAATATAACCACGAATAAATAGTGTTTAAGTACTTTATTACATTGATTAATTGTCTCACTCATGATTGTCTATCTTATTCTTGCAGCGGAAGTCTCTAAACGACAGAGGAAATAACTAAGTAGCAGTAGGCTCCATCTTCAACTCCACAGGCATGTTGACGGTTCGCACGCCTAGTACTCCACATGATCCTCGAAGTACTCTTCTCCTGTTGTTGATGTTTAGGTGATAATGCAAGGGTGAGTACATGACATACTCAGCAAGTGCGGAAAAAATATGACATGTAGCTTACAACAAGGTATGGAATAAAAAGGCTCATCGCAGCAAGCAAATTTTATTTCATAAACATGGTAAAAACAGTAACTATTTCTAGGTGAATTTAATCCCAACATATATCCAAGTAAAACAGCAACATATTCATAATCATCTCATATTCATATAACCGAAACCAAACTCATTGTCAATACTTAAACAGTACCGAAACAAATCCCAATGACCATACCATAACCATACCGAAAAACCATCCCAAGTTTTCCCTCTAATCATGTGAGTTGGCCAGGTGCTTGTGACCGGAAGCACGGCTATCATGATAGTTTTACACTCTGCGGAGGTGGCACCACTTTACCCACAAGTTTGTGATTTCGTCACCCGTCGACGACTGCAGAACCTCCATTATACCAGTACACAACCGTTGGTGTATGGCCAAGAGATCACAAAATAGCCTTTACAAAGTGGCTACTAGATGTATGGACTCACTAAGGTTTAACCGGCAGGCTCGAATCACCATTCTCCCACCCACGGGCCCCCTCTTGTGCCATGCAGTTCCCAGAGCAGTCCTCTCTCGACTCCCATTCCCCGCACCATCCACGGTCCATAACAAGATAGCAACACACCTAATTATTCAGCTAAGCCGCACCCATATTTGGCCTTATGGTGGCACTGTTTTCCTGGCATGTGCTGGCATGAACCGGTCCTTAGATCTACGGCAAGTAAACCACCATCTCATTCAGCAACATCCATGAACCAAGCTTGCCTAGATATCCCCCAATTCCATGCTCATTAACATCATCAAGTTATCATTATCATTATTCGTATGAGTGCAGTATCTAACCATGTTTTAATTCAGCTTCCCGTATCCCGTAGATTAAGCGAAGCAAAAAAGGAAAAACGACCATACCTGACTCATCAACTTTCCCGGTGACAAGGATGGTTAACAAAACTAGTAAACTCCTAAAAAAGGGTGTCCCATCATGTTGACTCAAGCGTATGAGTTTTCGCAAACAAAACAGTTTCAAAACATGGGATCAATATGGTCAAGGGTACTTGCCTTGCTCCGGTGGTTCTTGTTGTTCGAACGTCTCAAAGTCTTGGTGCTGTAGTTCCTCGTAGATGGCCTCTTGAGCTTGTTCTTCTACTCACGACCACACACATACAAAATTTACAGCAATCAAACATCATGCACAAACTTTACTCAAGATGCGATGGGGTAGATTAATGCAAATCCTATGGTGCTGTTTTATTAAACTAGTTTGTACGTGTTCTTGCATGTTTTAACGGGCTTTCATGGGGTTTTATGATGAACAAGGGTGTAGGGTGTAAAAGGCCAAGAAAAGGGACTTGCAAAATTTTTTTATCACCACACAACACCACAGTTTTGTGGTGGATAGATTGTGAAAAAGTGTGAAGAGCATGTAACCTCCATCAAAAGAATGATTAGAGGGGAAAGCCTACACTTTCACAAAGGGGGAAAGTTTACACATGACACATGAGAGGGTGATTCAAAACTGTTACATTCAAACTCATGGTTGCAGCATCTAATACAAGGATCAAAGTGCATAATTGGATTCCTCAGGTCCAAATTAGTGGGGAGGCAGAGTTTCAATAATTTTTTAAAAAGGTTTGCTACCCATTTTTCCAAAAAGGATCCAAATATGCAAAGAATTCAAATATACATTTGAATTTGAGGGAAATTTGCCAAACCATACCAATGTAGCTCAGTTTGAGACTCTCAACATTTGAATTCATCATTTGTCAAGTTTTGGAGATCTTTTGAGAGGTGGGAGAGCACTGACCAGTGGGGCCCACATGTCATTGGGTGGAATAGACTTAGCCCCCAAGTCTTCTCTCTGTTTCTCAGTCAACCGAGCGCAGCCAGCTGCCGCGCGCGCGCCACCGGCTGAGCGGCCACCTCCTGGTTCCCGTCGCTGGCGCTGGCAGCCGGGAAACAGCGCGCCCTCTCCTCTACGTGACCCCCTCGCCAAGCCACCGAGACGTACGCGTGCTTCTTTGCAAAACAGCGAGCCCCGGCTCTGTTCGGTCACCGGCGCCGCTCCCCCGATTCTCCCCTGCACGCCGACGTCTGCTCGGCCTTTGCCCGAGCTCCCAACACAAAAAGGGAGTGCCTGTGTGTGCTCTAACTAACCCCCTCACCACCTTGCGGCGTTAGCACTTCATTTGGCCACCAATCGACGATCGCAGCTGAGGACCGAGGTGCAACCGGCGGAGCCGCAACTGACTCACCGTGGGCAGCGCTCCACAGCCGTTTTCACCGATCCTCTCCTACACGAAAAAGGTGCGCCATGCTCTCTAGATCGTGTATATGCAAGCCGTATAGCGGTTGATCCACCGGATGAAGAGTATTTCCAGCTCTTCCGAAATGTAGTGTGTTCGGGTAGGGCGCGGTCTACCCCAAAATTCATGCTACTCGTTTAGCTATTGGCCGCGCAGGCTTGTCAGCACCTTTCTTACTCCCTAGCGGCCCTCCTTGACCAAGAATCAAGCGGTATGGTCCAGAAATGGCCAGGTTCTCTCTGTTTTTCGGGCCGCCATGGAATAATAGCTCAGGTCACCGCGGAGCCCTAGGTTGCCGACCGTTTCATGGGATGTGGCGGCCATTTCCGTCACCCCCGAGCTCCCGCGGTGCTCTCCGACCCTTTGCCGATCGTTTTGATGTGTTGTAACGCATTCCCGACCACGCCGGAACCCTAACCGCCGCTGTCACCGTCGGGAACCCTGTTCCGGTGAGCTACGGCCGCCGGCGAACCCCGAGATGAGTTCAGCGTCATGAGTTGGGGCGGGGCGGCGAGTTTGGGGTCGGGAGACGGCCGGGAAAGCGGTCCCAGCGACGCTCGCCGGAGTGCGCCGCCGCGGACCCCTGTTTGGCGCGAGGAAGGAGAAAACTGCAGGGTGGGACCCACTGGCAGACATTTAAACATTTTGAAATGTCCAGTTTGTAATTCAAACTTTGGAGGACCACAATTTGGGGTAGGAGAATCCAAAAATTATGAAACAAATTTTGTTGGATTCCACTAACCGAGTACAATCCAAATCTGAAACCCAATTTGTATGAAACCCATTAATTAATTCTGGAAAATTCTTTAAAGCTTTTTAGCAAAAGAATTTTAGAGGGAGTTTGGTTCATCCAAAAGTCCCCAAATTTTGCCAGAATGATCCTTAGGATGTTGGTGAACCCTTGTAAAAGTTTCAGACCATTTGGAGTTGATTTGGTCAGAGCAATACAAATGTGAAGGTGCTGTGTTCATTTGAATACAGAAACATTTTCAGAGAATTTCCAAAATTTGGAAATTCAGTTCTGGGCAAATCTTAGCTCCAAAAATGCTAGGATAATTCATGCAAACTCTAGCTATAATTTAAATTGTAGCTCACTAAGTTGGGCATGAACAGGGGTGTTACCTCAGAATTAATTCTTCTTTGCTTAATTGCGAAAAAAATTATTCTGAGCAAACCACTCAGTGAAAAGTGCTAATATTTGGTCCAGAGGGTTTTCCTGTGACAAGGGACTCACACAAAAATCCTCAGCTCCATTGGAGCTCTGGATCACCCCTGTCCTGTTTAACCACTTGAGAGATTAATATGGAAAAGGGGGAAAACCACTTAGCATTTAACCATGTGATTAAGTCTAAGCCAAACCACCAACACCAGTTCATCTTTAAATTATTTAACAGAGTTCCAGTTGTTAGAACTGGTTATTAGAACTAATAGCAGTAACCTTACAACAAACTTGTATGCACTTTGCATTTAAATTTACATGTAGTCTTTCAATAACGTGTAGTCGCTGAAGGCGAGGAAGCTCCGGAGGTTCTCGACTTCCTGCTTTCAGACGAAGAACTGACTCCTGACCAGCAGCAACAAGGCAAGTCCCGGTTTGCATTAAGCCTTTTATAAAGTTTTTACTTTGTTTACATACGTTGGGTGAAGTATGTATGTGCATTAGGTATAGGATGAATGAAACCCCACTTGCATAACTAAAGGTTCCTAAAAGAGTGAGGGTAGTGTCTAAGACCTCGCGTAGACAGGCTATGCTTAATGTTTCATAGAGCTTCGGTACAAGTCGAGTAGTTGGAATCTACTCGGGAGTTTAGGCTTGGGACACACGGGTTCGGTTGAGTGATGTGAGATCACTTTAGTAATGAAAATGAGACTAGGCAGGGGCTAGGGCGCAGCAAGAGGGAGTCTCGTTTGCGCGGCCCTGTCCGTGTTGATTGAGGACCGATCCGTGTGCGGCCCACGCTGATCAAGTTTGAACGTACCGAAGGCATATCGGATATATGGGCCCCGATAAACCGATGTAGCCTAAACCTCCGGGCGTCGAGGCATAGCACACCGATTTATAGGTGTAGGTTGAGGGCAGAAAGGTGGAAATCTGCCAACGGGCATAGAGAGATGCTCCGTGTGGGGAACCTCCTGCTCGTTTCGGTGCGACCGGTTCGACGTTTGGGCTGTTGGGTGAAAGGTTGTTCCGTACGACATCGAGTGAGCGTGCTGTGCAGCTCCACGGATGGGCGTACGTGACGTGCTCTTTGGGTTTCCCTGCAGGTGTATATCGAGTCGATTCGCCGTCCCTCGCGGTGAAGAGTACCACTTGGTCACTTAGTCGTGACGTAGGTTAATGTATGAAATATGATGATTCAATATTGCTGATTGATATAATTGTATTGCTACATGTGTGCCACCAAATACTGCTTACTAAATTTCAGATTCCCGAACTGTTAACTTATTGCTAAAAGATGAACTAAGGATGAACTTGTAGGCGTGTCCTATGTCATTGTACCCTTCATGTAGAGTTTCATGCTTAGGTGAGTCGGTTAAGCCTTGTTGAGCCATCATGCTCACGGTTGCTGCTTAAGTGTTTTTCAGGTGAGGAGCCACCCACGGACTCGGAGTACGAGTCCACCGGCGAGGGTTACCCTCCGTCGGGGACCACGGCTGAGTGGGAGCCGTACACGCCGCGCTGAGCTGAGACGTGCAGCTAGTGTGGGTTGCCCTACGGCTGGGCAACCGATTTTTGCTAGGTAGGCGGGCGTGAGTTGTACAAAAGAAACTTCCGCTGTGTAATAAAGACCTTAGTTTGTAACTGAGAAGTGTACTACTTTATACATTCAGTTTGTTTTTCCCATGTAATATCATGTGTTCTTATGACGTGTGCTGTCGGGTGTCGCATCGCGTGGCACCACCCTCTGCGATCCTGGATGAGCGGATTCGGGTCCGCCACAGCCTGGTATCAGAGCTGCATTGGGGATAGCACAGTACTTAAGGACTGTATTATGGGAAAACTTAGGTTTACGGTGAGGAAATCGGTAGTTGCCCAAGTAAGGACTATATTAGTCTAGTTACTTAAAGTGGCAAAGACTAACTTATGTGTTATAATTCTGAATTTCAATTATGTAACGACGCACCTACGCTTTGGTAAGTTTGGTAAGGAACGCCACCGAAAGCGGTTCAATTTCGGTTAGCTCCCCTGACGAGGAACGTGGTTCAGGGATTGATGTTACAGCTTGGAGTGGGACGTCAATATGAAACTCTTGGACTCTTCATGTCCCTGATCCCTAGATTGCATTAGGCAAGTAAGTGGAGACCCCATCGCGTGGTCAGTAACGCGAGAGTGTGTTCGTCTGGAAATAGCCCAGGAGGACATACGCAGCGCTTGCCATCGGCGTGCCCTGCCGGGCAGTAGGTGGTATCTGTTGGGCTGATAACATTCCCAACCGTGACGACCCGTTCATGGCCTACTCTGGTTCCCCGTCGTGTGGTGTTGAAACACGATCACGTACCTTGAGACGTGACCTAACTCAAGGACGGCCGTATGACAATGATACGGGCGTTGGTATTTACTTTTAAATATGGAACTGCTTGAAATGAACAACCTTTGAGTGCATCACTATTGTGTGGTCGTCTGTAGGTACTAACCACGTATGTATCCGTGTAGTAAACGTGTGTGAGAGACCGTTTAGTGCCACACTTGAGACGTATATGCCGGTATAATCCGGTTAGGATTTTCTTTTGTGAGGAACGTAATACCGAGATATCGTAGGCATATGCATGAAAATAGTTATAACAAGGAATTAAAATCACTAGGATCAACATCTAGGACTTTGGTTGGGTAGAAAAGTGATAATTGATGAGTGTAGTTCCAAAAGACTGAAAAACAGAGTGCTCTGTTTCGGGCAGCAAGGGTGCTGATCTTCAACAGGGCGTAACTCACAGGTCTTTTAGCCCAGGGAGGTGTGGTATATAGTTCTGGAAAGTTATTTAAGTACTCTACAACTTTGTTGTAGACTCCCAGAGCTGAAATTGTAACACCCCAAACTTTTAGTCAAAAACCCAAATTTTGATTTAAAACACTAAACCATGTTCAGAGGGGAATTTAGAAATTTTTGGACGTGTTGCATGTTTTGCAAAAATTCAAATTCAAACTGGAATTCAAATTATACCCAAAACAGAAAAGAAATGGAAAAAAAGAAAAAGGAAATCGGGAAAAAAAAACTGGCCAGTGGGCCGAAACCGCCGACCGGCCCAGCAAACCCCGCGCCAGCCCGCCCCCGCGCGCGCCGCGCTGCCCCTCGCTGACGGGTGGGACCCACATGTCATCCCTAACCCGAGCCCCCGCGACCCCGGACTTTTCCCCCCGAGCGCGCGCGATCGCAACCGATCGGGAAACCCGTCCCCGCAGCCGAATTCTGGTCCCAGCGGACTCCAACTCGATCACAACAGACCCACCGCCTCCCCCGGCTATAAAAACCCCAGCTCCAATCAGTTTTCCGCACGCGATCGCCGATTTTTACTCCGGTGAGCACCGAGACTTCGCCGGTGAATTCTGGCCGATCTAAGCTCGGAAACTCTGATCTAACTCGCTGGTCTTGATCCACCGCCTCCGGGGAACTTTGCAGGTGCAGAAAACTCGGAGAGTTACGGTGCAAACACAACGCCGACGAGCTTCGCCGTGGTTTTGCCTCGGACCTCGCCGCCGAGCAGTTTGCAGGACCCCCGAGCTCGAGAAAACCCCCGAGGTGAGATCCCTGACCTCCCCTCTACCGATCTATGCCATAAGATCACAGTTTTAGGCAGAATTCTCGAAGATCCGAAACTTTCCGGCGAGATCGCCGCTTCCCGCCGCCGTGCGCCGCCGGCAGCGCCGCCCGCGTTCAATCAGGGCGACGTGGCCGCTTGTGCGCCGTTTATTTTAAATCGCACGGTAGACTTTAAAACCCCGCGTACCGGTTCGATGTTATAATCTCAGCCGTCGGTTTAGAATCGGACGGTCCACGTCGACCCCGCGTTATAAAGGCTGGAGTTCTTACGTGCTACCCCCTGGGGTTCTCTGGAATTGAGAGCTAGCCCCGGAAACTTCAGATCTAGCCCCTGGAACTCCAGAAAATCATGTAAATTCATTTAAAAATCAGTTTTAGCCCCTGGACTTAATAAAAATTAGGAAAAACACCTCTGATAAGTGTAGCTAGACCCCTGGAAATTATGAAAATAATATTATAGACCCTGTAATGGGGTGAGTTTACTTTTTAACCCTGTTTAGTATTTAATTTAGAAAATTGAATATGTAACTAGTGTTTAAAAATTAAAAAGGGGGACAAACATAATTGTTAAAATTAATTAAAAACTTTCTCAGTACTTAGAAAACTTTGGAGTGAGATAAAAATATATTTTTGGGCTGAAATAAATCTGTTTTATCTATTATTCACATTTAATAGTATAGGGACACATTTTTAAGTAAAGAATAGTTAAAGAAAAATAGGGAAAATAATTATGAAATAGTATACATCATAAGCCATGGTCAAAATATGATTTTAAATTATTTAGGACCAGAACCTAATCTGTTTAGGTGATGTATATTACTAATTTCATAATGAAATACACAATTATGCATAGGAATATAAATCTGAAAATATAGCAACTAGTAATTGATAAATGGAGTTTCTAAAATACAAAGAATTTAGTTTAGAGTTGGTAGAAATTCTGAAGGCACATATGGAGAAGAAAAATACTTTTCATACACATTTGGTAGTAAAAAGGTGTAGTAGTTTAATATAAGGAATTTATTTAAAACTGAAACACAACACATATAATGGTAAATGAATTTCATAAATGTGAATGTGTGGTTTGTATGAAGTGTAAGTGTGAACTATGTCTTATGGATTGCTGTTTTTCTTTTGCTATGTGTGATGGTATGAAGTAGAACCTGTTCAAGAACAAGTTATTCATTTCCAAGATCAGGACTACCCATTTCAAGAGCAGCAAGAAGGAGGCAAGTGTCCTTGACCACTTTGATCCTATGCTAGGATGTGTAGATAGAATTATTTGCATTGTCAAATGAAATATGAAACCCATGCTAGGAAAGTTTCCCTAGAATTGCATTACCTTGTTTTCCTTGTAGCTTGGGTTGGGATATTATTTTGTCATGTCATTTATTTCCATGCATATGCTTAGCCATGCTTAGAATGGGATATTTGGGACATGAGAATCATCAGTTTATATTACCATACTCTTGAATGAGATATTGTGAGTTATGTAGAGGTAGGGATCAAGGCAAGTTGGATGTTTTGGTTGTGTGCTGGGTGCACGAGACTTGGGTTTGTGTTTAGTACTTGCCTGGATCCTAAGGACCGGTTCATGGAGCATGTAACCCGGCTTTACAGTGCCAACCACATGCTGAGATGGGGCAGCTTGGCCAATTAATTAGGTGTATCCCCGGCGTAGTATGGGTGTGTTGGATGGTGCGGGGAGTAGGTGTCAGCTGGACTACCATATGAACCGCAAGGCTCAAGAGGGGGCCACTGCAGCGGGGTTGGAGCCTCTTGTATGCTGTTAGGGGTGAAACCTCAGTGGGCCCACGCTCGTCGGAAATCCCTTTGTAAAGGCTTCGTAGTGATCTCTTGGCTACACACCTGGGAAGTGTGAATGTGGATCGTAGCCACTGGCATAATGGAGGTTCTTTTAGTCCACCCGGCAACGGGGGATGAAATCACTACTTGTGGGTACAGTGGTACAAACTCTGCAGAGTTAAAACTGTCTTGACAGCCGTGCTCACGGTTAAGAGCGGCCTGGACTTATTCATGATTAGAGGATTGATGGTTTTGGAAGTTAAGCGGGGAGCTTAACATTGGAAATGATGTTATAGTTATTGGATTATGATGATGGGATGGGAGATTGGGACCATTTCACCTGTGTAGTAATGTAGGTGCTTAATAAGCTAAGGTGATAGGTATTAATTGCATAGTGCTTTAACCATGAGTTCAACCTCTCCTTGTTCTAGCCATGCATGATATAATTTTCCCACACTTGCTGAGTACCATTGGTACTCAACCTTGCATATTTGTTGGTTTATATTGCTGCTCAGGTCAAGATAATGAGGTGGTGTATAATGACCAAGATTTTGGACCCGAGGAAGGCTTTTAGGTTCATGAAGACCCCCGGGCAACGCCTGTGATGGAGCCTTAAAGAATAATATTCCGCTGCTAGTTTATTTACTTGTGATGAAGCATTATTGTCCATCGAGACATTTACTATGTAAGACTTACTTATATTCGACACCTGGCTTGTAATAAATGATGCTTCACTATTTGTCGTCACATGTATGAGAAAATGATCCTGGCATACATGTGATATTCACTTGGTTGTTTCTTCGGAAAAACCGGGTGTGACAGAGGTGGTATCAGAGCCAAGGTTGCCCATAGGAACGTGGACCTAGGTAGAAATGGACGTATTTAAGGGCCCTATTTTCTTAAAAACTATTTTCCAAGGTGTGGGTGGAAAAAGTGTTATTAAAGGAGTCATTTTCTTCATCTTACCCCAACTCTCATTCAAAATAGGATTTTTATTTGAGAATTTATCTAACCTAATTTTAAATTCTTTTGTTTTTAGATGGTTCGCATGATTCGCACCGCTCGTAAGTCCACAGGAGGGAGAGTTCCCGTAGTTGCCCTTGCCGAAAGAGAGGAGAGTCGTCCCGTGACGTACCTTTCCTACGGATTGGCAGTAGGAGACTTGTTGCGCCGTCTTCGACGTATGCTCGAAGCTGCAGGCAATACGGGCAAGCTCATCATCCACTACAACTCCACCAGGACCATCCGTAAGAAGAGGGAAGAGTGGAGTTCGGAGATGAGGATTATACACGAGAATCAGCTGCTGAAGATCCACCATTCTCCAGCTTGTCGAGCAACACAAGTTGACGCGGAGAGAGATGTCACCTGGGAGGCCATCACCTGCCAGAGTCACATCTATCGTCGCCACTTGGACAAAACTGAGTACATGTATGTCCTCCAACGTGAGAGTGGTACCACGGAGTACAAGTACCCACCGGTGCAGCAAGGGACTTCCCATGAGCACATGGACTTGTGCTTGGAGGATGCTGCTATGCTCAGCACTCGACTGCAGGAGTGTCAACAAGAGCTTCAGGATGTCCGAGACACCCTGAAGGAAACGGAGGCGTTGCTGCGAGCTTGTTTAAAGGCGAGAGAAAGAGGAGATGGGAATGAACTGTGTGTCACCGTGAGTGATCCATGGACTCCTGACTCCCCGGATCGCCGAGCGATCAGGCGTCGTCGCACTTCTCCACCAGCAGCCTCCCCACCCAAAGCAGAGTCAGAAGGTAGCCGAAATGAGGAGGAAGATCCCGAGGAGCCAGCTCAAGAGGACGAGTAGTGTAGAGTCTTTCCCTTAGCTAGCAAGAGGTCGAGTAGTCGAGTCGTTACGTAGTTAATGGTGTGATAATGCTTGGTGTGTGACGTGAGTTGTGGAAGCCATGAGCGATTGTTCACAGCCTCGTCTTCAGATTGTTTTGCTTTGGTGTGTGAACCCACAGGAAATAATAGTACATTTATTTGGTGTGAGATATAAATCCTAGTGAAATTTTAACAACGCCTTAACACCTCAAAGTACACACAAATGAAAGTAGTAAGATGATACTAAATGATTTCCAATTAACATTAGTTGATTCTGCCAGATGGCCGGAAGAGGAAAAGGACGTGCTGCCAACCCCGCCAACAACAACGATGAGGCATGCAACCCTCATCTTTCTGAAGGCCAGGACCGGGGTGGTCGCCGTGAAGAAGTTGATCCTCTCCACCAAATGCTGGAGAATCAAAATCAGCTTATCCAGAACTTGACTCAAGTGGTGGCCAACTTGCATCAAGTTCCACCTCCACAAGCTGCACCACGCCAACCAAGGTTGAGTGAGTTCCTAGGAACCCAACCTCCAAAGTTTGCAAGTGCTGCTGAACCTCTGGAGGCAGATGATTGGCTGAAGACTATTGAAAGTAAGATGAGGATCATACAGTGCCAAGGGTACGAGAGGGTGCTGTTTGCCTCTCATCAATTGAATGGACCTGCTGCTGATTGGTGGACCGCCTACGTGGCCGCCCATCATGACCCTGAGAACATCACTTGGGAAGAGTTCAAGCGTAGTTTCCGCAACCACTACATCCCAAGAGGTGAACTCAAAAACAAGAGGAAAGAGTTTCTGGGACTGCAGCAGGGAAACATGACGGTGAGGGAATACCTCACTAAATTTACTCAACTATCCCGTTATGCTCCACGAGACATAGAGACTGATGAGCAGAAACAAGATTGTTTCGTGGAAGGACTTACCGCAGAGATGCAGTGTGCCATGTCCTCCAATGAGTATGAAAGTTTTCAAAAGATGGTGGACAGAGCATTTGTGGTGGAAAGGAAGCTAAAGGCCCTGGAAAATGAGAATAAGAGGAAGGCGGGATGGTCACATCAGGCCTCAGGGAGCAACACCCGCCCACGTATGATGCAGCAACCTACGGGGCAGACGGGCCGTGCTGCGGTACCCTATTCAGCACCAAGAGGGTACAACCCAAACTACAGGCCTCCCGCAGCACCAGCACAGCCGCAACGTCAGTTTGTGCAGCAGCCTCGTCCCGCATATCCACCTCGACCAGCAGTGCAAGGACCCCCGAACCAACCCCAAGACAACAAAGGCCAAGCACCTAAGGTTGGGGTGCAATGTTTCAGCTGTGGTGAAGTGGGGCACTATGCCCATAAGTGCCCGAAGAAGAAGCCTGCGCCGCCACAACAGCAAAATGTAGTGAGAGGACAGGTGAACCACGTCACTATGGAGGAAGCACAAGAGGCACCCGACGTGGTAGTTGGTAAGTTTCCTGCCAATTTACACCTTGCAACTCTGCTGTTTGATTCTGGTGCTACCCACTCGTTCATTGCTCAAGGGTTTGTTAAGAAGCATGACCTAGCAACCACACAAATGAACCATATGCTTGCTGTAAACTCTCCAGGCGGAGAAATAAGGACAAGACAAGTATGTCCCAAAGTGAGCCTAGACATTAATGGGGTAGTATTTACTGCTAACCTCATAGTGATAGATTCACGAGGGATAGATATCATTTTGGGTATGGATTGGTTGACCAAACATAAAGGAATCATCCATTGTTCGACCAGAACGGTGGAACTAACTCACCCCAGTGGTACCAAAGTAAAGTTCATAACGATACACGAGCCTAGGAGGGACATTAAATTAAATCAAGTGGAGGTGAAAGTTAAGGAAATCAGGACTATCAGGGAATATCCAGATGTTTTTCCGGAGGAATTGCCAGGTATGCCTCCCGACCGTGACGTGGAATTCGCAATTGAGCTAGTACCGGGAACAGCCCCGATATACAAGAGACCTTATCGAATGGACTCCAAGCAGCTAGAAGAGCTCAAGGATCATTTGAGAGAATTGACAGAGAAGGGGTATATTCGCCCTAGTTCCTCACCATGGGGAGCTCCGGTAATATTTGTGCCCAAGAAAGACGGAACCCAAAGGTTATGTGTGGATTACCGTGCCTTGAATGAGGTAACCATCAAAAACAAGTACCCATTACCCCGCATTGAAGACTTGTTTGATCAGTTGAGGGGAGCTTGTGTATTCTCGAAAATTGATCTCAGGTCGGGGTACCACCAACTCAAGGTAAGGCAATCAGATATTCCCAAGACAGCTTTCGTATCTCGGTACGGACTGTATGAATACACTGTCATGCCTTTCGGGCTAACCAATGCCCCGGCATATTTCATGTATCTCATGAACAAGGTATTCATGGAATATCTGGACAAATTTGTGGTGGTTTTCATAGATGATATTCTCGTCTTCTCCCAAGATGAAGAAGAACATGAGAAACATCTAAGGTTGGTGTTACAGAGGCTGAGAGAACACCAACTATATGCCAAGTTGAGCAAGTGTGAGTTTTGGCTGAAAAGAGTTCCCTTTTTAGGACATATAATCTCGGAGGGGGGAATCTCCGTAGATCCCGCCAAAATCGAGGATATCCAGAAGTGGAAGACCCCTGAAAATGTCGGGGAAGTTCGAAGCTTTTTGGGCTTGGCTGGATACTATCGACGGTTTATTGAGGGATTCTCCAAGATCTCGAGACCTCTCACCAAACTGTTGGAAAAGGGAATCGCATTCACCTGGACGCCACAGTGCGAGACGAGCTTTCAGAAGCTAAAGAAGAGATTGACAACAGCCCCAGTGCTGGTTATGCCAGATATGCAGAAGAATTTCACAGTGTACTGCGATGCCTCTGGAAATGGGTTGGGATGTGTTCTCATGCAAGAAGGACATGTCGTGGCTTATGCATCCCGGCAGCTTCGGAAGCACGAGAAGAACTATCCTACACATGACCTAGAACTAGCTGCAGTGGTACACGCGTTGAAAATTTGGCGGCACTATTTGATGGGGAAAAGGACAGAGATATATACGGATCATAAGAGTTTGAAGTACATATTCACACAGCCAGATCTCAACCTCAGAAAAGGAGATGGTTAGAGCTAATCAATGACTTTGATGTGGGCATCAACTATCATCCCGGGAAAGCAAACGTCGTGGCCGATGCTTTGAGTCGGAAAGTGCAGGTCAATAAGTTGAGTTTGAAGGACATGCCTGCAGAATTGAAGGACGAGGTTATAAGACTCAATCTATGTCTAGTAAATAGTGGTGAAGCCATCGCCATGGAAGTGGACTCCACACTCGAGCAAGACATACACGAGGGCCAAAAGAATGATGAGAAGATACAAGAGATCAGACAGCTCATCAAGGAAAATAAAGCTCCTGGTTTTAGAGAGGATGAACAGGGAACGGTGTGGCACGGGAAAAGGATCTGTGTGCCAGAAGTAAAGGAGATCCGTGAATTAATTTTGAAGGAGGCTCACGATTCTGACTATTCCATTCATCCTGGGAGTACGAAGATGTACCAGGACCTCAAAAGCAGGTATTGGTGGTATGGCATGAAGCGAGATGTCGCGGAACATGTTGCCCTATGTGACACATGTCAGTTGGTGAAAGCCGAACATCAACGACCCGCGGGATTATTGCAACCACTTAAAGTGCCTGAATGGAAATGGGAAGAAATCAGCATGGATTTTGTCGTGGGATTGCCTAGGACCCAATCCGGGTATGATTCAATATGGGTTATTATTGATAGGCTAACCAAGGTAGCTCATTTCATTCCGGTGAAAGAAAGCTACAGCGGATCCAAATTGGCGGAATTGTACATGTCAAGGATCGTGTGTTACCATGGAGTGCCAAAGAAGATAGTGTCGGACCGAGGGACACAGTTCACCTCGAGGTTTTGGCAGAAGTTGCAAGAAACCATGGGAACCCATCTGAACTTTAGTTCTGCCTATCATCCCCAAACTGACGGGCAGACGGAGAGAACCAATCAGATCCTTGAAGATATGTTAAGGGCATGTGCACTCAAAAACAATAGGAGTTGGGACAAGAACTTACCGTATGCGGAGTTTTCCTATAACAACAGTTATCAAGCTAGTATGAAGATGTCACCTTTTGAAGCTTTGTATGGAAGGAAGTGCAGAACTCCCCTATTTTGGAACCAAACAGGAGAAAGTAAAGTGTTTGGTCCAGAAGTGCTACAAGAAGCCGAGGCGAAGGTGAGGGAGATTCGCAACAACTTGAGGATAGCACAAACACGCCAGAAGAGTTATGCTGATGTACGAAGAAGAGAGCTCGTTTTCAACGTGGGAGACTATGTTTATCTCAAGGTGTCCCCTATCAGAGGACTTCGTAGGTTCAAGGTGAAAGGGAAGTTGTCACCTCGATACATCGGACCCTTTCATGTTTTGGAAAGGAAAGGCGAAGTGGCGTACCAACTAGAGTTACCGGCTCATCTATCGGACGTGCATGATGTATTCCATGTGTCACAACTCAAGAAATGCCTGAGGACGCCTGAAGAGGTGTTACCCATGAATGAAGTAGATGTAGCTGAAAATTTGTCTTATGCCGAGCAACCATACAAGATTTTGGAGACAATGGAACGCCTCACCAGAAACAAGAGAATCCGGATGTGCAAGGTGCAGTGGAAGCATCACTCAGAAGAGGAAGCTACCTGGGAACGGGAAGATGAGCTCAAGGCACAATTTCCGGAATTGTTTTCTTAGAAACACAAATCTCGAGGACGAGATTTCTTTTAAGGGGGGTAGAGCTGTAACACCCCAAATTTTTAGTCAAAAACCCAAATTTTGATTTAAAACACTAAACCATGTTCAGAGGGGAATTTAGAAATTTTTGGACGTGTTGCATGTTTTGCAAAAATTCAAATTCAAACTGGAATTCAAATTATACCCAAAACAGAAAAGAAATGGAAAAAAAGAAAAAGGAAATCGGGAAAAAAAAACTGGCCAGTGGGCCGAAACCGCCGACCGGCCCAGCAAACCCCGCGCCAGCCCGCCCCCGCGCGCGCCGCGCTGCCCCTCGCTGACGGGTGGGACCCACATATCATCCCTAACCCGAGCCCCCGCGACCCCGGACTTTTCCCCCCGAGCGCGCGCGATCGCAACCGATCGGGAAACCCGTCCCCGCAGCCGAATTCTGGTCCCAGCGGACTCCAACTCGATCACAACAGACCCACCGCCCTCCCCCGGCTATAAAAACCCCAGCTCCGATCAGTTTTCCGCACGCGATCGCCGATTTTTACTCCGGTGAGCACCGAGACTTCGCCGGTGAATTCTGGCCGATCTAAGCTCGGAAACTCTGATCTAACTCGCTGGTCTTGATCCACCGCCTCCGGGGAACTTTGCAGGTGCAGAAAACTCGGAGAGTTACGGTGCAAACACAACGCCGACGAGCTTCGCCGTGGTTTTGCCTCGGACCTCGCCGCCGAGCAGTTTCCAGGACCCCCGAGCTCGAGAAAACCCCCGAGGTGAGATCCCTGACCTCCCCTCTACCGATCTATGCCATAAGATCACAGTTTTAGGCAGAATTCTCGAAGATCCAAAACTTTCCGGCGAGATCGCCGCTTCCCGCCGCCGTGCGCCGCCGGCAGCGCCGCCCGCGTTCAATCAGGGCGACGTGGCCGCTTGTGCGCCGTTTATTTTAAATCGCACGGTAGACTTTAAAACCCCGCGTACCGGTTCGATGTTATAATCTCAGCCGTCGGTTTAGAATCGGACGGTCCACGTCGACCCCGCGTTATAAAGGCTGGAGTTCTTACGTGCTACCCCCTGGGGTTCTCTCGAATTGAGAGCTAGCCCCGGAAACTTCAGATCTAGCCCCTGGAACTCTAGAAAATCATGTAAATTCATTTAAAAATCAGTTTTAGCCCCTGGACTTAATAAAAATTAGGAAAAACACCTCTGATAAGTGTAGCTAGACCCCTGGAAATTATGAAAATAATATTATAGACCCTGTAATGGGGTGAGTTTACTTTTTAACCCTGTTTAGTATTTAATTTAGAAAATTGAAAATGTAACTAGTGTTTAAAAATTAAAAAGGGGGACAAACATAATTGTTAAAATTAATTAAAAACTTTCTCAGTACTTAGAAAACTTTGGAGTGAGCTAAAAATATATTTTTGGGCTGAAATAAATCTGTTTTATCTATTATTCACATTTAATAGTATAGGGACACATTTTTAAGTAAAGAATAGTTAAAGAAAAATAGGGAAAATAATTATGAAATAGTATACATCATAAGCCATGGTCAAAATATGATTTTAAATTATTTAGGACCAGAACCTAATCTTTTTAAGTGATGTATATTACTAATTTCATAATGAAATACACAATTATTCATAGGAATATAAATCTGAAAATATAGCAACTAGTAATTTATAAATGGAGTTTCTAAAATACAAAGAATTTAGTTTAGAGTTGGTAGAAATTCTGAAGGCACATATGGAGAAGAAAAATACTTTTCATACACATTTGGTAGTAAAAAGGTGTAGTAGTTTAATATAAGGAATTTATTTAAAACTGAAACACAACACATATAATGGTAAATGAATTTCATAAATGTGAATGTGTGGTTTGTATGAAGTGTAAGTGTGAACTATGTCTTATGGATTGCTGTTTTTCTTTTGCTATGTGTGATGGTATGAAGTAGAACCTGTTCAAGAACAAGTTATTCATTTCCAAGATCAGGACTACCCATTTCAAGAGCAGCAAGAAGGAGGCAAGTGTCCTTGACCACTTTGATCCTATGCTAGGATGTGTAGATAGAATTATTTACATTGTCAAATGAAATATGAAACCCATGCTAGGAAAGTTTCCCTAGAATTGCATTACCTTGTTTTCCTTGTAGCTTGGGTTGGGATATTATTTTGTCATGTCATTTATTTCCATGCATATGCTTAGCCATGCTTAGAATGGGATATTTGGGACATGAGAATCATCAGTTTATATTACCATACTCTTGAATGAGATATTGTGAGTTATGTAGAGGTAGGGATCAAGGCAAGTTGGATGTTTTGGTTGTGTGCTGGGTGCACGAGACTTGGGTTTGTGTTTAGTACTTGCCTGGATCCTAAGGACCGGTTCATGGAGCATGTAACCCGGCTTTACAGTGCCAACCACATGCTGAGATGGGGCAGCTTGGCCAATTAATTAGGTGTATCCCCGGCGTAGTATGGGTGTGTTGGATGGTGCGGGGAGTAGGTGTCAGCTGGACTACCATATGAACCGCAAGGCTCAAGAGGGGGCCACTGCAGCGGGGTTGGAGCCTCTTGTATGCTGTTAGGGGTGAAACCTCAGTGGGCCCACGCTCGTCGGGAATCCCTTTGTAAAGGCTTCGTAGTGATCTCCTGGCTACACACCTGGGAAGTGTGAATGTGGATCGTAGCCACTGGCATAATGGAGGTTCTTTTAGTCCACCCGGCAACGGGGGATGAAATCACTACTTGTGGGTACAGTGGTACAAACTCTGCAGAGTTAAAACTGTCTTGACAGCCGTGCTCACGGTTAAGAGCGGCCTGGACTTATTCATGATTAGAGGATTGATGGTTTTGGAAGTTAAGCGGGGAGCTTAACATTGGAAATGATGTTATAGTTATTGGATTATGATGATGGGATGGGAGATTGGGACCATTTCACCTGTGTAGTAATGTAGGTGCTTAATAAGCTAAGGTGATAGGTATTAATTGCATAGTGCTTTAACCATGAGTTCAACCTCTCCTTGTTCTAGCCATGCATGATATAATTTTCCCACACTTGCTGAGTACCATTGGTACTCAACCTTGCATATTTGTTGGTTTATATTGCTGCTCAGGTCAAGATAATGAGGTGGTGTATAATGACCAAGATTTTGGACCCGAGGAAGGCTTTTAGGTTCATGAAGACCCCCGGGCAACGCCTGTGATGGAGCCTTAAAGAATAATATTCCGCTGCTAGTTTATTTACTTGTGATGAAGCATTATTGTCCATCGAGACATTTACTATGTAAGACTTACTTATATTCGACACCTGGCTTGTAAAAAATGATGCTTCACTATTTGTCGTCACATGTATGAGAAAATGATCCTGGCATACATGTGATATTCACTTGGTTGTTTCTTCAGAAAAACCGGGTGTGACAGAAATACACCTTGATATGGCCTAAAACCCAGAGGGACGTAAACTGTCCAGAACCAGGACAGAGTGGAACACTCTCTGGACTGTTCTGTTTTTCATACATAACTCCTAGTTGAAATATCAAAAATTTTCAGATGATACATCTTTAGAAAGGGTAGAAGATGTGTGACATCTTTGCAATTCAAAGTTTCTGAAATTTCAGCACAGAATTCAGTAGAAATCAAAGTTGAAAACAGCAACTTTCCAAGGGAGGTGCTGTTAAAATTCTTCCAGAAATTCTGCTGACTTTGAATTACCATAACATGTTAACCAGAGCTGATCTGTGGGCAAATGATACTCGTTGGAAAGATACTGAAGTTAACTTTAACTTTGGTATTCAGCTTGAGTCATTAAAATGCCCAGAACCAGATCAAAACTTGGATTAGGTAGAATCTGGTCATTCTGACAGAAGAATGACAGTTGAACTCATTGGAGAGGGTGTGGTACCCTAAGGGTGGTATACGTGATGACAAAGCGATAGTAATGTCTCGTAGTGACCAAACCTATTTATGGTGAGCTTCCAAAGTGGAGGTTCATCAAGTTGGATTAAACTAGCTTGTGTTTGGTCTGGTAATGGTGTAGCTTGTGCAAAGTTATTACATTATCTACTTACGAGATGTATCGCATGTTTTATGGTCATTATGTTTTTACACCTAGTTTATTGGACTGCATGCAATCTTTTGCGGGACTGATGTTATTGTCGTATGGTTGCAGATGGTTCGCACTAGGACCACGCACGAGGTTGGTGGCTCTAGCCAAGGGGGAGGCGATGACTCCCAGCCACCGGCCTACGACAGCACCCCGCAGCAGCAGCCACCACCGCCGCCTCCGCTTACTCTAGCGGATGTGATAGCGGCACTGGTGGGAGGTCGTGAGGAGCAGACCGACCTGCTCCGCATGATCGTGCAGAATACGTCCCAGGCAGGGGGGGGGGCGTCAAGACAGGGGGCCTCGTGAGCCCCGTGAAGTGTCGTACTCGGACTTCATGAGTACGCACCCTCCAGTGTTCACCGAAGCTGAAGAACCACTGGAGGCTGACAACTGGCTGCGGACCATCGAGTCCAAGTTTGGGCTGCTCCAATGTACGGAGCGGCAGAAGACCCTGTTCGCAGCACAGCAGCTTCACGGTGCCGCTGGTGCGTGGTGGGCGAACTATGTTGCCTCACGTCCGGCTGGCCATGCCGTGGAATGGAAAGAGTTCCGGGAGGCATTCCGCGCCTATCATATCCCTCCCGGAATTATGAAGAGGAAGTTCCAAGAATTCTTGGAGCTGAAGCAGGGCGGGAGGAGTGCCCATGACTACTCCCGTGCCTTCAACCATCTGGCGCAATATGCGTCAGATTACATCTCCATTGAAGAGAAGAAGCGGGAACATTTCTATCGGGGGTTACACCCCGAAATGAAGACGCACCTCGTTCAGTGGAATCGTGGCACATTCAACGATCTAGTCAATGCCGCCATCATGCAAGAGGACGCTCAGCGGGAGTTGGCAGCTGAGCAGGGGAAGCGCAGCGCTCCACCCAGCAGTGGGGGTGGCGCTCCTCAGAAGTACCGTATGGTGTATCGGACACCATCCGGGCAGCAGTGGCATCCACCGGCGCGACCTCAACGGTTCGGGGGGCGTCCCATTCAGGCACCTCCGTTCCATCCGCCAATGCCACCACCAAGACAGCAGCAGCAGCAGACGGCACCCCGGGCGTTTCGACCGCCACAACGCGCCCCGGGATTCCGTCCACTGATCAGCGGGGGACCGCCCCGTTTCACCTGCTTCACGTGTGGCGAGGTGGGCCACTTTGCGAAGGACTGTCCCCAGGGACAGCAGAGCAGCGGGCAAGCCCAGTTCCAGGGCAGTGCTCGAGGCCGACCTCCGGTGAAGAAGGTTGGTCAGCGGACTGGGGGTGTACGCAACCTCGACAATGAGGACGCCCCAGAGGGAGACAACGTGCTGGTGGGTACGTTTACTCTCAACCATCAAGCCATCGTCATATTGTTTGATTCTGGTGCAACCCACAACTTTATAAGTGCATCATATGTGGTTAAGCATCAGCTGGAAGCCTTTCCAACCGAGTGTTCGTATATGATCTGCTCACCGGGAGGAAAGATTTCAGCAACGATGATGGTTCCAAAAGCACCACTGTGCTTAGGTGGGAAGATATATCCCACCACTATGATTATCCTTGAGGGGCAGAAGATTGATGCAATCTTGGGAATGTCATGGCTAAGCTACCATGGAGCTGTCCTGGAAACCCTATCACGGAGGGTTCACCTCAACTCCCCATTACACCATCCGCAGTCCCTCTTATTAGATAATCCAGTCCGGGAAGTTTCAGTGATCAACAATACTGAAGCTCTCAAGTTGGAGGACATCCCCGTAGTCCGGGAGTATCCCGACGTGTTCCCGGATGACCTTCCGGGCATGCCACCTGAGCGGGATGTCGAGTTCAAGATTGAACTTGCACCCGGGACTACGCCCATATCACGGAGACCATACAAAATGGCTCCAAATGAGCTGGATGAACTGAAAGAACAGTTCAATGATCTATTGAGCAAGGGTTTCATTAGGTCGAGTTCCTTGCCTTGGGGATGATCGGCACTGTTTGTAAAGAAGAAAGATGAAACCCTGAGGCTGTGTGTGGATTACCGGCCTCTCAACGCCGTCACCATCAAGAAGTACCCACTGCCCCACATCGACATATTGTTTGATCAACTTGTGGGTGCAAGTGTGTTCTCCAAGATGGACCTTCGCTCTGGATATCATCAGATAAAAATCTGGGCGGAGGATATCCCGAAGACGGCCTTCTCGACGAGATATGGATTATATGAATATCTCGTCATGTCTTTTGGTCTCACAAACGCTCCAGCCCATTTCATGTATCTCATGAACTCGGTGTTCATGCCAGAGCTGGACAAGTTCGTGGTAGTGTTCATCGACGATATCTTGGTTTACTCCAAGACAGAAGCCGAACATGCCGAACACTTGAGGATCGTTCTTCAACGATTACGAGACCACATGCTCTACGCCAAGTTCAGCAAATGCGAGTTTTGGATCAGCCAAGTGCCATTCTTGGGACATATCATCTCCACAGAAGGCATTGCGGTTGACCCAAGCAAAATAGAGCAAGTGCTGAAATGGAAAGCCCCCACTTCAGTCCATGAAGTCAGAAGCTTCCTCGGGTTAGCAGGATACTATCGGAGATTCATTCCAAGCTTCTCCAAGCTCGCTAAGCCGATGACAGAATTGCTGAAGAAAGGGACGAAATATGTTTGGAACACGGCGTGTGAAGGAGCATTCCAAACATTGGTGAAGCATCTCACCACAGCCCCGGTCTTAGCTCAGCCGGATACAACAAAGCTGTGACAGCGCTCAGATGCCACGCTGAGACGGCCCCACGGGACCTCGTCGGGTGGTGCCGTGTTATGCGGCACCCAACAGCACACGGGTCGATGAACATACATCATATTACATAAATAGCTTGCGGAAGCGTACAAGAATGTTTTACAAATAAGTATATCGTAGTAAACTACAGCGGAAGACTGTCACTCTCACGACTCATATCTAAACTAGCAACAAAGAAACGGTCCAGCCCGCGGACGTTTCTTACTAGCAACACGAAGACAATCTGCAGCGGCGAGGATGCTCTTAGAGTAAGCACTCGGAGGTTCCCGAGTCTCATCGGCACCCCTTCTCATAATCAGCGAGTCAATTACCTGCAAAACAACTCGGATAGCATCCGTGAGCATAACGCTCAGCAAGACTTAACCGTCTCCCTAAACATGAAACTCTAAGTGAGGTTATGAACCTAACATAGGATGGCATAAGCATAATTAACTCGCCTAAAAGTGAATCCTTACTTTCAGGTATTAATTGCAGCATTTTAAGTAACCCTGGGCACGCTACATCGGGAGTCCACAATCAAACAAGAAACGCTTTTCCCCGATGTAAATTGCTCATGGCATAAAAGAATCGAGTTTGCACTAGCCTATTCATCGAGATCCAATACAACACTAGTATAATACTTCACATCAATATGATTAGTTCCTTTCTCATGCAAGTTCTTACTACGTCACGACTGTGAGAACAAGTATGCTCGGTCCATTCCGCGAGCGACGGTGATTCGAATCAATAACACCCGGACTACACGACACGTACGCCCGTACTCGACGTTGCCTACAACAACCATCACTGACGTCGTACGTGGCAGCCTTTCCCCCGTTTCACCCCCGCTGAATCGATCAAGTCGCCCCGTACAGTAGCTACTCTCATGGTGCACCTTCCGACGTGAGATGTCATGAGAATATTCCCCACATACTGCACACCGGCCGTCCGCCTGAGGCGACCCGAAAAGTCCCAACGACAGCTTCCCGAGGTACATCGGTTTACTGGGTCCCATATAGCCAGCATGAGTCCGGTACACAACTCAAACTTGTTCAACAGGGCCGTATACGGATCGGTCCTTGACTGACACGGACAGGTCTACAGCACCCAGGCCCCTATGTCCTGCTGCTCCTACAACCTTCCGGTCTCAACTTTTAACTTGCTAATTCAATTACGAACCAATCCCGTATGCCCCTGTTGTCCCTAAATCTGCGAGTAGCATCTCACCGCTCGACTTCTACCGAACCGTACTTAAGCATGGCAGTTCTATACGGTGAAAGACACCTACCCAATACTCCATGGGTCATTTGGTTATGCAAGAGGAGTATCAATCGCTAGACCTAATGCACAGTTCAAATCTTAACCAAAGGTGAATACAAAATAAAAACTTAACAGCTGTTAAATGCAAACCGGAGCTTGCCTGTTTTGCAGGGTAGTCGTATATAACAGTTAGTGTCCTTGCAGATCCACCCTTGACTCCCCGGAGCTTGATCCACTTTGATGAATCACTCCTTTGAGTCCCCTTCGTTGTGGTTCCTATTGAAATGCATATGCATATGTTTCATGGAATGTAATGGAAAGAAGTTATAGAATTACTTTCTTAAGAACAGAGGTTGTGTGGAAAAGCCAAGCATGGCTTGGTTTGCCTCTGTTGTGCAAAGAACAGAATTAAACTAATTTGACCTTAAGGCCCTTAGCTATACACTAACCCTTTTCTCTAATGAACATAATAGACAAACTGAAAGGATTTGAGTGCAACTGAAGAACAAGAACTCCAATGGCCTCAAAACTTTTACAGCAGGTTTTATACTACCTAAGGATTTAGCTTGCCAACTTGCAGCTAATGTGGAGTCAACTTGTGTCCTCCATAATTCTCACCATACCCCTTATGTATTTTTCCCTTATACATAAGTATGGAGAATAAGAACAGGGAGTTCCAGGACTTATATTGGGCTGATAATTTACATGTGAGTTTTTGATCACATGAGAGTCATCTGGTCCAAAATTCAGCCCTTTTACTTGGGTAGTTCTCCCAGAACAATTCTTTAAGCATTTGTACTCAATAGAATTAATTCTGTAGTAATGTGCATTTTCATGCCCAACTAAGTGAACTACAATTCCAAGTATGTCCCATAGAGCTTGCCTAAATTTTCCTATGATTTTTGGAGCTATGGATTGCTCAGAACAGATTTTTGAAGTGGGAAACATTTTCTGAAAATGTTTCTGGACTCTTATGAACACAGCAGATTGTTTTTAGCAAATCCCTACTCAAATGATCTTCAAATGAGCTGAAAATTTGCTATGAGGTCAACAATATGCTAAAGAATATTCTGGCAAAATTTGGGTATTTTTGGATAAACCAAACTCCCTCTATAATTCTTTTTCAGAAAACCTTCCAAGAATTTTCCAGAATTAAATAATTCGTTTCATACAAATTGGGTTGTACCTCTGGATAGTACTCCCTTTAAGGAATCCAACAAAATTTATCTCACTATTTTTGGAGCTTCCTACACCAAGTTATGCATTTTACAAGTTTGCACAACTCTCTGTTTGATTTTAAACAGCACAGTCGCGCGTGGGGCCCACGGGTCAGATGCTTCTTCAACCTCCCGCCAGAGCCCGCGGTGCACACCAGCAGAAACTTGGCATGGCTCGTTCTCCCTCATTTCTCCACCAAATGAGCTCCGGTTTCGCCCTACATGCTCCTGGGAACGTGGCGCAGCTGCCGGGCAAGGTTTTCCCGCATGAAAATGGCTGCAGGTGGGTCGGCACCGGTGGGGCGGCTCGGGAGCTCGACATGGACGCGTTCCCGCGTGTCCAAGGCATCTCCCGGCGAGCTATGATGTCCTACAGCATCCCTATGGTTCTAGGAACACGGAACGTGGATCAGATCATGCAGAAAGTGGCTGCAACCTAGTCCTCACCGTGGACCATGGCAGTTTTGGCCGCCGGCGACGATTTCTCGTCGCCCGGGGCACAGGAGGGTCGGTTTCCCTTGGTTTTCGGCGTGGGAGGGCGCTAGGGCATCTAGTTGCTGTGGTTTGAATTGTGGGAGGTGTGATCAATCGGTTTGGGAGAATTTCCCGAATTACACACATGCTGTTCTACACGTGCACTGGTGCCAAAACTGGAATTCCGGCGAGCCGGCGTCGGGGGAGGGCAAGAGGACGACGGGATGATGATCAGTACCTCCTGGCGCACCTCTGTGACTTCTTGAGCCTGCCGGAGAGGCGCTGGACTGGCCGGGAGACAGGGGCAATGGAGCAGCGCCGGTGAAGAAAAAACAGCGCCCTGCTGATCGTGAGGAGAGGAGCAACTGCTGTTGGCTTGGTCCGAGGAGGGGGAGATAACGTTGCTGAAGCGGTGAGAACCCACCCTGGGGCGCCAACGCGTGGAGACCGGCAGCAGGAGCTGGCGTTGCAAGCTGCTCGGTGGCGCTCGCGAGCTGTTCGGTAAAATTTCCCACTGAGAGCAAAACTTAGTGAGTAAGTCTCCTCTTTCAGCTCTATGACATGTGGGTCCCACTCAACATGTACCTCCCAAATATCTATTCAAGCTGATCTTTTTAATCCCCAGAATGCTAAAATTTAAAAAGGTGAGCTAGAATTTGAATTCTTCAAATTCAGTTTGAATTTGCAAGACTAAATCTGAATTTGGTTTAAGTTTGCAAATTCTCCTCTTTAACTTCTTTTTGAGCCCACCCTAAAATTGAAAAGTTGGTGATAACCTTTTCCCTAAAAACTCAACTATATGGCTGCATGTTAATTCAAAGTTTTTGGGTCACCATATGTGTGAACTTTGAATTTTCAAATCTGAATTTTAAACTCCCATGCAAAGAGGTATTTAACTCCTTATTGGTCCAACCCTTTTAAGTAAAAAGGTGAACCTCATGTTGGATGTTCATCCATGTATTACTTTGCATGAAGAAAAGTTTTAGCAAGTCCCTTTTTTTTTCCTATCATTGCCACACATATGAACTCAAACCATAGTTTTTATTCATACACATTTTTGGGACTTTTACATTCCTCCCCCCTTAAAAGAATCTCGTCCCGAGATTACAAAAGAGGAACGCGACGGGAGAGGTAATTACAAACTGTACAAAGATAAAAGTTCCGGGTAGTTGGTGCGGAGATAATCTTCACTTTCCCACGTCGCCTCTTCCGCGATGTGATTACTCCACAGTACCTTGAAAAATCGGATCGTCCGGTTCCGGGTTACCCGGGTCTTTTCATCCAAAATCTGGACCGGTCGCTCGGTGTAGGTCAAGTCCGGTTTCAATTCATCGATGTCCTCAGTGCGAACAGCAGCGGTGAATTTGAGGCACTTCCGCAGCTGTGATACATGAAATACATCATGAATACCCGCTAGACTTGCTGGTAACTCCAGCCGGTAGGCTACGGGTCCGCACTTCTCCGTGATAGCAAAAGGACCAATAAAACGGGGAGCGAGTTTCCCCTTTACACCGAACCGGTGAATTCCCTTCATCGGAGATACACGAAGATATACGTGCTCTCCGACGTCAAAATGTAACGGCCTACGCCTTTGATCGGCGTAGCTCTTCTGTCGGGATTGGGCAGCCTTTAAGTTCTCTTGTATCAACCGAACTCGGTCTTCGGCTTCGTTGACAAGATCAATCCCAAACAGAACTCTTTCGCCGGACTCGCACCAATTCAGTGGTGTGCGACACTTCCGGCCATAGAGAGCTTCATACGGTGCCATTCTAATACTCGCTTGATAACCGTTGTTGTATGAAAACTCCGCCAGCGGTAGGTGATCGTCCCAATTCCTACCGTGGTGGATGGCACATGCTCTCAACATGTCCTCGAGCACTTGATTCACCCTCTCAGTTTGTCCATCGGTTTGAGGGTGATATGCGGAGCTTCTAATTAGCTTGGTGCCCAACGAGGCATGCAGCTGCTCCCAAAACCGAGCAACGAACAACGCACCTCGATCTGAGATGATGGTCTTCGGGACACCATGTGAACATATAATTCTGGAGATGAATAACTCCGCATATTGCCTTGCTCGATAATGAGTGTTCACCGGTATGAAATGAGCCGACTTTGTCAACCGGTCGACGATCACCCATATCGAGTCATGCTTCTTGGATGTGAGCGGTAATCCGACGATGAAGTCCATACTCACATCCTCCCATTTCCATGCCGGTATCTTCAAAGGTTGTAGCGGTCCGGCTTTCCGCATATGATCAGCCTTGACCCGTCTACACGTATCACACTCGGATACGTATTTAGCAATCTCCCTCTTCATCCTCGTCCACCAAAATTTCTGTTTCAAATCTTGGTACATCTTGTTACTTCCAGGATGAATGGAAAACTTAGACAGGTGGGCTTCATCCAAGATCTTCTTCCGGAGTTTCATATTACGCGGTACCACTATACGGTCTTTAAACCATATCGTACCGTTCCCATCCTTCCGGAAGCATTTCATCTCTCCGTTGTCGAGTCTTCTCCGTATGTGTGACATACCTCTGTCTCTTCTTTGAACCTCAACAATCTCTTCACGGATTGTTGGAATGAGCGCGAGATTATAAAGCGCGCCATACGGAATGACACGGAGGCTGGGTTCTTCATCTTCCAACTCAGCAACCGCTAAGTTGTGAACGTGGGCTTTCCGACTAAGCGCGTCGGCAACCACGTTTGCTTTTCCCGGGTGATAGTGGATCTCAATTTCATAATCTTTTATAAGCTCCAACCATCTCCGTTGTCTCATATTCAGCTCCTTCTGCGTGAAGATGTACTTCAGGCTCTTATGGTCGGTGTAGAGGTGAACAAGATTACCCAGTAGGTAATGCCTCCACATCTTCAATGCCAACACCACTGCAGCAAGCTCAAGATCGTGAGTTGGATAATGCTGCTCGTGGTTTCGCAGTTGACGAGACCCATAGGCGACTACACGCCCTTCTTGCATCAGAACGCAGCCGAGACCGATGCCGGATGCATCGCAGTATACATCAAATGGCTTCGTCGTGTCCGGCTGAGCAAGAACTGGAGCCGTTGTGAGATGTTTCACCAAAGTTTTGAATGCGGCTTCACAGGCTGCATTCCACAGGTATTTAGTACCCTTCTTCAGCAGCTCCGTCATTGGTTTAGCAATCTTTGAGAAGCTCGGAATAAACCTCCGATAATAACCCGCTAAACCTAGGAAACTTCGGACCTCGTGGATAGATTTGGGAGATTCCCACTTCAGCACTTGTTCAATTTTGCTGGGATCCACGGCAATGCCCTCTGCTGAAATGATATGGCCTAGGAAAGGCACTTGATCAATCCAAAATTCGCACTTGCTGAACTTGGCATATAATTGGTGCTCCCGCAACCGTTGTAGCACAATGCGCAGATGTTCAGCATGCTCTTCTTCAGATTTGGAGTAAACCAATATGTCGTCGATGAATACCACGACGAACTTGTCTAGTTCCGGCATGAACACAGAATTCATCAAATACATAAAGTGTGCCGGAGCGTTGGTTAGCCCAAATGACATGACGAGGTACTCGTAGAGTCCGTATCTCGTCGAGAAAGCTGTCTTCGGTATGTCCTCCGGTCGGATCTTGATTTGATGATAGCCCGACCGAAGATCCATCTTCGAAAATACCTTTGCACCCACAAGTTGATCAAACAGAATGTCAATGCGGGGCAAAGGATACTTGTTCTTGATCGTGACCGCATTGAGAGGACGATAATCAACACATAGCCGTAGTGTTTCGTCCTTCTTCTTAACGAACAGCGCTGAGCAACCCCAAGGTGAAGAACTTGGTCGTATGAAACCCTTGCTCATGAGTTCATTCAGTTGCTCTTTCAACTCCGCTAGCTCGTTAGGTGCCATCTTGTAAGGCCTTCGTGAAATAGGCGTCGTTCCCGGTGCCAGTTCAATTTTGAACTCGACGTCCCGTTCGGGCGGCATGCCCGGTAAGTCATCGGGAAATACGTCGGGATAATCACGTACCACCGGAATATCTTCAATCTTCAGCGCTTCCGTGTGGTAGGCCTCTACCCTATCTGGATCTTCGCTGTCTAAAAACAGCGTGTGCTGTCCGTGAATCGGCGAGTCAATCTGGATAGTCCGGTTACCGATATTGAGAACGGCACCGTGACGATTTAACCAAGACATCCCCAATATAATGTCTATCTTCTGCCTATCCAACATAATCAGCGATGTTGGGTATATTTTTCCGCCCAAACACAAAGCTGCTCGGGACACAATCTGATTGGCAGAGATATTTCCTCCCGGTGAACGTATGAGAAAACTCGTTGTGGGAGTATTGGTGGATATTTGGTGCTGATCCACGCATGTTTTGCTGATAAAATTGTGGGTTGCACCTGAATCAAAAAGTACCAATACGGGCACGTCCTTGAGAGTAAACATGCCCGCTAACACCGGTGCTCCCTCCGGGACATCCTCAATCGCAAGATGTTGCACACTCCCGGATTGCAATGCTGTTATGTTGACTGGAGCAGGTGGCGGCATACCACCTGATGATGATGGCTGTCTGGTGTTTACCAACTTCTCCCGGCATTCCTGCCTAAAATGCCCAAAACGGTGGCAATAAGAACACGGAGGTTTCCCCGGTTCTTCGTTGACTTGTGGTTGAGAAGTTGAGGCACTTGGCTGCAGCAATGATGCAACAGGTATCATTCGTTGCTGCGGAAATGGCGCTGCTTCAAGATAAGATTCTTGAGCAGGAAATCTGTACGGAGTTGATCTCCCTGGTGCTTGCCCTATCTCATCGGATGGTGTGTGATACACCACACGGTATTTACGAGGAACGATTGGTGTGTCTTCTTGCACATCCTCCCGGTCCCTCTTCTCTGCTTGACACTCAAGTGTCGCTTGTTCTTGCAGCAGAGCAGCACTGATCAACTCGGTGTAACTGCCTTGATTGAACAAAGCTAACTTCTCTTTTAGTATGGCACTCAAACCATAGAAAAAGTAGTCACACATTGCAGCTTCGCTCGTCGCATAAGCAGGAGCGTATTGTGCTAGAAGATTGAATCGTCTGACATAATCGAGGACACTCATGTCCCCCTGCTTCAAGTTTCTGAATTCCTGCTGCTGGGCCTTGATAAAACCCATAGGAATGTGACGAGCCCGGAATGCTTCACGAAATTCCGTCCATTCCACTTGATGACCTTCCGGAACGGTGGCAAGATAAGCGAACCACCAATTTCCGGCGGCTCCATGGAGCTGTTGAGCTGCAAATGATGTCTTCTGATATTCGTCGCACTCAAACACCCCAAACTTGGACTCCATAACTCGAAGCCACTGATCAGCTTCCACTGGTTCATGGGCTTCCGTGAAGATTGGCGGTTGTGTCGCCAAGAAATCCAAGTAGGCGTTCCGAGGTGGAACGTCCTGTTGTGCACGCTGGAGTAAGCCCTGTTGTACCAAGGCTTGGAGTAGTCTTGTGTTCTCTTGACTTGACTCGACCATCTGAGCCATGATATCCGCCCATACCGTTGATGGCGGTGCCCCTGGTGGAGTCGAGTCATCACCGTCTCGATGAGAACCTCCAGTCCTACTCGGAGAATGAGTACGCACCATACTGCAAAAGCATAATTTTGAGGGGAGTCACCACTTGATCTAGCAGTATGTGAAAGTATGTAAAACATGAACATGCTAAAACTTTATGTAAGCATAACAAAATTTCATGTTTACACATCTTTCTAAAGCCAACATATCCAGTCCCTCATTCGGTACAAAACAGACCCTTCTGTACTTAACCCAGAATTTGATCCATTTATTAGCATTTTCATAACTCAAGTTGAATACCAAAGTTAAAGTTAACTTCAGTATATTTTCAACGAGTACTCACATGCCCCTAGATCATTTCTGAAACAGAAGTTAGGATTGTTCAAAGTTGACAGAATTTCTGGCTAAAATTTGCCAGCACCTCCTTTGTATGTGGCTGTTTTCATCACAGTTTTACATACAACTGGGGTACAATTCTGAACAAACTATGAACTACAAAATCGTTGCAAATTTCCTAACCTTTCCAACGGTGTATCATATGACCCTTAGAAATTTTCTACAGACTGTGACGGCTAATTTACAGCAACATCCAGAGAAGTCTGCAGCTGCTCTGTTTTCTGAACAGTTTGCATTCATCTGGACGTTCAACCAAGTTGGTGTCGGATTTGGCTCTGGAGTTCTACAGAAAAGTTGTAGAGCACTTAATAAACTTTCCAGAACTGTATCAAACACTTCCATTGGGTCAAACTAATCAGAGTTATGCTCTGTTAAAGTTCGGAAAAACTTCTGCCAGGACAGAGCACTCTGTTTTTGAGATCAAAAGAAGCCTAGTAATTCTCTTCTTTGAAACTTAGTTCAAATGAAGAGTTCAGTAACTAACATGTGCTTTATCACATCCATTTTTAGTTTGAAAGTTAGTCATGAATGATTTCTTCATAGGTAAGAATACTATCCAGTGTAGTACGGTGACGATGCACCGTAAGACATATGACGGTACTACGTTGCCTCACCAAAGAAAAACCTAACCGGATTACACCGGCATATACGTATCATTAGGTGGCACTAAAACGGTCACTCGCAAACGTGTTCTACACGCACTAAGGTTTTTCGTGGTTAGTACCTACATAAAACACACTCAATCATCAGGTTCGGCTGCACACCGAACCCGGTATTCATAACAGTTTGTACACCCGGCCGTCGTCACTCGCCCAGGTGTTCTCAAGCCAAGCACGCCTTGAGCTACGTGTTCACGTTACTGACCACGTGACGGGGTCTCCCAAATTGCACCACGCACGCCAGGGAAGACGTTGCTCGAATACCCCAAACGACATGAAGAGTCGTAGAGGATACTAGAGCGGGTCGGGTTACCTGCCACCCGTGGGGCTCCACCCTTCAGCTTGTGCGCACTGGTGGACAGCGCATACGTGCACCCCCCAAGACATAAACCGTCCCGAGATGCACGATTTTCCGACATAACAAATAAGTTAGCTTGCCACCTTCATTATATGCTAATAATAGTAGTCCTTATGTGGGCCTAGTACCGTTATCTCACCGTATCCTAAGTTTTTGACATAATATGATGCTCAATCCGTGCCCTGCTCCCAACGCAGCTCTGATACCATGTGTGACAGCGCTCAGATGCCACGCTGAGACGGCCCCACGGGACCTCGTCGGGTGGTGCCGTGTTATGCGGCACCCAACAGCACACGGGTCGATGAACATACATCATATTACATAAATAGCTTACGGAAGCGTACAAGAATGTTTTACAAATAAGTATATCAGAGTAAACTACAGCGGAAGACTGTCACTCTCACGACTCATATCTAAACTAGCAACAAAGAAACGGTCCAGCCCGCGGACGTTTCTTACTAGCAACACGAAGACAATCTGCAGCGGCGAGGATGCTCTTAGAGTAAGCACTCGGAGGTTCCCGAGTCTCATCGGCACCCCTTCTCATAATCAGCGAGTCAATTACCTGCAAAACAACTCGGATAGCATCCGTGAGCATAACGCTCAGCAAGACTTAACCGTCTCCCTAAACATGAAACTCTAAGTGAGGTTATGAACCTAACATAGGATGGCATAAGCATAATTAACTCGCCTAAAAGTGAATCCTTACTTTCAGGTATTAATTGCAGCATTTTAAGTAACCCTGGGCACGCTACATCGGGAGTCCACAATCAAACAAGAAACGCTTTTCCCCGATGTAAGTTGCTCATGGCATAAAAGAATCGAGTTTGCACTAGCCTATTCATCGAGATCCAATACAACACTAGTATAATACTTCACATCAATATGATTAGTTCCTTTCTCATGCAAGTTCTTACTACGTCACGACTGTGAGAACAAGTATGCTCGGTCCATTCCGCGAGCGACGGTGATTCGAATCAATAACACCCGGACTACACGACACGTACGCCCGTACTCGACGTTGCCTACAACAACCATCACTGACGTCGTACGTGGCAGCCTTTCCCCCGTTTCACCCCCGCTGAATCGATCAAGTCGCCCCGTACAGTAGCTACTCTCATGGTGCACCTTCCGACGTGAGATGTCATGAGAATATTCCCCACATACTGCACACCGGCCGTCCGCCTGAGGCGACCCGAAAAGTCCCAACGACAGCTTCCCGAGGTACATCGGTTTACTGGGTCCCATATAGCCAGCATGAGTCCGGTACACAACTCAAACTTGTTCAACAGGGCCGTATACGGATCGGTCCTTGACTGACACGGACAGGTCTACAGCACCCAGGCCCCTATGTCCTGCTGCTCCTACAACCTTCCGGTCTCAACTTTTAACTTGCTAATTCAATTACGAACCAATCCCGTATGCCCCTGTTGTCCCTAAATCTGCGAGTAGCATCTCACCGCTCGACTTCTACCGAACCGTACTTAAGCATGGCAGTTCTATACGGTGAAAGACACCTACCCAATACTCCATGGGTCATTTGGTTATGCAAGAGGAGTATCAATCGCTAGACCTAATGCACAGTTCAAATCTTAACCAAAGGTGAATACAAAATAAAAACTTAACAGCTGTTAAATGCAAACCGGAGCTTGCCTGTTTTGCAGGGTAGTCGTATATAACAGTTAGTGTCCTTGCAGATCCACCCTTGACTCCCCGGAGCTTGATCCACTTTGATGAATCACTCCTTTGAGTCCCCTTCGTTGTGGTTCCTATTGAAATGCATATGCATATGTTTCATGGAATGTAATGGAAAGAAGTTATAGAATTACTTTCTTAAGAACAGAGGTTGTGTGGAAAAGCCAAGCATGGCTTGGTTTGCCTCTGTTGTGCAAAGAACAGAATTAAACTAATTTGACCTTAAGGCCCTTAGCTATACACTAACCCTTTTCTCTAATGAACATAATAGACAAACTGAAAGGATTTGAGTGCAACTGAAGAACAAGAACTCCAATGGCCTCAAAACTTTTACAGCAGGTTTTATACTACCTAAGGATTTAGCTTGCCAACTTGCAGCTAATGTGGAGTCAACTTGTGTCCTCCATAATTCTCACCATACCCCTTATGTATTTTTCCCTTATACATAAGTATGGAGAATAAGAACAGGGAGTTCCAGGACTTATATTGGGCTGATAATTTACATGTGAGTTTTTGATCACATGAGAGTCATCTGGTCCAAAATTCAGACCTTTTACTTGGGTAGTTCTCCCAGAACAATTCTTTAAGCATTTGTACTCAATAGAATTAATTCTGTAGTAATGTGCATTTTCATGCCCAACTAAGTGAACTACAATTCCAAGTATGTCCCATAGAGCTTGCCTAAATTTTCCTATGATTTTTGGAGCTATGGATTGCTCAGAACAGATTTTTGAAGTGGGAAACATTTTCTGAAAATGTTTCTGGACTCTTATGAACACAGCAGATTGTTTTTAGCAAATCCCTACTCAAATGATCTTCAAATGAGCTGAAAATTTGCTATGAGGTCAACAATATGCTAAAGAATATTCTGGCAAAATTTGGGTATTTTTGGATAAACCAAACTCCCTCTATAATTCTTTTTCAGAAAACCTTCCAAGAATTTTCCAGAATTAAATAATTCGTTTCATACAAATTGGGTTGTACCTCTGGATAGTACTCCCTTTAAGGAATCCAACAAAATTTATCTCACTATTTTTGGAGCTTCCTACACCAAGTTATGCATTTTACAAGTTTGCACAACTCTCTGTTTGATTTTAAACAGCACAGTCGCGCGTGGGGCCCACGGGTCAGATGCTTCTTCAACCTCCCGCCAGAGCCCGCGGTGCACACCAGCAGAAACTTGGCATGGCTCGTTCTCCCTCATTTCTCCACCAAATGAGCTCCGGTTTCGCCCTACATGCTCCTGGGAACGTGGCGCAGCTGCCGGGCAAGGTTTTCCCGCATGAAAATGGCTGCAGGTGGGTCGGCACCGGTGGGGCGGCTCGGGAGCTCGACATGGACGCGTTCCCGCGTGTCCAAGGCATCTCCCGGCGAGCTATGATGTCCTACAGCATCCCTATGGTTCTAGGAACACGGAACGTGGATCAGATCATGCAGAAAGTGGCTGCAACCTAGTCCTCACCGTGGACCATGGCAGTTTTGGCCGCCGGCGACGATTTCTCGTCGCCCGGGGCACAGGAGGGTCGGTTTCCCTTGGTTTTCGGCGTGGGAGGGCGCTAGGGCATCTAGTTGCTGTGGTTTGAATTGTGGGAGGTGTGATCAATCGGTTTGGGAGAATTTCCCGAATTACACACATGCTGTTCTACACGTGCACTGGTGCCAAAACTGGAATTCCGGCGAGCCGGCGTCGGGGGAGGGCAAGAGGACGACGGGATGATGATCAGTACCTCCTGGCGCACCTCTGTGACTTCTTGAGCCTGCCGGAGAGGCGCTGGACTGGCCGGGAGACAGGGGCAATGGAGCAGCGCCGGTGAAGAAAAAACAGCGCCCTGCTGATCGTGAGGAGAGGAGCAACTGCTGTTGGCTTGGTCCGAGGAGGGGGAGATAACGTTGCTGAAGCGGTGAGAACCCACCCTGGGGCGCCAACGCGTGGAGACCGGCAGCAGGAGCTGGCGTTGCAAGCTGCTCGGTGGCGCTCGCGAGCTGTTCGGTAAAATTTCCCACTGAGAGCAAAACTTAGTGAGTAAGTCTCCTCTTTCAGCTCTATGACATGTGGGTCCCACTCAACATGTACCTCCCAAATATCTATTCAAGCTGATCTTTTTAATCCCCAGAATGCTAAAATTTAAAAAGGTGAGCTAGAATTTGAATTCTTCAAATTCAGTTTGAATTTGCAAGACTAAATCTGAATTTGGTTTAAGTTTGCAAATTCTCCTCTTTAACTTCTTTTTGAGCCCACCCTAAAATTGAAAAGTTGGTGATAACCTTTTCCCTAAAAACTCAACTATATGGCTGCATGTTAATTCAAAGTTTTTGGGTCACCATATGTGTGAACTTTGAATTTTCAAATCTGAATTTTAAACTCCCATGCAAAGAGGTATTTAACTCCTTATTGGTCCAACCCTTTTAAGTAAAAAGGTGAACCTCATGTTGGATGTTCATCCATGTATTACTTTGCATGAAGAAAAGTTTTAGCAAGTCCCTTTTTTTTTTCCTATCATTGCCACACATATGAACTCAAACCATAGTTTTTATTCATACACATTTTTGGGACTTTTACAAAAGCCCTTCGACGTGTATTGTGACGCGTCCGGTATTGGGCTTGGCTGCGTGTTGATGCAGGAAGGACGTGTGGTCGCTTATGGCTCACGCCAACTTCGGAACCATGAGCAGCATTATCCCACTCATGATCTTGAGCTTGCTGCAGTGGTTTTGGCGCTGAAAATGTGGAGGCACTATCTCCTGGGGAATCTGGTGCATCTCTACACCGACCACACGAGCTTAAAATATATTTTCACCCAGAAGGAGCTGAACATGAGGCAAAGGAGGTGGTTAGAGCTGATCAAAGATTATGAGATTGAGATCCATTACCACCCCAGCAAGGCGAATGTGGTTGCCGACGCGTTGAGTCGGAAATCACATGTCCATCACCTCACCATTACACCGGTGGAGGAAGAAGAGCCGAGTTTATACTTGGTTCCTTATGGATCGCTGTACAACCTTGCCCTCATCCCTACCATTAGGGAAGATATCATTGCAGCTCAGAAGACGGACAAAGGTATGGCACATCTCTGGAGACGGATAGACAATGGAGATATCAAGTGTTTCCGGAAAGATGATGAGGGGACGCTGTGGTTCAATGATCGAATAGTCGTACCCCGAGATATGGAACTGAGGAGGAAGATCCTCGATGAAGCTCACTTGTCCAAATACTCCATTCATCCGGGCAGCAACAAAATGTACCAAGATTTGAAGAAGAAATTTTGGTGGACACGGATGAAGCGGGAGGTAGCTAAGTGACACGACCCCACTGGTCCTGTCGAGCCAGGATCACGCTGAGGGGTGCTGCGTTGCACAGCACCGTATAACACACGTCAAAGGTGCAAAGCGGAAGCGGAAGTTTTATTACATAAACAAGTTTATGAACATGTTTACATCAAAATAAGTTCAGTCTACCCTCGCGGGCGTAGACTAAGCATCAAGTGCACGTTCAGCCCTCGAACGTGTCCTTGCTAGCACACACGCACACTAACTCTGCGGCGTGCACGACTCCCACTCGACGGGGTTCCCCTCCTGGGGTTCCGTCTCCTCTTCGGGAGTCCCTTCCTCATATAACCCTGCAAAAGCTTCAAACACAAGCAGTGAGCACGAAGGCTCAGCAAGTCTGACCCGTCTCACCTAAACATGGAACTTCTACATGAGGGTAATGGGTTGCATGAGGTAAAAATCATTTGCAAGGACTCGCCTAATTAGTAGAACCTTACTTTCAAGTTTTAGCAGCAGGTTGTGGAGAACCTTACGCTAAGGCACATGAGAGAGCCGCAATCAAACAAGAAATGCATTTCTCTCATGTACTTTGCCCAAAGTTGAAAAGAACTTTAATTAGCTCTAAGCTACAGCATATCATTAACAATCAATGTCCAGCTTTCAATCAGCAATATTTTAACATGTGACTAGCCTGTTCTTTCTACGTCATGGTACAGTGAACAAGTGGTACTCACTGACCGCGAGGGACGGCGATTATAATCGATTTACACCTGCAGGGTTACCCGAACAACCCGTCACGTACGCCCGTACTCGATGTTGCCTACAACAACCATCACGGACGCCGTACGCGACTACCTTTCACCCGTCAGCCAAATATTGAACCGGTCCCATCGTCCCGAGCAAGAGGTCCCTGCACGCGCATCTCTGTGCCGCCAGCTGATTTACACCTCGAGCTCTCAACCTACCCTCTGAACGACGGGCAATGCCTCAATACCCAGCTACCCGAGTTACATCAGTTTCCCGGTTCCCATATAGCCGGTAGGTCTTCGGTACTGTTCTAGCTTGTTCAACAGGCCCGCACACGGCTCGATCCTCAATCGACACGAGCGGAGCTACAGCACACAGGCCCCAAAGTCCTGCTGCCCTTACTCTCCGCTCGGTCTCATTTTCTTGCCATGTGTATCATGTGCTATCTCTACCCGAGCAATGTGCCTCTAGCCTATTCTCGCGAGTAGTTCCAACTACTCGACTTGTACCGAATCCTACTCTATCCTAGCAATGCAGTGGCTAACGAGGTTTTCAATCCTAAACCCAACCCATGGTTTTCTTGGCTGTGCAGTTGGGTTTCCAATCAAGACTCTAATGCAAAGAACAATATTCAAAGATGTGCTCAAAACAATAAACATTTGTAAAAAGGTTAATGCAAACCGGGGCTTGCCTTGCTGCTCTTGGTCGTAGGCTAGCTGTTCCTCCGGAGTAACGAAGTCTAGGACTTCGGGTTCCTCCTCGACCTTAGCGACTACATGATGAGAGCAATATGTATCAATTTAAATGCATTTGTATTAGCTTTGAAGTTGTGAAGTCTATAACCTTTGCTAGACAGACCTAATGACTGTGAAACTTTTACTGTGGCTTGGTTACAACCTAAACAGAAACCTGGTCAAGTTTTAGTTGCAGCAAAGCTCATTTGAGCCCTCCACAAATAATTATGTCCTTGACCTTAATTAAAGGCTTTTAGGGTGTTCTAAGTATTTTCATGAAACAAACTATGACTTTCTGAAAACTAGATTTTCAGAGGGTTCTAATGGAGTTGGTCTCACTTAATTTTGAAGTCTCTAACTAAAGATATGAGCTAAACAATTTCAGAGAAAATTCTGAAAATGTTTCTGAATATTCTCTATTTTCTCTGGAATAGTTTCACTAATCACACCATTAGGTGGATTAAATGAGCTCAAATGGATCTGAAATTTTTATGGTAGTTCAAGGATATTTTGGTGAACATCTCAGCAAAATTTCAGGATTTTCCTCCAAAGGATTCTCCAGTTAAAATTCCTAACAGTTTAAACTTTAAGGAATTAATTCTGGAGAATTAAGGAATTTCATGAAGTGAAACTTGATTTTCTGGAAAGTACTCAGAGAGCTGAATCCAGCAAAATTTGGTTCACTCAATTTGGAGCTTTCTAGCCGAAGTTATAAGGATTTGAAGTTTGAAGGAAATCTGAAAATCGGGGAAAAGTTTAAACTCGCGCGTGGGCCCAGGGGACACGCGTCGCACGCCTAGGCGATGGCACACCGCGGCCCACAAGGATTTTGCGCGCCAGCACACCCGATCCCGGCCGCAGCCGGATCCCGATTCAAAATATCGGCCGCTGACAGCTAGGGTCCACCCCCTTCTTCAACCTCGCGACACCCGCGCCCCGCCGCCGAGGGACCTCGCCGGAGAGCTCGCCGCCGGCTGCTGTACAGCTCCAAACTTCTTGATTCTGGCCGCCCCTGCCTACTTTTACTTGGGGAATAGGATCCGAGGGTCAGCTGCTCATGACAACGGCCGGAGCATGGTCGGCGACGAGCCGCCATATCGGAATGACTTCGGCCATGTCGGCTGACTCCCCTAGTACCTCAGCTACTTGGGAAATCGGTCGGGGAGCATCAGTGGACCTCAGAGAAGGTCGACATGAGCTCGAGGCAGCTCGGGGAAGGCCCGAAATAGGTCCTCACCGTGCGCCCGATACCCCCCGTTCGTTCCGCCATTAGTAGACCTTAAATTACGCCGGGCACTGAGGTTCTCCGGCCCAGAGTTGTGAAGGCAACTTGTGCGTTACCGTGTCTAGCTCGTGTGGGAGTGGCCTGAGGCCCTCTAATCCTTTCTAGAGCACGAATTAAACAGAATCGTACCCGAAGGTCGTTCTGCACACAGAAAGGGGAAAAGTGGAAATTCGCCGCCGGTGAGCAACCACTCGAGCTGTGGCTCGGGGATGAGCAGCACCGGTCACCCGCGCGTCCAAGGGTGCCTTGGCTCGGGCGTGACAATGCCCAGGTTGGGCTGTCCACGAGAGCCCGAGGTGCGGCGGTTCCAAGTTCCGAGTTTGATCTTTCGGCACAGCCGATATCAATCGGTTTCAACCGAATTCTAGCAATGGGGAGGATGGAGGAAGGTCTCTAGTACCTTGCTGGGACTCTGGAGTGGAAGGAGGGAGCTGCGATCGGCGTCCTCCGATCAAGTCCGAACTGCGGAAACTTTCGGCCGGTGCTGGGTTCTTGCGGGAAAACACGTCGGTACCTCGGCCGAGGAGGGGGGGCAGGCGCCTTAAGAAGGCTCTGCACCGCCTCATGCCCGCGCGTGGGCAAGCAGCTGGTGGCGCGGTGGCTGGCCTCGGTGGCGATCACCGCTGCGGCTCGGCGACCCGAGTGAAAAGTCTCAGTCGGTTTGTGTTGAAGTAGAGGCTGGCATGTGGGTCCCACCCTTCCTTTTAACCTCTGAAATTTACTTCTAATCACTGTTGTAAACAGTGAACCCCATACTACCCTTGGCAATTCAAATTATTCCCCCATGAGCCATTTGAATTGATCAAAGTTCAAATGAGGTTTGGTTTGAATGAATTTCAGCACAAGTTCAGATTGAAATTCAAATAAAGTTTGAATTTCTCCACCTTAGCTCATGTCAAGATCAACCCCAAATGGAGTGAAAATTGGTGTGTGAGCTCACAAAAATGTGCTGAGTAAGAATATGCCTTCCACTTTCAAATTCATGGTATAAAAACAGTTTGAATTTGAATATGTTTTCAAACTGCTCCCTTCCTATCTATACCCAAGATGACCTCAAAAAGGTTTTGAATTTGGGTGAAACTTGGCATGGACATCCTTAGCAAAGTGTAGGAGTTTTTCCTATGTCCAGCCCATCTATATCACATGTGGGAAATACCACTTTTGCAATGTGTAAGTTTGTTCCCTAATGAGCATGTTGATAATTGTTACTTGCTCTTCATTTGTGTTCATCATTCTTCCTCAAATGAGGTGTGTGGTGTGGGGATGAACACTACAAATGGGTGTCAAAAACTGAGGCCCTTACATTCCTCCCCCCTTAAAAGAATCTCGTCCCGAGATTATAAGGTGAAAATGAGAGAGAGGACGGTGGAAAATTACCGGATATGCGACGTGAGAAAGTCGGGGTAGTTAGTGCGAAGGAAATCTTCGCTCTCCCATGTCGCTTCGTCCATGGAGTGGTTACTCCACAGAACCTTGTAGAACCACAACGTACGGTTGCGTGTGGTTCGGGCCTTCTCATCAATAATCTGCACCGGTTCCTCCCGATAGGTGAGATCCGGTTGCAGTTCTTCAATGTCTTCCAGCTGAACGGTAGTTGATAGTTTGAGACACTTCCTCAGCTGGGAAACGTGAAAGACGTCGTGCACACCGGAAAGTGCTTCTGGTAGTTTCAGCCGGTATGCTACCGATCCACATCTTTCGGTAATCTGGAATGGACCGATGAATCGGGGTGCCAACTTTCCTCTCACCCCAAATCTGTTTACGCACTTCATTGGAGACACTCGTAGGTATACGTCATCTCCAACTTCGAATTGTAATGGGCGCCTTCTCCGGTCCGCATACTGTTTCTGTCGGGATTGAGCGGCTCTTAGGTTCGCTTGAATCAGTCGAACCTTTTCTTCCGCGTCGTTGACAAGGTCAATCCCGAAGGTAACCCTCTCGCCAGACTCACACCAATTCAATGGTGTGCGGCATTTTCTTCCGTATAGCGCCTCGTAGGGCGCCATCTTGATGCTGGCTTGGTACCCATTGTTGTACGAGAACTCGGCTAACGGCAAGTGATCATCCCAATTCTTGCCGTGGTCGATAGCGCAAGCTCGTAGCATGTCTTCTAGGATTTGATTTACCCGCTCAGTTTGCTCATCCGTCTGCGGGTGGTAGGCTGAACTACGGATCAGCCTCGTCCCCAAGGCAGCGTGTAGCTGCTCCCAAAAACGGGACACAAATAAAGTGCCCCGGTCCGATATGATGGTACGGGGTACGCCGTATAAGCATAGGATCCGTGAGATGTACAGTTCAGCGTACTTCTTGGCGTTGTAGTTGGTGTTGACCGGGATGAAATGGGCAACTTTGGTGAGTCGATCGACGATCACCCACACAGAATCATGTTTCTGTGAGGTGGTGGGTAAACCGACGACGAAATCCATGCTCACGTCCTCCCACTTCCAGGCAGGAATGCCCAGTTGTTGCAGCAGTCCCGGTTTCCGCATGTGGTCTGCTTTCACCCTTCGACATGTATCACACTCGGACACGTATTTTGCAGTCTCTCGCTTCATCCGTGTCCACCAAAACTTTCTTCTGAGTTCTTGATACATTTTGTTGCTGCCGGGGTGAATAGAAAATTTTGATAAGTGAGCCTCATCAAAGATTTTCTTCCGTAGCTCCGGGTTTCGGGGTACGACAATCCGGTCCTTGAACCATAGGACGCCGTCTCCGTCCTTCCGGAAACATTTCAACTCCCCACTGTCTACACGTCTCCGCAAATGTGACATGCCCTTGTCATTCTTCTGGGCTGCCGCTATCTCTTCACGGATGGTGGGGACCAAAGCTAGGTTGTAGAGAGCTCCGTGTGGAATCACATGTAGTGGTGGTTCGCTCTCTTCCAACGGTGTGATGGTCAGATTATTGACGTGTGACTTGCGGCTTAGCGCGTCCGCCACAACGTTTGCCTTGCCCGGATGATAATGGATCTCTATCTCGTAATCCTTTATCAGTTCTAACCATCTTCGTTGCCTCATGTTCAGCTCCTTCTGAGTGAATATGTACTTGAGGCTTTTGTGGTCGGTATATAAATGTACGAGGTTACCGAGTAGGTAGTGCCTCCACATCTTCAGTGCAAGTACCACGGCAGCGAGCTCCAAGTCGTGAGTTGGATAATTCTGCTCATGGTTCCTAAGCTGTCGTGATCCATACGCGACCACTCTTCGGTCTTGCATCAGCACACATCCGAGCCCAATGCCGGATGCATCGCAGTACACATCGAACGGTTTTGTTGTGTCTGGCTGCGCCAAAACCGGTGCTGATGTCAGGTGCTTGACTAAAGCCTTGAATGCTGCTTCACATGCTGGACTCCAAACATATTTGGTAGCCTTCTTCAGCAGCTCTGTCATTGGCTTGGCAATCTTCGAGAAGTTCGGAATGAACCTCCGATAATATCCCGCGAGTCCGTGGAAACTCCGTACCTCATGAACCGTCCTCGGGGATTTCCAATTCAGCACTTGAGTGATCTTGCTCGGGTCCACAGCGATACCCTCCGCTGAGATGATATGCCCGAGGAAAGGCACTTGCGATATCCAAAACTCGCATTTGCTGAATTTGGCGTATAACTTGTGATCCCGCAGCCGTTGCAAGACTATACGCAGATGTTTCTTGTGATCTTCCTCCGACTTGGAATATACCAGGATGTCGTCGATGAAGACCACGACAAATTTGTCCAGCTCCGGCATGAACACCGAGTTCATTAAGTACATGAAGTGAGCTGGAGCATTGGTGAGGCCGAAGGACATGACCAGGTACTCATAAAGTCCGTACCTTGTCGAGAAGGCTGTCTTTGGAACGTCCTCCGCCCTTATCTTAATCTGATGGTACCCGGATCTTAAATCCATCTTGGAAAAGATCTTGGCTTCGACCAACTGATCAAACAACATGTCGATCCGTGGCAATGGGTACTTGTTCTTGATGGTTACGGCATTTAATGGACGGTAGTCCACGCAAAGCCGCAACGTCTCATCCTTCTTTTTGACAAATAATGCCGAACAGCCCCATGGTGAGGAGCTCGGCCTAATAAAACCCTTCTCCAGAAGGTCCGTGAGCTGAGTCTTCAGTTCAGCCAACTCCTTGGGCGCCATCTTGTACGGCCTTCGGGATATTGGCATGGTTCCTGGTGCGAGTTCAATCTTGAACTCCACCTCTCTATCGGGTGGCATCCCCGGCAAATCGTCCGGGAATACTTCAGGGAACTCTCGGACCACTGGAATGTCTTCCAATCTGATGGTTGTGGCTTGGTAGACACTTGAAAGTTTTATTTCTGGACTGTCCAGAAATAATGAGTGAGAACCGTGCACCTCTGAGTTTAAGTGCACGACTCGAAGGACGGTGTCTAAAACAGCGCCGTGGCGGGTTAACCACGACATCCCTAGGATGACATCGACCTTCTGTCCCTCTAAGATAATGAGAGACGTGGGGTACACTCTACCCGCTAAGCATAATGGTGCTTTGGAGACCATTACGCTTGCTGAAATCTTCCCACCCGGTGAACAAATTAGATATGGACTATCGGTGGGTAGTGTTGGCAAGCTATGTTTAGCAATGAAAGCTTGGCTAATAAAATTATGCGTGGCGCCTGAATCAAACAGTACTATAGCGGGATGCTGGTGGAGTTGGAACATACCCGCAAGGATTGGCTCGCCCTCCGGCACGTCCTCAATGGCAAGCTGGTGGACAGTGCCGGGCCTGGGGTTTGCCCGCCGCGCATTAGTAGGGTTCCGGGGTTGATTCCTCCCCGGAAACTGTGGTGCCACTCCGCCGCCTTGCCTCTCCGGGCAACTGCTCGCGAAGTGTCCTGGACGACCACACTTGTAACATGTGGCCGCTGCTGGTGGAGTACTCGGGGGACGAAAGCCCGGCATGCGTTGCTGAGGTGCAAACGCACGCGGCATCGCCCGCTGCTGCTGTTGTTGTTGCGGTGGTGCTGGCAGTGCCGGCCGGAATGCCGGTGAAGAGTACGGACGACTGCGGAACGGCATCGACCGCTGTGGTGGCTGCCAGCGTGGACCTGATGGTGGGCGATTCACCATCCGAAACTTCTGAGAAGGACCACCTCCTTCTCCGCTGCTCTGCGGCACGCTTCGCTTTCGCTCTGCCGCCGCCAACTCCTTGCCGGAGTCCTCCTGAACAATCGCAGCATCAATGATGTCGTTGAGGCTGCCGCGATTGAACATCGCCAACTTGTCCTTCAGGAGCGGGTTAAGCCCCTGGTAAAAATGGTCTCGCCGCTTCTCGTCTATATCCGCGTGATACGACGCGTAGAGCGCGAGATCGTTGAACGCCCTGGAATATTCCAGCGCGTTCCGGCTCCCTTGTTGCAGGTGTAGGAACTCCTGCGTCTTCCTCTTCATCAAACCGGGCGGTATATGATAGGCCCTGAAGGCCGTCCGGAACTCCGCCCAGGTCATCACTCGGTTGGTGGGTTGTGAAGCACAAAAGTTGGCCCACCACGCGCTCGCGGATCCTTGGAGCTGCTGGACCGCGAACTCAGTCTTGCGCTGCTCGCTGATTTGGAGCAGCCCGAACTTCATCTCTATGGCGCGGAGCCAGTTGTCCGCGTCAAGTGGTTCATCCGCCCTTGAGAATACAGGGGGATGAGTCGCCAGGAAGTCGGAGTAGGAGCTCTGTGGGCGCTCCTCACGATCTTGACGTCTCTCTGGGCGAGACGTATTCGCAATTAACGTTTGCAGCAGCTCTGTGTGCTGCTGATGTGAACCCGCCATTGCCGCGACAATGTCGGCCAATGTAACCGTTGGCAGTGGCGGTGGCGGTGTTTGCTGTTGCTGTTGCTGCTGCTGTCCCGAGGAGTCCTCGGGAGGTGGTTGGGAGGTCTCTCCCCCTTGGCTAGTACCTCCAACATCAGGGTTGACACGAGTACGCATCATTCTGAAATTCAACACAGCAGCAATTAGCACATGTCTTACTCAAAATTCCATAAACAGCAGTAGGTATTGAAGCGACGCATGATTAACTTGCACAACATTCACATATATTGATAAAGCATAAACTTTATACAAGATACATTATTCTCGGATCTCCGAGAAGTCGTGCTCATGTCGTCACTACCTATACATAAGCTACTGTCTACACGACATGTCACCGATTACAAAAGTTGGGTTACGCTACCCTAGCTGCCCTACTTGGCAACCGTAACCCCCTACTCGGAGTAGAATTCGACCTCCTGTGGGTCGTCCTCCTCCGGTACTTCTGCTGGTGGCTCTTGATCTACCACCTCTTCTCCCATTCCGGGCTCTCCCATTGCTGGAAGACCCAAGACCACCGGTATGCCTAACACCGGGGGCACGAGGTCCTGCAATGCATGCACCTCGTCCATAGCCTGGTTGTAGTCCTCTTCCCAGCCTTGTCCTTCCTCAATAGCGTCGTCCCGCTCTTGAGCAAGGTCCTCATTCTGCTGGGTTAGGGTCTGCACCAGCTCTTGCAACGCCGCGATGTCAACACGGCTCTTCTTCTTTGCCTTCTTCAGACGACGCAACTGATTGTGTTGTTCATTCAGTCGCTTGATCGTCGGAAGGAGCACATTGCGGAGTGCGCTGTGAGCACCCTCGAAATGATCTCCACGGCTTGTGCTCTCCTTGAGCTCGGTGGCGAGACGCTCTGTATGAACAGCTTGGCTGTCCATCACAGCGTTTCCCGCCCTCATTTGGAGGCTGAGGTTTGCCTCCGCGGGGTTGTACCTTGGGCAAGTCGGGTCTGTTGCCTCCAGGTACCTTTCTTCCCACACATGCTGAGCTCGTCCCTCCACCGGAACGAGTGCGTATGGAGTTCCCTCCATAGCCTGCACGTGTAGTTGGCAGAAACGTGACATAGTGTCACGGGCTGCCCCTTGCCACATCCCTTCCGGTTGTCTTCCTCTCACCGTGACGGTGAATGGCACCCAACCGGGTGGCGTAGGTCCTGCGGAAACCTCGACATGGATCGTCCACGTCTTGTTCCCCTCTTCGCCTTCTTCCTTGGCGAAGTATTGCGGCATTTGGTTGTACCCCAAATATTGGAGCATTTGCCACAATGCTTCCCGGTAGCCGCTACGGTCAGAGCAGTGGGAAACTACCCACCCGTTCTCCAACCGTTTATCTGCTGCCATCTGTAAAAATATATTTGAGAAATGTCAAATATTTATTTAAACAGTAAACCATTGAGTTATAACATAAGATATGTCATTGAACCCATAACACTTGGAAACATAGTTCAAATTTTTAAATAAATTTGACTGCTGATCTGCTGTTACCATGACAGCCCTGACCAGTTTCCATATCAATCTGATTTAGGCCAGGTTAAAGCAAAACCAGTCCTGGAGCTCAACATAAAAGTTAAAGTTAACTTCAATAGCTTTCCAGAAAGTATTTGGTTGGCCTAAGATCTGTCCTGGTTCAAAAGTTATGAGATGTCAAATCTAACAGAATTTCTGGAAACAATTGGACAGCACCTCCCTTCCTTAGGTACTGATTTGATCCAAGAATCCCAGTTAATTCTGTTCCTAATCTGACAAAACTTTCTGTTACAAAGTTGTAACCCATCTCATAAGATTTCCAGAACTACCTCATTTCCTATTTTTGGATTTTTAAGCAGGAAGTTATGCTTAATTTTACAGAGAGTCTACAGAGAGTCTTTACTCTGTCCTGTTTTCTGGACAGTTTCAACTCTACTGCATTTTTCGAGTGGTTAAGGGATGAAACACCTCTGGAACTCAACAGAAAAGTTGTAAAGCTCCTCCAAAGCTTTCCAGAAATGTATCATACGACCCCAACCTCGAAAGAACTCAACCTCTAACCTCTGATTAACTTCAGCCTTGATTCAGCTGAAAACAGAGTGCTCTGTCCTTAACATCCTATAAGTTGAAAGCTTGTTAACTTTGAATATCCTGTTCAAGGGAAGGAGTTACATCAAGTTTTACTACTTTGGATTAAAACCTTCCAGTTTTTACAATGAAGTTGTTTATTTAGTTGGGTGTGACGTCGATGCGTCACCAGATTTTGTCGGTACTACGTCCTCACAAAGAAAAAACCTATACCGGACTTAGCCGGCTTCGTTAGTTTAGTGGCACTACTCGTCACTCGCACACAGATGCTACACGTCTACCGTTTCGTGGTAAGGCTACCTGCAGAAACTCAAACAATCCTCAGGCTCGGCTGCACACCGAGCCCGGAATCCATACAGTTGGTACATCCGGCCGTCATCACTCGCCCGGATGTTCTCAAGCCAAACACGCCTTGAGTTGCGTGTTCACGTTTCAGACCACGTGACGGGGTCACCCATGTTGCACCACGCACGCCAGGGACAGACGTTGCTCGAATACCCCAAACGACATGAAGAGTCGTAGAGGATACTAAAGCGGATCGGGTTACCTGCCACCCGTGGGGCTCCACCCTTCAGCTTGTGCGCACTGGTGGACAGCACTTACGTGCACCCCCCAAGACATGAACGTCCCGAGATGCACGATTTTCCGACATAACAAATAGGTTAATAAGCCACTTTCTATATGCTAATAACATCCTTATACGGGCTACTAACTCGTTCCTCACTGGATTTTTGAAAAAGAAGACCTTTGTACTGTGTTAAACCTCAAGCGAGCTCTGATACCACGCTGACACGACCCCACTGGTCATGTCGAGCCAGGATCACGCTGAGGGGTGCTGCGTTGCACAGCACCGTATAACACACGTCAAAGGTGCAAAGCGGAAGCGGAAGTTTTATTACATAAACAAGTTTATGAACATGTTTACATCAAAATAAGTTCAGTCTACCCTCGCGGGCGTAGACTAAGCATCAAGTGCACGTTCAGCCCTCGAACGTGTCCTTGCTAGCACACACGCACACTAACTCTGCGGCGTGCACGACTCCCACTCGACGGGGTTCCCCTTCTGGGGTTCCGTCTCCTCTTCGGGAGTCCCTTCCTCATAGAACCCTGCAAAAGCTTCAAACACAAGCAGTGAGCACGAAGGCTCAGCAAGTCTGACCCGTCTCACCTAAACATGGAACTTCTACATGAGGGTAATGGGTTGCATGAGGTAAAAATCATTTGCAAGGACTCGCCTAATTAGTAGAACCTTACTTTCAAGTTTTAGCAGCAGGTTGTGGAGAACCTTACGCTAAGGCACATGAGAGAGCCGCAATCAAACAAGAAACGCATTTCTCTCATGTACTTTGCCCAAAGTTGAAAAGAACTTTAATTAGCTCTAAGCTACAGCATATCATTAACAATCAATGTCCAGCTTTCAATCAGCAATATTTTAACATGTGACTAGCCTGTTCTTTCTACGTCACGGTACAGTGAACAAGTGGTACTCACTGACCGCGAGGGACGGCGATTATAATCGATTTACACCTGCAGGGTTACCCGAACAACCCGTCACGTACGCCCGTACTCGATGTTGCCTACAACAACTATCACGGACGCCGTACGCGACTACCTTTCACCCGTCAGCCAAATATTGAACCGGTCCCATCGTCCCGAGCAAGAGGTCCCTGCACGCGCATCTCTGTGCCGCCAGCTGATTTACACCTCGAGCTCTCAACCTACCCTCTGAACGACGGGCAATGCCTCAATACCCAGCTACCCGAGTTACATCAGTTTCCCGGTTCCCATATAGCCGGTAGGTCTTCGGTACTGTTCTAGCTTGTTCAACAGGCCCGCACACGGCTCGGTCCTCAATCGACACGAGCGGAGCTACAGCACACAGGCCCCAAAGTCCTGCTGCCCTTACTCTCCGCTCGGTCTCATTTTCTTGCCATGTGTATCATGTGCTATCTCTACCCGAGCAATGTGCCTCTAGCCTATTCTCGCGAGTAGTTCCAACTACTCGACTTGTACCGAATCCTACTCTATCCTAGCAATGCAGTGGCTAACGAGGTTTTCAATCCTAAACCCAACCCATGGTTTTCTTGGCTGTGCAGTTGGGTTTCCAATCAAGACTCTAATGCAAAGAACAATATTCAAAGATGTGCTCAAAACAATAAACATTTGTAAAAAGGTTAATGCAAACCGGGGCTTGCCTTGCTGCTCTTGGTCGTAGGCTAGCTGTTCCTCCGGAGTAACAAAGTCTAGGACTTCGGGTTCCTCCTCGACCTTAGCGACTACATGATGAGAGCAATATGTATCAATTTAAATGCATTTGTATTAGCTTTGAAGTTGTGAAGTCTATAACCTTTGCTAGACAGACCTAATGACTGTGAAACTTTTACTGTGGCTTGGTTACAACCTAAACAGAAACCTGGTCAAGTTTTAGTTGCAGCAAAGCTCATTTGAGCCCTCCACAAATAATTATGTCCTTGACCTTAATTAAAGGCTTTTAGGGTGTTCTAAGTATTTTCATGAAACAAACTATGACTTTCTGAAAACTAGATTTTCAGAGGGTTCTAATGGAGTTGGTCTCACTTAATTTGGAAGTCTCTAACTAAAGATATGAGCTAAACAATTTCAGAGAAAATTCTGAAAATGTTTCTGAATATTCTGTATTTTCTCTGGAATAGTTTCACTAATCACATCATTAGGTGGATTAAATGAGCTCAAATGGATCTGAAATTTTTATGGTAGTTCAAGGATATTTTGGTGAACATCTCAGCAAAATTTCAGAATTTTCCTCCAAAGGATTCTCCAGTTAAAATTCCTAACATTTTAAAATTTAAGGAATTAATTCTGGAGAATTAAGGAATTTCATGAAGTGAAACTTGATTTTCTGGAAAGTACTCAGAGAGCTGAATCCAGCGAAATTTGGTTCACTCAATTTGGAGCTTTCTAGCCAAAGTTATAAGGATTTGAAGTTTGAAGGAAATCTGAAAATCGGGGAAAAGTTTAAACTCGTGCGTGGGCCCAGGGGACACGCGTCGCACGCCTAGGCGATGGCACACCGCGGCCCACAAGGATTTTGCGCGCCAGCACACCCGATCCCGGCCGCAGCCGGATCCCGATTCAAAATATCGGCCGCTGACAGCTGGGGTCCACCCCCTTCTTCAACCTCGCGACACCCGCGGCCCGCCGCCAAGGGACCTCGCCGGAGAGCTCGCCGCCGGCTGCTGTACAGCTCCAAACTTCTTGATTCTGGCCGCCCCTGCCTACTTTTACTTGGGGAACAGGATCCGACGGTCAGCTGCTCATGACAACGGCCGGAGCATGGTCGGCGACGAGCCGCCATATCGGAATGACTTCGGTCATGTCGGCTGACTCCCCTAGTACCTCAGCTACTTGGGAAATCGGTCGGGGAGCATCAGTGGACCTCAGAGAAGGTCGACATGAGCTCGAGGCAGCTCGGGGAAGGCCCGAAATAGGTCCTCACCGTGCGCCCGATACCCCCCGTTCGTTCCGCCATTAGTAGACCTTAAATTACGCCGGGCACAGAGGTTCTCCGGCCCAGAGTTGTGAAGGCAACTTGTGCGTTACCGTGTCTAGCTCGTGTGGGAGTGGCCTGAGGCCCTCTAATCCTTTCTAGAGCACGAATTAAACAGAATCGTACCCGAAGGTCGTTCTGCACACAGAAAGGGGAAAAGTGGAAATTCGCCGCCGGTGAGCAACCACTCGAGCTGTGGCTCGGGGATGAGCAGCACCGGTCACCCGCGCGTCCAAGGGTGCCTTGGCTCGGGCGTGACAACGCCCAGGTTGGGCTGTCCACGAGAGCCCGAGGTGCGGCGGTTCCAAGTTCCGAGTTTGATCTTTCGGCACAGCCGATATCAATCAGTTTCAACCGAATTCTAGCAATGGGGAGGATGGAGGAAGGTCTCTAGTACCTTGCTGGGACTCTGGAGTGGAAGGAGGGAGCTGCGATCGGCGTCCTCCGATCAAGTCCGAACTGCGGAAACTTTCGGCCGGTGCTGGGTTCTTGTGGGAAAACACGTCGGTACCTCGGCCGAGGAGGGGGGGCAGGCGCCTTAAGAAGGCTCTGCACCGCCTCATGCCCGCGCGTGGGCAAGCAGCTGGTGGCGCGGTGGCTGGCCTCGGTGGCGATCACCGCTGCGGCTCGGCGACCCGAGTGAAAAGTCTCAGTCGGTTTGTGTTGAAGTAGAGGCTGACATGTGGGTCCCACCCTTCCTTTTAACCTCTGAAATTTACTTCTAATCACTGTTGTAAACAGTGAACCCCATACTACCCTTGGCAATTCAAATTATTCCCCCATGAGCCATTTGAATTGATCAAAGTTCAAATGAGGTTTGGTTTGAATGAATTTCAGCACAAGTTCAGTTTTAAATTCAAATAAAGTTTGAATTTCTCCCCCTTAGCTCATGTCAAGATCAACCCCAAATGGAGTGAAAATTGGTGTGTGAGCTCACAAAAATGTGCTGAGTAAGAATATGCCTTCCACTTTCAAATTCATGGTATAAAAACAGTTTGAATTTGAATATGTTTTCAAACTGCCCCCTTCCTATCTATACCCAAGATGACCTCAAAAAGGTTTTGAATTTGGGTGAAACTTGGCATGGACATCCTTAGCAAAGTGTAGGAGTTTTTCCTATGTCCATCCCATCTATATCACATGTGGGAAATACCACTTTTGCAATGTGTAAGTTTGTTCCCTAATGAGCATGTTGATAATTGTTACTTGCTCTTCATTTGTGTTCATCATTCTTCCTCAAATGAGGTGTGTGGTGTGGGGATGAACACTACAAATGGGTGTCAAAAACTGAGGCCCTTACACTAAGTACGTATCCGAGTGCGATACGTGCCGACGAGTGAAAGCTGATCACATGAAGAAATCAGGGCTGTTGCAACCCCTGAAGATACCGGCATGGAAATGGGATGATGTGAGCATGGATTTCATTGTGGGATTACCCTTAACATCCAACAAACATGATTCCATTTGGGTGATCGTTGACCGACTGACCAAGTCAGCTCACTTCATCCCCGTGCATACCCATTTTCATGCCAACAGATACGCGGAGTTATATATTGCCAGAATTCTATGCCTGCATGGTGTACCCAAGACCATAGTCTCAGACCGAGGTGCATTGTTTGTATCTCGCTTTTGGGAGCAGTTGCATACTGCTTTGGGTACTAAACTGATTAGAAGCTCCGCCTACCACCCTCAGACAGATGGCCAAACAGAGAGGGTGAATCAGGTTCTAGAAGACATGTTGAGAGCATGTGCCATTCACCATGGTAGGAACTGGGATGATCACCTACCATTGGCGGAATTCTCGTACAACAACGGCTATCAGGCGAGTATCAAGATGGCACCCTACGAAGCTCTCTACGGTCGCAAATGCCGCACCCCATTAAACTGGTGCGAGTCCGGTGAGAGGGTCACATTCGGGGTTGATGTGGTGAACGACGCCGAAGAGCGTGTTCGGACAATTCAAGCCAATTTGAAGGCCGCTCAATCCCGGCAGAAGAGCTACGCTGATAAGAGGCATAGACCGTTGCACTTTGACATCGGTGAACACGTGTACCTCCGCGTGTCTCCGATGAAGGGCATGCACCGGTTCGGTGTGAAGGGGAAGCTCGCTCCCCGTTTTATTGGACCCTACGCCATCACCGAGAAGTGTGGACCAGCGGCGTATCGATTGGAGTTACCGGCATCCCTTGCTGGTGTCCATGATGTTTTCCATGTTTCGCAACTGCAAAAATGGTTGAAGCATACGGCTTCTGTTCCTACCGAAGACATCGGCGAACTGAAACCGGATTTGACCTATGATGAGTATCCGATGGAAATTCTTGATGAGAAAGCCCGAACCACGCGTAGCAGAACATTGTGGTTCTACAAGATACTCTGGAGCAACCACACCACCGAAGAAGCGACGTGGGAGAGCGAGGAATTCCTTCGCTCAAATTACCCGGAGTTCATGGCATCTCAGCACGGCTAAGTCCCTATTACATCGCTATCTCTTCTTTTATAATATCGGGACGAGATTCTTTTAAGGGGGGAGGGATGTAAAAGCCCAAGAAAAGGGACTTGCAAAAACTTTTTATCACCACACAACACCACAGTTTTGTGGTGGATAGATTGTGAAAAAGTGTGAAGAGCAAGTAACCTCCATCAAAAGAATGATTAGAGGGAAAAGCCTACACTTTCACAAAGGGGGAAAGTTTACACATGACACATGAGAGGGTGATTCAAAACTGTTACATTCAAACTCATGGTTGCAGCATCTAATACAAGGATCAAAGTGCATAATTGGATTTCTCAGGTCCAAATTAGTGGGGAGGCAGAGTTTCAATAATTTTGAAAAAGGTTTGCTACCCATTTTTCCAAAAAGGATCCAAATATGCAAAGAATTCAAATATAAATTTGAATTTGAGGGAAATTTGCCAAACCATACCAATGTACCTCAGTTTGAGACTCCCAACATTTGAATTCATCATTTGTCAAGTTTCGGAGATCTTTTGAGAGGTGGGAGAGCACTGACCACTGGGGCCCACATGTCATTGGGTGGAATAGACTTAGCCCCCAAGTCTTCTCTCTGTTTCTCAGTCAACCGAGCGCAGCCAGCTGCCGCGCGCGCGCCACCGGCCGAGCGGCCACCTCCTGGTTCCTGTCGCTCGCGCTGGCAGCCGGGAAACAGCGCGCCCTCTCCTCTACGTGACCCCCTCGCCAAGCCACCGAGACGTACGCGTGCTTCTTTGCAAAACAGCGAGCCCCGGTTCTGTTCGGTCACCGGCGCCGCTCCCCCGATTCTCCCCTGCACGCCGACGTTTGCTCGGCCTTTGCCCGAGCTCCCAACACAAAAAGGGAGTGCCTGTGTGTGCTCTAACTAACCCCCTCACCACCTTGTGGCGTTAGTACTTCATTTGGCCACCAATCGACGATCGCAGCTGAGGACCGAGGTGCAACCGGCGGAGCCGCAACTGACTCACCGTGGGCAGCGCTCCACAGCCGTTTTCACTGATCCTCTCCTACACGAAAAAGGTGCGCCGTGCTCTCTAGATCGTGTAGATGCAAGCCGTATAGCGGTTGATCCACCGGATGAAGAGTATTTCCAGCTCTTCCGAAACGTAGTGTGTTCGGGTAGGGCGCGGTCTACCCCAAAATTCGTGCTACTTGTTTAGCTATTGGCCACGCAGGCTTGTCAGCACCTTCCTTACTCCCTAGAGGCCCTCCTCGACCAAGAATCAAGCGGTATGGTCCAGAAATGGCCAGGTTCTCGCTGTTTTTCGAGCCTCCATGGAATAATAGCTCGGGTCACCGCGGAGCCCTAGGTTGCCGACCGTTTCATGGGATGTGGCGGCCATTTCCGTCACCCCCGAGCTCCTGCGGTGCTCTCCAACCCTTTGCCGATCGTTTTGATGCGTTGTAACACATTCCCGACCACGCCGGAACCCTATCCGCCGCTGTCACCGTCGGGAATCCTGTTCCGGTGAGCTCCGGCCGCCGGCGAACCACGAGATGAGTTCAGCGTCATGAGTTGGGGCGGGGCGGCGAGTTTGGGGTCGGGAGACGGCCGGGAAAGCGGTCCCGGTGACGCTCGCCGGAGTGCGCCGCCGCGGACCCCTGTTTGGCGCGAGGAAGGAGAAGACTGCCGGGTGGGACCCACTGGCAGACATTTAAACATTTTGAAATGTCCAGTTTGTAATTCAAACTTTGGAGGACCACAATTTGGGGTAGGAGAATCCAAAAATTATGAACCAAATTTTGTTGTATTCCTCTAACCGAGTACAATCCAAATCTGAAACCCAATTTGTATGAAACCCAATAATTAATTCTGGAAAATTCTTTAAAGCTTTTTAGCAAAAGAATTTTAGAGGGAGTTTGGTTCATCCAAAAATCCCCAAATTTTGCCAGAATGATCCTTAGGATGTTGGTGAACGCTTGTAAAAGTTTCAGACCATTTGGAGTTGATTTGGTCATAGAAATTCAAATGTGAAGGTGCTGTGTTCATTTTATTACAGAAACATTTTCAGAGAATTTCCAAAACTTGGAAATTCAGTTCTGGGCAAATCTTAGCTCAAAAAATGCTAGGAAAATTCATGCAAACTCTATGAGCTATAATTGAAATTGTAGTTCACTAAGTTGGGCATGAAAAGGGGTGTTACCTCAGAATTAATTCTTCTTTGCTTAATTGCGAAAAGAATTATTCTGAGCAAACCACTCAGTGACAAGTGCTAATATTTGGTCCAGAGGGTTTTCCTGTTACAAGGGACTCACACAAAAATTCTCAGCTCCATTGGAGCTCTGGATCACCCCTGTCCTGTTTAACCACTTGAGGGATTAATATGGAAAAGGGGGAAAACCACTTAGCATTTAACCATGTGATTAAGTCTAAGACAAACCACAAACACCAGTTCATCTTTAAATTCTTAAACAGAGTTCCAGTTGTTAGAACTGGTTATTAGAACTAATAGCAGTAACCTTACAACAAACTTGTATGCACTTTGCATTTAAATTTACATGTAGTCTTTCAATAACGTGTAGTCGCTGAAGGCGAGGAAGCGCCGGAGGTTCTCGACTTCCTGCTTCCAGACGAAGAACTGACTCCTGACCAGCAGCAACAAGGCAAGCCACGGTTTGCATTAAGCCTTTTATAAAGTTTTTACTTTGTTTACATACGTTGGGTGAAGTATGTATGTGCATTAGGTATAGGATGAATGAAACCCCACTTGCATAACTAAAGGATCCTAAAAGAGTGAGGGTAGTGTCTAAGACCTCGCATAGACAGGCTATGCTTAATGTTTCATAGAGCTTCGGTACAAGTCGAGTAGTTGGAATCTACTCGTGAGTTTAGGCTTGGGACACACGGGTTCGGTTGAGTGATGTGAGATCACTTTAGTAATGAAAATGAGACTAGGCAGGGGCTAGGGCGCAGCAAGAGGGAGTCTTGTGTGCGCGGCCCTGTCCGTGTCGATTGAGGACCGATCCGTGTGTGGCCCACGCTGATCAAGTTGGACGTACCGAAGGCATATCGGATATATGGGCCCCGATAAACCGATGTAGCCTAAACCTCGGGGCGTCGAGGCATAGCACACCGATTTATAGGTGTAGGTTGAGGGCAGCAAGGTGGAAATCTGCCAACGGGCATAGAGAGATGCTCCGTGTGGGGAACCTCCTGCTCGTTTCGGTGCGACCGGTTCGACATTTGGGCTGTTGGGTAAAAGGTTGTTCCGTACGACATCGAGTGAGCGTGCTGTGCAGCTCCACTGATGGGCGTACGTGACGTGCTCTTTGGGTTTCCCTGCAGGTGTATATCGAGTCGATTCGCCGTCCCTCGTGGTGAAGAGTACCACTTGGTCACTGAGTCGTGATGTAGGTTAATGTATGAAATATGATGATTCAATATTGCTGATTGATATAATTGTATTGCTACATGTGTGCCACCAAATACTGCTTACTAAATTTCAGATTCCCGAACTGTTAACTTATTGCTAAAAGATGAACTAAGGATGAACTTGTAGGCATGTCCATTTGCTGCAACATTGCTATCCTATGTCATTGTACCCTTCATGTAGAGTTCATGCTTAGGTGAGTCGGTTAAGCCTTGTTGAGCCATCGTGCTCACGGTTGCTGCTTAAGTGTTTTTCAGGTGAGGAGCCACCCACGGACTCGGAGTATGAGTCCACCGGCGAGGGTTACCCTCCGTTGGGGACCACGGCTGAGTGGGAGCCGTACACGCCGCGCTGAGCTGAGACGTGCAGCTAGTGTGGGTTGCCCTAGGGCTGGGCAACTGACTTTTGCTAGGTAGGCGGGCGTGAGTTGTACAAAAGAAACTTCCGCTGTGTAATAAAGACCTTAGTTTGTAACTGAGAAGTGTACTACTTTGTACATTCAGTTTGTTTTTCCCATGTAATATCATGTGTTCTTATGACGTGTGCTGTCGGGTGTCGCATCACGCGGCACCACCCTCTGCGATCCTGGATGAGCGGATTCCGGTCCGCCACATAGGGATCAAGTGTGGACGTGGTGATGATCTTGACTCAACATCTAGATCAGTTCCACCGTCAAAAACCGATCAAAACACGATCTGTCCACCCGTAAAAGTTTCTGCTCGAAGGGAGCAAAGAAAACGGATGCGTAGAAATGTAAGGGCCTCAGTTTTTGGATACCCATTTGAAGTGTTCATCACCACACCACACACCTCATTTGAGCAAGAATGATGAACACAAATGAAGAGCAAGTAACAATTATCAACATGCCCATTAGAGAACAAACTCACACATTGCAAAAGTGGTATTTCCCACATGTGATATAGATGGGCTGGACATATAAAAACTCCTACACTTTGCTAAGGATGTCCATGCCAAGTTTCACCCAAATTCAAAACCTTTTTGAGGTCATTTTGGGTATAGATAGGAAGAGGGCAGTTTGAAACCATATTCAAATTCAAACTGTTTTTATTCCATGAATTTAAAAGTGGAAGGCATATTCTTACTCAGCACATTTTTGTGAGCTCACACACCAATTTTCACTCCATTTGGAGTTGATCTTGACATGAGCTAAGGGGGAGAAATTCAAACTTTATTTGAATTTCAAACTGCACTTGTGCTGAAATTCATTCAAACCAAACTTCATTTGGACTTTGATCAATTCAGATGGTTCTTGGGTGAATAATTTGAATTGCCAAGGGTAGAATAGGGTTCACTGTTTACCACAGCTGTTAGGAGTAAATTTCAGAGGTTAAAAGAGGGGTGGGACCCACATGTCAGCCTCTGCCTCAAAGCAAACCGACTGAAACACAGTTCAGTCGGTTCCCGGCTGCTGTGCGCGCGCGCCACCGAAGGGGGGCAGCCGGCGCCAGCTCCTGCTGCGCGCCCCAAGCCGGAGGCCAGCCGCCGGGCTATTTATTCCCTCCCCGGTGTGCTTCAGTCGCCATTCCCCCGAGCTGCCGACGTGCACGACCTGTTTTCCCACTGCCATCGCCGCCGCTCGAGCTCCTGCTTGATCAAGCCGATCGCAGCTCCCTCCTTCCACTCCAGGGTCCCAGCAAGGTACTAGAGACCTTCCTCCATCCTCCCCATTGCTAGAAGTCGATTGAAACCGAGTGATATCGACTGTGCCGAAAGATCAAACTCGGAACTGGAAACCGCCGCACCTCGGGCTCTCGTGGACAGCCCAACCTGGGCGTTGTCACGCCCGAGCCAAGGCACCCTTGGACGCGCAGGTGACCGGTGCTGCTCATCCCCGAGCCACAGCTCGAGTGGTTGCTCACCGGCGGCGAATTTCCACTTTTCCCCTTTCTGTGTGCAGAACGACCTTCAGGTACGATTCTGTTTAATTCGTACTCTAGAAAGGATTAGAGGGCCTCAGGCCACTCCCACACGAGCTAGACACGGTGACGCACAAGTGTCCTTCACAACTCTGGGCCGGAGAACCTCTGTGCCCGGCGTAATTCAAGGTCTACTAATGGCGGAACGAACGGGGGGTATCGGGCGCACGGTGAGCACCTGTTTCGGGCCTTCCCCGAGCTGCCTCGAGTTCATGTCGACCTTCTCTGAGGTCCACTGATGCTCCCCGACCGATTTCCCAAGTAGCTGAGGTACTAGGAGAGTCAGCCGACATGGCCGAAGTCGTTCTGATATGGCGGCTCGTCGCCGACCATGCTCCGGCCGTTGTCATGAGCAGCTGACCCTCGGATCATGTTCCCCAAGTAAAAGTAGGCAGGGGCGGCCAGAATCAAGAAGTTTGGAGCTGTACAGCAGCCAGCGGCGAGCTCTCCGGCGAGGTCCCTCGGCGGCGGGGCGCGGGTGTCGCGAGGTTGAAGAAGGGGGTGGACCCCAGCTGTCAGCGGCCGATATTTTGAATCGGGATCCGGCTGCGGCCGGGATCGGGTGTGCTGGCGCGTAAAATCATTGTGGGTCGCGGTGTGCCGTCGCCTCGGCGTGCGACGCGTGTCCACTGGGCCCACGCGCGAGTTTAAACTTTTTCCCGATTTTCAGATTTCCTTCAAACTTCAAATCCTTATAACTTTGGCTAGAAAGCTCCAAATTGAGTGAACCAAATTTTGCTGGATTCAGCTCTCTGAGTACTTTCCAGAAAATCAAGTTTCACTTCATGAAATTCCTTATTTCTCCAGAATTAATTCCTTAAAGTTTAAACTGTTGGGAATTTTACCTGGAGAATCCTTTGGAGGAAAATCCTGAAATTTTGCTGAAATGTTCACCAAAATATCCTTGAACTACCATAAAAATGTCAGATCCATTTGAGCTCATTTAGTCCACCTAATGGTGTGATTAGTAAAACTGTTCCAGAGAAAATAGAAAATGTTCAGAAACATTTTCAAAATTTTCTCTGAAATTGTTTAGCTCATATCTTCAGTTAGAGACTTCCAAATTAAGTGAGACCAACTCCAGTAGAACCCTCTGAAAATCTAGTTTTCAGAAAGTCATAGTTTGTCTCATGAAAATTCCTAGAACACCCTAAGAGTTCCAATTAAGGTCAAGGACATAATTATTTGTGGAGGGCTCAAATGAGCTTCACTGCAACTAAAACTTGACCAAGTCTTTGTTTAGGTTGTAACCAAGCCACAGTAAAAGTTTCACAGTCATTAGGTCTGTCTATCAAGGGTTATAGACTTCACAACTTCAAAGTTAATACAAAGGCATTTAATTAATACATACATTGTTCTTATCATGTAGTCGCTAAGGTCGAGGAGGAACCCGAAGTCCTAGACTTCGTTACTCCGGAGGAACAGCTAGCCTACGACCAAGAGCAGCAAGGCAAGCCCCGGTTTGCATTAACCTTTTTACAAATGTTTATTGTTTTGAGCACATCTTTGAATATTGTTCTTTGCATTAGAGTCTGGATTGGAAACCCAACTGCATAGCCAAGAAAACCATGGGTTGGGTTTAGGATTGAAAACCTCGTTAGCCACTGCATTGCTAGGATAGAGTAGGATTCGGTACAAGTCGAGTAGTTGGAACTACTCGCGAGAATAGGCTAGAGGCACATTGCTCGGGTAGAGATAGCACATGATACACATGGCAAGAAAATGAGACCGAGCGGAGAGTAAGGGCAGCAGGACTTTGGGGCCTGTGTGCTGTAGCTCCGCTTGTGTCGATTGAGGACCGAGCCGTGTGCGGGCCTGTTGAACAAGCTAGAACAGTACCGAAGACCTACCGGCTATATGGGAACCGGGAAAATGATGTAACTCGGGTAGCGGGGTATTGAGGCATTGCCCGTCGTTCAGAGGGTAGGTTGAGAGCTCGAGGTGTAAATCAGCTGGCGGCACAGAGATGCGCGTGCAGGGACCTCTTGCTCGGGACGATGGGACCGGTTCAATATTTGGCTAACGGGTGAAAGGTAGTCGCGTACGGCGTCCGTGATGGTTGTTGTAGGCAACATCGAGTACGGGCGTACGTGACGGGTTGTTCGGGTAACCCTGCAGGTGTAAATCGATTATAATCGCCGTCCCTCGCGGTCAGTGAGTACCACTTGTTCACTGTACCGTGACGTAGAAAGAACAGGCTAGTTACATGTTAAAATGTTGCTGATTGAAAGCTGGACATTGATTGTTAATGATATGCTGTAGCTTAGTGCTAACTAAAGTTCTTTTCAACTTTGGGCAAAGTACATGAGAGAAATGCGTTTCTTGTTTGATTGAGGCTCTCTCATGTGCCTTAGCGTAAGGTTCTCCACAACCTGCTGCTAAAACTTGAAAGTAAGGTTCTACTAATTAGGCGAGTCCTTGCAAATGATTTTTACCTCATGTAACCCATTACCCTCATGTAGAAGTTCCATGTTTAGGTGAGACGGGTCAGACTTGCTGAGCCTTCGTGCTCACTGCTTGTGTTTGAAGCTTTTGCAGGGTTTTATGAGGAAGGGACTCCCGAAGAGGAGACGGAACCCCAGGAGGGGAACCCCGTCGAGTGGGAGTCGTGCACGCCGCCGAGTTAGTGTGCGTGTGTGCTAGCAAGGACACGTTCAAGGGCTGAACGTGTACTTGATGCTTAGTCTACGCCCGCGAGTGTGGACTAAACTTATTTTGATGTAAACATGTTCATAAACTTGTTTATGTAATAAAGCTTCCGCTTCCGCTTTGTACCTTTGACGTGTGTTATACGGTGCTGTGCAACGCAGCACCCCTCAGCGTGATCCTGGCTCGACAGGACCAGTGGGGTCGTGTCAGCGTGGTATCAGAGCTCGCTTGAGGTTTAACACAGTACAAAGGTCTTCTTTTTCAAAAATCCAGTGAGGAACGAATTAGTAGCCCGTATAAGGATGTTATTAGTATATAGAAAGTGGCATATTAACCTATTTGTTATGTCGGAAAATCGTGCACCTCGGGACGTTCATGTCTTGGGGGGTGCACGTAAGCGCTGTCCACCAGTGCGCACAAGCTAAAGGGTGGAGCCCCACGGGTGGCAGGTAACCCGATCCGCTTTAGTATCCTCTACGACTCTTCATGTCGTTTGGGGTACTCGAGCAACGTCTGTCCCTGGCGTGCGTGGTGCAACATGGGAGACCCCGTCACGTGGTCTGAAACGTGAACACGTAACTCAAGGCGTGTTTGGCTTGAGAACATCCGGGCGAGTGATGACGGCCGGGTGTACGAACTGTATGGATTCCGGACTCGGTGTGCAGCCGAGTCTGATGATTGTTTGAGTTTCTGCAGGTAGCCTTACCACGAAACGGTAGACGTGTAGCATCCGTGTGCGAGTGACGAGTAGTGCCACTGAACTAACGAAGCCGGCTAAGTCTGGTATAGGTTTTTCCTTTGTGAGGACGTAGTACCGATATAATCTGGTGACGCATCGACGTCACACCCAACTAAATGAACAACTTCATTTAAAAACTTGAAGGTTTTGATCCAAAGTAGTAAAACTTGATGTAACTCCTTCCCTTATACAGGATATTCAAAGTTAACAAATTTTCAACTTATAGGATGTTAAGGACAGAGCACTCTGTTTTCAGCTGAATCAAGGCTGAAGTTAATCAGAGGTTAGAGGTTGAGTTCTTTCGAGGTTGGGGTCATATGATACATTTCTGGAACGCGTTGGAAGAGCTTTACAACTCTTCTGTGGAGGTCCAGAGGTGTTTCATCCCTTAACTACTCGAAAAATGTAGCAGAGTTGAAACTGTCCAGAAAACAGGACGGAGCAAAGACTCTCTGTAGACTCTCTGTAAATTAAGCATAACTTCCTGCATAAAAATCCAAAAATAGAAAATGAGGTAGTTCTGGAAAGCTTATGAGATGGATTACAACTTTGTAACAGAAAGTTTTGTCAGATTAGGAACAGAATTAACTGGGAATTCTTGGATCGAATCGGTACCTAAGGCAGGGAGGTGCTGTCCAATTGTTTCCCAGAAATTCTGCTAACTTTGGCATCTCATAACTTTTGAACCAGGACAGATCTTAGGCCAACCAAATACTTTCTGGAAATCTATTGAAGTTAACTTTAACTTTGATATTGAGCTCCAGGACTGGTTTTGCTTTTAATCTGGCCTAAATCAGATTGATATGGAAACTGGTCAGGGCTGTCATGGTAACAGCAGATCAGCAGTCAAATTTATTTAAAAATTTGAACTATGTTTCCAAATGTTATGGGTTCAATGACATATCTTATGTTATAACTCAATGGTTTACTGTTTAAATAAATATTTGACATTTCTCAAATATATTTTTACAGATGGCAGCAGATAAACGGTTAGAGAACGGGTGGGTAGTTTCCCACTGTTCTGACCGTAGCGGCTACCCGGAAGCATTGTGGCAAATGCTCCGATATTTCGGGTACAACCAGATGCCGCAATACTTCGCCAAGGAAGAAGGCGAAGAGGGGAACAAGACGTGGACGATCCATGTCGAAGTTTCTGCAGGGCCTACGCCACCCGGTTGGGTGCCATTCACCGTCACGGTGAGCGGAAGACAACCGGAAGGGATGTGGCAAGTGGCAGCCCGTGACACCATGTCACGCTTCTGCCAACTACACGTGCAGGCCATGGAGGGCACACCATACGCACTCGTTCCGGTGGAGGGGCGAGCTCAGCATGTGTGGGAAGAAAGGTACCTGGAGGCAACAGACCCGAGTTGCCCAAGGTACAACCCCGCGGAGGCAAATCTCAGTCTCCAAATGAGGGCGGGAAACGCTGTGATGGACAGCCAAGCTGTTCATACGGAGCATCTCGCCACCAAGCTCAAGGAGAGCACAAGCCGTGGAGATCATTTCGAGGGTGCTCACAGTGCACTCCGCAATGTGCTCCTTCCGACGATCAAGCGACTGAATGAACAACACAATCAGTTGCGTCGTCTGAAGAAGGCAAAGAAGAAGGGCCGTGTTGACATCGCGGCGTTGCAAGAGCTGGTGCAGACCCTAACCCAGCAGAATGAGGACCTTGCTCAAGAGCGGGACGACGCTATTGAGGAAGGACAAGGCTGGGAAGAGGACTACAACCAGGCTATGGACGAGGTGCATGCATTGCAGGACCTCGTGCCCCCGGTGTTAGGCATACCGGTGGTCTTGGGTCTTCCAGCAATGCAGAACCCGGAATGGGAGAAGAGGTGGTAGATCCAGAGCCACCAGCAGAGGTACCGGAGGAGGACGACCCACAGGAGGTCGAATTCTACTCCGAGTAGGGGGTTACGGTTGCCAAGTAGGGCAGCTAGGGTAGCGTAACCCAACTTTTGTAATCGGTGACATGTCGTGTAGGCAGTAGCGTATGTATAGGTAGGACGACATGAGCACGACTTCTCAGAGATCCGAGAATAATGTATCTTGTATAAAGTTTATGCTTTATCAATATATGTGAATGTTGTGCAAGTTAATCATGCGTCGCCTCGATACCCACTGCCGTTTATGGAATTTTGAGTAAGACATGTGCTAATTGCTGCTGTGTTGAATTTCAGAATGACGCGTACTCGTGCCAACCCTGATGTTGGAGGTACTAGCCAAGGGGGAGAGACCTCCCAACCGCCTCCCGAGGACTCCTCGGGACAGCAGCAGCAACAGCAACAGCAAACACCGCCACCGCCACTGCCAACGGTTACATTGGCCGACATTGTCGCGGCAATGGCGGGCTCGCACCAGCAGCACACGGAGTTGCTGCAAACCCTCATCGCCAATACGTCTCGCCCAGAGAGACGTCAAGATCGTGAGGAGCGCCAACAGAGCTCCTACTCCGACTTCCTGGCGACTCATCCCCCTGTATTCTCAAGGGCGGATGAACCACTCGACGCGGACAACTGGCTCCGCGCCATAGAGATGAAGTTCGGGCTGCTCCAAATCAGCGAGCAGCGCAAGACTCAGTTTGCGGTCCAGCAGCTCCAAGGATCCGCGAGCGCGTGGTGGGCCAACTTTTGTGCTTCACAACCCACTGACCGAGTGATGACCTGGGCGGAGTTCCGGACGGCCTTCAGGGCCTATCATATACCGCCAGGTCTGATGAAGAGGAAGACGCAGGAGTTCCTACACCTGCAACAAGGGGGCCGGAACGCGCTGGAATATTCCAGGGCGTTCAACGATCTCGCGCTCTACGCGTCGTATCACGCAGATACGGATGAGAAGCGGCGGGACCACTTTTACCAGGGGCTTAACCCGCTCCTGAAGGACAAGCTGGCGATGTTCAATCGCGGCAGCCTCAACGACATAATTGATGCTGCGATTGTTCAGGAGGACTCCGGCAAGGAGTTGGCGGCGGCAGAGCGAAAGCGAAGCGCGCCGCAGAGCAGCGGAGAAGGAGGCGGTCCTTCTCAGAAGTTTCGGATGGTGAATCGCCCACCAACAGGTCCACGCTGGCAACCACCACAACGGCCGATGCCGTTCCGCAGTCGGTCGTACTCTTCACCGGCATTCCGGCCGGTACTGCCAGCACCACCGCAACAACAACAGCAGCAGCGGGCGATGCCGCGTGCGTTTGCACCTTCGCAACGCATGCCGGGCTTTCGTCCACCAAGTACTCCACCAGCAGCGGCCACGTGTTACAAGTGTGGCCGTCCAGGACACTTCGCGAGCAGTTGCCCGGAGAGGCAAGGCGGCGGAGTGGCACCACCGTTTCCGGGGAGGAATCAACCCCGGAACCCTACTAATGCGCGGCGGGCAAACCCTAGGCCCGGCACTGTCCACCAGCTTGCCATTGAGGACGTGCCGGAGGGCGAGCCAATCCTTGCGGGTATGTTCCAACTCCACCAGCATCCCGCTATAATACTATTTGATTCAGGCGCCACGCATAATTTTATTAGCCAAGCTTTCATTGCTAAACACAGCTTGCCAATACTACCCACTGATAGTCCATATTTAATTTGTTCACCGGGTGGGAAGATTTCAGCAAGCGTAATGGTCTCCAAAGCACCATTATGCTTAGCGGGTAGAGTGTACCCCACGTCTCTCATTATCTTAGAGGGGCAGAAGGTCGATGTCATCCTAGGGATGTCGTGGTTAACCCGCCACGGCGCTGTTTTAGACACCGTCCTTCGAGTCGTGCACTTAAACTCAGAAGTGCACGGTTCTCACTCATTATTTCTGGACAGTCCAGAAATAAAACTTCCAAGTGTCTATCAAGCCACAACCATCAGATTGGAAGACATTCCAGTGGTCCGAGAGTTCCTTGATGTATTCCCGGATGATTTGCCGGGGATGCCACCCGATAGAGAGGTGGAGTTCAAGATTGAACTTGCACCAGGAACCATGCCAATGTCCCGAAGGCCATACAAGATGGCGCCCAAGGAGTTGGCTGAACTGAAGACTCAGCTCACGGACCTTCTGGAGAAGGGTTTTATTAGGCCAAGCTCCTCGCCATGGGGCTGTTCGGCATTATTTGTCAAAAAGAAGGATGAAACGTTGCGGCTTTGCGTGGACTACCGTCCATTAAATGCCGTAACCATCAAGAACAAGTACCCGTTGCCACGGATCGACATGTTGTTTGATCAGTTGGTCGAAGCAAAGATCTTTTCCAAGATGGATTTAAGATCCGGGTACCATCAGATTAAGATAAGGGCGGAGGACATTCCAAAGACAGCTTTCTCGACAAGGTACGGACTTTATGAGTACCTGGTCATGTCCTTTGGCCTCACCAATGCTCCAGCTCACTTCATGTACTTAATGAACTCGGTGTTCATGCCGGAGCTGGACAAGTTTGTCGTGGTCTTCATCGACGACATCCTAGTATACTCTAAGTCGGAGGAAGATCACAAGAAACATCTGCGTATAGTCTTGCAACGGCTGCGGGATCACAAGTTATACGCAAAGTTCAGCAAATGCGAGTTTTGGATATCGCAAGTGCCTTTCCTCGGGCATATCATCTCAGCGGAGGATATCGCTGTGGACCCGAGCAAGATCACGCAAGTGCTGAATTGGAAATCCCCGAGAACTGTTCATGAGGTACGGAGTTTCCTCGGACTCGCGGGATATTATCGGAGGTTCATTCCGAACTTCTCGAAGATTGCCAAGCCAATGACAGAGCTGCTGAAGAAGGCTACCAAATATGTTTGGAGTCCAGCATGCGAAGCAGCATTCAAGGCTTTAGTCAAACACCTGACATCAGCACCGGTTTTGGCGCAGCCGGACACAACAAAACCGTTCGATGTGTACTGCGATGCATCCGGCATTGGGCTCGGATGTGTGCTGATGCAAGACCGAAGAGTGGTCGCGTATGGATCACGGCAGCTTAGGAACCATGAGCAAAATTATCCAACTCACGACTTGGAGCTCGCTGCCGTGGTACTTGCACTAAAGATGTGGAGGCACTACCTACTCGGTAACCTCGTACATTTATATACCGACCACAAAAGCCTCAAGTACATATTCACTCAGAAGGAGCTGAACATGAGGCAACGAAGATGGTTAGAACTGATAAAGGATTACGAGATAGAAATCCATTATCATCCGGGCAAGGCAAACGTTGTGGCGGACGCGCTAAGCCGCAAGTCACACGTCAATAATCTGACCATCACACCGTTGGAAGAGAGCGAACCACCACTACATGTGATTCCACACGGAGCTCTCTACAACCTAGCTTTGATCCCCACCATCCGTGAAGAGATAGCGGCAGCCCAGAAGAATGACAAGGGCATGTCACATTTGCGGAGACGTGTAGACAGTGGGGAGTTGAAATGTTTCCGGAAGGACGGAGACGGCGTCCTGTGGTTCAAGGACCGGATCGTCGTACCCCGAAACCCGGAGCTACGGAAGAAAATCTTTGATGAGGCTCACTTATCAAAGTTTTCTATTCACCCCGGCAGCAACAAAATGTATCAAGAACTCAGAAGAAAGTTTTGGTGGACACGGATGAAGCGAGAGACTGCAAGATACGTGTCCGAGTGTGATACATGTCGAAGGGTGAAGGCAGACCACATGCGGAAACCGGGACTGCTGCAACCACTGGGCGTTCCTGCCTGGAAGTGGGAAGACGTGAGCATGGATTTCATCGTCGGTTTACCCACCACCTTACAGAAACATGATTCTGTGTGGGTAATCGTCGATCGGCTCACCAAAGTTGCCCATTTCATCCCGGTCAACACCAACTACAACGCCAAGAAGTATGCTGAACTGTACATCTCACGGATCCTATGCTTATACGGCGTACCCCGTACCATCGTATCGGACCGGGGCACTTTATTTGTGTCCCGTTTTTGGGAGCAGCTACACGCTGCCTTGGGGACGAAGCTGATCCGTAGTTCAGCCTACCACCCGCAGACGGATGGACAAACCGAGCGGGTAAATCAAATCCTAGAAGACATGCTACGAGCTTGCGCTATCGACCACGGCAAGAATTGGGATGATCACTTGCCGTTAGCCGAGTTCTCGTACAACAATGGGTACCAAGCCAGCATCAAGATGGCGCCCTACGAGGCGCTATACGGCAGGAAATGCCGCACACCATTGAACTGGTGTGAGTCTGGCGAGAGGGTTACCTTCGGGATTGACCTTGTCAACAACGCGGAAGAAAAGGTGCGACTGATTCAAGGGAACCTAAAAGCCGCTCAATCCCGTCAAAAACAGTATGCGGACCGGAGAAGAAGCCCATTACAATTCGAAGTTGGGGATCACGTATATCTGCGGGTGTCCCCAATGAAGGGCGTAAACAGATTTGGGGTGAGGGGAAAGTTAGCACCCTGATTCATCGGTCCATTCCAGATTACCGAAAGATGTGGATCAGTAGCATACCGGCTGAAATTACCAGAAGCACTTTCCGGTGTGCACAACGTCTTTCACATTTCCCAGCTGAGGAAGTGTCTCAAGCTATCAACTACCGTTCAGCTGGAAGACATTGAAGAACTGCAACCGGATCTCACCTATCGGGAGGAACCGGTGCAGATTATTGATGAGAAGGCCCGAACCACACGCAACCGTACGTTGTGGTTCTACAAGGTTCTGTGGAGTAATCACTCCATGGACGAAGCGACATGGGAGAGCGAAGAATTCCTTCGCACTAACTACCCCGACTTTCTCACGTCGCATACCCGGTAATTTTCCACCGTCCTCTCTCTCATTTTCACCTTATAATCTCGGGACGAGATTCTTTTAAGGGGGGAGGAATGTAAGGGCCTCAGTTTTTGGATACCCATTTGAAGTGTTCATCACCACACCACACACCTCATTTGAGCAAGAATGATGAACACAAATGAAGAGCAAGTAACAATTATCAACATGCCCATTAGAGAACAAACTCACACATTGCAAAAGTGGTATTTCCCACATGTGATATAGATGGGCTGGACATATAAAAACTCCTACACTTTGCTAAGGATGTCCATGCCAAGTTTCACCCAAATTCAAAACCTTTTTGAGGTCATTTTGGGTATAGATAGGAAGAGGGCAGTTTGAAACCATATTCAAATTCAAACTGTTTTTATTCCATGAATTTAAAAGTGGAAGGCATATTCTTACTCAGCACATTTTTGTGAGCTCACACACCAATTTTCACTCCATTTGGAGTTGATCTTGACATGAGCTAAGGGGGAGAAATTCAAACTTTATTTGAATTTCAAACTGCACTTGTGCTGAAATTCATTCAAACCAAACTTCATTTGGACTTTGATCAATTCAAATGGTTCTTGGGTGAATAATTTGAATTGCCAAGGGTAGAATAGGGTTCACTGTTTACCACAGCTGTTAGGAGTAAATTTCAGAGGTTAAAAGAGGGGTGGGACCCACATGTCAGCCTCTGCCTCAAAGCAAACCGACTGAAACACAGTTCAGTCGGTTCCCGGCTGCTGTGCGCGCGCGCCACCGAAGGGGGGCAGCCGGCGCCAGCTCCTGCTGCGCGCCCCAAGCCGGAGGCCAGCCGCCGGGCTATTTATTCCCTCCCCGGTGTGCTTCAGTCGCCATTCCCCCGAGCTGCCGACGTGCACGACCTGTTTTCCCACTGCCATCGCCGCCGCTCGAGCTCCTGCTTGATCAAGGCGGTCGCAGCTCCCTCCTTCCACTCCAGGGTCCCAGCAAGGTACTAGAGACCTTCCTCCATCCTCCCCATTGCTAGAAGTCGATTGAAACCGAGTGATATCGGCTGTGCCGAAAGATCAAACTCGGAACTGGAAACCGCCGCACCTCGGGCTCTCGTGGACAGCCCAACCTGGGCGTTGTCACGCCCGAGCCAAGGCACCCTTGGACGCGCAGGTGACCGGTGCTGCTCATCCCCGAGCCACAGCTCGAGTGGTTGCTCACCGGCGGCGAATTTCCACTTTTCCCCTTTCTGTGTGCAGAACGACCTTCGGGTACGATTCTGTTTAATTCGTACTCTAGAAAGGATTAGAGGGCCTCAGGCCACTCCCACACGAGCTAGACACGGTGACGCACAAGTTGCCTTCACAACTCTGGGCCGGAGAACCTCTGTGCCCGGCGTAATTCAAGGTCTACTAATGGCGGAACGAACGGGGGGTATCGGGCGCACGGTGAGGACCTGTTTCGGGACTTCCCCGAGCTGCCTCGAGTTCATGTCGACCTTCTCTGAGCTCCACTGATGCTCCCCGACCGATTTCCCAAGTAGCTGAGGTACTAGGAGAGTCAGCCGACATGGCCGAAGTCGTTCCGATATGGCGGCTCGTCGCCGACCATGCTCCGGCCGTTGTCATGAGCAGCTGACCCTCGGATCATGTTCCCCAAGTAAAAGTAGGCAGGGGCGGCCAGAATCAAGAAGTTTGGAGCTGTACAGCAGCCAGCGGCGAGCTCTCCGGCGAGGTCCCTCGGCGGCGGGGCGCGGGTGTCGCGAGGTTGAAGAAGGGGGTGGACCCCAGCTGTCAGCGGCCGATATTTTGAATCGGGATCCGGCTGCGGCCGGGATCGGGTGTGCTGGCGCGTAAAATCATTGTGGGTCGCGGTGTGCCGTCGCCTCGGCGTGCGACGCGTGTCCCCTGGGCCCACGCGCGAGTTTAAACTTTTTCCCGATTTTCAGATTTCCTTCAAACTTCAAATCCTTATAACTTTGGCTAGAAAGCTCCAAATTGAGTGAACCAAATTTTGCTGGATTCAGCTCTCTGAGTACTTTCCAGAAAATCAAGTTTCACTTCATGAAATTCCTTATTTCTCCAGAATTAATTCCTTAAAGTTTAAACTGTTGGGAATTTTACCTGGAGAATCCTTTGGAGGAAAATCCTGAAATTTTGCTGAAATGTTCACTAAAATATCCTTGAACTACCATAAAAATTTCAGATCCATTTGAGCTCATTTAGTCAACCTAATGGTGTGATTAGTAAAACTGTTCCAGAGAAAATAGAAAATGTTCAGAAACATTTTCAAAATTTTCTCTGAAATTGTTTAGCTCATATCTTCAGTTAGAGACTTCCAAATTAAGTGAGACCAACTCCAGTAGAACCCTCTGAAAATCTAGTTTTCAGAAAGTCATAGTTTGTCTCATGAAAATTCCTAGAACACCCTAAGAGTTCCAATTAAGGTCAAGGACATAATTATTTGTGGAGGGCTCAAATGAGCTTCACTGCAACTAAAACTTGACCAAGTCTTTGTTTAGGTTGTAACCAAGCCACAGTAAAAGTTTCACAGTCATTAGGTCTGTCTATCAAGGGTTATAGACTTCACAACTTCAAAGTTAATACAAAGGCATTTAATTAATACATACATTGTTCTTATCATGTAGTCGCTAAGGTCGAGGAGGAACCCGAAGTCCTAGACTTCGTTACTCCGGAGGAACAGCTAGCCTACGACCAAGAGCAGCAAGGCAAGCCCCGGTTTGCATTAACCTTTTTACAAATGTTTATTGTTTTGAGCACATCTTTGAATATTGTTCTTTGCATTAGAGTCTGGATTGGAAACCCAACTGCATAGCCAAGAAAACCATGGGTTGGGTTTAGGATTGAAAACCTCGTTAGCCACTGCATTGCTAGGATAGAGTAGGATTCGGTACAAGTCGAGTAGTTGGAACTACTCGCGAGAATAGGCTAGAGGCACATTGCTCGGGTAGAGATAGCACATGATACACATGGCAAGAAAATGAGACCGAGCGGAGAGTAAGGGCAGCAGGACTTTGGGGCCTGTGTGCTGTAGCTCCGCTTGTGTCGATTGAGGACCGAGCCGTGTGCGGGCCTGTTGAACAAGCTAGAACAGTACCGAAGACCTACCGGCTATATGGGAACCGGGAAACTGATGTAACTCGGGTAGCGGGGTATTGAGGCATTGCCCGTCGTTCAGAGGGTAGGTTGAGAGCTCGAGGTGTAAATCAGCTGGCGGCACAGAGATGCGCGTGCAGGGACCTCTTGCTCGGGACGATGGGACCGGTTCAATATTTGGCTAACGGGTGAAAGGTAGTCGCGTACGGCGTCCGTGATGGTTGTTGTAGGCAACATCGAGTACGGGCGTACGTGACGGGTTGTTCGGGTAACCCTGCAGGTGTAAATCGATTATAATCGCCGTCCCTCGCGGTCAGTGAGTACCACTTGTTCACTGTACCGTGACGTAGAAAGAACAGGCTAGTTACATGTTAAAATGTTGCTGATTGAAAGCTGGACATTGATTGTTAATGATATGCTGTAGCTTAGTGCTAACTAAAGTTCTTTTCAACTTTGGGCAAAGTACATGAGAGAAATGCGTTTCTTGTTTGATTGCGGCTCTCTCATGTGCCTTAGCGTAAGGTTCTCCACAACCTGCTGCTAAAACTTGAAAGTAAGGTTCTACTAATTAGCCGAGTCCTTGCAAATGATTTTTACCTCATGTAACCCATTACCCTCATGTAGAAGTTCCATGTTTAGGTGAGACGGGTCAGACTTGCTGAGCCTTCGTGCTCACTGCTTGTGTTTGAAGCTTTTGCAGGGTTTTATGAGGAAGGGACTCCCGAAGAGGAGACGGAACCCCAGGAGGGGAACCCCGTCGAGTGGGAGTCGTGCACGCCGCCGAGTTAGTGTGCGTGTGTGCTAGCAAGGACACGTTCAAGGGCTGAACGTGTACTTGATGCTTAGTCTACGCCCGCGAGTGTGGACTAAACTTATTTTGATGTAAACATGTTCATAAACTTGTTTATGTAATAAAGCTTCCGCTTCCGCTTTGTACCTTTGACGTGTGTTATACGGTGCTGTGCAACGCAGCACCCCTCAGCGTGATCCTGGCTCGACAGGACCAGTGGGGTCGTGTCAAGAAACAGCGACGATGTCGTAAGATGGGTAACGAAGACCTACCTCACTTCCCTTTGGTGGCAGGGTCTTCCTCCTAGCAATGGCAGCAGCGGGGGCTCACCGGCGACTGAACTCCGGCGAGAGGGGGTTTAACTCGGCGAGTTGGGGGCTAGGGCCTCTAAGTCGCTGACTTGGGAGGAAGAAAAAGGGAAAAGGGGTTACGGCCAAAAAGGGGTTTTGGGTTCTATTTATAAGGGTAAAAAGAGGAGTCCTCCAATTAGAGCTCAAATAAGAGTCCTACTCATTTTTTGGATTTCAACAAACTTATCTTTTCAGTTAGGTGCGACAGCTTTGGGGGAAATTGTGTCGGTACCCTCAGTATCGGGTACCCCCGCGCACAGGAGAAAAATCCATCTAAGGACCTCGCCCCCTCCGCAGGGGTGAGCTCTGAAAGCGCCACGTGTCTGGCGGGGCCGGGCCTCCCCTCTCCTCAGAGGTGAGCTCCGGGCCTGCCACGCGGCCAGTAGAGCCGGTCCTCGCCCCCTCCGCAGGGGCGAGCTCCGAGGACGCCACGCGTCCAGCGGGTCGGGCCTCCCTTCTCCTCAGAGGCGAGCCCCGAGGGCGCCACGTGTCAAGCGGGTGCCAGACCTCGCCCCCTCCGCGGAGGTGAGCTTCGCGGGCGCCATGTGTCCCGTGGTGCCGGACCTCACCCCCTCTACGGAGGTGAGCTCCGCGGGCGCCACGTGTCCCGTGGTGCCGGACCTCACCCCCTCCGCGGAGGTGAGCTCCGCGGGCGCCACGTGTCACGCGGTGCCAGACCTCACCCCCCCTCCGTAGGGGTGAGCTCCGCGGGCGCCATGTGTCCCACGGCCCGGGGATGTGTCGACAGCGCACTTAGACAAATTGGAATTGGCTCATTTCAGCTATCTTTTTCCCATTCCCCATCATTTTTATGATTCTTTCTCCAGTTCTACTTCGTTTTTAATGTTTATCTATATGAAAAATGTATGCAATGCATGGAAATGAATTTGAGGGTGTATAGACAAGTCCAAGATCTTCTGGACCGCGGGTACATTCGTGAGAGGCTTAGTCCTTGTTATGTTCTTGTTCTTTTGGTTCCTAAGAAAGATGGCACTTGCCGCATGTGTGTTGATTGTAGAGCCATCAATAACATTACCATTCATTATCGCTATCCTATTCCTGGATTGGATGACATGCTTGATGAGTTGAGTGGTTCTGTTATTTTCTCCAAGATTGATTTACGTAGTGGGCATCATCAGATTCGTGTGGCTTTAGGTGATGAATGGAAAACTGCCTTTAAAACTAAATTCAGACTTTATGAATGGTTAGTCATGCCATTTGGTTTAACTAATGCACCCAGCACTTTTATGAGATTGATAAACGAGGTTTTACGTGCTTTCGTTGGTAAATTTGTGGTGGTTTACTTTGATGATATCCTTATTTACAGCAAGTCATATGACGAGCGTCTTGAACATTTGCGTGCTGTTTTTAATGTCTTGTGTGATGCACGTTTATTTGGTAACCTTGAGAAGTGCACCTTTTGCACCGATCATGTGTATTTTCTTGGTTATGTTGTTACTTTGCAGGGCATTGAGGTGGACGAGGCAAAGATTATTGCCATCACAAGCTGGCCACTTCCGACTACGGTCACGCAGGTTCGTAGTTTTCTTGGTCTCACAGGTTTCTACCGGTATTTCGTGCGGAACTTCAGCACCATTGTGGCACCTCTCCACGAGTTGACAAATCATGGAGTGCCGTTTCAATGGGGACCAGCACAACAACAAGCTTTTGATGCTCTCAAGTTGAAGCTCACACAAGCACCATTGCTGCAACTTCCTGATTTTGAGAAGACCTTCGATCTTGAATGTGATGCGAGCAGCATTGGCATTGGAGGAGTGCTCATTCAAGAAGGTAAACCTGTTGCTTTCTTTAGTGAAAAATTGCATGGTCGTTCGCTGAATTATTCTACATATGACAAAGAACTTTATGCTTTAGTGAGTGTCTAACAAACTTGTCAACATTACCTATGTTCTAAAGAATTTGTCATACATTCAGATCATGAGTCTTTGAAGGATCTTAAAGGACAAGCTAATATGAACAAACGTCATGCTAAATGGATTGAGTTCATAGAGTCATTTCCTTACATCATTAAACATAAGAAAGGGGAAAAACAATGTGATTGTCGATGCTTTATCTAGACGTTATACCATGCTGTTCCAACTTTCTCATAAAATCTTTAGTTTCGAAACCATAAAGAGATTATATGCTAATGATTTGGACTTCAAATATGCTTTTGACAATTGTAGAGAGGGCAGAACGTGGCAAAAATTTCTTCTGCGTGAAGGCCTTTTCTACCGTGCTAACAAGCTGTGTGTTCCAGCTAGCTCTGTTCGTCTTTTGTTGTTGCAGGAAGCGCATGGAGGTGGTTTGATGGGACATGTTGGTGTTAAAAAGACAGAGGATGTGCTGGCTGCTCACTTCTTTTGGCCATGAATGAGGCGTGATGTGGAGTGCTACGTTTCATGTTGCACGACATGCAACAAAGCTAAGTCTTGACTTCACCCACATGATCTTTATATGCCTCTTCCTGTTCCTAGTGCACCTTGGGAGGATATTTCAATGGATTTTGTTTTAGGATTGCCTAGAACAAAGAGGGGGAGAGATAGTGTCTTTGTGGTTGTTGATCGTTTTTCTAAAATGATACATTTTATACCCTGCCACAAGACCGATAGTGCTTCACATGTTGCTGATTTGTTCTTTAATGAGGTTGTGCGTTTGCATGGTGTTTCTAATACTATTGTTTCTGATAGGGATGCTAAGTTTTTTAGCCACTTTTGGAGAACTTTATGGTATAAATTGGGAACAAAGGTACTGTTTTCTACTACTTGTGATCCACAAACTGATGGGCAAACGGAAGTAGTTAATCGTACCTTATCTACTATGTTGCGGGCTATTTTGAAATATAATTTGAGGTTGTGGGAGGAGTGTTTGCCACATATTGAGTTTGCTTATAACAGGTCTATTCACTCCACAACAAAGTTAAGTCTATTTATGGTAGTATATGGTTTCAATCCTCATGCTCCAATTGATTTGCTACCTTTACCACATTCTGAAATTGTGAACTTAGATGCTACACAGCGTTCTGAATTTATTCTTAAGTTGCATGAAGCTACTAAGTTTCAAATTGAAAAAATAAATGAAAAGTATCGCATTGCTGCTAGTAAAGGTACGAAGGAGGTAAAATTGGAACCCGGTGATTTGGTGTGGGTTCATTTGAGAACAGATAGGTTCCCGGATTTGATAAAGTCCAAGCTCATGCCACATGCTGCTGGACCTTTTAAGGTTCTTGAAAAGATAGATGACAATGCATATAAACTTGAGTTGCCTCCCGAGTTTGGGGTTAGTCCCACATTTAACATTTCAGATTTAAAACCATACTTGGGTGATGAAGATGAGTTTGAGTCGAGGACGACTCCAATTCAAAAGGGGGAGGATGATGAGGACATCTCTCCTTTGCATACAATACAAGGACCGATCACTAGAGCACGTGCGCAATGGTTGGATCTCCAGGTACGTTCTAACCTTGTCAATCGTTTTTCAGAACTTACGCTTGTTTTCATGCATGTTTTATTGATTAGGAACAATGGAGAGGACCAGCAAGGGCTTGGAGAAGTCCAAGGAGTCAAGGAGGAGGAGATAGGACATCCACACCAAGGAGGAGTCCAAGCCCAACTCGACTTCGACTCCACCTCGGATTTCAGGAGCTGCCTTCACCAAAATTGACGCCCCGGACACATACGGAGTCGGATTTGGACGTGCTATATATGGTTGGAACCAGAATTACATAAAGCTTCCAATGGAACCGGTCCCACATCAAAATTCCTTCTGAGTTGACGGGAATCAGCGAAACAAGTGGACGTCCAGAATCTGTCAGGGTGTTGCATCACTGTCCTTTGGGCCGCCGGCCCATGTATCGTGTGGAAGCCCATTAGGGTTCGCATCCAGGGGTCTTGCACGCCCCTAACCCCTTTTCATTCAGCAGCCGCTGCCACATTAGGGTCGGATTTTGCTTAGTTTCAATCTGTCATTGAACAGTGTCACCGTTCATCGGTTTGTGAAACCCCACTTCGTGATCAATTCAGTTTTGATTGCAATTTCTTTGTTCTTGCTTGTGTTCTTGATTGTGCTTGCAGGGATAAGCCTTCGTCGCAAGGTCATTCGTGTGACACGGGTGATAACCAACGGAGCAGTGGTGTAGTGATTGTGGGGTTCCGTTCGTTCGGAGCCTTGGATCATCAACGTCGACATCTCCACCCAATCAAGTTTACCATACCTCTCGGAAGATTGGGACTCATTCTACTATCACGTGTCACTGTTCATCGGATCCTTTTCCAAATATAAAAATTAAAAAGACTTCAGAGGATCTCGACCCGGAATATGATCCTGTCGGCGAGGTATGGATCACGAATCTTAACTCCAGCAGTTTAAGTTAATGTTGGTTGTCAAGTATATGAAGCCTTATAATTCTTTTCTACCTTGCTTAACTGCCAAGACAACGAGGTGACTTCGGCTCCTAAAACCGCAGAAGGTTCTCCAATAGTTGAATCCTTAAATTCAGTAAAGCGAAAATGAGGGAAACGAGGTCCCAATAAGGGTCCATTGAACCGCATCATATACATAACAAGTGTCGGTCCAGGTGGGCTTCCCCAAGAACCACTGGATTCAGTTACAAAGTACCGAAATGCATGCGGTTGTCTTGTTAGAGAGCTCGTGCCGATCACAACCGAGAATTGGAGAAAATTCCCTGAGGCGTACAAGAATGAGTTGTGGGAGAAGTTAAAGAAACAATTCAAGTTCCCAAAATGCACGGAAGAAGCTGTAAAGAAAGCAACATTGGTCTCTTGTGGCAAGAAGTTTCATGGTTGGAAGAGTGAAATGAATGCTTAGTCAAGGACAATAAGGTCCCTAGCCCGAAGAAGATGGGAAAAATCACACAAGCTCAGTGGCAAGAATTCGTTCATCAAAAGACCACACCTAAGGCTAAAGCCCTAAGTGAATCTAGGTTAGAGCTTGCCAAAAAGAACAAATACCATCATCATCGCTTGGGGTCTGCCGGATATGCCCCCAAAGTTGAGAAATGGAATAAAATATTAGAGGAAACTGTCAGTAAGGTCAATCCTGGCCCACCACAAGGCTGCGATGAGAGAACTATGTGGTGGGTCTTAGCTCGGTCAGATTTGACCAGCGAGGGCAAACTTCAAAAGCCCGACTCTGTGAACCAAGTATAACAAAAAATGAAAGAAGTAATTGAAAAGCAACAGAAGGGTCTCTTCAAGCCGAAGAGGGAGAATGACCAACTTACCGCTATCCTAGGCAACCCTAATCACGGTGGATGGGTTCGAGCAATCTCTTATCAGATGTCCTGGGGAGATGGTTTCCCGAATGACAAAGAGTTATATATAAGACGTGACAAGTTCAAGAAGACAATTGAAGATACGATTGATCAAAAGGTCAAGAAAACTGTGAAATAGATAATAGATAAACTTATAGAATCGGGACAATTAACGCCACAGAATAGATTGATGGTTCCCATGGCAAAGGAGCATTTTATATCTCCAACTTCCTACCCTAGCAGCATAGGTTTTGTGGCAGACTCAGGGTCAATCCATAAGTTCCTTATCGATGATATTGTTAAGGACACATCTTGTCATTTTCTTGTCCCGATCGGTAGAGCAGGGAACAAAACAAAACAGGTTGCCACTGCTATGGCAAAGCCAAATCTTGTCTTCAACAGCAATTCACTTCCATTGTATTATGTTGTGGTGCAAGTTCTTCAAATCATTGATAATGATTATGAATATTATGAAATAAACCACATCACACCTAAGGGGATCACGACTCTCGGGAAGGCCGTCAACCAGTTAATCCTTTGGACAATATCGTGTTGTTGGATGATGAGTCGTGGTCTAGTCCCGTCGCATCTCGAAAGACTGCAGCGCCATCTTCTTCGCCGAAAGTCCAGGAAGATCCATTCCCGCTTGTGACAACCTCATTTTTGGTTTCTGCATGTATTCATGTTTCATGAAGAGAAAACATTTTAAAGGAAGTAGGAACAAAGAAATTAAAAGGATAGCCAAAAAAGAACAAGAATCCAGTTCACAAAGAGCGCCGAAGACAACTCCCGTGGCCCGCTGGCCACGTGGCGTGTTCGGAGCTCATCCCTGTGAAGTGGGGAGAGGTCCGCCGCTAAAATGGTTACGTGGCAGGCTTGCGGCTCATCTCCGCAAAAGGGGGAGAGGTCCGACCCTGTGGGACACGTGTTTCCCCTGGAGCTAGCCTCTGCGGAGAAGCGAAGGCAGTTCCGCAGGACACATGTCACCCTCGGAGCTAGTCACCGTGGAAATCAGAGGACCAGTCGCGCGGGATACATGTCGATCTCGGAGCTCACCTCCGAGAGGTCCGGTTCTATTGGGCACATGTCGCCACCGGAGCTTATCTCCGGGAGGTCCGACACTGTTGGACACGTGTCTACCTCGGAGCTTGTCTCTAAGAAGAAAGGAAAGTCCGGCGCTACTTGATGCGTGACATTCACGGAGCTCGCCTCCGAAGATAGGGAGGTCCGAAATGAATACGTGGCACACCCGGAGCTACCTCTAGATAGAGGGAAGGTACGGCACTGACATGTGGCGTGCGTGGAGCCACCTTCGAATATAGGGGAGGTCCCGACCGCCAGGATACGTGGCGCACGCAGAGCTTACCTCCGAAGGAGAGGGAGGTCTCGCTCGCTTGACACGCGGCACAACCGGAGCTCGTCTCTGCAGAAAAGGGGAGACCAAGCCCCAGTGGACACGTGGAAGTTCCGGAGCTCATCATCGCGGAGGTAACGAGTTCTAGAGTGGTTTTTGGATTCTGTACGCGTAGAAATATCGATACGGAGAAGAAACTGACCTGAATTCCACAATGTTACCGCACCAAAACAACTAAAGATAAGTTGTTAAGATTCAACGATAATTTGAATAGGACTCTTATTCGAAATACAATCAGATTAGGACTCTTCTTCTCCCGATTATAAATAGAACCCAGAACCTTTGGCCGAAACCACAAACTTCTTTTCCAACTTCTGAGCCGACGACTTAGATCCCTAGCCCCCAACTCGCCGAGTAAAACCATCGTCGGAATTCAGTCGAGGAAGATCGCCGGAAGGGAGCCCAACGATCTATCTTGCTAATAGAAGGACCCCGAGACCACGAAGAACGTAAGGTAGGTCTCCAATATCACCTTACGACATCATCGTGTTTTCCTTGCATCTGTTCTTCGATTCCTTTCGAACAGAAGCTTTCTCATGGACAGATCACTTGTTGATCGGGTTGATCTAAAAGACAAGGTCATTGCCACGTCCACATTTGATCTGAACACCTCTGTTCATAGTAAAATCCATGCAAACTATGCAAGTACACGTACAAACCGATCTAATAAAACTGATTATAGGATAGCATGCATATCCATCATCGCATCTAGTTAAAGTTTGTGCATGATATTGATTGTTGTGGATCTTGTATGTGTGTGATCCTGTATAGCAGGACAAGCTCAGGGACCTGTCTACGACGAGCTGCAACAACAAGGTTTCGAGATCCAAGAGCAACCAGAACCGCAAGAACAAGGCAGGTGCCCCTTGACCATATTGATCCTATGTTTTGGGAAAACTGTTTTGTTTTGCGAAAAGGTGTGTGTGCTGAGTCAAACATAATGGGAAACCCTTTTATGGGAGTTTACTAGCTTTGGTTAAACCACCCTTGCCGCCAGGGATGTCTATGAGTCGGGGATGGTTTTTACTTTTATGCTTCGCTGAGTCCATGGGATTCGGAAGCGAGATAGATGTGTCTAGCTAACTGCACTCAAAACGATAATGAGAAACTAATGTTGTTAATGAACATGGATCGGAGGGAATCTAGGCAAGCCGGGTTTGTGAATGAGGTAGCCTGAGATGGTGGTTACTTGCCGTAGATCTAAGGACCGGTTCATGCGAGCACATGCTAGGATAACAGTGCCACCACAAGGCCAAGTATGGGTGCGGCTTAGCTGAGTAATTAGGTAAGTTGCTAGATTGTTATGGACCGTTGAAGGCCGGGTAATGGGAGTCGAGTGAGGACTGCCCTGGGAACTGCATGGCACAAGAGGGGGCCCGTGGGTGGGAGAATTGGAGATTCTAGCCTGCCGGTGAAACCTTAGTGAGTCCATACATCTAGTAGCCCCTTTGTAAAGGCTATTTTGTGATCTCTTGTCCATACACCGACGGTTGTGTACTGGTATAATGGAGGTTCTGCAGTCGCCGACGGGTGACGAAATCACAAACTTGTGGGTAAAGAGGTGCAAACTCTGCAGAGTCTTAAAACTATCATGATAGCCGAGCTTACGGTCACGAGCGTCTGGCCAACTTCCATGATTAGTTGGGATGGTGATTAGAAATGGTTATTGGTTATGGTTTGGTTTTGGTTCGGTTTTCGGGACTGTTGAGTCCGGGTGATAAGATGGGTTGCATGATTGTTGAGTCATGGCAACAAGGTTGGTCTCGGTGGAAGACGAAGTTGTTTTATGAAATGAAATGGTAGCGAATACGAGATGGTATTCATGAGATGGTAGCGAATACGAGGAGGTATTCATGAGCAAGAGTAAGGTTGATTGATGTCTGGTTGTGACATGGAAGAAAATGAACATAATGGAGGTATGACTGGTATTTTAATACATGTTGGAATTACATTCACTTAAATATGAGTTGTTGTTTTATCATGGTTTTGGTAAATAAACTTTGCTTTCTGCAATGAGCCTTTTTATACCTACCTTGTTATGAGCTACATATCATGTTTTCTCGCACTTGCTGAGTACATCATTGTACTCAAACTTGCATTATTATTTCATCATCAGCAACAGGAGAAGATTACTATGAAGACCATGTGGAGCATTAGGCGTGTAAATCTGTTCTCAACCTTGCCTGTGGGGATGGAGTAGAGATGGAGCCACTGCTGCCTAGAATTGCTTCCGCATTAGTTAAATTGCTTCCGCTTTAGTTAGAAGACTTCCGCTGTGAGCATGAGTCCAAGACTCATGAGACATTGTAATAAACTCTGTTATTCGTGGTTATATATATATATATATATATATTCTGAATTCAGTTTGTGGAACATCGGTGTATGTGTGATGAACATCCTAGGCACACATATACATCAGTTCTCGGTTCCGTGGTTTTCCACAGAATTGAGGGCGTCACAGATTGGTATCAGAGCCACGGTTGACGGTGGGTTACACGCCTAAATAGGAAACATAGATTGGTATCAAAAGCCACGGATGAGGGTAGATTACACACCTAGATACAATCACAGATTGGCATTAGAACCACGGGTTGACGGTAGGCTACACGCTTAGATAAGTTCACAGATTGGTATCAGACACAGATTGGTATCAACCTGCCACGGATAGATCACACAACCTAGATAGATCACAGATTGGTAGCTAAGCCACGCTGACCATATGATGCAAGCCTAGGAAAGGCCATAGTTGGATTACAGATTGGCAACACCCTAAGCCGTATAGGACCCCCATTGAACCAGCCTTGAATAGGAGTTGTGTGAGCCCTTGTGATGATTGTTTGTGATTATGTGCTTAGTGTGAGTTGTGGGACGTCTCAAAGCGTTGTTCATATCCACACATAAGTAGAAAGAGGTGTGAGATGCCTCAGCACTTGTTCACATCCTCATATGAGCTAATATATATAGTCTAATCCACCTTGATGCATATAGTTAAGGGGATCTACCTAACCTTCTAAACTTCTATTCTGTTTTGATCTCTCTCACAGATGGTGAGAGGAAACACCGGCCAAAGGAACGTCCGTGACTACCAAGAGGATGGCCACGATGAAGTTCCTGTTAACCCCGGAGCTGGTGAGAACCACCTGGAACGGTTGATGGCCATGCAAAACCAACTCATGCAAACCATGATCCAAACTTTGGGTCAGTTGCAGGCCAACAACAACAACCCCGTTCCGGCACCACCACCACCACCACCGTCGGCTCATAACAGACTGGGTGAGTTCATGAGGACTCGACCACCCACCTTTGCTCAAGCTAACGACCCCATGGAGGCCAACGACTGGTTGAAATCCATGGAGAAGAAGCTTGCCATAGTGCAGTGCAATGACTGAGAGAAGGTTCTCTTTGCGTCGCACCAACTCATGGGAGCTGCCGCTAACTGGTGGGATGCCCTATGCAATGCTCATGTCGACCCGGAGACGATCACTTGGACTGGGTTCAAGGAGAGTTTCTGCTCTCATTACATCCCTGCTGGTGTAATGATGCTCAAGAGACAGGAGTTTGAAGGTCTCCGCCAAGGACAGAGAAGCGTGAATGAGTATCTCAACAAGTTCACAAACTGTCCCGGTATGCCCCCGAAGATGTCAATTCAAACCAGAGGAAGCAATATCTGTTCATGAGAGGGTTGAACAATGAGATTCAGGTTCAGCTCCTCAATAATGACTACGCAAGCTTTTAGAAGCTGGTTGACAAGGCTATAGTAGTCAAAAGCAAGATCTGAGAGATCGAGCGAGAATGCAAGAGGAAGATGCCATACCAGCCTCAAGGGAGCAACGTACGACCTTGGTACATGCCCCCAGCTGCACCGCAGTATGGATCGACCGCTCCTGCATACCGCCCTTGTCAGCTACCACAGCAACGACCCGTTGCACCAGCACCTCGTGTGCCCATGCCTCTTGCGCCCCAACCTAACATGGGCGCTCCTGTTCAAAACCCCGGCCCCAACGTACTTGCTGCCGTAGGCAACAGGGCATGCTTTGCATGCGGGGAAACAGGACACTTCACGAACCAGTGCCCGAGTAGAGGCCCTGGACTGCAAGGCAACGTGCCCAAGCAGAACCCACGACCGAACGGAGGGGACAATCAAGGAAACCGTGGACAGCAGAACTATGCTCGCGTCAACGTGAACCATGTCTCTGCTGAGGAAGCACAACAGGCTGAGGACGTCGTAATTGGGATGTTCTTTGCCAACTCCAACCCAGCCACCATCTTATTTTATTCTGGAGCATCACATTCCTTCATATCATCCAAGTTTGTTGCCAAGCATAATCTACCCATATCACACCTAAAATGTGCTATGTTAGTTAATTATCCCGGTGGAGAGATGAGGACTAATATAGTATGTCTGAAAGTAAGCCTTAAAATAAGGGGGGTAGACTTCCTTGCCAACCTCATTGTCTTGGATTACCAAGGGCTTGACATAATACTAGGGATGGATTGGTTAAGCAAGCACAACGGGGTAATCCAATGTGCTGAAAGAAGCGTGCAGTTAACAAATGAGCACGGTATTCGTGTCGAGTTTGAGTCAGCCCAACAGACAACCAAAAAGGCAATTTTGAACCACGTCGAAGGAGCAACATTGGACAGCATTCCAGTGGTTCAAAGATTCTCGGTCGTGTTTCTAGAGGAGCTTCCAGGTATGCCACCTGACCAGGACATTGAGTTTGCCATTGATTTGGTACCCGGAACTGCACCCATAGCGAAGAGACCCTATAGGATGCCCGCCAATGAACTAGTAGAACTCATGAAGCAAGTTCAGGAGCAGTTGGAGAAGGGTTTTATACGTCCAAGCTCGTCACCATGGGGAGCTCCTGTGCTCTTCGTAGACAAGAAGGATGGGACCCAAAGGATGTGCGTGGACTATAGGTCTCTCAACGAGGTGACAATTAAAAACAAATACCCTCTGCCCCGTATAGAGGACCTATTCGACCAAATGAAAGGAGCCCGAGTGTTCTCCAAGATTGATCTTCGGTCGGGATACTTCCAACTGAAGATAAAGCCCTCCGATATACCCAAGACTGCCTTTCGAACACGGTATGGTTCGTATGAATATACCGTCATGTCATTTGGGTTAACAAATGCACCCGCATACTTCATGTACCTTACGAATAAGGTTTTCATGGAGTACTTGGATAAGTTCGTCGTGGTTTTCATCAATGATATTATGGTGTATTCAAAAAGTGAGGAGGAGCATGAAGAACATTTGAAATTGACCTTGCTGTAAAAGTCCCAAAAACGTGAATGCAAAGAAACCGGTGATTGAACGTCATGGTGTTTCTGGTTCATGAAAAATGGGACTTACAAAAACTTTCTCACATGTGATGGTATACATGAGGTGCAACCACAAGGGTTCAAGCATGCCTTTGAATGTGTTGGACCAAGGTGGAGTTAAACCCATGTGTAAATCTGACATGAACATGAGAAAGAACAAAAATAAGGTCTTTAGTCTCAAAGGCTCAGCTCAAATTACTGCCAAGCTTTTGTATACACATGGAGCCTCATACATTTGAATTGAGGAGAATGTGGTGGCAACTTTCTGATTTGAGGGTGAGCTAAAAAGGATTGGGTTCATGCTGAATTCAAACATGTTAAGGCAAGGGAAATGACTTGAGTTATGTCACGTGAAATGATAAACTCAAACCTGGACATGTGGGAGAGCTAAAATGTTCTTTAGCTCATACTGAACACATGTTAACCTAGGGAAGGATTTCACTCCCAAAAACCTAACTCATAGGCACATTCTCTATGAGTAGAGGGGAGGGAAGTTTAAACCCCATTTCTGAACCCTTGCAAAGCATTCATGTTCAAATGGGTCATCACAAAAGAGGGCTTAAATATTCAGTTTGAATCAAATGGTTTACTTCGAGGCAAAGAAGGCCCTTTCCAAAAAGGACATTCAAACTGTTGTTTGAAATTTTGTATCTGCAATGGCCAACTTAAGGATCAGATGGCATATTTAAATTCCTCAGGTCCAAATTATGAGGGAGACAAATTTTGAGAAAATTTGGAGGTGCTTTGATATGTATATCAAGGGACTTATAAATTTCCTCTAAATTTGAATTCAAATTTGAAACTGAGGTAAAACTTGTCAAATTGCCAAATGACTTTTGAATCTGAGTACCTCATGGCTGAATTTGCATGTTTAGACCCTAGGTGGGTTAAGACCACAGAGTTGAAGTACTCAAATGCAATGAAAGGGTTTAAAAATCAGAAGTTAAACCAAATGTTCAACTCAAATTTCAAATGAGGGGAGGACACAATGGTAATTCAAAACTGTTGTGTTCAAACTTTTGTTTTCAGCAGCTAACACAAGAATCAAGTTGCATCTTTGGATTCCTTGGGTCCAAATTAGTGGTTGGGCAAAGTTTCTATAAATTTTGAAAAGGTTTGCTACCCATTTATCCAAATGGAGTTAAATGTGCAAAGAATTCAAATAAACATTTGAATTTGGATGGAATTTGTCCAACTATGCAAATGCAGCTCAGTTTCCAACTTTCAAACATTTGGGTTGGATAATTGTCAAACTTTGGAGATCTTTTGAGGAGAAGGGGTACTGAATAGTGGGGCCCACATGTCATAGGAATGAGCAGACTTAATCCCTAAGTCTTTCTCTCTGTTCTCACTCCACCGAGGCCTTGCCCCCGAGCGACAATGAGCTGCTGCTCCACGCCCCGAAGCTCCACCTCCTGCTCGTCCCCCTCGCACTGGCGAGCTGTTTCCCCTCTTCTTATCACCTCAATCGCGTCCTGTTGCCCAAGCCCAATTCTATTTGTTGCCCCCTGGCCTCGTGCAAAAGTTTGACAGAGGCTGCCGTCTCCACTGCTCCCTGTCTCCCGGCCAGCCCAGCGCTTCTCCGGCATGCTCAAGAGGCCACAGAGGTGCGCCAGGAGGTACTGATCATCATCGTGTCGTTCCCATGCTCTCCCCCGACGCCGGCTCGCCGGAATTCGAGTTTTGGCACCGGCGCACGTATAGAACAGACCGTGTTTAATTCGTGAAATTCTCTCAAACCGATTGATCATACCTCCTACAATTCAAACCACAGCAACTAGATGCCCTAGCGCCCTCCCACGCCAAGAACCAAAGAAAACCGACCCTCCTATGCCCCGGGCGACGAGAAATCGTCGCCCGCGGCCAAAACTGCCACGGTTCACGGTGACGACTAGTTTGCAGCCATGTTCTGCACGATTTGGTCTCCGTTCCATGTTCCTAAACCCATAGGGATGCTGTAGGACATTGTAGCTCGCCGGGATATGCCTTGGACACGCGGGAACGCGTCCATGTCGAGCTCCCGAGCCGCCCCGCCGGTGCCGACCCACCTACAGCCGTTTTCACGCGGGGAAACCTTGCCCGGCAGCTGCGCCACGTTCCCAGGAGCATGTAGGGCGAAACCGGAGCTCATTTGGTGGAGAAATGAGAGAGAATGAGCCATGCCAAGTTGTCTGCCGGTGTGCACCCGCGGGCTCTGGCGGGAGGTTGAAGAAGCACCTGACCCGTGGGCCCCACGTGTGACTGTTCTGTTTAAAATCAAACAGAGAGTTGTTCAAACTTGTAAAATGCATGACTTGGTGTAGGAAGCTCCAAAAATAGTGAAATAAATTTTGTTGGATTCCTCTCAAATAGTACTATCCAGGGGTACAGTCCAATATTTATGAAAATCCCTGGTTTTGGCTCATTAATTCATAGAAGGAAAATCTTGTGGGAATTCTTCCAGGAGTTCTGTGTATTTGAAAATCCCCAAATTTGGGCAGGGGATTCCTCCAAAAATACCTGAACTCCAGCAAAATTTTCAGAAGCATTGGACCCCATTTGCTTGGCCAAATGTGGTGTTAATTCTTTATGTCTCTGAAAATTGGAAAATAAACAGAGTTCAATTTCAGAATTTTTCCCCAAACTTTAGAACCTCATAACTCTTGCTAGGAAGCCCCAAATGTAGTGATTCAAATTGGGTTGGATTCGTATGGAATAGCCTTGTCCAAATATACAACCCAATTTGTATGAAACTCATTATTTAATTCTGGAAAATTCTTTAAAACTTTTCAGCAAAAGAATTTTAGAGGGAGTTTGGCTCATCCAAAAATCCTCAAATTTTGCCAGAATACTATTTCGGATGTTAGTGAACACCTGTAAAAGTTTCAGATCAATGGGAGTTGATTTGTTCGGGGAAATTCAGTTTTGAAGATGCTGTGTTCAATTGAATACAGAAACAATTTCAGAGAATTTCCAAAACTTGGAAATTCAGTTCTGGGCAGATCTTACCTCCAAAACTGCTAGGAAAATTCATGCAAACTTTATGAGCTATAATTGAAATTGTAGTTCCCTAAGTTTTGCATGAACATGGGTGTGATCTCAGAATTTATTTTTCTTTTTTCAATTGCTTGGAAAATTATTCTGAACAAACCACTCAATAAAAAGTGCTAATTTTTGGTCCAGAGTGTTTTCTTGTGACAAGGAACTCGCATGAAAATTCTCAGCTCCATTGGAGCTCTGGATCACCCCTGTTCTGTTTAACCTCTTAAGGTGATCAATATAGAAGAGGGGGAAACCACTTAGCACTAATCATGTGCTTAGATCCAAACCCAAGACCTTAGCACCAGTGTCATTTTAAATTCTTGAACAGAGTTCCAGTTTTGAAACTTGTTGTTAGAACTTGTAGCAAAGTTTTACAATTAAACATATATGCATATTCATCACGTGTAGTATCTACGTGGAGGAGTTGGAGTCATCGGGGTAGAAATCAAGGAAGGAGGAAAGCAGTTAATCAAGCCTCAAGTGATCTTCACTAACTGAGTTATATATATTAGCCCCTGCAAAACAAAGGCAAGCCCCGGTTTGCATCAAAACTTACAAGTTTTTATTTGTATGCACTTTATACGTCTAGCATTTTATTTATTGCATTAAGTCTAGGTGGTATGACACTCCAAATGCATGAACCAGAAAACCCTGGAGTTTAATGTAGGATATGTTATGTTATCAATTAATTGTAACTGCTGATCTCAACAAAGTGGATTAAAAGAGGCATAACTCGAGTAGGCAGATTCCTACTCGTGAAATGGGGTTAAGGGGGATCAATCGGAAGAGTTGGGAATTGATCCTCATAGTTGGGAATGGAGACCGGGCAGTGGATGGAAGGTCAAGGACGTGGTCCTATGAGCCTAGTCTATGTCTGAGTCGATTAAGGCCCGTTCTTGTGTGCGGCCCCGCTGGACAAGTTTGAGATGTGTACCGGATGCATAATGGCTATATGGTGACACGACCCCATTGGTCCTGTCGAGCCAGGATCACGCCGAGGGGTGTTGCGTTGCACAACACCGTATAACACACGTCAAAGGTGCAAAGCGGAAGCGGAAGTTTTATTACATAAACAGTTATATGAACATGTTTACATCAAAATAAGTTTAGTCCACACTCGCGGGCGTAGACTAAGCACCAAGTACACGTTCAGCCCTTGAACGTGTCCTTGCTAGCACACACGCACACTAACTCTGCGGCGTGCACGACTCCCACTCGACGGGGTTCCCCTCCTGGGGTTCCGTCTCCTCTTCGGGATTCCCTTCCTCATAGAACCCTGCAAAAGCTTCAAACACAAGCAGTGAGCACGAAGGCTCAGCAAGTCTGACCCGTCTCACCTAAACATGGAACTTCTACATGAGGGTAATGGGTTGCATGAGGTAAAAATCATTTGCAAGGACTCGCCTAATTAGTAGGACCTTACTTTCAAGTTTTAGCAGCAGGTTGTGGAGAACCTTACGCTAAGGCACATGAGAGAGCCGCAATCAAACAAGAAACGCATTTCTCTCATGTACTTTGCCCAAAGTTGAAAAGAACTTTAGTTAGCACTAAGCTACAGCATATCATTAACAATCAATGTCCAGCTTTCAATCAGCAACATTTTAACATGTAACTAGCCTGTTCTTTCTACGTCACGGTACAGTGAACAAGTGGTACTCACTGACCGCGAGGGACGGCGATTATAATCGATTTACACCTGCAGGGTTACCCGAACAACCCGTCACGTACGCCCGTACTCGATGTTGCCTACAACAACCATCACGGACGCCGTACGCGACTACCTTTCACTCGTTAGCCAAATATTGAACCGGTCCCATCGCCCCGAGCAAGAGGTCCCTGCACGCGCATCTCTGTGCCGCCAGCTGATTTACACCTCGAGCTCTCAACCTACCCTCTGAACGACGGGCAATGCCTCAATACCCAGCTACCCGAGTTACATCAGTTTCCCGGTTCCCATATAGCCGGTAGGTCTTCGGTACTGTTCTAGCTTGTTCAACAGGCCCGCACACGGCTCGGTCCTCAATCGACACAAGCGGAGCTACAGCACACAGGCCCCAAAGTCCTGCTGCCCTTACTCTCCGCTCGGTCTCATTTTCTTGCCATGTGTATCATGTGCTATCTCTACCCGAGCAATGTGCCTCTAGCCTATTCTCGCGAGTAGTTCCAACTACTCGACTTGTACCGAATCCTACTCTACCCTAGCAATGCAGTGGCTAACGAGGTTTGCAATCCTAAACCCAACCCATGGTTATCTTGGCTGTGCAGTTGGGTTTCCAATCAAGACTCTAATGCAAAGAACAATATTCAAAGATGTGCGCAAAACAATAAACATTTGTAAAAAAGGTTAATGCAAACCGGGGCTTGCCTTGCTGCTCTTGGTCGTAGGCTAGCTGTTCCTCCGGAGTAACGAAGTCTAGGACTTCGGGTTCCTCCTCGACCTTAGCGACTACATGATAAGAGCAATGTATGTATTAATTTAAATGCATTTGTATTATCTTTGAAGTTGTGAAATCTACAACCCTTGCTAGACAGACCTAATGACTGTGAAACTTTTACTGTGGCTTGGTTACAACCTAAACAACGACTTGGTCAAGTTTTGGTTGCAGCAAAGCTCATTTGAGCCCTCCACAAATAATTATGTCCTTGACCTTAATTGGAACTCTTAGGGTGTTCTAGGAATTTTCATGAGACAAACTATGACTTTCTGAAAACTAGATTTTCAGAGGGTTCTAATGGAGTTGGTCTCACTTAATTTGGAAGTCTCTAACTAAAGATATGAGCTAAACAATTTCAGAGAAAATTCTGAAAATGTTTCTGAACATTTTCTATTTTCTCTGGAACAGTTTTACTAATCACACCATTAGGTGGACTAAATGAGCTCAAATGGATCTGAAATTTTTATGGTAGTTCAAGGATATTTTGGTGAACATCTCAGAAAAATTTCAGGATTTTCCTCCAAAGGATTCTCCAGTTAAAATTCCTAACAGTTTAAACTTTAAGGAATTAATTCTGGAGAATTAAGGTATTTCATGAAGTGAAACTTGATTTTCTGGAAAGTACTCAGAGAGCTGAATCCAGCAAAATTTGGTTCACTCAATTTGGAGCTTTCTAGCCAAAGTTATAAGGATTTGAAGTTTGAAGGAAATCTGAAAATCGGGGAAAAGTTTAAACTCGCGCGTGGGCCCAGGGGACACGCGTCGCACGCCTAGGCGATGGCACACCGCGGCCCACAAGGATTTTGCGCGCCAGCACACCCGATCCCGGCCGCAGCCGGATCCCGATTCAAAATATCGGCCGCTGACAGCTGGGGTCCACCCCCTTCTTCAACCTCGCGACACCCGCGCCCCGCCGCCGAGGGACCTCGCCGGAGAGCTCGCCGCTGGCTGCTGTACAGCTCCAAACTTCTTGATTCTGGCCGCCCCTGCCTACTTTTACTTGGGGAACATGATCCGAGGGTCAGCTGCTCATGAAAACGGCCGGAGCATGGTCGGCGACGAGCCGCCATATCGGAACGACTTCGGCCATGTCGGCTGACTCTCCCAGTACCTCAGCTACTTGGGAAATCGGTCGGGGAGCATCAGTGGACCTCAGAGAAGGTCGACATGAACTCGAGGCAGCTCGGGGAAGGCCCGAAACAGGTCCTCACCGTGCGCCCGGTACCCCCCGTTCGTTCCGCCATTAGTAGACCTTGAATTACGCCGGGCACAGAGGTTCTCCGGCCCAGAGTTGTGAAGACAACTTGTGCGTCACCGTGTCTAGCTCGTGTGGGAGTGGCCTGAGGCCCTCTAATCCTTTCTAGAGCACGAATTAAACAGAATCGTACCCGAAGGTCGTTCTGCACACAGAAAGGGGAAAAGTGGAAATTCGCCGCCGGTGAGCAACCACTCGAGCTGTGGCTCGGGGATGAGCAGCACCGGTCACCTGCGCGTCCAAGGGTGCCTTGGCTCGGGCGTGACAACGCCCAGGTTGGGCTGTCCACGAGAGCCCGAGGTGCGGCGGTTTCCAGTTCCGAGTTTGATCTTTCGGCACAGCCGATATCACTCGGTTTCAATCGACTTCTAGCAATGGGGAGGATGGAGGAAGGTCTCTAGTACCTTGCTGGGACCCTGGAGTGGAAGGAGGGAGCTGCGATCGGCTTGATCAAGCGGGAGCTCGAGCGGCGTCGATGGCAGTGGAAAAACAGGTCGTGCACGTCGGCAGCTCGGGGAATGGCGACTGAAGCACGCCGGGGAGGGAATAAATAGCCCGGCGGCTGGCCTCCGGCTTGGGGCGCGCAGCAGGAGCTGGCGCCGGCTGCCCCCCTTCGGTGGCGCGCGCGCACAGCTGCCGGGAACCGACTGAACTGTGGTTCAGTCGGTTTGTTTTGAGGCAGAGGCTGACATGTGGGTCCCACCCCTCTTTTAACCTCTGAAATTTACTCCTAACAGCTGTGGTAAACAGTGAACCCTATTCTACCCTTGGCAATTCAAATTATTCACCCAAGAGCCATTTGAATTGATCAAAGTTCAAATGAGGTTTGGTTTGAATGAATTTCAGCACAAGTTCAGTTTGAAATTCAAATAAAGTTTGAATTTCTCCCCCTTAGCTCATGTCAGGATCAACTCCAAATGGAGTGAAAATTGGTGTGGGAGCTCACAAAAATGTGCTGAGTGAGAATATGCCTGCTACTTTTAAATTCAGTGGGTGAAAACAGTTTGAATTTGAATAAGGTTTCAAACTGCCCCCTTCCTAGCTATACCCAAAATGACCTCAAAAAGGTTTTGAATTTGGGTGAAACTTGGCATGGACATCCTTAGCAAAGTGTAGGAGTTTTTATATGTCCAGCCCATCTATATCACATGTGGGAAATACCACTTTTGCAATGTGTGAGTTTGTTCTCTAATGAGCATGTTGATAATTGTTACTTGCTCTTCATTTGTGTTCATCATCCTTGCTCAAATGAGGTGTGTGGTGTGGTGATGAACACTGCAAATGGTTGTTAAAACTGAGGCCCTTACATTCCTCCCCCCTTAAAAGAATCTCGTCCCGAGATTATAAGGTGAAAATGAGAGAGAGGATGGTGGAAAATTACCGGATATGCGACGTGAGAAAGTCGGGGTAGTTAGTGCGAAGGAATTCTTCGCTCTCCCATGTCGCTTCGTCCATGGAGTGATTACTCCACAGAACCTTGTAGAACCACAACGTACGGTTGCGTGTGGTTCGGGCCTGCTCATCAATAATCTGCACCGGTTCCTCCCGATAGGTGAAATCCGGTTGCAGTTCTTCAATGTCTTTCAGCTGAACGGTAGTTGATAGATTGAGACACTTCCTCAGCTGGGAAATGTGAAAGACGTTGTGCACACCGGAAAGTGCTTCTGGTAATCTCAGCCGGTATGCTACCGATCCACATCTTTCGGTAATCTGGAATGGACCGATGAATCGGGGTGCCAACTTTCCTCTCACCCCAAATCTGTTTACGCCCTTCATTGGAGACACTCGTAGGTATACGTGATCTCCAACTTCGAATTGTAATGGGCGCCTTCTCCGGTCCGCATACTGTTTCCGTCGGGATTGAGCGGCTCTTAGGTTCGCTTGAATCAGTCGAACTTTTTCTTCCGCGTCGTTGACAAGGTCAATCCCGAAGGTAACCCTCTCGCCAGACTCACACCAGTTCAGTGGTGTGCGGCATTTCCTGCCGTATAGCGCCTCGTAGGGCGCCATCTTGATGCTGGCTTGGTACCCATTGTTGTACGAGAATTCGGCTAACGGCAAGTGATCATCCCAATTCTTGCCGTGGCTGATAGCGCAAGCTCGTAGCATGTCTTCTAAGATTTGATTTACCCGCTCCATTTGCCCATCCGTCTGCGGGTGGTAGGCTGAACTACGGATCAGCTTCGTCCCCAAGGCAGCGTGTAGCTGCTCCCCAAAACGGGACACAAATAACGTGCCCCGGTCCGATATGATAGTACGGGGTACGCCGTACAAGCATAGGATCCGTGAGATGTATAGTTCAGCGTACTTCTTGGCGTTGTAGTTGGTGTTGACCGGGATGAAATGGGCAACTTTGGTGAGCCGATCGACGATTACCCACACAGAATCATGTTTCTGTAAGGTGGTGGGTAAACCGACGACGAAATCCATGCTCACGTCCTCCCACTTTCAGGCAGGAATGCCCAGTGGTTGCAGCAGTCCCGGTTTCCGCATGTGGTCTGCCTTCACCCTTCGACATGTATCACACTCGGACACGTATTTTGCAGTCTCACGCTTCATCCGTGTCCACCAAAACCTTCTTCTGAGTTCTTGATACATTTTGTTGCTGCCGGGGTGAATAGAAAATTTTGATAAGTGAGCCTCATCAAATATTTTCTTCCGTAACTCCGGGTTTCGGGGTACGACGATTCGGTCCTTGAACCATAGGACGCCGTCCCCGTCCTTCCGGAAACATTTCAACTCCCCACTGTCTACACGTCTCCGCAAATGTGACATGCCCTTGTCATTCTTCTGGGCTGCCGCTATCTCTTCACGGATGGTGGGGATCAAAGCTAAGTTGTAGAGAGCTCCGTGTGGAATCACATGTAGTGGTGGTTCGCTCTCTTCCAACGGTGTGATGGTCAGATTATTGACGTGTGACTTGTGGCTCAGCGCATCTGCCACAACGTTTGCCTTGCCCGGATGATAATGGATCTCTATTTCGTAATCCTTTATCAGTTCCAACCATCTTCGTTGCCTCATGTTCAACTCCTTCTGAGTGAATATGTACTTGAGGCTTTTGTGGTCGGTATATAAATGTACGAGGTTACCGAGTAGGTAGTGCCTCCACATCTTCAGTGCAAGTACCACGGCAGCGAGCTCCAAGTCGTGAGTTGGATAATTTTGCTCGTGGTTCCTAAGCTGCCGTGATCCATACGCGACCACTCTTCGGTCTTGCATCAGCACACATCCGAGCCCAATGCCGGATGCATCGCAGTACACATCGAACGGTTTTGTTGTGTCTGGCTGCGCCAAAACCGGTGCTGATGTCAGGTGCTTGACTAAAGCCTTGAATGCTGCTTCACATGCTGGACTCCAAACATATTTGGTAGCCTTCTTCAGCAGCTCTGTCATTGGCTTGGCAATCTTCGAGAAGTTCGGAATGAACCTCCGATAATATCCCGCGAGTCCGAGGAAACTCCGTACCTCATGAACAGTTCTCAGGGATTTCCAATTCAGCACTTGCGTGATCTTGCTCGGGTCCACAGCGATACCCTCCGCTGAGATGATATGCCCGAGGAAAGGCACTTGCGATATCCAAAACTCGCATTTGCTGAACTTTGCGTATAACTTGTGATCCCGCAGCCGTTGCAAGACTATACGCAGATGTTTCTTGTGATCTTCCTCCGACTTGGAGTATACTAGGATGTCGTCGATGAAGACCACGACAAACTTGTCCAGCTCCGGCATAAACACCGAGTTCATTAAGTACATGAAGTGAGCTGGAGCATTGGTGAGGCCAAAGGACATGACCAGGTACTCATAAAGTCCGTACCTTGTCGAGAAAGCTGTCTTTGGAATGTCCTCCGCCCTTATCTTAATCTGATGGTACCCGGATCTTAAATCCATCTTGGAAAAGATCTTTGCTTCGACCAACTGATCAAACAACATGTCGATCCGTGGCAACGGGTACTTGTTCTTGATGGTTACGGCATTTAATGGACGGTAGTCCACGCAAAGCCGCAACGTTTCATCCTTCTTTTTGACAAATAATGCCGAACAGCCCCATGGCGAGGAGCTCGGCCTAATAAAACCCTTCTCCAGAAGGTCCGTGAGCTGAGTCTTCAGTTCAGCCAACTCCTTGGGCGCCATCTTGTACGGCCTTCGGGATATTGGCATGGTCCCCGGTGCAAGTTCAATCTTGAACTCCACCTCTCTATCGGGTGGCATCCCCGGCAAATCATCCGGGAATACATCAGGGAACTCTCGGACCACTGGAATGTCTTCCAATCTGATGGTTGTGGCTTGATAGACACTTGGAAGTTTTATTTATGGACTGTCCAGAAATAATGAGTGAGAACCGTGCACTTCTGAGTTTAAGTGCACGACTCGGAGGATGGTGTCTAAAACAGCGCCATGGCGGGTTAACCACGACATCCCTAGGATGACATCGACCTTCTGCCCCTCTAAGATAATGAGAGACGTGGGGTACACTCTACCCGCTAAGCATAATGGTGCTTTGGAGACCATTACGCTTGCTGAAATCTTCCCACACATGCTGAGCTCGTCCCTCCACCGGAACGAGTGCGTATGGAGTTCCCTCCATAGCCTGCACGTGTAGTTGGCAGAAACGTGACATAGTGTCACGGGCTGCCACTTGCCACATCCCTTCCGGTTGTCTTCCTCTCACCGTGACGGTGAAGGGCACCCAACCGGGTGGCGTAGGTCCTGCGGAAACCTCGACATGGATCGTCCACGTCTTGTTCCCCCCTTCGCCTTCTTCCTTGGCGAAGTATTGTGGCATCTGGTTATACCCGAAATATTGGAGCATTTGCCACAATGCTTCCGGGTAGCCGCTACGGTCAGAACAGTGGGAAACTACCCACCCGTTCTCCAACCGTTTATCTGCTGCCATCTGTAAAAATATATTTGAGAAATGTCAAATATTTATTTAAACAGTAAACCATTGAGTTATAACATAAGATATGTCATTGAACCCCTAACACTTGGAAACATAGTTCAAATTTTTAAACAAATTTGACTGCTGATCTGCTGTTACCATGACAGCCCTGACCAGTTTCCATATCAATCTGATTTAGGCCAGGTAAAAAGCAAAACCAGTCCTGGAGCTCAACATCAAAGTTAAAGTTAACTTCAATAGCTTTCCAGAAAGTATTTGGTTGGCCTAAGATCTGTCCTGGTTCAAAAGTTATGAGATGTCAAGGTTAACAGAATTTCTGGGAACAATTGGACAGCACCTCCCTGCTTTAGGTACTGATTTGATCCAAGAATCCCAGTTAATGCTGTTCCTAATCTGACAAAACTTTCTGTTACAAAGTTGTAACCCATCTCATAAGGTTTCCAGAACTACTTCATTTTCTATTTTTGGATTTTTATGCAGGAAGTTATGCTTAATTTACAGAGAGTCTACAGAGAGTCTTTGCTCCGTCCTGTTTTCTGGACAGTTTCAACTCTACTGCATTTTTCGAGTGGTTAAGGGATGAAACACCTCTGGAACTCAACAGAAAAGTTGTAAAGCTCCTCCAAAGCTTTCCAGAAATGTATCCTACGACCCCAACCTCGAAAGAACTCAACCTCTAACCTCTGATTAACTTCAGCCTTGATTTAGCTGAAAACAGAGTGCTCTGTCCTTAACCTCCTATAAGTTGAAAACTTGTTAATTTTGAATATCCTGTTCAAGGAAAGGAGTTACATCACGTTTTACTACTTTGGATCAAAACCTTCCAGTTTTCAAATGAAGTTGTTTATTTAGGTGGGTGTGACGTCGATGCGTCACCAGATTATGTCGGTACTACGTCCTCACAAAGGAAAAACCTATACCGGACTTAGCCGGCTTCGTTAGTTCAGTGGCACTACTCGTCACTCGCACACGAATGCTACACGTCTACCGTTTCGTGGTCAGGCTACCTGCAGAAACTCAAACAATCATCAGACTCGGCTGCACACCGAGCCCGGAATCCATACAGTTTGTACACCCGGCCGTCATCACTCGCCCGGATGTTCTCAAGCCAAACACGCCTTGAGTTACGTGTTCACGTTTTCAGACCACGTGACGGGGTCTCCCATATTGCACCACGCACGCCAGGGACAGACGTTGCTCGAATACCCCAAACGACATGAAGAGTCGTAGAGGATACTAAAGCGGGTCGGGTTACCTGCCACCCTTGGGGCTCCGCCCTTCAGCTTGTGCGCACTGGTGGACAGCGCTTACGTGCACCCCCCAAGACATGAACGTCCCGAGATGCACGATTTTCCGACATAACAAATAGGTTAATAAGCCACTTTCTATATACTAATAACATCCTTATACGGGCTACTAATTCGTTCCTCACTGGATTTTTGAAAAAGAAGACCTTTGTACTGTGTTAAACCTCAAGCGAGCTCTGATACCACGCTGACACGACCCCATTGGTCCTGTCGAGCCAGGATCACGCCGAGGGGTGTTGCGTTGCACAACACCGTATAACACACGTCAAAGGTGCAAAGCGGAAGCGGAAGTTTTATTACATAAACAGTTATATGAACATGTTTACATCAAAATAAGTTTAGTCCACACTCGCGGGCGTAGACTAAGCACCAAGTACACGTTCAGCCCTTGAACGTGTCCTTGCTAGCACACACGCACACTAACTCTGCGGCGTGCACGACTCCCACTCGACGGGGTTCCCCTCCTGGGGTTCCGTCTCCTCTTCGGGATTCCCTTCCTCATAGAACCCTGCAAAAGCTTCAAACACAAGCAGTGAGCACGAAGGCTCAGCAAGTCTGACCCGTCTCACCTAAACATGGAACTTCTACATGAGGGTAATGGGTTGCATGAGGTAAAAATCATTTGCAAGGACTCGCCTAATTAGTAGGACCTTACTTTCAAGTTTTAGCAGCAGGTTGTGGAGAACCTTACGCTAAGGCACATGAGAGAGCCGCAATCAAACAAGAAACGCATTTCTCTCATGTACTTTGCCCAAAGTTGAAAAGAACTTTAGTTAGCACTAAGCTACAGCATATAATTAACAATCAATGTCCAGCTTTCAATCAGCAACATTTTAACATGTAACTAGCCTGTTCTTTCTACGTCACGGTACAGTGAACAAGTGGTACTCACTGACCGCGAGGGACGGCGATTATAATCGATTTACACCTGCAGGGTTACCCGAACAACCCGTCACGTACGCCCGTACTCGATGTTGCCTACAACAACCATCACGGACGCCGTACGCGACTACCTTTCACTCGTTAGCCAAATATTGAACCGGTCCCATCGTCCCGAGCAAGAGGTCCCTGCACGCGCATCTCTGTGCCGCCAGCTGATTTACACCTCGAGCTCTCAACCTACCCTCTGAACGACGGGCAATGCCTCAATACCCAGCTACCCGAGTTACATCAGTTTCCCGGTTCCCATATAGCCGGTAGGTCTTCGGTACTGTTCTAGCTTGTTCAACAGGCCCGCACACGGCTCGGTCCTCAATCGACACAAGCGGAGCTACAGCACACAGGCCCCAAAGTCCTGCTGCCCTTACTCTCCGCTCGGTCTCATTTTCTTGCCATGTGTATCATGTGCTATCTCTACCCGAGCAATGTGCCTCTAGCCTATTCTCGCGAGTAGTTCCAACTACTCGACTTGTACCGAATCCTACTCTACCCTAGCAATGCAGTGGCTAACGAGGTTTGCAATCCTAAACCCAACCCATGGTTATCTTGGCTGTGCAGTTGGGTTTCCAATCAAGACTCTAATGCAAAGAACAATATTCAAAGATGTGCGCAAAACAATAAACATTTGTAAAAAAGGTTAATGCAAACCGGGGCTTGCCTTGCTGCTCTTGGTCGTAGGCTAGCTGTTCCTCCGGAGTAACGAAGTCTAGGACTTCGGGTTCCTCCTCGACCTTAGCGACTACATGATAAGAGCAATGTATGTATTAATTTAAATGCATTTGTATTAACTTTGAAGTTGTGAAATCTACAACCCTTGCTAGACAGACCTAATGACTGTGAAACTTTTACTGTGGCTTGGTTACAACCTAAACAACGACTTGGTCAAGTTTTAGTTGCAGCAAAGCTCATTTGAGCCCTCCACAAATAATTATGTCCTTGACATTAATTGGAACTCTTAGGGTGTTCTAAGAATTTTCATGAGACAAACTATGACTTTCTGAAAACTAGATTTTCAGAGGGTTCTAATGGAGTTGGTCTCACTTAATTTGGAAGTCTCTAACTAAAGATATGAGCTAAACAATTTCAGAGAAAATTCTGAAAATGTTTCTGAACATTTTCTATTTTCTCTGGAACAGTTTTACTAATCACACCATTAGGTGGACTAAATGAGCTCAAATGGATCTGAAAGTTTTATGGTAGTTCAAGGATATTTTGGTGAACATCTCAGCAAAATTTCAGGATTTTCCTCCAAAGGATTCTCCAGTTAAAATTCCTAACAGTTTAAACTTTAAGGAATTAATTCTGGAGAATTAAGGAATTTCATGAAGTGAAACTTGATTTTCTGGAAAGTACTCAGAGAGCTGAATCCAGCAAAATTTGGTTCACTCAATTTGGAGCTTTCTAGCCAAAGTTATAAGGATTTGAAGTTTGAAGGAAATCTGAAAATCGGGAAAAAGTTTAAACTCGCGCGTGGGCCCAGGGGACACGCGTCGCACGCCTAGGCGATGGCACACCGCGGCCCACAAGGATTTTGCGCGCCAGCACACCCGATCCCGGCCGCAGCCGGATCCCGATTCAAAATATCGGCCGCTGACAGCTGGGGTCCACCCCCTTCTTCAACCTCGCGACACCCGCGCCCCGCCGCCGAGGGACCTCGCCGGAGAGCTCGCCGCTGGCTGCTGTACAGCTCCAAACTTCTTGATTCTGGCCGCCCCTGCCTACTTTTACTTGGGGAACATGATCCGAGGGTCAGCTGCTCATGACAACGGCCGGAGCATGGTCGGCGACGAGCCGCCATATCGGAACGACTTCGGCCATGTCGGCTGACTCTCCCAGTACCTCAGCTACTTGGGAAATCGGTCGGGGAGCATCAGTGGACCTCAGAGAAGGTCGACATGAACTCGAGGCAGCTCGGGGAAGGCCCGAAACAGGTCCTCACCGTGCGCCCGGTACCCCCCGTTCGTTCCGCCATTAGTAGACCTTGAATTACGCCGGGCACAGAGGTTCTCCGGCCCAGAGTTGTGAAGGCAACTTGTGCGTCACCGTGTCTAGCTCGTGTGGGAGTGGCCTGAGGCCCTCTAATCCTTTCTAGAGCACGAATTAAACAGAATCGTACCCGAAGGTCGTTCTGCACACAGAAAGGGGAAAAGTGGAAATTCGCCGCCGGTGAGGTCTTCCGCTGTAGTTTATTTTGAGAAGTATTTGTAAAATTTACACTTTGTAAGCTTCCGCTTGATGTATCTAATATGATGCTTTATTATGTGTGCTGTTGGGTGCCGCATCGCACGGCACCATCCAATGCGATTCCCGGGCGAGGTGCCCCGTTCCCGTGAGTGATCGGGACGGCGGGGTCCTCACACTTGCAGAAAATGCGTGAGCATCAATTGTATGCCAAGCTTAACAAGTGTCAATTTTGGCTAAAGGAAATATCGTTCCTAGGCCACATTATCTCCGAGGAAGGGGTATCGGTTGATCCCGGAAAAGTGGAAGATGTTCTGAAGTGGAACCAACCGCAAAACATGGGGGATATTCGGAGTTTTCTTGGGATGGCTGGATACTACCAATGCTTCATTAAGGACTTCTCGAAGATAGCAAAGCCTATCACGGAGTTGCTAACGAAGGGAAAAGCCTTTCAATGGACACCAGCATGCAAAGATAGTTTTGAAGAACTCAAGAAAAGGCTAACCACAGCGCCGGTTTTGGTATTGCCGGACGTAAGCAAGAGCTTTGACATATATTGTGACGCATCCAGACAGGGGCTCGGATGTGTGCTCATGCAAGAAGGACGAGTGGTAGCCTATGCCTCACAACAATTAAAGAAGCACGAGCTTAATTATCCTACACATCACTTGGAGCTAGCAGAAGTAGTACATGCGTTGAAAATTTGGAGACATTATATCCTTGGTCATCGATGTGAGATCTATACGGATCATAAAAGCCTCAAGTACATATTTACACAAACGGACTTGAATTTGAGGCAACGTCGATGGTTGGAACTCATCAAGGATTACAATGTTGGAATCAACTATCACCCTCGAAGGGCCAATGTAGTAGCTGATGCATTGAGCCGGAAGGGAGCATGTCACCAACTCACGGTTCAGGAGCTCCCACCCGAACTACGTAAGGAGTTTGAACGGTTACACCTCGGATTCTTGAACAACATGGACGTGATGGAGATCCACTCTTCATTGGAGCAAGAGATAATAGATGGCCAAGCAACGGATGAGGAGATCAAGGAGATCAAGGAAAGGATCCGACAAGGAATAGAGAAGGATTTCAAAGAAGATGGGAAGGGTACGCTTTGGCTAGGAAAAAGGATTTGTGTGCCTAAAGTGAAGCACCTCCGCCACATGATATTGAAGGAGGCACATGATTCACCCTATTCCATACATCCCGGAAGTACCAAAATGTACACGGACTTGAAGACTTGTTATTGGTGGGATGGTATGAAAAGGGATATAGCCGAATACGTTGCCCTATGCGACACATGCCAACGGGTGAAGGCCGAACATCAAAGACCCGCTGGATTGTTGCAACCTTTGAAGGTACCAGAGTGGAAGTGGGAGGACATCAGTATGGATTTCATCGTCGGATTGCCACGTACTCAGTCGGGTTATGACTCCATCTGGGTTATCGTGGACCGATTGACGAAAACAACCCATTTTCTCCCTATAAGGGCCAAGTACAACGTTGCACAATTAGCCGAGTTGTACATGGAGCAGATCGTGTGCCGCCATGGAGTCCCGAGGAGAATAGTCTCCGATCGAGGTTCTCAGTTTACCTCTAGATTTTGGAGGAAGCTGCATAAAGCTATGAGTACACGACTGGATTTTAGCTCCGCCTATCACCCACAAACCGATGGACAAACCGAGAGGACAAACCAAATTTTGGAGGACATGTTGAGAGCTTGCGCCTTGAAACGTGGGCGTAGTTGGGATAGGAGTTTACCATACGCCGAGTTCTCCTATAACAACAGCTATCAAGCTAGCTTGAAGATGTCACCTTTCGTAGCATTGTATGGTAGACGGTGTAGAACACCGCTGTTTTGGAACGAGACCAGAGAGAACCAGGTGTTTGGACCCGAAGTGCTACAAGAAGCTGAGAAGCAAGTCCAAATGATACGGGAGAACTTAAAGGCTGCTCAGTCACGACAGAAAGGCTACGCGGATAATAGGCGAAGGAAGTTGACTTTCGAAGTAGGAGACTTCGTATACCTTAAGGTATCGCCTATCCGTGGCCAACGACGTTTCAACGTCAAAGGCAAGTTAGCACCTCGCTACATCGGACCATTTAAGATTTTGGACAAGCGAGGAGAAGTAGCCTATCAACTAGAGCTCCCAACATATCTCTCCGACGTACATGACGTGTTTCATGTATCCCAGCTCAAGAAGTGCTTGAGAGTACCAGAGGAGCAAGTACCAATGGGAGAGCTTGAACTTCAAGAGGACCTGACTTATACGGAGCACCCTATCCAAATTTTGGACGTAAAGGAAAGGGTCACCAGGAACAAAGTGATACGATGGTGCAAGGTACAATGGAGCCATCTGTGACACCCTCATTTCTGGTGTCAGCATGTATTCATGTTCATGAAGAGAAAACATTTTAAAAGAAGAAGGAATAGAGAAAAATATCAAAAGATAGCCAATAAGAGCCGAATCCAGTTCATCGAGAGCGCCGAAGACAACTTCTACGGCCCGCTGGACACGTGGCGTGTTCAGAGCTCATCCCTGCAAAGTGGGGAGAGGTCCGCCGCTAAACTAGCTACGTGGCAGGCTCGGGGCTCATCTCCGCAAAGGGGGAAGAGGTCCGACCCTGTGGGACACGTGTTGCCCCGGAGCTAGCCTCTGCGAAAGAAGCAAAGGCATTTCCGCAGGACACATGTCACCTTCGGAGCTAGTCACCGCGGAAATCAGAGGACCAGTCGCGCAGGATACGTGTCGATCTCGGAGCTCACCTCCGAGAGGTCCGGTTCTATTGGAAACGTATCGTCACCAGAGCTTATCTCCGGTAGGTCCGTGTAACACCCCAAAATTTTGATTCAAAACACTAAATCATGTTAAGAGGGGAATTTAAAAATTTTTGAACGTGTTGCATGTTTTGCAAAAATTCAAATTCAAACTGGAATTCAAATTAAACTCAAATCAGAAAAGAAATAGAAAAATAAAAAGAGAAAACAGAAAAAAACCGGCCAGTGGGCCGAAACCCGCCAGCCGGCCCAGTTTTCCCCGCGCCAGCCCGCCCCCGCGCGCCCGCGCTGTCTCTCGCTGACATGCGGGACCCACATGTCATCCCCAACCCTGAGCCCCCGCGCCCCCGGACTTTTCCCCGAGCGCGCGCGATCTTAACCGATCGGAAAACCCGTTCCGCAGCCCGAATTCCGGTCCAAGAAGATACCAACTCGATCACAACAGACCCACCGCCCTCCCCCGGCTATAAAAACCCCAGCTCCGATCAGTTTTTCTCACGCGATCGCCGATTTTCACTCCGGTGAGCACCGAGACTTCGCCGGTGAATTCTGGCCGATCTAAGCTCGGAAACTCTGATCTAACTCGCTGGTCTTGATCCACCGCCTCCGGGGAACTTTGCAGGTGCAGAAAACTCGGAGACTTACGGTGAAAACCCAGCGCCGACGAGCTTCGCCGTGGTTTTGCCTCGGACCTCGCCGCTGATCACTTTCCAGGACCCCCGAGCTCGAGAAAACCCCCGAGGTGAGATCCCTGACCTCCCCTCTACCGATCTAGGCCATAAGATCACAGTTCTAGGCAGAATTCTCGAAGATCCGAAACTTTCCGGCGAGATCGCCGCTTCCCGCCGCCGTGCGCCGCCGGCAGCGCCGCCCGCGCTCGATCAGAGCGACGTGGCCGCTTGTGCGCCGTTTATTTTAAATCGCACGGTAGACTTTAAAACCCCGCGTACCGGTTCGATGTTATAATCTCAGCCGTCGGTTTAAAATCGGACGGTCCACGTCAGCGCCGCATTATAAAGACTGGAATTCTTACGTGCTACCCCTGGGGTTCTCTGGAATTGAGAGCTAGCCCCGGAAACTTCAGATCTAGCCCTTGGAACTCCAGAAAATCATGTAAATTCATTTAAAAATCAGTTTTAGCCCCTGGACTTAATAAAAATTAGGAAAAGCACCTCTGATAAGTGTAGCTAGACCCCTGGAAATTATGAAAATAATATTTTAGACCCTGTAATGGGGTGAATTCATTATTTTAGCCCTGTTTAGTATTTAATCTAAAACATTTAATATGTAACTAGTGTTTAAAAATTAAAAAGGGGAATAAACATAATTGTCAAAATTAATTAAAAACTTTCTCAGTACTTAGAAAACTTTGGAGTGAGATAAAAGTATATTTTTGGGCTGAAATGAATCTGTTTCATTTATTATTCACATTTATTAGTATAGGGACACATTTTTAAGTAAAGAATAGTTATAGAAAAAAAAGGGAAAATAATTATGAAATGGTCCACATCAGAAGCCAAGGTCAAAATATGATTTTAAATTATTGAGGACCAGAACCTATTCTGTTTAGGTGATGTGTATTACTAATTTAATAATAAAATACACAATTATGCATAGGAATATAAATCTGAAAATATAGCAACTAGTAAATGATAAATGGAGTTTCTAAAATACAAAGAATTCAGTTTAGGGTTGATGGAAATTATGAAAGCACATATGGGGAAGAATAATACTTTTCATACACACTTGGTAGTAAAAAGGTGAAGTAGTTGAATATAAGAAATTTATTGGAAACCCATATAAATAGTGTGTAAGTATGAAGGTGGACACAAAAGTAGGAATCATATACACATGGTTAAAAGTGCATGCAAGCCACAACTCAACACACATAAAGTAACCACAACACATATAATGGTAAAGAACTTTCATAAATATGAATGTGTGGTTTGTATGAAGTGTAAGTGTGAACTATGTCTTATAAATTGTTGTTTTTCTTTTGCTATGTGTGATGGTATGAAGTAGAACCTGTTCAAGAACAAGTTATTCATTTCCAAGATCAGGACTACCCATTTCAAGAGCAGCAAGAAGGAGGCAAGTGTCCTTGACCACTTTGATCCTATGCTAGGATGTGTAGATAGAATTATTTGCATTGTCAAGTTAAATATGAAACCCATGCTAGGAATGTTTCCCTAGAATTGCATTACCTTATTTCCTTGTAGCTTGGGTTGGGATTTATTTTACCATGTCATTTATTTACATGCATATGCTTAGCCATGCTTAGAATGGGATATTTGGGACATGAGATCATCAGTTTATTATACCATACTCTTGAATGAGCTATTGGGAGTTGTGTAGAGGTAGGGATCAAGGCAAGTTGGATGTTTTGGTTGTGTGCTGTCACACCCGGTTTTTCCGAAGAAACAACCAAGTGAATATCACATGTATGCCAGGATCATTTTCTCATACATGTGATGACAAATAGTGAAGCATCATTTATTACAAGCCAGGTGTCGAATATAAGTAAGTCTTACATAGTAAATGTCTCGATGGACAATAATATGTTCATCACAAGTAAATAAACTAGCAGCGGAATATTATTCTTTGGGGCTCCATCACAGGCGTTGCCCGGGGGGTCTTCATGAACCTAGAATCCTTCCTCGGGTCCAAAGTCTTGGTCATTATACACCACCTCATTATCTTGACCTGAGCAGCAATATAAACCAACAAATATGCAAGGTTGAGTACCAATGGTACTCAGCAAGTGTGGGAAAATTTTATCATGCATGGCTAAAACAAGGAGAGGTTGAACTCATGGTTAAAGCACTACGCGTTTAATACCTATCACCTTAGCTTATTAAGCACCTACATTACTACACAGGTGAAATGGTCCCAATCTCCCATCCCATCATCATAACCATAACATCATTTCCAATGTTAAGCTCCCCGCTTAACTTCCAAAACCAACAATCCTCTAATCATGAATAAGTCCAGGCCGCTCTTAACCGTGAGCACGGCTGTCAAGACAGTTTTAACTCTGCAGAGTTTGTACCACTGTACCCACAAGTAGTGATTTCATCCCCCGTTGCCGGGTGGACTAAAAGAACCTCCATTATGCCAGTGGCTACGATCCACATTCACACTTTCCAGGTGTGCGGCCAGGAGATCACTACAAAGCCTTTACAAAGGGATTCCCGACGAGCGTGGGCCCACTGAGGTTTCACCCCTAACAGCATACAAGGGGCTCCAACCCCGCTGCAGTGGCCCCCTCTTGAGCCTTGCGGTTCATATGGTAGTCCAGCTGACACCTACTCCCCGCACCATCCAACACACCCATACTACGCCGGGGATGCACCTAATTAATTGGCCAAGCTGCCCCATCTCAGCATGTGGTTGGCACTGTAAAGCCGGGTTACATGCTCCATGAACCGGTCCTTAGGATCCAGGCAAGTACAACACACAAACCCAAGTCTCGTGCACCCAGCACACAACCAAAACATCCAACTTGCCTTGATCCCTACCTCTACATAACTCACAATGTCTCATTCAAGAGTATGGTAATATAAACTGATGATCTCATGTCCCAAATAACCCATTCTAAGCATGGCTAAGCATATGCATGGAAATAAATGACATGGTAAAATAAATCCCAACCCAAGCTTCAAGGAAACAAGGTAATGCAATTCTAGGGAAACTTTCCTAGCATGGGTTTCATATTTCATTTGACAATGCAAATAATTCTATCTACACATCCTAGCATAGGATCAAAGTGGTCAAGGACACTTGCCTCCTTCTTGCTGCTCTTGAAATGGGTAGTCCTGATCTTGGAAATGAATAACTTGTTCTTGAACAGGTTCTACTTCATACCATCACACATAGCAAAAGAAAAACAGCAATCCATAAGACATAGTTCACACTTACACTTCATACAAACCACACATTCACATTTATGAAATTCATTTACCATTATATGTGTTGTGTTTCAGTTTTAAATAAATTCCTTATATTAAACTACTACACCTTTTTACTACCAAATGTGTATGAAAAGTATTTTTCTTCTCCATATGTGCCTTCAGAATTTCTACCAACTCTAAACTAAATTCTTTGTATTTTAGAAACTCCATTTATCAATTACTAGTTGCTATATTTTCAGATTTATATTCCTATGCATAATTGTGTATTTCATTATGAAATTAGTAATATACATCACCTAAACAGATTAGGTTCTGGTCCTAAATAATTTAAAATCATATTTTGACCATGGCTTATGATGTATACTATTTCATAATTATTTTCCCTATTTTTCTTTAACTATTCTTTACTTAAAAATGTGTCCCTATACTATTAAATGTGAATAATAGATAAAACAGATTTATTTCAGCCCAAAAATATATTTTTATCTCACTCCAAAGTTTTCTAAGTACTGAGAAAGTTTTTAATAAATTTTGACAATTATGTTTGTCCCCTTTTTAATTTTTAAACACTAGTTACCTATTCAATTTTGTAAATTAAATACTAAACAGGGTTAAAAAAAAATGAACTCACCCCATTACAGGGTCTATAATATTATTTTCATAATTTCCAGGGGTCTAGCTACACTTATCAGAGGTGTTTTTCCTAATTTCTATTAAGTCCAGGGGTTAAAACTGATTTTTAAATGGATTTACACGATTTTCTGGAGTTCCAGGGGCTAGATCTGAAATTTCCGGGGCTAGCTCTCAATTCCAGAGAACCCCAGGGGGTAGCACGTAAGAACTCCAGCCTTTATAACGCGGGGTCGACGTGGACCGTCCGATTCTAAACCGACGGCTGAGATTATAACATCGAACCGGTACGCGGGGTTTTAAAGTCTACCGTGCGATTTAAAATAAACGGCGCACAAGCGGCCACGTCGCTCTGATCGAGCGCGGGCAGCGCTGCCGGCGGCGCACGGCGGCGGGAAGCGGCGATCTCGCCGGAAAGTTTCAGATCCTCGAGAATTCTACCTAGAACTGTGATCTTATGGCATAGATCGGTAGAGGAGAGGTCAGGGATCTCACCTCGGGGGTTTTCTCGAGCTCGGGGGTCCTGGAAAGTGCTCGGCGGCGAGGTCCGAGGCAAAACCACGGCGAAGCTCGTCAGCGCTGGGTTTACACCGTAAGTCTTCGGGTTTTCTGCACCTGCAAAGTTCCCCGGAGGTGGTGGATCAAGACCAGCGAGTTAGATCAGAGTTTCCGAGCTTAGATCGGCCAGAATTCACCGGCGAAGTCTCGGTGCTCACCGGAGTGAAAATCGGCGATCGCGTGGGAAAAACCGATCGGGGCTGGGGTTTTTATAGCCGGGGGAGGGCGGTGGGTCTGTTGTGATCGAGTTGGAGTCCTCTGGGACCGGAATTCGGGCTGCGGGACGGGTTTTCCGATCGGTTAAGATCGCGCGCGCTCGGGGAAAAGTCCGGGGTCGCGGGGTTAGGGATGACAGGCGGGTCCCACCCGTCTGTGAGAGGCAGCGCGGCGCGCGTGGGGGCGGGCTGCGCGGGGAAAGCTGGGCCGGCTGGCGGGTTTCGGCCCACTGGCCGGTTTTTTTCCCGTTTCTCTTTTTCTTTTTCCTTTTCTTTTCTGTTTTGAGTATTATTTGAATTCCAGTTTGAATTTGAATTTTTGCAAAACATGCAACACGTCCAAAAATTTTTAAATTCCCCTCTGAACATGGTTTAGGGTTTTGAATCAAAATTTGGGGTGTTACAGCTCTACCCCCCTTAAAAGAAATCTCGTCCTCGAGATTGGTGTTTCTAAGAAAATAATTCCGGAAATTGTGCCTTGAGCTCATCTTCCCGTTCCCAGGTGGCTTCCTCTTCTGAGTGATGCTTCCACTGCACCTTGCACATCCGGATTCTCTTGTTTCTGGTGAGGCGTTCCATTGTCTCCAAAATCTTGTATGGTTGCTCGGCATAAGACAAATCTTCAGCTACATCTACTTCATTCATGGGTAACACCTCTTCAGGCGTCCTCAGGCATTTCTTGAGTTGTGACACATGGAATACATCATGCACGTCCGATAGATGAGCCGGTAACTCTAGTTGGTACGCCACTTCGCCTTTCCTTTCCAAAACCTGAAAGGGTCCGATGTATCGAGGTGACAACTTCCCTTTCACCTTGAACCTACGAAGTCCTCTGATAGGGGACACCTTGAGATAAACATAGTCTCCCACGTTGAAAAGGAGCTCTCTTCTTCGTACATCAGCATAACTCTTCTGGCGTGTTTGTGCTATCCTCAAGTTGTTGCGAATCTCCCTCACCTTCGCCTCGGCTTCTTGTAGCACTTCTGGACCAAACACTTTACTTTCTCCTGTTTGGTTCCAAAATAGGGGAGTTCTGCACTTCCTTCCATACAAAGCTTCAAAAGGTGACATCTTCATACTAGCTTGATAAATGTTGTTATAGGAAAACTCCGCATACGGTAAGTTCTTGTCCCAACTCCTATTGTTTTTGAGTGCACATGCCCTTAACATATCTTCAAGGATCTGATTGGTTCTCTCCGTCTGCCCGTCAGTTTGGGGATGATAGGCAGAACTAAAGTTCAGATGGGTTCCCATGGTTTCTTGCAACTTCTGCCAAAACCTCGAGGTGAACTGTGTCCCTCGGTCCGACACTATCTTCTTTGGCACTCCATGGTAACACACGATCCTTGACATGTACAATTCCGCCAATTTGGATCCGCTGTAGCTTTCTTTCACCGGAATGAAATGAGCTACCTTGGTTAGCCTATCAATAATAACCCATATTGAATCATACCCGGATTGGGTCCTAGGCAATCCCACGACAAAATCCATGCTGATTTCTTCCCATTTCCATTCAGGCACTTTAAGTGGTTGCAGTAATCCCGCGGGTCGTTGATGTTCAGCTTTCACCAACTGACATGTGTCGCATAGGGCAACATGTTCCGCGACATCTCGCTTCATGCCATACCATCAATACCTGCCTTTGAGGTCCTGGTACATCTTCGTACTCCCAGGATGAATGGAATAGTCAGAATCGTGAGCCTCCTTCAAAATTAATTCTCGGATCTCTTTTACTTCTGGCACACAGATCCTTTTCCCGTGCCACACCGTTCCCTGTTCAGCCTCTCTAAAACCAGGAGCTTGATTTTCCTTGATGAGCTGTCTGATCTCTTGTATCTTCTCATCATTCTTTTGGCCCTCGCGTATGTCTCGCTCGAGTGTGGAGTCCACTTCCATGGCGATGGCTTCACCACTATTTACTAGACATAGATTGAGTCTTATAACCTCGTCCTTCAATTCTGCAGGCATGTCCTTCAAACTCAACTTATTGACCTGCACTTTCCGACTCAAAGCATCGGCCACGACGTTTGCTTTCCCGGGATGATAGTTGATGCCCACATCAAAGTCATTGATTAGCTCTAACCATCTCCTTTGTCTGAGGTTGAGATCTGGCTGTGTGAATATGTACTTCAAACTCTTATGATCCGTATATATCTCTGTCCTTTTCCCCATCAAATAGTGCCGCCAAATTTTCAACGCGTGTACCACTGCAGCTAGTTCTAGGTCATGTGTAGGATAGTTCTTCTCGTGCTTCCGAAGCTGCCGGGATGCATAAGCCACGACATGTCCTTCTTGCATGAGAACACATCCCAACCCATTTCCAGAGGCATCGCAGTACACTGTGAAATTCTTATGCATATCTGGCATAACCAGCACTGGGGCTGTTGTCAATCTCTTCTTTAGCTCCTGAAAGCTCGTCTCGCACTGTGGCGTCCAGGTGAATGCGATTTCCTTTTCCAACAGTTTGGTGAGAGGTCTCGAGATCTTGGAGAATCCCTCAATAAACCGTCGATAGTATCCAGCCAAGCCCAAAAAGCTTCGAACTTCCCCGACATTTTCAGGAGTCTTCCACTTCTGGATATCCTCGATTTTGGCGGGATCTACGGAGATTCCCCCCTCCGAGATTATATGTCCTAAAAAAGGGAACTCTTTTCAGCCAAAACTCACACTTACTCAACTTGGCATATAGTTAAACCTGTCAATGGGCCGAAATCCAAATTGAAATCCAGACCAAACCACATGCTATATAAATTCAACGCAACCCAAACCAGCCCACCAAATTACAATATTAAACCAAACCAAACCTAACTATGCAGAAAAGCAACCTAACCTACACCAATCCACAACTAATGCTACAGTTTGAAACCGGTTTGAGCCCATTATTAAAAATGGTTCCAGCCCAGTTTTTTTACCGGTACTTGGTGAGCTCCCGAGCACCCCGTTCTTTTTCTTGCCACCGTAAGTCAGTAACCAAGTACTTGAGCAATCAACAAAAACGAAGTTGTCACCTTGTACAATTTTGTGCTGCCCAATTGTTCGATGGAACACCAAGTCGTTACTGTTGTAATGTTGTTGTAGCTGCAACAACAATACACAGAATAGAAACAAATATTAGAGATTCAGCTGACCAAGCTGGATACTAAAACAACAGATAACTGGGACCTAAATCAGAAATTATTGAAAAAAATATGTTCAGCCCTAAGAAGCCACACAAGTACATTTTCACTTTTCAGTGAAGAAACAGAACACAAAATTATGAGAAAAAAAAGTAGGAATCAATCAATGAGAAAGAAGGAACAACGTACATTGACAGCGTACATGAATAACATGATGGTGACGCTTGACGGCGTACATGATGGTGACGGGCTGACGAGCGTGTCAAACCTGCATATGTTGTGCAGACGCTGACCTCAGTTCCTGCATGGTGATAACACACTCCAGAGGAAGTGAGGGGACGTGACAATGCGTGGGGGCTCCTTCCGGAGACACTGTCGCTGACTTTCTGAGTAGTGAGACCAGTACTAGAAACCGTCGCAAACTCCACGGGGTCAAACTGTTGAGAACCGAATTATGATGGCCCAAACCAAATTGGACCCAAACTATTTACTGTAGAAACCAAACCCATCCAATCCATTTTATATTCCAACCCATTTCCACCCACCCAAATCTAAACCAAAGCAAAAACTGAATTCTAGGAACTGGTTCTAACGAAACCGTTCCCAGGTTTACATATAGTTGGTGTTCCCTCAACCTCTGCAACACCAACCTTAGATGTTTCTCATGTTCTTCTTCATCTTTGGAGAAGACGAGAATATCATCTATGAAAACCACCACAAATTTGTCCAGATATTCCATGAATACCTTGTTCATGAGGTACATGAAATATGCCGGGGCATTGGTTAGCCCGAAAGGCATGACAGTGTATTCATACAGTCCGTACCGAGATACGAAAGCTGTCTTGGGAATATCTGATTGCCTTATCTTGAGTTGGTGGTATCCCGACCTGAGATCAATTTTCGAGAACACACAAGCTCCCCTCAACTGATCAAACAAGTCTTCAATGCGGGGTAATGGGTACTTGTTCTTAATGGTTACCTCATTCAAGGCACGGTAATCCACGCATAACCTTTGGGTTCCGTCTTTCTTAGGCACAAATATCACCGGAGCTCCCCATGGTGAGGAACTAGGGCGAATATACCCCTTCTCTGTCAATTCTCTCAAATGATCCTTGAGCTCTTCTAGCTGCTTGGAGTCCATTCGATAAGGTCTCTTGTATATCGGGGCTGTTCCCGGTACTAGCTCAATTGCGAATTCCACGTCACGGTCGGGAGGCATACCTGGCAATTCCTCCGGAAAAACATCTGGATATTCCCTGATAGTCCTGATTTCCTCAACTTTCACCTCCACTTGATTTAATTTAATGTCCCTCCTAGGCTCGTGTATTGTTATGAACTTTACTCTGGTACCACTGGGGTGAGTTAGTTCCACCGTTCTGGTCGAACAATGGATGATTCCTTTATGTTTGGTCAACCAATCCATACCCAAAATAATATCTATCCCTTGTGAATCTATCACTATGAGGTTAGCAGTAAATATTACCCCATTAATGTCTAGGCTCACTTTGGGACACACTTGTCTTGTCCTTATTTCTCCACCTGGAGAGTTTACCGCTAGCATATGGTTCATTTGTGTGGTTGCTAGGTCATGCTTCTTAACAAACCCTTGAGCAATGAACGAGTGGGTAGCACCAGAATCAAACAGCATAGTTGCAAGGTGTAAATTGGCAGGAAACTTACCAACTACCACGTCGGGTGCCTCTTGTGCTTCCTCCATAGTGACATGGTTCACCCGTCCTCTCACTACATTCTGCTGTTGTGGCGGCGCAGGCTTCTTCTTCGGGCACTTATGGGCATAGTGCCCCACTTCACCACAGCTGAAACATTGCACCCCAACCTTAGGTGCTTGGCCTTTGTTGTCTTGGGGTTGGTTCGGGGGTCCTTGCACTGCTGGTCGAGGTGGATATGCGGGACGAGGCTGCTGCACAAACTGACGTTGCGGCTGTGCTGGTGCTGCGGGAGGCCTGTAGTTTGGGTTGTACCCTCTTGGTGCTGAATAGGGTACCGCAGCACGGCTCGTCTGCCCCGTAGGTTGCTGCATCATACGTGGGCGGGTGTTGCTCCCTGAGGCCTGATGTGACCATCCCGCCTTCCTCTTATTCTCATTTTCCAGGGCCTTTAGCTTCCTTTCCACCACAAATGCTCTGTCCACCATCTTTTGAAAACTTTCATACTCATTGGAGGACATGGCACACTGCATCTCTGCGGTAAGTCCTTCCACGAAACAATCTTGTTTCTGCTCATCAGTCTCTATGTCTCGTGGAGCATAACGGGATAGTTGAGTAAATTTAGTGAGGTATTCCCTCACCGTCATGTTTCCCTGCTGCAGTCCCAGAAACTCCTTCCTCTTGTTTTTGAGTTCACCTCTTGGGATGTAGTGGTTGCGGAAACTACGCTTGAACTCTTCCCAAGTGATGTTCTCAGGGTCATGATGGGCGGCCACGTAGGCGGTCCACCAATCAGCAGCAGGTCCATTCAATTGATGAGAGGCAAACAGCACCCTCTCGTACCCTTGGCACTGTATGATCCTCATCTTACTTTCAATAGTCTTCAGCCAATCATCTGCCTCCAGAGGTTCAGCAGCACTTGGAAACTTTGGAGGTTGGGTTCCTAGGAACTCACTCAACCTTGGTTGGCGTGGTGCAGCTTGTGGAGGTTGAACTTGATGCAAGTTGGCCACCACTTGAGTCAAGTTCTGGATAAGCTGATTTTGATTCTCCAGCATTTGGTGGAGAGGATCAACTTCTTCACGGCGACCACCCCGGTCCTGGCCTTCAGAAAGATGAGGGTTGCATGCCTCATCGTTGTTGTTGGCGGGGTTGGCAGCACGTCCTTTTCCTCTTCCGGCCATCCGGCAGAATCAACTAATGTTAATTGGAAATCATTTAGTATCATCTTACTACTTTCATTTGTGTGTACTTTGAGGTGTTAAGGCGTTGTTAAAATTTCACTAGGATTTATATCTCACACCAAATAAATGTACTATTATTTCCTGTGGGTTCACACACCAAAGCAAAACAATCTGAAGACGAGGCTGTGGACAATCGCTCATGGCTTCCACAACTCACGTCACACACCAAGCATTATCACACCATTAACTACGTAACGACTCGACTACTCGACCTCTTGCTAGCTAAGGGAAAGACTCTACACTACTCGTCCTCTTGAGCTGGCTCCTCGGGATCTTCCTCCTCATTTCGGCTACCTTCTGACTCTGCTTTGGATGGGGAGGCTGCTGGTGGAGAAGTGCGACGACGCCTGATCGCTCGGCGATCCGGGGAGTCAGGAGTCCATGGATCACTCACAGTGACACACAGTTCATTCCCATCTCCTCTTTCTCTCGCCTTTAAGCAAGCTCGCAGCAACGCCTCCGTTTCCTTCAGGGTGTCTCGGACATCCTGAAGCTCTTGTTGACACTCCTGCAGTCGAGTGCTGAGCATAGCAGCATCCTCCAAGCACAAGTCCATGTGCTCATGGGAAGTCCCTTGCTGCACCGGTGGGTACTTGTACTCCGTGGTACCACTCTCACGTTGGAGGACATACATGTACTCAGTTTTGTCCAAGTGGCGACGATAGATGTGACTCTGGCAGGTAATGGCCTCCCAGGTGACATCTTTCTCCGCGTCAACTTGTGTTGCTCGACCAGCTGGAGAATGGTGGATCTTCAGTAGCTTATTCTCGTGTATAATCCTCATCTCCGAACTCCATTCTTCCCTCTTCTCACGGATGTTCCTGGTGGAGTTATAGTGGATGATTAGCTTGCCCGTATTGCCGGCGGCTTCGAGCATACGTCGAAGACGGCGCAACAAATCTCCTACTGCCAATCCGTAGGAAAGGTACGTCACTGGACGACTCTCCTCTCTTTCGGCAAGGGCAACTACGGGAACTCTCCCTCCTGTGGACTTACGAGCGGTGCGAATCATGCGAACCATCTAAAACAAAAGAATTTAAAATTAGGTTAGATAAATTCTCAAACAAAAATCCTATTTTGAATGAAAGTTGGGGTAAGATGAAGAAAATAACTCCTTTAATAACACTTTTCCACCCACACCTTGGAAAATAGTTTTTAAGAAAATAGGGCCCTTAAATACGTCCATTTCTACCTAGGTCCACGTTCCTACGGGCAACCTTGGCTCTGATACCACCTCTGTCACACCCGGTTTTTCCGAAGAAACAACCAAGTGAATATCACATGTATGCCAGGATCATTTTCTCATACATGTGATGACAAATAGTGAAGCATCATTTATTACAAGCCAGGTGTCGAATATAAGTAAGTCTTACATAGTAAATGTCTCGATGGACAATAATATGTTCATCACAAGTAAATAAACTAGCAGCGGAATATTATTCTTTGGGGCTCCATCACAGGCGTTGCCCGGGGGGTCTTCATGAACCTAGAATCCTTCCTCGGGTCCAAAGTCTTGGTCATTATACACCACCTCATTATCTTGACCTGAGCAGCAATATAAACCAACAAATATGCAAGGTTGAGTACCAATGGTACTCAGCAAGTGTGGGAAAATTTTATCATGCATGGCTAAAACAAGGAGAGGTTGAACTCATGGTTAAAGCACTACGCGTTTAATACCTATCACCTTAGCTTATTAAGCACCTACATTACTACACAGGTGAAATGGTCCCAATCTCCCATCCCATCATCATAACCATAACATCATTTCCAATGTTAAGCTCCCCGCTTAACTTCCAAAACCAACAATCCTCTAATCATGAATAAGTCCAGGCCGCTCTTAACCGTGAGCACGGCTGTCAAGACAGTTTTAACTCTGCAGAGTTTGTACCACTGTACCCACAAGTAGTGATTTCATCCCCCGTTGCCGGGTGGACTAAAAGAACCTCCATTATGCCAGTGGCTACGATCCACATTCACACTTTCCAGGTGTGCGGCCAGGAGATCACTACAAAGCCTTTACAAAGGGATTCCCGACGAGCGTGGGCCCACTGAGGTTTCACCCCTAACAGCATACAAGGGGCTCCAACCCCGCTGCAGTGGCCCCCTCTTGAGCCTTGCGGTTCATATGGTAGTCCAGCTGACACCTACTCCCCGCACCATCCAACACACCCATACTACGCCGGGGATGCACCTAATTAATTGGCCAAGCTGCCCCATCTCAGCATGTGGTTGGCACTGTAAAGCCGGGTTACATGCTCCATGAACCGGTCCTTAGGATCCAGGCAAGTACAACACACAAACCCAAGTCTCGTGCACCCAGCACACAACCAAAACATCCAACTTGCCTTGATCCCTACCTCTACATAACTCACAATGTCTCATTCAAGAGTATGGTAATATAAACTGATGATCTCATGTCCCAAATAACCCATTCTAAGCATGGCTAAGCATATGCATGGAAATAAATGACATGGTAAAATAAATCCCAACCCAAGCTTCAAGGAAACAAGGTAATGCAATTCTAGGGAAACTTTCCTAGCATGGGTTTCATATTTCATTTGACAATGCAAATAATTCTATCTACACATCCTAGCATAGGATCAAAGTGGTCAAGGACACTTGCCTCCTTCTTGCTGCTCTTGAAATGGGTAGTCCTGATCTTGGAAATGAATAACTTGTTCTTGAACAGGTTCTACTTCATACCATCACACATAGCAAAAGAAAAACAGCAATCCATAAGACATAGTTCACACTTACACTTCATACAAACCACACATTCACATTTATGAAATTCATTTACCATTATATGTGTTGTGTTTCAGTTTTAAATAAATTCCTTATATTAAACTACTACACCTTTTTACTACCAAATGTGTATGAAAAGTATTTTTCTTCTCCATATGTGCCTTCAGAATTTCTACCAACTCTAAACTAAATTCTTTGTATTTTAGAAACTCCATTTATCAATTACTAGTTGCTATATTTTCAGATTTATATTCCTATGCATAATTGTGTATTTCATTATGAAATTAGTAATATACATCACCTAAACAGATTAGGTTCTGGTCCTAAATAATTTAAAATCATATTTTGACCATGGCTTATGATGTATACTATTTCATAATTATTTTCCCTATTTTTCTTTAACTATTCTTTACTTAAAAATGTGTCCCTATACTATTAAATGTGAATAATAGATAAAACAGATTTATTTCAGCCCAAAAATATATTTTTATCTCACTCCAAAGTTTTCTAAGTACTGAGAAAGTTTTTAATAAATTTTGACAATTATGTTTGTCCCCTTTTTATTTTTTAAACACTAGTTACCTATTCAATTTTGTAAATTAAATACTAAACAGGGTTAAAAAAATGAACTCACCCCATTACAGGGTCTATAATATTATTTTCATAATTTCCAGGGGTCTAGCTACACTTATCAGAGGTGTTTTTCCTAATTTCTATTAAGTCCAGGGGTTAAAACTGATTTTTAAATGGATTTACACAATTTTCTGGAGTTCCAGGGGCTAGATCTGAAATTTCCGGGGCTAGCTCTCAATTCCAGAGAACCCCAGGGGGTAGCACGTAAGAACTCCAGCCTTTATAACGCGGGGTCGACGTGGACCGTCCGATTCTAAACCGACGGCTGAGATTATAACATCGAACCGGTACGCGGGGTTTTAAAGTCTACCGTGCGATTTAAAATAAACGGCGCACAAGCGGCCACGTCGCTCTGATCGAGCGCGGGCGGCGCTGCCGGCGGCGCACGGCGGCGGGAAGCGGCGATCTCGCCGGAAAGTTTCGGATCCTCGAGAATTCTACCTAGAACTGTGATCTTATGGCATAGATCGGTAGAGGAGAGGTCAGGGATCTCACCTCGGGGGTTTTCTCGAGCTCGGGGGCCCTGGAAAGTGCTTGGCGGCGAGGTCCGAGGCAAAACCACGGCGAAGCTCGTCAGCGCTGGGTTTACACCGTAAGTCTTCGGGTTTTCTGCACCTGCAAAGTTCCCCGGAGGCGGTGGATCAAGACCAGCGAGTTAGATCAGAGTTTCCGAGCTTAGATCGGCCAGAATTCACCGGCGAAGTCTCGGTGCTCACCGGAGTGAAAATCGGCGATCGCGTGGGAAAAACCGATCGGGGCTGGGGTTTTTATAGCCGGGGGAGGGCGGTGGGTCTGTTGTGATCGAGTTGGAGTCCTCTGGGACCGGAATTCGGGCTGCGGGACGGGTTTTCCGATCGGTTAAGATCGCGCGCGCTCGGGGAAAAGTCCGGGGTCGCGGGGTTAGGGATGACAGGCGGGTCCCACCCGTCTGTGAGAGGCAGCGCGGCGCGCGTGGGGGCGGGCTGCGCGGGGAAAGCTGGGCCGGCTGGCGGGTTTCGGCCCACTGGCCGGTTTTTTTCCCGTTTCTCTTTTTCTTTTTCCTTTTCTTTTCTGTTTTGAGTATTATTTGAATTCCAGTTTGAATTTGAATTTTTGCAAAACATGCAACACGTCCAAAAATTTTTAAATTCCCCTCTGAACATGGTTTAGGGTTTTGAATCAAAATTTGGGGTGTTACATGTGTTGGGTGCACGAGACTTGGGTTTGTGTTTAGTACTTGCCTGGATCCTAAGGACCGGTTCATGGAGCATGTAACCCGGCTTTACAGTGCCAACCACATGCTGAGATGGGGCAGCTTGGCCAATTAATTAGGTGTATCCCCGGCGTAGTATGGGTGTGTTGGATGGTGCGGGGAGTAGGTGTCAGCTGGACTACCATATGAACCGCAAGGCTCAAGAGGGGGCCACTGCAGCGGGGTTGGAGCCTCTTGTATGCTGTTAGGGGTGAAACCTCAGTGGGCCCACGCTCGTCGGGAATCCCTTTGTAAAGGCTTCGTAGTGATCTCCTGGCTGCACACCTGGGAAGTGTGAATGTGGATCGTAGCCACTGGCATAATGGAGGTTCTTTTAGTCCACCCGGCAACGGGGGATGAAATCACTACATGTGGGTACAGTGGTACAAACTCTGCAGAGTCAAAACTGTCTTGACAGCCGTGCTCACGGTTGAGAGCGGCCTGGACTTATTCATGATTAGAGGATTGATGGTTTTGGAAGTTAAGCGGGGAGCTTAACATTGGAAATGATGTTATGGTTATTGGATTATGATGATGGGATGGGAGATTGGGACTATTTCACCTGTGTAGTAATGTAGGTGCTTAATAAGCTAAGGTGATAGGTATTAATTGCGTAGTGCTTTAACCATGAGTTCAACCTCTCCTTGTTCTAGCCATGCATGATATAATTTTCCCACACTTGCTGAGTACCATTGGTACTCAACCTTGCATATTTGTTGGTTTATATTGCTGCTCAGGTCAAGATAATGAGGTGGTGTATAATGACCAAGACTTTGGACCCGAAGAAGGTTTCTAGGTTCATGGAGACCCCGGGCAACGCCTGTGATGGAGCCCTAAAGAATAATATTCCGCTGCTAGTTTATTTACTTGTGATGAAGCATTAGTGTCCATTGAGACATTTGCGATGTAAGACTTATTTATATTCGACACCTGGCTTGTAATAAATGATGCTTCACTATTTGTCATCACATGTATGAGAAAATGATCCTGGCATACATGTGATATTCACTTGGTTGTTTCTTCGGAAAAACCGGGTGTGACAGAGGTGGTATCAGAGCCAAGGTTGCCCGTAGGAACGTGGACCTAGGTAGAAATGGACGTATTTAAGGGCCCTATTTTCTTAAAAACTATTTTCCAAGGTGTGGGTGGATAAGTGTTATTAAAGGAGTCATTTTCTTCATCTTACCCCAACTTTCAAAATAGGATTTTTATTTGAGAATTTATCTAACCTAATTTTAAATTCTTTTGTTTTAGATGGTTCGCATGATTCGCACCGCTCGTAAATCCACAGGAGGGAGAGTTCCCGTAGTGGCCCTTGCCGAAAGAGAGGAGAGTCGTCCAGTGACGTACCTTTCCTACGGATTGGCAGTAGGAGATTTGTTGCGCCGTCTTCGACGTATGCTCGAAGCCGCCGGCAATAAGGGCAAGCTAATCATCCACTATAACTCCACCAGGACCATCCGTGAGAAGAGGGAAGAATGGAGTTCGGAGATGAGGATTATACACGAAAATCAACTGCTTAAGATTCACCACTCTCCAGCTTGTCGAGCAACACAAGTTGACGCGGAGAAAGATGTCACCTGGGAGGCCATCACCTGCCAGAGTTACATCTATCGTCGCCACTTGGACAAAACCGAGTATATGTATGTCCTCCAACGTGAGAGTGGTACCACGGAGTACAAGTACCCACCGGTGCAGCAAGGGACTTCCCATGAGCACATGGACTTGTGCTTGGAGGATGCTGCTATGCTCAGCACTCGACTGCAGGAGTGTCAACAAGAGCTTCAGGATGTCCGAGACACCCTGAAGGAAACGGAGGCGTTGCTGCGAGCTTGCTTAAAGGCGAGAGAAAGAGGAGATGGGAATGAACTGTGTGTCACCGTGAGTGATCCATGGACTCCTGACTCTCCGGATCGCCGAGCGATCAGGCGTCGTCGCACTTCTCCACCAACAGCCTCTCCACCCAAAGCAGAGTCAGAAGGTAGCCAAAATGAAGAGGAAGATCCCGAGGAGCCAGCTCAAGAGGACGAGTAGTGTAGAGTCTTTCCCCTAGCTAGCAAGAGGTCGAGTAGTCGAGTCGTTACGTAGTTAATGGTGTGATAATGCTTGGTGTGTGACGTGAGTTGTGGAAGCCATGAGCAATTGTCCACAGCCTCGTCTTCAGATTGTTTTGCTTTGGTGTGTGAACCCACAGGAAATAATAGTGCATTTATTTCGTGTGAGATATGAATCCCCGTAAAAGTATAACAAAGCCTCAACACTTCAAAGTGCAAACTAATGAAAGTAGTAAGATGATACTAAATGATTTCAAATTGACATTGGTTGATTCTGCCAGATGGCCGGAAGAGGAAAAGGACGTGCTGCCAACCCTGCCAACAACAACGATGAGGCATGCAACCCTCATCTTTCTGGAGGCCAGGACCGGGGTGGTCGCCGTGAAGAAATTGATCCTCTCCACCAAATGCTGGAGAATCAAAATCAGCTTATCCAGAACTTGACTCAAGTGGTGGCCAACTTGCATCAAGTTCCACCTCCACAAGCTGCACCACGCCAACCAAGGTTGAGTGAGTTTCTAGGAACTCAACCTCCAAAGTTTGCAAGTGCTGCTGAACCTCTGGAGGCAGATGATTGTCTGAAGACCATTGAAAGTAAGATGAGGATAATACAATGCCAAGGGTATGAGAGGGTGCTGTTTGCCTCTCATCAATTGCATGGACCTGCTGCTGATTGGTGGACCGCCTACGTGGCCGCCCATCATGACCCTGAGAGCATCACTTGGGAAGAGTTCAAGCGTAGCTTCCGCAACCACTACATCCCAAGAGGTGAACTCAAAAACAAGAGGAAGGAGTTTTTGGGACTGCAGCAGGGAAACATGACGGTGAGGGAATACCTCACTAAATTCACTCAATTATCCCGTTATGCCCCACGGGACATAGAGACTGATGAGCAGAAACAAGATTGTTTCGTGGAAGGGCTTACCGCAGAAATGCAGTGTGCAATGTCCTCCAATGAGTATGAAAGCTTTCAAAAGATGGTGGACAGAGCGTTTGTGGTGGAAAGAAAGCTAAAAGCCCTGGAAAATGAGAATAAGAGGAAGGCTGGGTGGTCACATCAGGCCTCAGGGAGCAACACCCGCCCACGTATGATGCAGCAACCTACGGGGCAGACGAGCCGTGCTGCGGTACCCTATTCAGCACCAAGAGGGTACAACCCAAGCTACAGGCCACCCGCAGCACCTGCACAGCCGCCACGTCAGTTTGTGCAGCAGCCTCGCCCTGCATATCCACCTCGACCAGCAGTACAAGGACCCCCGAACCAACCCCAAGACAACAAAGGCCAAGCACCTAAGGTTGGGGTGCAATGTTTCAGCTGTGGTGAAGTGGGGCACTATGCCCATAAGTGCCCAAAGAAGAAGCCCGCGCAGCCACAACAGCAAAATGTAATGAGAGGACGGGTGAACCACGTCACTATGGAGGAAGCACAAGAGGCACCCGACGTGGTAGTTGGTAAGTTTCCTGCCAATTTACACCTTGCAACTCTGCTGTTTGATTCTGGTGCTACCCACTCGTTCATTGCTCAAGGGTTTGTTAAGAAGTATGACCTAGCAACCACACAAATGAACCATATGCTAGCCGTAAACTCTCCAGGTGGAGAAATAAGGACAAGACAAGTGTGTCCCAAAGTGAGCCTAGACATTAATGGGGTAGTATTTACTGCTAACCTCATAGTGATAGATTCACAAGGGATAGATATTATTTTGGGTATGGATTGGTTGACCAAACATAAAGGAATAATCCATTGTTCGACCAGAACGGTGGAATTAACTCACCCCAGTGGTACCAAAGTAAAGTTCATAACAATACACGAGCCTAGGAGGGACATTAAATTAAATCAAGTGGAGGTGAAAGTTGAGGAAATCAGGACTATCAGGGATTATCCAGATGTTTTTCCGGAGGAGTTGCCAGGTATGCCTCCCGACCGTGACGTGGAGTTCGCAATTGAGCTAGTACTGGGAACAGCCCCGATATACAAGAGACCTTATCGAATGGACTCCAAGCAGCTAGAAGAGCTCAAGGATCATTTGAGAGAATTGACGAGAAAGGGGTATATTCGCCCTAGTTCCTCACCATGGGGAGCTCCGGTGATATTTGTGCCCAAGAAAGACGGAACCCAAAGGTTATGCGTGGATTACCGTGCTTTGAATGAGGTAACCATCAAGAACAAGTACCCATTGCCTCACATTGAAGACTTGTTTGATCAGTTGAGGGGAGCTTGTGTGTTCTCGAAAATTGATCTCAGGTCGGGATACCACCAACTCAAGATAAGGCAATCTGATATTCCCAAGACAGCTTTCGTATCTCGGTACGGACTGTATGAATACACTGTCATGCCTTTCGGGCTAACCAATGCCCCGGCATATTTCATGTACCTCATGAACAAGGTATTCATGGAATATTTGGACAAATTTGTGGTGGTTTTCATAGATGATATTCTCGTCTTCTCCAAAGACGAAGAAGAACATGAGAAACATCTAAGATTGGTGTTACAGAGGCTGAGAGAACACCAACTATATGCCAAGTTGAGCAAGTGTGAGTTTTGGCTGAAAAGAGTTCCCTTTTTAGGACATATAATATCGGAGGGAGGAATCTCCGTAGATCCCGCCAAAATCGAAGATATCCAGAAGTGGAAAACCCCTGAAAATGTCGGGGAAGTTCGAAGCTTTTTGGGATTGGCTGGATACTATCGACGGTTTATTGAGGGATTCTCCAAGATCTCGAGACCTCTCACTAAACTGTTGGAGAAGGGAATCACATTCACCTGGACGCCACAGTGCGAGACGAGCTTTCAAGAGCTAAAGAAGAGACTGACAACAGCCCCAGTGTTGGTTATGCCAGATATGCAGAAGAATTTCACAGTGTACTGCGATGCCTCTGGAAACGGGTTGGGATGTGTTCTCATGCAAGAAGGACATGTCGTGGCTTATGCATCCCGGCAGCTTCGGAAGCACGAGAAGAACTATCCTACACATGACCTCGAACTAGCCGCAGTGGTACACGCGTTGAAAATTTGGCGGCACTATTTGATGGGGAAGAGGACAGAGATATATACGGATCATAAGAGTTTGAAGTACATATTCACACAGCCAGATCTCAACCTCCGACAAAGGAGATGGTTAGAGCTAATCAATGACTTTGATGTGGGCATCAACTATCATCCCGGGAAAGCAAACGTCGTGGCCGATGCTTTGAGTCGGAAAGTGCAGGTCAATAAGTTGAGCTTGAAGGACATGCCCGCAGAATTGAAGGACGAGGTTATAAGGCTCAATCTATGTCTAGTAAATAGTGGTGAAGCCATCGCCATGGAAGTGGACTCCACACTCGAGCAGCGAGGGCCAAAAGAATGATGAGAAGATACAAGAGATCAGACAGCTCATTAAGGAAAATAAAGCTCCTGGTTTTAGAGAGGATGAACAGGGAACGGTGTGGCACGGGAAAAGGATCTGTGTGCCAGAAGTAAAGGAGATCCGTGAATTAATTTTGAAGGAGGCTCACGATTCCGACTATTCCATTCATCCTAGGAGTACGAAGATGTACCAGGACCTCAAAAGCAGGTATTGGTGATATGGCATGAAGCGAGATGTCGCGGAACATGTTGCCCTATGTGACACATGTCAGTTGGTGAAAGCAGAACATCAACGACCCGCGGGATTATTGCAACCACTCAAAGTGCCTGAATGGAAGTGGGAAGAAATCAGCATGGATTTTGTCGTGGGATCGCCTAGGACCCAATCCGGGTATGATTCAATATGGGTCATTATTGATAGGCTAACCAAGGTAGCTCATTTCATCCCTGTGAAAGAAAGCTACAGCGGATCCAAATTGGCAGAATTGTACAAGTCAAGGATTGTGTGTTACCATGGAGTGCCAAAGAAGATAGTGTCGGACCGAGGGACACAGTTCACCTCGAGGTTTTGGCAAAAGTTGCATGAAACCATGGGAACCCATCTGAACTTCAGCTCTGCCTATCATCCCCAAACTGACGGGCAGACGGAGAGAACCAATCAGATCCTTGAAGATATGTTAAGGGCATGTGCACTCAAAAACAATAGAAGTTGGGACAAAAACCTACCATATGCGGAGTTTTCCTATAACAACAGTTATCAAGCTAGTATGAAGATGTCACCGTTTGAAGCTTTGTATGGAAGGAAGTGCAGAATTCCTCTATTTTGGAACCAAACAGGAGAAAGTAAAGTGTTTGGTCCAGAACTGCTACAAGAAGCCGAAGCGAAGGTGAGGGAGATTCGCAACAACTTGAGGATAGCACAAACACGCCAGAAGAGCTATGCCGATGTACGAAGAAGAGAGCTCGTTTTCAACGTGGGAGACTATGTTTATCTCAAGGTGTCCCCTATCAGAGGACTTCGTCGGTTCAAGGTAAAAGGGAAGTTGTCACCTCGATACATCGGACCCTTTCAGGTTTTGGAAAGGAAAGGCGAAGTGGCGTACCAACTAGAGTTACCGGTTCATCTATCGGATGTGCACGATGTATTCCATGTGTCACAACTCAAGAAATGTCTGAGGACGCCTGAAGAGGTGTTACCCATGAATGAAGTGGATGTAGCTGAGGATTTGTCTTATGCCGAGCAACCATACAAGATTTTGGAGACAATGGAACGCCTCACCAGAAATAAAAGAATCCGGATGTGCAAGGTGCAGTGGAAGCATCACTCGGAAGAGGAAGCCACCTGGGAACGGGAAGATGAGCTCAAGGCACAATTTCCGGAATTGTTTTCTTAGAATCACCAATCTCGAGGACGAGATTTCTTTTAAGGGGGGTAGAGCTGTAACACCCCAAAATTTTGATTCAAAACACTAAATCATGTTAAGAGGGGAATTTAAAAATTTTTGAACGTGTTGCATGTTTTGCAAAAATTCAAATTCAAACTGGAATTCAAATTAAACTCAAATCAGAAAAGAAATAGAAAAAGAAAAAGAGAAAACAGAAAAAAACCGGCCAGTGGGCCGAAACCCGCCAGCCGGCCCAGTTTTCCCCGCGCCAGCCCGCCCCCGCGCGCCCGCGCTGTCTCTCGCTGACATGCGGGACCCACATGTCATCCCCAACCCTGAGCCCCCGCGCCCCCGGACTTTTCCCCGAGCGCGCGCGATCTTAACCGATCGGAAAACCCGTTCCGCAGCCCGAATTCCGGTCCCAGAAGATACCAACTCGATCACAACAGACCCACCGCCCTCCCCCGGCTATAAAAACCCCAACTCCGATCAGTTTTTCTCACGCGATCGCCGATTTTCACTCCGGTGAGCACCGAGACTTCGCCGGTGAATTCTGGCCGATCTAAGCTCGGAAACTCTGATCTAACTCGCTGGTCTTGATCCACCGCCTCCGGGGAACTTTGCAGGTGCAGAAAACTCGGAGACTTACGGTGAAAACCCAGCGCCGACGAGCTTCGCCGTGGTTTTGCCTCGGACCTCGCCGCCGATCACTTTCCAGGACCCCCGAGCTCGAGAAAACCCCCGAGGTGAGATCCCTGACCTCCCCTCTACCGATCTAGGCCATAAGATCACAGTTCTAGGCAGAATTCTCGAAGATCCAAAACTTTCCGGCGAGATCGCCGCTTCCCGCCGCCGTGCGCCGCCGGCAGCGCCGCCCGCGCTCGATCAGAGCGACGTGGCCGCTTGTGCGCCGTTTATTTTAAATCGCACGGTAGACTTTAAAACCCCGCGTACCGGTTCGATGTTATAATCTCAGCCGTCGGTTTAAAATCGGACGGTCCACGTCAGCCCCGCATTATAAAGACTGGAATTCTTACGTGCTACCCCCTGGGGTTCTCTGGAATTGAGAGCTAGCCCCGGAAACTTCAGATCTAGCCCCTGGAACTCCAGAAAATCATGTAAATTCATTTAAAAATCAGTTTTAGCCCCTGGACTTAATAAAAATTAGGAAAAGCACCTCTGATAAGTGTAGCTAGACCCCTGGATATTATGAAAATAATATTTTAGACCCTGTAATGGGGTGAATTCATTATTTTAGCCCTGTTTAGTATTTAATCTAAAACATTTAATATGTAACTAGTGTTTAAAAATTAAAAAGGGGAATAAACATAATTGTCAAAATTAATTAAAAACTTTCTCAGTACTTAGAAAACTTTGGAGTGAGATAAAAGTATATTTTTGGGCTGAAATGAATCTGTTTCATTTATTATTCACATTTATTAGTATAGGGACATATTTTTAAGTAAAGAATAGTTATAGAAAAAAAAAGGGAAAATAATTATGAAATGGTCTACATCAGAAGCCAAGGTCAAAATATGATTTTAAATTATTGAGGACCAGAACCTATTCTGTTTAGGTGATGTGTATTACTAATTTAATAATAAAATACACAATTATGCATAGGAATATAAATCTGAAAATATAGCAACTAGTAAATGATAAATGGAGTTTCTAAAATACAAAGAATTCGGTTTAGGGTTGATGGAAATTATGAAAGCACATATGGGGAAGAATAATACTTTTCATACACACTTGGTAGTAAAAAGGTGAAGTAGTTGAATATAAGAAATTTATTGGAAACCCATATAAATAGTGTGTAAGTATGAAGGTGGACACAAAAGTAGGAATCATATACACATGGTTAAAAGTGCATGCAAGCCACAACTCAACACACATAAAGTAACCACAACACATATAATGGTAAAGAACTTTCATAAATATGAATGTGTGGTTTGTATGAAGTGTAAGTGTGAACTATGTCTTATAAATTGTTGTTTTTCTTTTGCTATGTGTGATGGTATGAAGTAGAACCTGTTCAAGAACAAGTTATTCATTTCCAAGATCAGGACTACCCATTTCAAGAGCAGCAAGAAGGAGGCAAGTGTCCTTGACCACTTTGATCCTATGCTAGGATGTGTAGATAGAATTATTTGCATTGTCAAGTTAAATATGAAACCCATGCTAGGAATGTTTTCCTAGAATTGCATTACCTTATTTCCTTGTAGCTTGGGTTGGGATTTATTTTACCATGTCATTTATTTACATGCATATGCTTAGCCATGCTTAGAATGGGATATTTGGGACATGAGATCATCAGTTTATTATACCATACTCTTGAATGAGCTATTGGGAGTTGTGTAGAGGTAGGGATCAAGGCAAGTTGGATGTTTTGGTTGTGTGCTGGGTGCACGAGACTTGGGTTTGTGTTTAGTACTTGCCTGGATCCTAAGGACCAGTTCATGGAGCATGTAACCCGGCTTTACAGTGCCAACCACATGCTGAGATGGGGCAGCTTGGCCAATTAATTAGGTGTATCCCCGGCGTAGTATGGGTGTGTTGGATGGTGCGGGGAGTAGGTGTCAGCTGGACTACCATATGAATCGCAAGGCTCAAGAGGGGGCCACTGCAGCGGGGTTGGAGCCTCTTGTATGCTGTTAGGGGTGAAACCTCAGTAGGCCCACGCTCGTCGGGAATCCCTTTGTAAAGGCTTCGTAGTGATCTCCTGGCTGCACACCTGGGAAGTGTGAATGTGGATCGTAGCCACTGGCATAATGGAGGTTCTTTTAGTCCACCTGGCAACGGGGGATGAAATCACTACATGTGGGTACAGTGGTACAAACTCTGCAGAGTCAAAACTGTCTTGACAGCCGTGCTCACGGTTAAGAGCGGCCTGGACTTATTCATGATTAGAGGATTGATGGTTTTGGAAGTTAAGCGGGGAGCTTAACATTGGAAATGATGTTATGGTTATTGGATTATGATGATGGGATGGGAGATTGGGACTATTTCACCTGTGTAGTAATGTAGGTGCTTAATAAGCTAAGGTGATAGGTATTAATTGCGTAGTGCTTTAACCATGAGTTCAACCTCTCCTTGTTCTAGCCATGCATGATATAATTTTCCCACACTTGCTGAGTACCATTGGTACTCAACCTTGCATATTTGTAGGTTTATATTGCTGCTCAGGTCAAGATAATGAGGTGGTGTATAATGACCAAGACTTTGGACCCGAAGAAGGTTTCTAGGTTCATGGAGACCCCGGGCAACGCCTGTGATGGAGCCCTAAAGAATAATATTCCGCTGCTAGTTTATTTACTTGTGATGAAGAATTAGTGTCCATTGAGACATTTGCGATGTAAGACTTATTTATATTCGACACCTGGCTTGTAATAAATGATGCTTCACTATTTGTCATCACATGTATGAGAAAATGATCCTGGCATACATGTGATATTCACTTGGTTGTTTCTTCGGAAAAACCGGGTGTGACAGTCCGACATTGTTGGACATGTGTCTACCTCGGAGCTCGTCTCTGAGGAAAGAGGGGAGGACCGGCACTAACACGTGGCGTGCGCGGAGCCACCTCCGAATAGAGAGGAGGACCCGACCGCCAGGATACGTGGTGCACGCGGAGCTCACCTCCGAAGGAGAAGGGAGGTCTCGCTCGCTTGACACGCGGCACAACCGGAGCTCGTCTCTGCGGAAAGGGAGAGACCAGGCCCAGTGGACACGTGGAGCTTCCGGAGCTTATCACCGCGAAGGTAACGAGTTCTAAAGCGGTTTTGGATTCTGTACGCGTAAAAATACCGGTACGGAGGAGAAACCGCCCCGGATTCAACAATGTTACAGCACCAAATCAGCTAATGATAAGATGTTAGGATTCAACGACGATCTGAATAGGACTCTTATTCAGAATACAATCAGATTAGGACTCTTCTTCTCCCGATTATAAATAGAACCCAGAACCTCTGGCCAAAACCACAAACTTCTTTTCCAACTCCTGAGCCGACGACTTAGAGCCCTAGCCCCCAACTCGCCGAGAAAGCCATCGCAGGAGTTCAGCGAGGAAAATCGCCGGAAGAGAGCCCAACGATCGGAGAAGGACCCGAGACCGAGAAGAACGAAAGGTAGGTCTCCAATACCACCTTACAACATCGTTGTGTTTTCTTTGCATCTGTTCTTCGATTCCTTTCGAACAGAAGCTTTCTCATGGACAGATCACTAGTTGATCAGGTTGATCTTAAGACAAGGTCATCGCCACGTCCACATCTGATCCGAACACCTCTATTCATCGTAAAACCATGCAAGCCATGCAAGAACCCGTACAAACCGACCTAATAAAACTAAACTGCATTATAGGATAGCATGCATACGCATCATCGCATCCAGTTTAAAGTTTATGCATGGTATTGATTGTTAAGAATCTTGTATGTGCGTGATCCTGTATAGAAGGACAAGCTCAGGGAGCTGTCTACGATGAGCTGCAAAAACAAGGTTTCGAGATCCAAGAGCAACCAGAACTGCAAGAACAAGGCAAGTGCTCCTTGACCATATCGATCCTATGTTTTGGGTAAAACTATTTGTTTTGTGAAAAGGTGTGTGTACTGAGTCAAACATGATGGGAAACCCTTTTATAGGAGTTTACTAGTTTTGGTTAAACCACCCTTGTCGCCAGGGAAGTTTATGAGTCGGGTATGGTTTTTTACTTTTACGCTTCGCTGAGTCCATGGGATTGGGAAGCGAGATAGATGTGTCTAGCTAACTGCACTCCTAATGATAATGAGAAACTGATGTTCTTAATGAACATGGATCGGAGGGAGATCTAGGCAAGACTGGGTTTGTGAATGAGGTAGCATGAGATGGTGGTTTACTTGCTGTAGATCTAAGGACCGGTTCATGCATGCACATGCCAGGATAACAGTGCCACCACAAGGCCAAGTATGGGTGCGGCTTAGCTGAGTAATTAGGTAAGTTTCTAGAGTGTTATGGACTGTGGAAGGCGCGGGGAATGGGAGTCGAGTGAGGACTGCCCTGGGAACTGCATGGCACAAGAGGGGGCCGTGGGTGGGAGAATTGGAGATTCTAGCCTGCTGGTGAAACCTTAGTGAGTTCATACATCTAGTAGCCCCTTTGTAAAGGCTATTTTGTGATCTCTTGGCCATACACCGGCGGTTGTGTACTGGTATAATGGAGGTTCTGCAGTCGCCGACGGGTGACGAAATCACAAACTTGTGGGTAAAGAGGTGCAAACTCTGCAGAGTTCTTAAAACTATCATGATAGCCGAGCTTACGGTCATGAGCGCCTGGCCAACTGCCATGATTAGTTGGGATGGTTATTGGGATAGTTACTGGTTATGGTTACTAGTTATGGTTTGGCTGGTTTGGTTTTGGTTTGGATTTTTGGGACTGTTCAGTCCGGGTGATAAGATGGGTTGCAATGACTGTTGAGTCATGGCAACAAGGTTGGTCTCGGCGGGAGACGAAGTTGTTTTATGAGATGAAATGGTAGCGAATGCAGGATGGTATTCGTGAGATGGTAGCGAATACAAGGAGGTATTCGTGAGCAAGAATGAGGTTGATTGATGAGCATAACGGAGGTATGATTGGTATTTTAATACATGTTGGGATTACATTCACTTAAAGATAAGTCGCTGTTTTATCGTGCTTTTGATAAATAACTTTGATTTTCTGCAAATGAGCCTTTTTATACCTACCATGTTATGAGACTTCATATCATATTTTCCCGCACTTGCTGAGTACGTCATTGTACTCAAACTTGCATTATTATTTCATCATCAGCAGCAGGAGAAGACTACTATGAAGACCAAATGGAGCATTAGGCGTGTGATCTGTTCTCAACCTTGCCTGTGGGGATGGAATAGAGATGGAGCCATTGCTACTTAGATTTGCTTCCACATTAGTTAAATTGCTTACGCATTAGAATAAAGACTTCCGCTGCATAGAAATAAAGACTTCCGCTGTGAGCATGAGTCCAAGACTCATGAGCTATTGTAATAAACCATGTTATTCGTGGTAATATATAATCTGAATTCAGTTTGTGGAACATATGTGTATGTGTGATGAACATCCTGGGCACACATATGCATTAGTTCTCGGTAACGTAGTTTTTCCACAGAATTGAGGGCGTCACACCATCACACCGAAGCTGAAGCCACATGGAAGCGTGAAGAAGACATCAAGACAGAATTTCCTCATTTATTCTCTGCTAATGAATCTCGAGGGCGAGATTCAATTTAAGGGGGGTAGATTTGTGACAACCTCATTTTTGGTTTCTGCATGTATTCATGTTTCATGAAGAGAAAATATTTTAAAGGAAGTAGGAACAGAGAAAGAATTAAAAGGATAGCCAAAAAAGAACAAGAATCCAGTTCACAGAGAGCGCCGAAGACAACTCCCGCGGCCCGCTGGCCACGTGGCGTGTTCGGAGCTCATCCCTGCGAAGTGGGAAGAGGTCCGCCGCTAAAATGGCTACGTGGCAGGCTTGGGGCTCATCTCCGCAAAAGGGGGAGAGGTCCGACCCTGTGGGACACGTGTTGCCCCCGGAGCTAGCCTCTGCGGAGAAGCGAAGGCAGTTCCGCAGGACACATGTCACCCTCGGAGCTAGTCCCACGGAAATCAGAGGACCAGTCGCGCTGGATACGTGTTGATCTCGGAGCTCACCTCCGAGAGGTCCGGTTCTATTGGACACATGTCGCCACCGGAGCTTATCTCTAGGAGGTCCGACACTGTTGGACACGTGTCTACCTCGGAGCTTGTCTCTAAGAAGAAAGGAAAGTCCGGCGCTACTTGACGCGTGGCATTCACGGAGCTCGCCTCCAAAGAGAGGGAGGTCCGAAATGAATACGTGGCACACCCGGAGCTACCTCTGGAGAGAGGGAAAGTCCGGCACTGACGTGTGGCGTGCGCGGAGCCACCTCCGAATATAGGGGAGGTCCCGACCGCCAGGATACGTGGCACACGCGGAGCTTACCTCCGAAGGAGAGGGAGGTCTCGCTCGCTTGACACGCGGCACAACCGGAGCTCATCTCTGCGGAAAAGGGGAGACCAGGCCCCGGTAGACACGTGGAACTTCCGGAGCTCATCACCGCGGAGGTAACGAGTTCTGGAGTGGTTTTTGGATTCTGTACGCGTAGAAATATCGATACGGGGAAGAAACCAACCTGAATTCCACAATGTTAACGCACCAAATCAACTAAAGATAAGTTGTTAAGATTCAACGATAATTTGAATAGGACTCTTATTCGAAATACAATCAGATTAGGACTCTTCTCCTCCCGATTATAAATAGAACCCAGAACCTTTGGCCGAAACCACAAACTTCTTTTCCAACTCCTGAGCCGACGACTTAGATCCCTAGCCACCAACTCGCTGAGTAAAACCATCGTCGGAGTTCAGTCGAGGAAGATTGCCGGAAGGGAGCCCAACGATCTGTCTTGCTAAGAGAAGGACCCTGAGACCACGAAGAACGTAAGGTAGGTCTCCAATATCATCTTACGACATCATCGTGTTTTCCTTGCATCTGTTCTTTGATTCCTTTCGATCAGAAGCTTTCTCGTGGACAGATCACTTGTTGATCAGGTTGATCTAAAAGACGAGGTCATCGCCACGTCCACATTTGATCCGAATACCTCTGTTCATAGTAAAATCCATGCAAACTATGCAAGTACAAGTACAAACCGATCTAATAAAACTGATTATAGGATAGCATGCATATGCATCATCGCATCTAGTTAAAGTGTGTGCATGATATTTATTGTTGTGGATCTTGTATGTGCGTGATCCTATATAGCAGGACAAGCTCAGGGAGCTGTCTACAACGAGCTGCAACAACAAGGTTTCGAGATCCAAGAGCAACCGGAACCGCAAGAACAAGGCAAGTGCCCCTTAACCATATTGATCCTATGTTTTGGGAAAACTGTTTTGTTTTGCGAAAAGGTGTGTGTACTGAGTTAAACATAATGGGAAACCCTTTTATAGGAGTTTACTAGCTTTGGTTAAACCACCCTTGTCGCTAGGGAAGTTTATGAGTCGGGTATGGTTTTTACTTTTATGCTTCGCTGAGTCCATGGGATTCGAAAGCGAGATAGATGTGTCTAGCTAACTGCACTCGTAACGATAATGAGAAACTGATGTTGTTAATGAACATGGATCGGAGGGAGATCTACGCAAGCCGGGTTTGTGAATGAGGTAGCCTGAGATGGTGGTTACTTGCCATAGATCTAAGGACCGGTTCATGCGAGCACATGCTAGGATAACAGTGCCACCACAAGGCCAAGTATGGGTGCGGCTTAGCTGAGTAATTAGGTAAGTTGCTAGATTTTTATGGACCGTGGAAGGCGCGGGGAATGGGAGTCGAGTGAGGACTGCCCTGGGACCTGCATGGCACAAGAGGGGGCCCGTGGGTGGGAGAATTGGAGATTCTAGCCTGCCGGTGAAACCTTAGTGAGTCCATACATCTTGTAGCCCCTTTGTAAAGGCTATTTTGTGATCTCTTGGCCATACACCGACGGTTGTGTACTGGTATAATGGAGGTTCTGCAGTCGCCGACGAGTGACGAAATCACAAACTTGTGGGTAAAGGGGTGCAAACTCTGCAGAGTCTTAAAACTATCATGATAGCTGAGCTTACAGTCACGAGTGCCTGGCCAACTTCCATGATTAGTTGGGATGGTGATTAGAAATGGTTATTGGTTATGGTTTGGTTTTGGTTCGGTTTTCGGGACTGTTGAGTCCGGGTGATAAGATGGGTTGCATGACTGTTGAGTCATGGCAACAAGGTTGGTCTCGGTGGAAGACGAAGTTGTTTTATGAAATGAAATGGTAGCGAATACGAGATGGTATTCGTGAGATGGTAGCGAATACGAGGAGGTATTCGTGAGCAAGAGTAAGGTTGATTGATGTCTGGTTGTGACATGGAAGGTAATGAACATAATGGAGGTATGACTGGTATTTTAATACATGTTGGAATTACATTCACTTAAAGATGGGTTGTTGTTTTATCATGGTTTTGATAAATAAACTTTGCTTTCTGCAATGAGCCTTTTTATACCTACCTTGTTATGAGCTACATATCATGTTTTCTCGCACTTGCTGAGTACATCATTGTACTCAAACTTGCATTATTATTTCATCATCAGCAACAGGAGAAGATTACTATGAAGACCAAGTGGAGCATTAGGCGTGTAAATCTGTTCTCAACCTTGCCTGTGGGGATGGAGTAGAGATGGAGCCACTGCTGCCTAGAATTGCTTCCGCATTAGTTAAATTGCTTCCGCATTAGTTAGAAGACTTCCGCTGCATAGAAATAAGACTTCCTCTATGAGCATGAGTCCAAGACTAATGAGACATTGTAATAAACTCTGTTATTCGTGGTTATATATATATTCTGAATTAAGTTTGTGGAACATAGGTGTATGTTTGATGAACATCCCGGGCACACATATACATCAGTTCTCGGTTCCGTGGTTTTTCAAAGAATTGAGGGTGTCACACCGCTATGTCGGAGCAAGGATGATAGTGACCTTGCTAGTAAAGATAACCAAGAACAACCAGTTGAACAACAGCTTGAAACAGTACAAGAGCAAGCTGCTAGTTGTAAAGATCAATCAGTTGAACAACATGTTCAACAACAGGCCAATGTCCAATTTCTGACGAGTACTCCTCGGTCAGTCCCTGTGAAAGTTAGCTCATACGGAAATAAGGAACCTTCTAAAGAAGTGTCTATACCCGCTACTCGTCTCGTGCTTGTAAGTGCCTCTAATATTTCATATTTCTTTTCTTACTACATGCATACACATGTCATGAGATTATAACAATTCTGGACTTATTCAATAGGATACAACACATGGATAATGAAAAGCTGAACTCCAAGACAGGTATCCTTGACCCTACAGTGATTGCAAAGTCGAATTTTGACTTTCAGGTGCAATGGGACTCAGAATAGTACAAGCGCACGATAAAAAAACAATTTGAAAAATAAATCGCGAGCCAAAAGAAGGATAAAAAGACAAAGGTTGCAGCCTACATAGGACATGCCATGTTTAACTTTGTCAGAGATGGCAAGTACCTCATAAAACCACTTCGAGTAAGTTTGACACATGGCATGGAACTAGCAATTATTGCTAATTTTTAATTTAACACGTATGTTTGTACGTGTGCAGTAAACACTACATAATGATCTTCATCAAGCCAACACAGGGTTTGGCAATGGTCCTGGATTCAGCTGATTACTCACAGGATACTTACAAAGATTTCCTTGACATTTTGAGAAGGTACGGTTATTCGATACTTTTAATATACACACATAAATATAGATTGGCAACTCTTATATGGCATTCCTTGTATGACAGCGCTTGGCGGTTTTACGCGAAAAAACTTGGCGGTCAGACACCTCCTAATAAGGATGCATTGTATATATCAATATATTATCCTTGTCCCAAGCAGCCTTCTGGGAGCGTCTTATGAGGGTATTATGTATGGGAGCATCTTCGGACCTCCTACGAATATAGAGTGAATCGTGAGGATGTAAGTTATCCTTAATGTCAATATTGTATTTTTCTTACTTTTGAGTTTCATTTTCATTGTAACTAGCATATTTTAATACTATTATGTTATCATCACTAATACATTCTAAACCTTGTTATGTGTTTCACTGCGAAGACCTTGGCATCCAGGTGTGCTATGCATCCGTTGCTCATCCAAAAAGCAACGGGCAAGTCAAGAGAGCCAACGCCGAGATCCTTCGGGGCCTCAAGACTCGCACCTATGCCAGCTTGGAGAAGCATGGTGCCAAGTGGGTGGACGAGCTTTCGTGTGCACTGTGGGCCAGTCGGACATCCCAGAGCCGGGCCATAGGGGAAACATCCTTCTTCATGGTATACGGGGCCGAAGCCGTGCTTCCCCCGGAGGTCACCATTGGGTCCCCCCGTGTCCGAGCTTACGACGAAGCCACGCAGGACCAGCTCCGGCGTGAGGACATCGACCTCATCGATGAGGCAACATGGCAAGCAACGCTCCGAAACGCACGGTACCGGCAGGCGCTCCGGCGCTACCACCAGAGGTCTGTGCATGCTCGGGAGCTCAAGGAAGGCGACCTGGTGCTGCAGCGCATACTTTCTCGAGAAGGGGCCAACAAACTGTCCCCCAGCTGGGAAGGTCCCTTCCGAGTCACGAAAGTTTGCCGCCCCGGGTGCGTGTGCCTTGCTACGGAGGACGGGGACCCACTCCCCAACCCTTGGAACATAGAACACCACCGTAAGTTCTACCCTTAGAGTAGTGGTAGGACGGGTTTTTTCTTTTTTTCTGTAACAGATCCCATAGAGTCCAGGAGCAGCGTTCGGAACAACTAAGCCCCAGGGGGTGGTCCAGGACTACGTCCGGCTTAGCTTGGTCCTGTACCCTAAGCGCGTAGGCCCTGCCCCCCTTCACAATGGGGTGGGTCGTTGCCTCCATGTACAGCCTGTTTTCCTCCTATGTACTTATATGAATGAAAAGAACCCTGTCCTACCACGCTTACTTATGTGTTCATTTAAACTACGCATTAATTTTTATGATCACCTCCCCATGCTCAAGACAGTGTACGTTCATCGTATACTCAGCTCTCCTTTCCCACTCTCATGCCTAGTCGGCATTTGCCATCCTGCCAAAGGAGGTTGTGCTTGAGGTACCTGCCAAAGGCCCGGGGGCCTCTCGGACCTCCCCCTATTAGGGTACTGTGACACCAGTTGGTCTCCTCCAGGAAAGGCCTACGCCAGAGCGGGAGGTCAAGGGTGTGCAGCCTGCTTTGCCTGGTCCTGCACCCAAAGCGTGCGCACTCTGCCTCCCCAGCGCTACGGTCTAAGTACTAGGGGCCGGACGGTTACACCCTGACCAAGGAGGGAGCCGGACCTCCAGTACCGAGTGCACTGAATTACCCAAGCCCCGTATCTTGGCCCAGGACTGTAAGCCAAATAAGACTAAGAGACAGGGAAGGGAGGACCTCTCAGCAGAATTACCGTTTCCCTACTCATGTGCAGGACCTCCTGAGAAGCCTCCCGGACCTCCGGCGCCGGAGCTCCAACACTGGTGTGCTCCGGACTGTCATGGGTCCATGGCCTTGGCTCCCCCGCAGGAATGTGGTAGGTGTGCCAAATGCATTGGCCACACCTACCAGGGGGCCACTACGGGGACTGCACAAGGGAAGGCCGGAGCACCCGGTTGTATTGAAGTCCCAAGACTTCTCAAGACCAGAGCTCTAGACTCCAACTCAAGACCCCTTGGGTCCTTATGAGAACAAGGGCCCAAGAGAGGTGTGTGTGCTAAAAAAGCTTCGGGATCGGTGGAGACCTCTCGGGGTCCTTACGGAGCTAAGGGCTCGGGCAGGGCAAGCGAAGAAAAGGAAGCAAAAAGCACAGGCACATAAAACAACAAGTTTATTCATTGAAGAGCTCCATGAGCTGGTCTATAGACAAAATACAACAGCCCTCCAGCTACAAGGGCAAGCGTCTAAGAATCCTCAGTCTCCCGCTAGAACCGAGACGCGACGAGAGCGGCGACGTCTCTGACTCCGGCCCTAGCGATCTCCTCCCGCTCGGCGACGGGGCCCCGCACCACCGGCTCCAGAGAGATGGAGGAGTCCTAGCTCTAGAAACACGTAAGCACATGCGCGGCGACCTCCTTCGCCAAGCCCCTCCCCTCAACCTCGAGCTCGTCGCCGATCACAACTTCCAGCCTCTCTAGCTTGGCGCCGATGGACTCGAGAGCCGGGAGCACCTGGGCCCTCTCTTGCGCCGATGCCCCCGTCCTCACGGGGCTGAAGCCGAGAGGCACTAGAGCAGACTCCGCCTGGCCAACGAAGTCCCAGACTCCCTAGGCCTCGACGGTCCGTGAAGCCCGGAGCTGCTCCACCTCCTGACGAGCCACCAGCAGGGCACCAAGTCCTTCCTCGGCGAACCTCCTCTCCTTGACCGCCAGGACGTTCTCCCGGAGCTGGAGTTCCGGGTAAGGCTCTCTAATTCCGACACCCGGAAGTCGGCAGCAAGCTTCCGGTTCAGCACCGTCTGGCGGTCCTTGGCGACCTGCTCCTCCCCATTGGCCAAGGCTGCCTCCCAGAGTTCCAGCTCCCTGGCCCAGGCCCTCAGGTTGCCTTCTTCCGCCTGCAGCTGCTCGGTGACCTCCTTCTCCTTGTCCACCACGACGTGCTCCCGCTCCGCGACGGCACACTCGCGCTGCGCTAGCTGCAACTGGATCTCCTCGTTGGCGATGATGCGAGCCCGAACACCGTCATAGGCCTCGCGGGCCTCCTGCATAATCTTCTGGGTCTCGGTGTCCAGGCGGTCGATGGCGTTCTTCTGCGCAATAAGGAGTTTCTCCTCGGCGTTGAACCTCTTCCTCTTAGCGTCGAGCTCCTCCTCGACCTCCCTGGTCCGTAGCTTCAAGAGCCGCTCCCAGCCGCGGAGGCGGTCCCTCTCGTCCGCCAATTCCTCCCGCTCGCGCTCGAGCACAGCCTGAAGCTGCCGGATACTGGACTGGGCAAGTTCCATGGCATCCGACAGGGACAGTGGAGCAGCAGAGGCCGAAGCTGCACCGCAATCTCCTCCACGGCGTCATCATCCGACGGAGGAGGCGCCCGCGCCACCAAACCCGGGGGAGCCACAACGATGCGCCGGTCAGGAGAAGACAGCGCTGAAGCAGGGCTAGTCCCGATGCGCTCCTGTTCACCGCCCACCTGGGGACCCACGCCAGCCTACTCCGCCGAGTCTTCACCAGCAGCCAGCTCCCGAGCTGGCGAAGGAGGAGGTACCACCGCAACACTAGGAGCGGGAGCCTGAGTACTTGGGCTCACCGGTGCACCCGCAGGAACAGGCGCCGCCGCCATCGCAGAGGACGGTCCTGCCGGACTAGAAGGAGAAGAGGCCTGGAGTTGAATGGGGCCGGTGAAGCTTCCGTGGCGTCCGTACGCTGCGGCACTGGGATGAACCAGCCAAAGACGGCTGAGGGACAGGCGCATCACCGTCAGCCGACGAGACCCTACAAGCACGGGGAGAACTCAAGACAAGAATAAAAGAACAACTAGAGTACGCAAGTACTAACACTCGATAAGTACAACTTACCGAGGGACACATACATTCCAGCGGGCATGAAGCCCTGGCTTGCGAGGCGGGGCAGGGCGGTCCAGAGCCTGCCGTCGCCGCCGGGGTCTGCGTCAAAGGCACCTGGACTTGCTGAACAGAGGACGCACCCGGAGCCCCCCCGGGGGCTGGAGCAGTGGAGCTCCCGCTGACAGCACCGCCTGCGCCGCTCCCGTGCCAGTCCCTGAAGCATCTGAAGACCGGGGCACCTGCATCCCCGGCTGTGCCTCCAACCAACTCCCACCAGTAACTCCGCCAGCACCACTCGCCATGCCACCCGCCGGAGAGCTTGAAGGGCGGGGGGCCTGTACCCCCGGCTGGGTTCCCAAACGGCCAACGCCAGCAGCTCCGCTGGCACCGCTCGACGCGCTGGCTGACGGAACATTTGAAGGCCGGGGCGCCTGCGCCTATGATTGAGTCCCGGCTGCGCTCCCTCCGGCACCATCGCTTGCCGAGCCTGCAGCAGGGACACCCGACGACCGGGTCACCTGAGCCCCTGGCTGAGCCCCAGACACCGCAACACCGGCGTCCCTCCTTGGAGCTCCACCTGTGGAAGGAGTGTTGGTCGCCCGGGGCTCCTCCAACCGCCGCTGACCGAAGGGAGTTCCGTCGGCACGGAAGACCCGAGCTCTCTTTGGGTCGCTGCCTGATGGACCGGTCCCCTGACTCGGCGCGAACGATGCCCTAGGCGGAGACCGGGAGCGCTTCCCCGTCGGCGGGCTGGAGGCCGGCGCCTTGCCCTTCCCCTTATCGACAGTCGGTGCCCTGTCACTCCTCGGCGTGGGTTGGGCGTCGGGCGACGCCTCACGCTGTGCTTTGGAGCTGTCAACCTCAGTGATCGAGATCCCCCGGGAAGCATCACCGATCTGGCGCACGGCGACGCTGATATCATCCAAGGTTGGCATCTCCCGGAGCAGCCTCGACCTCAGCATTGGCTCCACGAAGAGGAGGAGGCAGGAAGCAGGAATTAATAGAGAGTGGTCGTCGAGGATGTCACTGCTTACCCTCATCACCATCCCCTTCAGCACCTTGACAGATGGGTCGGAGTCTATGCCCGTCTCTAGCCTGATGTAGTCATGCACACCGGTGTAGTACCACGCCGGGCAGTTGCGCTGCTGCAGAGGCGCAAGGCAGCACGACAGGAAGTCCGCCAACACCATCAGGGACGTCAGCCCCTGCTCCGCTAGAAACTGGATCCGCTCCAGGACTGGCGTGTACTCCGGCTCTAGCTCCAGGCACTCCTCCCAGAAGCGGCGCCCGGTGGATGGGGCCTCGGTCGGCAGCTGAAGACGATCGTGCTCATCAGGCTTCACAATCACCCAGTCATCCCTCAAGTTCTCCCACCTCGAGGCACTGAAGGGTTGAAGGTACTTAGAGACCTTCGGATCCTTGTTGCGGTGCTAGAAGTAGTATGCTCCAAGCTGGTTCTTCGAGCCGCGCGCGGTCGCCCGCAGCAAGAAGTGACGAAAGAGCGTCACTGAGGCGCGGACCCCCACGAACAACTCGCAGAGGTGCACGAAGACAGCAGCCAAAGCGAAAGAGTTCGAGGAAAGGTGGTGGAGCTGGAGACCATAAGTCTCCAGGAGAGTCATGAAGAAGGAAGAGATCGGGGGGAAAAAACCCGGCCAGGGCATAGGCGAGGAAGAGGACAGTCTCTCCTCTTCCCATACGCAGGGGAAGAGATCCCCACCGAAGGCAAAGCTTCTGCTCCTCGGAGTGCCATCCAAGGACCCTGCGCACCGGCCCAAAGTCCCTTGTCCGGGCAATGCGCGGCGAGGGCAGGATGGAAGCCATCAGAGGCGAAGGAGCAGGAACTTGGAAAGCAAAGGAGACTTGGGCGCATGAAAGGACAAGGAAGGCGCAGGCGTAGGGAGATGTGTGAAGGGAAGCCTACGATGCAGAAGGGGTTCCCTTTAAACCTCCCAGAGGCAATTCGAAATGCCTCACATGCGCCGCTCAGGGCAGACGCCCCAGGTCCAAGCTCCAGCGACAATGAAAAGAGGGCCCAAGCCGTCCTGCGGAAGCAGTGGACCAAGAAGTCAGTCCCTCAAGCGGACAACCCGGAGGTTCCTGACAAGGTGCTGCGATGTGCAGTAGTAGCAGCCTTGGGAACCGCCGCGGTTAAAGCAACTGTCAAGCAGGGGTCACGTCCCCACGACCCTCCTCCCAGAATTAAACGCGTGGCCACGCGCCAGGGGAGTGCTGTCCCGGTAACTGCCCCGCACGCCGGCGCTTCCCATTAATGGGGAGTATGCGTTGGCCCGCGCGGTTGGGTCATGCTGCTCTTGCAACGGCCTAAAGAAGTTTCCAAGAAAGTGCGCGGGGTAGAAAAGGAGAAGGCCCCACCCGCGGAATCGTTATCTTCCCCGAGATGGGCCCGGGGGCCACTGTCGGTACCCTCAGTACCTGGTACCCCCGCGCACAGGAGAAAAACCACCTAAGGACCTCGCCCCCTCCGCAGGGGTGAGCTCCGAAGGCGCCACATGTCCAGCGGGGCCGGGCCTCCCCTCTCCTCAGAGGCAAGCCCCGGGCCTGCCACGTGGCCAGCAGTGTCGGGCCTCGCCCCCTCCGCAGTGGCGAGCTCCGAAGGCGCCACATGTCCAGCGGGGCCGGGCCTCCCCTCTCCTCAGAGGCGAGCCCCGGGTGTGCCACGTGGCCAGCAGTGCCGGACCTCACCCCCTCCGTAGGGGTGAGCTCCGAAGGCGCCATGTGCCCAGTGGGGCCAGGCCTCCCCTCTCCTCAGAGGCGAGCACCGGGCCTGCCACGTGGCCAGCAGTGCCGGACCTCGCCCCCTCCGCAGGGGCGAGCTCCAAAGGCGCCATGTGTCCAGCAGGGCCGGGCCTCCCCTCTCCTCAGAGGCGAGCCCCGGGCCTGCCACGTGGCCAGTAGAGCCAGACCTCGCCCCCTCCGCAGGGGTGAGCTCCGAAGGCGCCATGTGTCCAGCAGGGCCGGGCCTCCCCTCTCCTCAAAGGCGAGCCCCGGGCCTGCCACGTGGCCAGCAGAGCCGGACCTCGCCCCCTCCGCAGGGGTGAGCTCCGAAGGCACCACGTGTACAGCAGGGCCGGGCCTCCCCTCTCCTCAGAGGCGAGCCCCGAGCCTGCCACATGGCCAGCGGAGCCGGACCTCACCCCCTCCGCAGGGGTGAGCTCCGAAGGCGCCACATGCTGTGCTGCCCACCCCGGCTCGGTAGGCAGCAGGAGTAAAGGCACGCCATGCCTTGTCCGATCAAGGCATTCAAGACCCGCGCCTTCCCAAGACGCAGAGACGCGGCGCACGCCCCTGACAGGTGGCACAGTGACCAGTCGCATCACAGTTAAGACAATGTAGGATCAAAGTACACATGTAAAGCTACCAGAGGGGGTGAATGGTAGATAAAAACTTTTCAGTGGAAGCAACAAAACATCCCTCAGCAGAAAACCGATCTGTTAAAGAAACCGTGTGTGCGACTAATCTAAACGTGTTCAACTGTGACAAAACTAGTATATATTGTAGAGAATCAAGTCACGAAGACGTCACAACAAGAATCATGAAAATCCATTGAGAGAAACTCAAGTTACGATCGAAAGATCGAACAAAGGTCAATCTGTCCTAAGCGAGAAAAACAGTTCTGGAATACTGCAAAGAAACTCGTGTAGATCAGAAACCACAAATTAAATGACCGTGAAATTTTCACAGATGATATATAATCAAGTTTTAAAGACAACCCAAAAAGAATCACATCAATTGGATCTGTAAAACTCGAGTTATGATAAAACCACCGAAGCAAGGTAGTGCTGAACAGAAACTCGACGAGAAAAACTTGTCTGAAACAAGTCGGATGAACAAGGCACAAAAGTTCCTTTAGAATACGAATGTTATTTATCAAAATACAAGAGGAACAGCCCCAAAGTCGTGCACCACGAGCTCTAGCCTCCCTTGCTTATATAACCAGCCCGAAGGCCAACTCAACTCAACTCAAACTAGGACTCCTACTTGGATTCAAACTGTAACTTTCCAATACTGCTTAGGACTCTTCTATATGCAGATAGAAGCAATCTTAAGACTTCCAAACACCTTAGAAACGTATCCCACATTCCTAAAATAACTCAAATTCGTGACCCACATGAAATTCTATCATAACCAACTCAAAACTTTCCATATTTGAGTCAAACACGACTCAGTCGCAGCCTGAGTCCATAACCTAGTTGGTTTGGACCTTTCCGACCAATTCTTTACATCCACATCTCTTCATCACGCCTTGGAACCATGCAGCCACATCCATGCACTCCTTGCACACGTGCAAACATCTTCCAACAACATCCAAGGTACCTTCATATGCATTGTTCTTGATTCAAACATACTGCACAACCTCCCGATCAACTCAACCACAATTCCTCCCGAACTTGGTTGTTGAACCTCATCTTCTCCCTAAGACTAGTTCAATGGATCCCGTCACCAGCCATGTCTTGAACTCAAGCAACACCTGCACATGAATAAACAACCAATACTTCCGAGCACAAGTCCTCGACTTGACTCTCGTTAGTTCAGAAACTACAACATCTTACGTGAGCACCTCACGTAAGCATGTTGTAAACCATAGCAAAATGATATCAGCCATAACCACCAAAACACACCAAAAACTTAGTAAAATAATACTAAGCAAACTTTCCATAAGAGTAAAGCAAGTTCAAAACATTGCAAGTTAAAAGCAGAACCATTGCAATCAAGCTCCGAACCTTACCAAAGCTAACCGGACCTTGAACCGGAGCTTACCAAAGCTAGTCGGACCCAGCGCCGGATCATACTAAAGCTTAGTCGGACCTAGCACGGAACTTACCAAAGCTAGTCGGACCTAGCACCGGAGCTAGCAAAAACAAGTTGCACCTAGCCAAAATAAGTCAGACCTAGACAAAGCAAGTCAGACCTTACGTCGGACCTTGCCAGAGCTACCCAAAACAAGTCGGACCTAGCCAATATAAGTCAGACCTAGACAAAGCAAGTCGGACCTTACGTCGGACCTTGCCGGAGCTACCCAAAATAAGTCGGACCTATCTTCGGACCTTGCAGGAGCTTGGACCTAGAGTGGGACCTTGTTAAAAAGGTGTTTTGGTAGTATTCAAAACTTTTATCGTCAAAGCCAATGTATTCAGCACATATAGGTCTCACAATCTCCCCCTTGATGAATGCATTGGCAACACCACTTAAAATCCGAACATTGGCTTATTCACATGAAAAGTTTTGAAAACAATTTCTCCCCCTTTGTAAATCAGAAATAAAATGTCACACCCGGTTTCTCCGAAGAACAACTGTCACACCCGGTTTCTCTGTAGAACAACCGAGTGAATATCACATGTATGCGAGGATCATTTTCTCATACATGTGATGACAAATAGTGAAGCATCATTTATTACAAGCCAGGTGTCGAATATAAATAAGTCTTACAAAGCATATGTCTCGATGGACGATAAATAGTTCATCACAAATAAATAAACTAGCAGCGGAATATTATTCTTGTGGGCTCCATTGCAGGCGTTGCCCGGGGGTCTCCATGAACCTAGAAACCTTCTTCGGGGCCAAAGTCTTGGTCATTATACATCACCTCTTTATCTTGACCTGAGCAGCAATATAAACCAACAAATATGCAAGGTTGAGTACCGATGGTACTCAGCAAGTGTGGGAAAATTATGTCATGCATGGCTAGAACAAGGGAAGGTTGAACTCATGGTTAAAGCACTATGCCATTAATACCTATTACCTTAGCTTATTAAGCACCTACATTACTACACAGGTGAAATGGTCCCAATCTCCCATCCTATCATCATAATCAAATAACCATATCATCATTTCCAATGTTAAGCTCCCCGCTTAACATCCACAACTTCCAAAACCATCAATCCCTAATCATGAATAAGACCAAGCCGATCTTGACCGTGAGCACGGCTGTCATGACAGTTTTGACTCTGCAGAGTTTGTACCACTGTACCCACATGTAGTGATTTCATCCCCCATTGCCGGGTGGACTAAAAGAACCTCCATTATGCCAGTGGCTACGAACCACATTCACACTTCCCAGGTGTGTAGCCAGGAGATCACTACGAAGCCTTTACAAAGGGATTCCCGACGAGTGTGGGCCCATTGAGGTTTCACCCCTAACAGCATACAAGAGGCTCCAACCCCGCTGTAGTGGCCCCCTCTTGAGCCTTGCGGTTCATATGGTAGTCCAGATGACACCTACTCCCCGCACTATCCAACACACCCATACTACGCCGGGGATACACCTAATTAATTGGCCAAGCTGCCCCATCTAAGCATGTGGTTGGCACGGTAAAGCCAGGTTACATGCTCCATGAACCGGTCCTTAGGATCCAGGCAAGTACTAAACACAAACCCAAGTCTCGTGCACCCAGCACACAACCAAAACATCCAACTTGCCTTGATCCCTACCTCTACATAACTCACAATATCTTATTCAAGAGTATGGTAAAATAAATTGATGATCTCATATCCCAAATATCCCATTCTAAGCATGGCTAAGCATACGCATAATAATAAATGACATGATAAAATAAATCCCAACCCAAGCTACAAGGAAACAAGGTAATGCAATTCTAGGGAAACTTCCTAGCATGGGTTTCATATTTCAATTGACAATGCAAATAATTCTAGCTACACATCCTAGCATAGGATCAAAGTGGTCAAGGACACTTGCCTCCTTCCTGCTGCTCTTGAAATGGGTAGTCCTGATCTTGGAAAGGAATAACTTGCTCTTGAGCAGGTTCTACATCATAACATCACACATAGCAAAAGAAAAACAACAATCCATAAGACATAGTTCACACTTCCACTTCATACAAACCACACATTCACATTTATGAAAGTCATTCACAATTATATGTGTTGTGGTTACTCTATGTGTGTTGATTTGTGGCTTGCATGCAGTTTTGATCATATGTATATGATTCCTACTTTTGTGTTCATATTTATACTTGCATACTATATATATGAGTTTCCAATTTAAATAAATTCCTTATATTCAATTACTACACCTTTTAGCTACCTAGTATGCATGAAAGGTATTTTCCTTCTCCATATGTGTCTTCATAATTTCTACCAACCCTAAACTGAATTCTTTGGATTTTAGAAACTCCATTTATCATTTATTAGTTGCTATATTTTCAGATTTATTTCCTATGCCTAAGTGTGAACTTTATTATAAAAATAACAATACACATCATCTAAAAAGAATAGGTTCTGATCTAAAATATTTGCTAATATATTTTTGACCTTTTCCTCTGATGTAAACTATTTTACAATTATTTTCCCTATTTTCTAGAACTATTCTTTACTTAAAAATGTGTCCCTAAATGTGAACAATAAATTAAACAGATTCACTTCAGCCCAAAATATGTTTTTATCTCACTCCAAAGTTTTCTAAATACTGAGAAAGTTTTTAATTTAATTTTGACAATATGTTTGTCCCACTTTTTAAATTTTAAACACTAGCCACATATTCAATTTCCCAAATTAAATATTAAACAGGGCTAAAAAGGTAAACTCACCCCACTACAGGGTCTATACTATTATTTTAAGAATTCTCAGGGGTCTAGCTACTCATAACAGAGGAGTTTTTCCTAATTTTTATTAAGTCCAGGGGCTAAAACTGATTTTTAAATGAATTTACATGATTTTCTGAAGTTCCAGGGGCTAGATCAGAAGTTTCCGGGGCTAGCTCTTATTTCCCGAGAACCCCAGGGGGTAGCACGTAAGATTTCCAGTCTTTATAACGCGGGGCTGACGTGGACCGTTCGATTTTAAACCGATGGCTGAGATTATAACGTCGAACCGGTACGCGGGGATTTAAACCCTACCGTGCGATTTAAAATAAACGGCGCACAAGCGGCCACGTCGCTCTGATCGAGCGCGGGCGGCGCTGCCGGTGGCGCACGGCGGCGGGAAGCGGCGATCTCGCCGGAGACTCTCCGATATTCGAGAATTCTTCCTAGAATTGTGATCTTATGGCATAGATCGGTGGAGGAGAGGTCGGGGATCTCACCTCGGGGGTTTTCTTGAGCTCGGAGGTCCTGGAAGGTGATCGGCGACGAGGTCCGAGGTGAATTCACGGCGAGGCTCGTCGGCGCTGTGTTTACACCGCAAGTCACCGAGTTTTCCGCACCTGCAAGGTTCCCCGGAGGCGGTGGATCAAGACCAGCGAGTTAGATCGGAATTTCCGAGCGTAGATCGGCCAGAATTCGCCGGAGAAGGCTCGGGTTCTCACCGGAGGAAAAACAGCAGATCGCGTGGGAAAAACAGAACGAGTCCAGGGTTTTTATAGACCGGGGAGGGCGGCGGGGTGGTTTAGATCGAGTTCGCGTCGCCCCCGAGCGAAATTCGGCTGGGATTCGCAGAAATCCGGATCGGTTTGGATTCGGGGTGAGAGAGTCCGGCGCGGGCTCGAGGAAGACGAAGAACTGGCGGGCCCCGCCTGTCAGTGGGAGGAAAGGGGCGCGCGCGGCTGCGGGCTGGCGCGGGTTCTGGTTGGGCCGGCTGGTGGGTTGTGGCCCACTGGCCGGTTTTTTTCTGTTTTCTTTTTTTCTTTTTCTATTCCTTTTCTGATTTGAGTTTAATTTGAATTCCAGTTTGAATTTGAATTTTTGCAAAACATGCAACACGTCCAAAAAATTTTAAATTCCCCTCTTAACATGATTTAGGGTCTTAACAAGATTTTTGGGGTGTTACAGATCTACCCCCCTTAAAAGAATCGCGTCCTCGAGATTGGTGGTTCTAAGAAAACAATTCCGGAAATTGTGCCTTTAGCTCATCTTCCCGCTCCCAGGTGGCTTCCTCTTCTGAGTGATGCTTCCAATGCACCTTGCACATCCGGATTCTTTTATTTCTGGTGAGGCGTTCCATTGTCTCCAAAATCTTGTATGGTTGCTCGGCATAAGACAAATCCTCAGCTATGTTCACTTCATTCATGGGTAACACCTCTTCAGGCATCCTCAGGCATTTCTTGAGTTGTGACACATGGAATACATCGTGCACATCCGATAGATGAGCCGGTAACTCTAGTTGATACGCCACTTCGCCTTTCCTTTCTAGAACTTGAAAGGGTCCGATGTATCTAGGTGACAACTTCCCTTTCACCTTGAACCGGCGAAGTCCTCTGATAGGGGACACCTTGAGATAGACATAGTCTCCCACGTTGAAAACGAGCTCTCTTCTTCGTACATCGGCGTAGCTCTTTTAGCGTGTCTGTGCTATCCTCAAGTTGTTGTGAATTTCCCTCACCTTCGCCTCGGCTTCTTGTAGTATTTCTGGACCAAACACTTTACTTTACCCCGTTTGGTTCCAAAATAGGGGAGTTCTGCACTTCCTCTCGTACAAGGCTTCAAACGGTGACATCTTCATACTAGCTTGATAGCTGTTGTTATAGGAAAACTCCGCATACGGTAAGTTTTTATCCCAACTCCGATTGTTTTTGAGTGCACATGCCCTCAGCATATCTTCAAGAATCTGATTGGTTCTTTCCGTCTGCCCGTCAGTTTGGGGATGATAGGCAGAGCTGAAATTTAGATGGGTTCCCATGGTTTCATGCAACTTCTGCAAAAACCTCGAGGTGAACTGTGTCCCTCGGTCCGACACTATCTTCTTCGGCACTAAATGGTAACACACAATCCTTGACATGTATAACTCCGCCAATTTGGATCCACTGTAGCTTTCCTTTACGGGGATGAAGTGAGCTACCTTGGTTAGCCTATCAATGATGACCCATATCGAATCATATCCTTATTGCGTCCTAGGAAATCCCACGATGAAATCCATGCTGATTTCTTCCCATTTCCATTCAGGCATTTTGAGTGGTTGCAATAATCCCGCGGGTCGTTGATGTTCTGCTTTCACCAACTGACATGTGTCACATAGGGCAACATGTTCCGCGACATCTCGCTTCATGCCATACCACCAATACCTGCTCTTGAGGTCTTGGTACATTTTCGTACTCCTAGGATGAATGGAATAGTCAGAATCATGAGCCTCCTTCAAAATCAATTCATGGATCTCCTTTACTTCTGGCACACAGATTCTTTTCCCGTGCCACACCGTTCCTTGTTCATCCTCTCTAAAACCCGGAGCTTTATTTTCCTTGATGAGTTGTCTGATCTCTTGTATCTTCTCATCATTCTTTTGACCCTCGCGTATGTCTCGCTCTAGTGTGGAGTCCACTTCCATGGCGATGGCTTCACCACTATTTACTAGACATAGATTGAGCCTTATAACCTCGTCCTTCAATTCTGCAGGCATGTCCTTCAAGCTCAACTTATTGACCTGCATTTTCCGACTCAAAGCATCGGCCACGACGTTTGCTTTCCCGGGATGATAGTTGATGCCCACATCAAAGTCATTGATTAGCTCTAACCATCTCCTTTGTCTGAGGTTGAGGTCTGGCTGTGTGAAAATGTACTTCAAACTCTTATGATCCGTATATATCTCGGTCCTCTTCCCCATCAAATAGTGCCGCCAAATTTTCAACGCGTGTACCACTGCGGCTAGTTCTAAGTCATGTGTAGGATAGTTTTTCTCATGCTTCCGAAGCTGCCGGGATGCATATGCCACGACATGCCCTTCTTGCATAAGAACACATCCCAACCCGTTTCCAGAGGCATCGCAGTACACTGTGAAATTCTTCTTCATATCTGGCATAACCAACACTGGGGCTGTTGTCAATCTTTTCTTTAGCTCCTGAAAACTCGTCTCGCACATTGGCGTCCATGTGAATGTGATTCCCTTCTCCAACAGTTTGGTGAGAGGTCTCGAGATTTTGGAGAATCCCTCAATAAACCGTCGATAGTATCCAGCCAATCCCAAGAAGCTTCGAACTTCCCCGACATTTTCAGGGGTCTTCCACTTCTGTATATCCTCGATTTTGGCAGGATCCACGGAGATTCCTCCCTCCAAGATTATATGTCCTAAGAAGGGAACTCTCTTCAGCCAAAACTCACACTTGCTCAACTTGGCATATAGTTGGTGTTCTCTTAGCCTCTGCAACACCAACCTTAGATGTTTCTCATGTTCTTCTTCATCTTTGGAGAAGACGAGAATGTCATCTATGAAAACCACCACAAATTTGTCCAGATATTCCATGAATACCTTGTTCATGAGATACATGAAGTATGCCGGGGCATTAGTTAGCCCGAAAGGCATGACGGTGTATTCATACAGTCCGTACCGAGATACGAAAGCTGTCTTGGGAATATCAGTTTGCCTTATCTTGAGTTGGTGGTATCCCGACCTGAGATCAATTTTCGAGAACACACAAGCGCCCCTCAACTGATCAAACAAGTCTTTAATGCGGGGTAATGGGTACTTGTTCTTGATGGTTACCTCATTCAAGGCACGGTAATCCACGCATAACCTTTGGGTTCCGTCCTTCTTGGGCACAAATATCACCAGAGCTCCCCATGGTGAGGAATTAGGGCGAATATACCCCTTCTCCGTCAATTCTCTCAAATGATCCTTGAGTTCTTCTAGCTGCTTGGAGTCCATCCGATAAGGTCTCTTGTATATCGGGGCTGTTCCAGGCACTAGCTCAACTGCAAATTCCACTTCACGATCGGGAGGCATACCTGGCAACTCCTCGGGAAAAACATCTGGATATTCTCGGATAATCCTGATCTCCTCCACTTTCACCTCAACTTGATGTAATTTAATGTCCCTCCTAGGCTCTTGTATTGTTATAAACTTTACTCTTGTTCCACTAGGGTGAGTAAGTTCCACCGTTCTGGTCGAACAATGGATGATTCCCTTATGTTTGGTCAACCAGTCCATGCCCAAAATAATATCGATCCCTTGGGAATCTATTACTATGAGGTTGGCAGTAAACACTACCCCATTAATGTCTAGATTCACCTTGGGACACACTTGTCTTGTCCTTATTTCTCCACCTGGAGAGTTTACTGCTAGCATATAATTCATTTGTGTTGTTGCTAGATCATTCTTCTTAACAAACCCTTTAGCAATGAACGAGTGGGTAGCACCAGAATCAAATAGCAGGGTTGCAATGTGTAAATTGGCAGGAAACTTACCAACTACCACGTCGGATGCCTCTTGTGCTTCCTCCATAGTGACGTGGTTCACCGGTCCTCTCATCACATTCTGCTGTTGTGGCTGCGTGGGCTTCTTCTTTGGGCACTTATGGGCATAGTGCCCCACTTCACCACAGCTAAAACATTGCACCCCAACCTTAGGTGCCTGGCCTTTGTTGTCTTGGGGTGGGTTTGGATGTCCCTGTACTGCTGGTCGAGGTGGATATGCGGGGCGAGGCTGCTGACGTTGTGGCTGTGCTGGTGCTGCCGGAGGCCTGTAGTTCGGGTTGTACCCTCTTGGTGCTGAGTAGGGTAACGCAACACGGTTCGTCTGCCCTGCAGGTTGCTGCATCAGACGTGGGCCTGTGTTGCTCCCTGAGGCTTGATGTGACCACCCGGCCTTCCTCTTATTCTCATTTTCCAAGGCCTTTAGCTTCCTTTCTACCACAAATGCTCTGTCCACCATCTTTTGGAAGCTTTCATACTCATTTGAGGACATTGCACACTGCATCTCCGCGGTAAGTCCCTCCACAAAACAATCTTGTTTCTGCTCATCAGTCTCTATGTCCCGTGGGGCATAATGGGATAGTTGAGTAAATTTAGTGAGGTACTCCCTCACCGTCATGTTTCCCTGCTGCAGTCCCAAAAACTCCTTCCTCTTGTTTTTGAGTTCACCTCTTGGGATGTAATGGTTGCGGAAGCTACGCTTGAACTCTTCCCAAGTGATGTTCTCAGGGTCATGATGGGCAGCCACGTAGGCGGTCCACCAATCAGCAGCAGGTCCATGCAATTGATGAGAGGCAAACAGCACCCTCTCATACCCTTGGCACTTTATGATCCTCATCTTGCTCTCAATGGTCTTAAGCCAATCATCTGCCTCCAGAGGTTCAGCAGCACTTGCAAACTTCGGAGGTTGAGTTCCTAGAAACTCACTCAACCTTGGTTGGCGTGGTGCAGCTTGTGGAGGTGGAACTTGATGCAAGTTGGCCACCACTTGAGTCAAGTTCTGGATGAGCTGATTCTGATTCTCCAGCATTTGGTGGAGGGGATCAACTCCTTCACGGCGACCACCCCGGTCCTGGCCTCCAGAAAGATGAGGGTTGCATGCCTCATCGTTGTTGTTGGCGGGGTTGGCAGCACGTCTTTTTCCTCTTCCGGCCATCTGGCAGAATCAACCAATGTTAATTTGAAAGCATTTAGTATCATCTTACTACTTTCATTTGTTTGTACTTTGAAGTGTTGAGGCTTTGTTATACTTTTCTGAGGGTTCATTTCTCACACCAAAAATAAAGGCAATATTATTTCATGTGGGTTCACACACCAAAGCAAAACAATCTAAAGGCGAGGCTGTGGACAATTGCTCATGGCTTCCACAACTCACGTCACACACCAAGCATTAACACACCATTACTTAACGTAACGACTCGACTATGCGACATCTTGCTAGCTAAGGGAAGGATTCTACACTACTCGTTTTCTTGAGCAGGCTCCTCGGGATCTTCCTCATCATTTCGGCTGCCTTCTGACTCTGCTTTGGGTGGGGAGGCTGCTGGTGGAGAAGTGCGACGACGCCTGATCGCCCGGCTATCTGGGAGTCAGGAGTCCATGTATCATTCACGGTGACACACAATTCATTCCCATGTCCTCTTTCTCTCGCCCTTAAGCAGGCTCGCAGCAACGCCTCCGTTTCCTTCAGGGTGTCCCGGACATCCTGAAGCTCTTGCTGACACTCCTGCAGTCGAGTGCTGAGCATAGCAGCATCCTCCAAGCACAAGTCCATGTGCTCATGGGAAGTCCCTTGCTGCACTGGCGGGTACTTGTACTCCGTGGTACCACTCTCACGCCGGTGGACATACATGTACTCAGTCCTGTCCTGGTGGCGACGATAGATGTGACTCTGGCAGGTGATGGCCTCCCAGGTGACATCCTTCTCCGCATCAACCTGTGTCGCTCTACAAGCTGGAGAGCGGTGGATCTTAAGCAGTCGATTTTCGTGTATAATCCTCATCTCTGAACTCCATTCTTCCCTCTTCTCACGGATGGTCCTTGTGGAGTTATAGTGGATGATTAGCTTGCCCGTATTGCCGGCGGCTTCGAGCATACGTCGAAGACGGCGCAACAAGCCTCCTACTGCCAATCCGTAGGAAAGGTACGTCACCGGACGGCTCTCCTCTCTTTCGGCAAGGGCAACTACGGGAACTCTCCCTCCTGTGGACTTGCGAGCGGTGCGAATCATGCGAACCATCTAAAATAAAAAGCATTTAAACTTAGGTTAGATAAACTTTTTAAACAAAAATCCTATTTTGAATGAATATTGGGGTAAGATGAAGAAAGTGACTCATTAAATAACACTTTTCCACACACACCTTGTAAAAATAGTTTTTAAGAAAATGGGGCCCTTAAATCCGTCCATTTCTACCTAGGTCCACGTTCCTACGGGCAACCTTGGCTCTGATACCACTTCTGTCACACCCGGTTTCTCCGTAGAACAACCGAGTGAATATCACATGTATGCCAGGATCATTTTCTCATACATGTGATGACAAATAGTGAAGCATCATTTATTACAAGCCAGGTGTCGAATATAAATAAGTCTTACAAAGCATATGTCTCGATGGACGATAAATAGTTCATCACAAATAAATAAACTAGCAGCGGAATATTATTCTTGTGGGCTCCATTGCAGGCGTTGCCCGGGGGTCTCCATGAACCTAGAAACCTTCTTTGGGGCCAAAGTCTTGGTCATTATACATCACCTCATTATCTTGACCTGAGCAGCAATATAAACCAACAAATATGCAAGGTTGAGTACCGATGGTACTCAGCAAGTGTAGGAAAGTTATGTCATGCATGGCTAGAGCAAGGAGAGGTTGAACTCATGGTTAAAGCACTACGCAATTAATACCTATCACCTTAGCTTATTAAGCACCTACATTACTACACAGGTGAAATGGTCCCAATCTCCCATCCCATCATCATAATCAAATAACCATAACATCATTTTCAATGTTAAGCTCCCCGCTTAACATCCTTAACTTCCAAAACCATCACTCCTCTAATCATGAATAAGTCCAAGCCGCTCTTGACCGTGAGCACGGCTGTCATGACAGTTTTGACTCTGCAGAGTTTGCACCACTGTACCACATGTAGTGATTTCATCCCCCGTTGCCGGGTGGACTAAAAGAACCTCCATTATGCCAGTGGTCACGAACCACATACACACTTCCCAGGTGTGTAGCCAGGAGATCACTACGAAGCCTTTACAAAGGGATTCCCGACGAGCGTGGGCCAACTGAGGTTTCACCCCTAACAGCATAAAAGAGGCTCCAACCCCGCTGCAGTGGCCCCCTCTTGAGCCTTGCGGTTCATATGGTAGTCCAGCTGACACCTACTCCCCGCACTATCCAACACACCCATACTACGCCGGGGATACACCTAATTAATTGGCCAAGCTGCCCCATCTCAGCATGTGGTTGGCATGGTAAAGCCAGGTTACATGCTCCATGAACCGGTCCTTAGGATCCAGGCAAGTACTAAACACAAACCCAAGTCTCGTGCACCCAGCACACAACCAAAACATCCAACTTGCCTTGATCCCTACCTCTACATAACTGACAATATCTCATTAAAGAGTATGGTAAAATAAACTGATGATCTCATATCCCAAATATCCCATTCTAAGCATGGCTAAGCATACGCATAATAATAAATGACATGATAAAATAAATCCCAACCCAAGCTACAAGGAAACAAGGTAATGCAATTCTAGGGAAACGTCCTAGCATGGGTTTCATATTTCAATTGACAATGCAAATAATTCTAGCTACACATCCTAGCATAGGATCAAAGTGGTCAAGGACACTTGCCTCCTTCCTGCTGCTCTTGAAATGGGTAGTCCTGATCTTGGAAAGGAATAACTTGCTCTTGAGCAGGTTCTACATCATACCATCACACATAGCAAAAGAAAAACAACAATCCATAAGACATAGTTCACACTTCCACTTCATACAAACCACACATTCACATTTATGAAAGTCATTCACAATTATATGTGTTGTGGTTACTCTATGTGTGTTGATTTGTGGCTTGCATGCACTTTTGATCATATGTATATGATTCCTACTTTTGTGTTCATATTTATACTTGCATACTATATATATGAGTTTCCAATTTAAATAAATTCCTTATATTCAATTACTACACCTTTTAGCTACCTAGTATGCATGGAAGGTATTTTCCTTCTCCATATGTGTCTTCATAATTTCTACCAACCCTAAACTGAATTCTTTGGATTTTAGAAACTCCATTTATCATTTATTAGTTGCTATATTTTCAGATTTATTTCCTATGCCTAAGTGTGAACTTTATTATAAAAATAACAAGACACATCATCTAAACAGAATAGGTTCTGATCTAAAATATTTGCTAATATATTTTTGACCTTTTCCTCTGATGTAAACTATTTTACAATTATTTTCCCTATTTTCTAGAACTATTCTTTACTTAAAAATGTGTCCCTAAATGTGAATAATAAATTAAACAGATTCACTTCAGCCCAAAATATGTTTTTATCTCACTCCAAAGTTTTCTAAATACTGAGAAAGTTTTTAATTTAATTTTGACAATATGTTTGTCCCACTTTTTAAATTTTAAACACTAGCCACATATTCAATTTCCCAAATTAAATATTAAACAGGGCTAAAAAGTTAAACTCACCCCACTACAGGGTCTTTAATATTATTTTAAGAATTCTCAGGGGTCTAGCTACTCATAACAAAGGAGTTTTTCCTAATTTTTATTAAGTCCAGGGGCTAAAATTGATTTTTAAATGAATTTACATGATTTTCTGAAGTTCCAGGGGCTAGATCAGAAGTTTCCGGGGCTAGCTCTTATTTCCCGATAACCCCAGGGGGTAGCACGTAAGATTTCCGGTCTTTATAACGAGGGGCTGACGTGGACCGTTCGATTTTAAACCGACGGCTGAGATTATAACGTCGAACAGGTACGCGGGGATTTAAACCCTACCGTGCGATTTAAAATAAACGGCGCACAAGCAGCCACGTCGCTCTGATCGAGCGCGGGCGGCGCTGCCGGCGGCGCACGGCGGCGGGAAGCGGCGATCTCGCCGGAGACTTTCGGATCTTCGAGAATTCTTCCTAGAACTGTGATCTTATGGCATAGATCGGTGGAGGAGAGGTCGGGGATCTCACCTCGGGGGTTTTCTTGAGCTCGGAGGTCCTAGAACGTGATCGGCGACGAGGTCCGAGGTGAATTCACGGCGAGGCTCGTCGGCGCTGTGTTTACACCGCAAGTCACCGAGTTTTCCGCACCTGCAAGGTTCCCCGGAGGCGGTGGATCAAGACCAGCGAGTTAGATCGGAATTTCCGAGCGTAGATCGGCCAGAATTCGCCGGAGAAGGCTTGGGTTCTCACCGGAGGAAAAACAGCAGATCGCGTGGGAAAAACATAACGAGTCCGGGGTTTTTATAGACGGGGGAAGGCGGCGGGGTGGTTTAGATCGAGTTCACGTCGCCCCCGAGCGAAATTCGACTGGGATTCGCAGAAATCCGGATCGGTTTGGATTCGGGGTGAAAGAGTCTGGCGCGGGCTCGAGGTAGACGAAGAACTGGCGGGCCCCACCTGTCAGTGGGAGGAAAGGGGCGCGCGCGGCTGCGGGCTGGCGCGGGTTTTGGTTGGGCCGGCTGGTGGGTTGCGGCCCACTGGCCGGTTTTTTTTTCTGTTTTCTTTTTTTCTTTTTCTATTCCTTTTCTGATTTGAGTTTAATTTGAATTCCAGTCTGAATTTGAATTTTTGCAAAACATGCAACACGTCCAAAAATTTTTAAATTCCCCTCTTAACATGATTTAGGGTCTTAACAAGATTTTTGGGGTGTTACAACAACCGAGTGAATATCACATGTATGCCAGGATCATTTTCTCATACATGTGATTACAAATAGTGAAGCATCATTTATTACAAGCCAGGTGTCAAATATAAATATGTCTTACAAAACATACGTCTCGATGGACGATAATAAGTTCATAACATGTAAATAAACTGGCAGCGGATTATTATCCTTGTGGGCTCCGTCACAGGCGTTGCCCAGGGGACTCCATGAAACTAGAATCCTTCTTCGGGTCCGAAGTCTTGGTCATTGAACACCACATCATCCCCTTGAACTGAGCAGCAATTTAAACCAACAAATATGCAAGTTTGAGTACCGTTGGTACTCAGCAAGTGTTGGAAAGTTATGTCATGCATGGCTAGAGCAAGGAGAGGTTGAACTCATGGTTAAAGCACTACGGAATTAATACCTATCACCTTAGCTTATTAAGCACCTACATTACTACATAGGTGAAATGGTCCCAATCTCCCAACCCATCATCATAATCAAAAAACCATAACATCATTTCCAATGTTAAGCTCCCCGCTTAACATCCACAACTTCCAAAGTCATCATCCTCTAATCATGAATAAGTCCAAGCCGCTCTTGACCGTGAGCACGGCTGTCATGATAGTTTTGACTCTGCAGAGTTTGCACCACTGTACCCACATGTAGTGATTTCATCCCCCGTTGCCGGGTGGACTAAAAGAACCTCCATTATGCTAGTGGTCGTGAACCACATTCACACTTCCCAGGTGTGTAGCCAGGAGATCACTACGAAGCCTTTACAAAGGGATTCCCGACGAGCGTGGGCCCGCTGAGGTTTCACCCCTAACAGCATACAAGAGGCTCCAACCCCGCTGCAGTGGCCCCCTCTTGAGCCTTGCGGTTCATACGGTACTCTAGCTGACACCTATTCCCCGCACCATCCAACACACCCATACTACGCCGGGGATACACCTAATTAATTGGCCAAGCTGCCCCATCTCAGCATGTGGTTGGCACGGTAAAGCCAGGTTACATGCTCCATGAACCGGTCCTTAGGATCCAGGCAAGTACTAAACACAAACCCGAGTCTCGTGCACCCAGCACCAACCAAATCATCCAACTTGCCTCGATCCCTACCTCTACATAACTCATAATATCTCATTCAAGAGTAAGGTAAATAAATTGATGATCTCATATCCCAATTATCCCATTCTAAGCATGGCTAAGCATAAGCATATAAATAAATGACATGATAGAATAAATCCCAACCCAAGCTACAAGGAAACAAGGTAATGCAATTCTAGGGAAACTTCCTAGCATGGGTTCCATATTTTAATTGACAATGCAAATAATTCTATCTACACATCCTAGTATAGGATCAAAGTGGTCAAGGACACTTGCCTTCTTACTGCTTCTCTGGGAATGGAAAGTCCTGATCTTGGAAGGGGAGAACTTGCTCTGGGGCAGGTTCTACTCATGCCAATACACATAGCAAAAGAAAGCACAATCCATAAGACATAGTTCACACTTTCACTTCATGCAAACCACACATACATACCTATGAAAGTCATTCACATTTCTAAGTGTTGGGGTTACTCTACATGTGTTGATTTTTGGCCTACATGCACTTTTGAACATATGTATATGATTTCTAACTTTTGTATTCAGATTTTTATTTGCACCCTATGTTTGAATTTCCAATTTAAACAAATTTTTATATTCAATTAATACACTCTTTAGCTACCAAGTTTGCATGGAAGGTAATTTCCTACTCCAAGTGGGTTTTCAGATCTTCTACCAAATCCTAAATTGAAGTCTTTGGATTTGGAGACTTCATTTATCATTTCTAATTATGCATACCTATTTTCCTATATTTTCCAGATTTATTTTCTATGCCTAAAAGTGAGTTTTAAATTTTAAATAGTAGGACTTATCATCTAAATAGGATAGGTTCTAATCTAAAATATTAAATAATATACTTTTGAACTTCTCCTCTGATGTGAACTAATTTAAATTTATTTTACCAATTTTCAGAATTATTTCCTAACCTAAAAATGTGTCCCTATAACTAATAAATGTGAACAATCAATTAGACAGATTCATTTCAGCTTAAAATCTATTTTTAACTCATTCTAAAGTTTTCCAAGTGCTAGGAGAGTTTAAATTTGAATTTACAATGTGTTTGCCTCGCCTTTTAAATTTAAATCCTAATCGCATCTTCAAATTTCTGAATTTTAATATCATATAGTGTCAAAAAGGTAAATCCACCCTACTACAGGGTCTAATTTATTATTTCATAAATTTCCAGGGGTCTAACTACACATAACAGAGGGGTTTTCCTAATTTTTATTAAGTTCAGGGGCTAAAACTGATTTTTAAATGAATTTGCATGAATTTCTGAAGTTCCAGGGGCTAGATCAGAAGTTTCCAGGGCTAGCTCGTGTTTTCCGAGATCCCCAGGGGGTAGCGCATAAGAATCCCAGCCTTTATAATGCGGGGCCGACGTGGACCGTCCGATTTAAAACAGACGGCTGAGATTATAACGCGAAGCGGTATGGGTTAGATCTAATAGGAACCGCACGATTTAAAATGGACGGGCCTCAGGGGGCCACGTCGCCCTGGCCGTGCGCGGGCGGCGCTGCCCAGCGGCGGGAGGCGGCGATCTCGCCGGAGAACTTCGGATCTTCATCTATACCTCCTAAAACTGGGATTTCATGGCATAGAGCGGTAGAGGGGAGGTCGGGGATCTCACCTCGGGGTTTTTCTTGAGCTCGGAGGTCCTGTAAGACGGTCGGCGGCGAGGTCCGAGATGAAATAGCGGTGGTGCTCGCCGGAGCTGCGTCTAGGGTGCAAAACAACAGGTTTTCTGCACCTGCGTGATTCCCCGGAGGCGGTGGAACATGATCGGCGCGTTAGATCAGAAAACCCGAGCAAGGATCGAGAGAAAACGGCGATCGGAGCTTCGGTTCTCACCGGGAGGAAAAACAGCTGATCGTGGGGGAAAACCGGGCGATGTCGACGTTTATATAGGCGAGGGGGGCGGCGGTCTGTTGGGATCGAGTTGGAGTCGTCCGGGACCGGGAGTCGGGCTGGGGACGCGGATTTCCGGAGTCGGTTGCAATCGGGCGCGGGGAAGAGTCTGGCTGTTGGCGTGAGCGGGAGGTGAGGGATGACACGCGGGCCCCGCGTGTCAGGGAGAGGAAGAGAGGGGCACGCGGCTGTGGGCTGGCGCGGGGAAATGGTGGGCCGGCTGGTGGTTTCGGCCCACTGATCGGTAGAGTTTTTCTTTTCTTTTTCTTTTTCCATTTCTTTTCTGTTTTGATTTGAATTTGAATTCCAATTTGAATTTGAATTTCTGCACCACATGCAATACGTCCAAAAATTTTTAAATTCCCCTCTTAACAGATTTTGGGGTATTACAGCTCTACCCCCCTTAAAAGAGATCTCGTCCTCGAGATTGGTGGTTCTAGGAAAACAATTCCGGAAACAGCGCCTTAAGCTCGTCTTCTCGCTCCCATGTGGCTTCCTCTTCCGAGTGATGCTTCCACTGCACCTTGCACATTCGGATTCTTTTATTTCTTGTGAGGCGTTCCATTGTCTCCAAAACCTTGACCGGTTGCTCGGCATAAGTCAGATCCTCTCCTACGTCAACCTCATTCATGGGTAACTTCTCTTCAGGCGTCCTCAGACATTTCTTGAGCTGTCACACATGGAATACATCGTGCACATCCGATAGGCGAGCCGGTAGTTCTAGTTGATATGCCACTTCGCCTTTCCTCTCCCGAACCTGAAAGGGTCCGATGTATCGAGGTGATAACTTCCCTTTCACCTTGAACCGACAAAGTCCTCGCATAGGTGACACCTTGAGATAAACATAGTCCCCCACATTGAAATTAAGCTCTCTTCTCCGCACATCGGCATAACTCTTTTGTCGGGTCTGTGCTATCCTCAGGTTGTTGAAAATTTCCCTCACTTTCGCCTCGTCTTCTTGTAGTACCTCGGATCCAAACACTTTACTTTCCCCCGTTTGGTTCCAAAATAGGGGAGTTCTGCACTTCCTCCCATACAAAGCCTCAAATGCTGACATCTTCATACTAGCCTGATAGCTGTTGTTATAGGAGAACTCCACATACGGTAAGTTCTTATCCCAACTCCTATTGTTTTTGAGCGCACACGCTCTCAGCATATCCTCAAGGATCTGATTGGTTCTTTCCGTCTGCCCGTCAGTCTGGGGATGATAGGCAGAACTAAAATTCAGATGAGTCCCCATGGTTTCATGCAACTTCTGCCAGAACCTTGAGGTGAACTGTATCCCTCGATCTGACACTATCTTCTTTGGCACTCCATGGAAACACACGATCCTTGACATGTATAATTCTGCCAATTTGGATCCGCTGTAGCTTTCTTTCACGAGGATGAAATGAGCTACCTTGGTTAGCCTGTCGATGATGACCCATATCGATCATATCCTGATTGGGTCCTGGGTAGTCCCACTATAAAATCCAGACCGATTTCCTTCCATTTCCATTCAGGCACTTTGAGTGGTTGCAATAATCCCGCGGGTCGTTGATGTTCTGCTTTCACCAACTGACATGTGTCACATAGGGCAACATGTTCCGCAACATCTCGCTTCATGCCATACCACCAATACCTGCTCTTGAGGTCATGGTACATCTTCGTACTCCCAGGATGAATGGAATAGTCGGAATCATGAGCCTCCTTCAAAATCAATTCACGGATCTCTTTCACTTCAGGCACACAGATTCTTTTCCCATGCCACACCGTACCTTGTTCATCCTCTCTGAAACCAGGGGCTTTATTATCCTTGATGAGTTCTCTGATTTCTTGTATCTTATCATCATTCTTTTAACCATCGCGTATGTCTTGCTATAATGTGGAGTCCACTTCCATGGCGATGGCCTCACCACTATTCACCAGACATAGATTGAGTTTTATAACATCTTCCTTCAATTCTGTAGGCATGTCCTTCAAGCTCAACCTATTAACCTGCACCTTCTGACTTAAAGCATCTGCCATGACGTTCGATTTCCCAAGATGATAGTTGATGCCCACATCAAAGTCGTTGATCAGCTCTAACCATCTCCTTTGTCTGAGGTTGAGATCTGGCTGTGTGAAAATATACTTTAAGCTCTTATGATCCATATATATCTCAGTCCTCTTCCCCATCAAGTAATGCCGCCAAATATTCAACGCGTGTACCACTGCAGCTAGCTCTAGGTCATGTGTAGGATAGTTCTTCTCGTGTTTCCAGAGCTGCTGGGACACATAAGCCACGACATGCCCCTCTTGCATGAGAACACATCCCAACCCGTTTCCAGAGGCATCACAGTACACCAAAAAGTTCTTCTGCATATCTGGCATAACTAGCACTGGGGCTGTTGTCAATCTTTTCTTCAGTTCCTGGAAACTCGTCTCGCACTGCGGCGTACATGTGAATGTGATTCCCTTCTCCAACAGTTTGGTGAGGGGTCTCGAGATCTTGGAGAAACCCTCGATAAACCGTTGATAATACCCAGCCAATCCTAAGAAGCTTCGAACTTCCCCGACATTCTCAGGGGTCTTCCACTTCTGTACATCCTCGATCTTGGCGGGATCTACGGAGATTCCTCCCTCCGAGATTATATGTCCTAAGAAGGGAACTCTCTTTAGCCAAAACTCACACTTGCTCAACTTGGCATATAATTGGTGTTCTCTCAGCTTTTGCAACACCAACCTTAGATGTTTCTCATGTTCTTCTTCATCTTTGGAGAAGACGAGAATGTCATCTATGAAAACCACCACAAATTTGTCCAGATATTCCATGAATACCTTGTTCATGAGATACATGAAGTATGCCGGGGAATTAGTTAGCCCGAAAGGCATGACGGTGTATTCATACAGTCCGTACCGAGATATGAAAGTTGTCTTTGGAATATCAGTTTGCCTTATCTTAAGTTGGTGGTATCCTGACCTGAGATCAATTTTCGAGAACACACAAGCTCCCCTCAACTGATCAAACAAGTCTTCAATGCGGGGTAATGGGTACTTGTTCTTGATGGTTACCTCATTCAACGCACGGTAGTCCACACATAGCCTTTGGGTCCTGTCCTTCTTGGGCAATGTTCCTTGAGTTCTTCCAGCTGTTTGGAGTCCATCTGATAGGGTCTCTTGTATATCGTAGCTGTTCCAGGCACTAGCTCAATCGCGAATTCCACTTCACGATCGGGGGGCATACCTGGCAACTCCTCCGGAAAAACATCTAGATATTCCTTGATGATCCTGATCTCCTCCACTTCCACCTCAACTTGATTGAGTTTAATGTCCCTCCTAGGCTCTTGTATGGTTACGAACATTACTCTTATGCCACTAGGGTGAGTTAGTTCCACCGTTCGAGTCGAACAATGGATGATTCCTTTATGTTTGGTCAACCAATCCATACCCAAAATAATATTTATCCCTTTTGAATCTATCACTATGAGGTTGGCAGTAAATACTACCCCATTAATGTCGAGATTCACCTTGGGACACACTTTCTTGTCCTTATTGCTCCACCTGGAGAGTTCACTGCTAGCATATGATTCATTTGTGTGGTTGCTAGATCATGCTTCTTAACAAACCCTTGAGCAATGAACGAGTGGGTAGCACCAGAATCAACAACAGGGATGCAATGTGTAAATTGGCAGGAAACTTACCAACTACCACGTCGGGTGCCTCTTGCGCCTCCTCCATGGTCACGTGGTTCACCCGTCCTCGCATCACGTTCTGCTGTTGCGGCTGCACGGGCTTCTTCTTTGGGCACTTATGGGCGTAGTGCCCCACTTCACCAGAGTTAAAGCATTGCACCCCAACCTTAGGTGCCTGGCCTTTGTTGTCTTGGGGTTGGTTTGGGGGTTCTTGTACTGCTGGTCGAGGTTGATATGTGGGGCGAGGCTGCTGTACAAACTGATGTTGTGGCTGTGCTGGTGCTAACGGAGGCCTGAAGTTCGGGTTGTGCCCTCTCGGTGCTGAGTAGGGTACCGCAGCACGGCTCGTCTGCCCTGCGGGTTGCTGCATCAGATGTGGGCGTGTGTTGCTACCCGAGGCTTGGTGTGACCATCCTGCCTTCCTCTTGTTTTCATTTTCCAAGGCCTTCAGCTTCCTCTCCACAACAAATGCTCTGTCCACCATCTTTTGGAAGCTTTCATACTCGTTGGAGGACATTGCACACTGCATTTCGGCTGTAAGGCCTTCCACAAAGCAGTCATGTTTCTGCTCATCAGTCTCGATGTCCCGTGGTGCATAACGGGATAGTTGGGTGAATTTAGTGAGGTATTCCCTCATAGTCATGTATCCTTGCTGCTGCCCCAAGAACTCCTTTCTCTTGTTTTTGAGTTCACCCCTTGGTATGTAATGGTTGCGGAAACTACGCTTGAACTCTTCCCAAGTGATGTTCTCAGGGTCATGATGGGCTGCCACGTAAGCGGTCCACCAATCAGGCAGCAGATCCATGCAATTGGTGAGAGGCAAACAGCACCCTCTCATACCCTTGGCATTGTATGATCCTCATCTTGCTCTCAATGGTCTTTTGCCAGTCATCTGCGTCCAGAGGTTCAGCAGCACTTGCAAACTTTGGAGGTTGAGTCCCTAGAAACTCACTCAACCTTGGTTGGCGTGGTGCAGCTTGTGGAGGTGGAGCTTGGTGCAAGTTGGCCACCACTTGAGTTAGGCTCTGGATGAGCTGATTCTGATTTTCAAGCATTTGGTGGATGGGATCAACTCCTTCACGGCGACCACCCCTGTCTTGTCCTCCAGAAAGATGAGGGTTGCGGCCTCATCGTTTGTAACACCACAAAACCTGTTAAGAGGGGAATTTAAAATTTTTTGGACGTATTGCATGTGGTGCAGAAATTCAAATTCAAATTGGAATTCAAATTCAAATCAAAACAGAAAAGAAAAAGAAAAAGAAAGAAAAAAACAAAACCCCGGCCAGTGGGCCGAAACCCACCAGCCGGCCCACCTGCCTCCAAGCCAGCCCGCAGCCGCGCGCTCCCCTCTATTTCTCACTGACACGCTGGGCCCACGGTCATCGTCTTCCTCGCGTGATCGCGCCAACAGCCGGACTCTTCCCCGCGCCCGATCGCAACCGACTCCGGAAATCCGCATCCCAAGCCCGACTCCCGGTCCCGGACGACTCCGACTCGATCACAACCGACACGCCGCCCTCCCCCGTCTATATAAACGCCGGCATCGTCCCATTTTTCCCCCACGATCGGCTGTTTTTCCTTCCGGTGAGAACCGAAGCTCCAATCACCGTTTTCTCTCGATCCCTGCTCGGATTTTCCGATCTAACGCGCCGATCGTGTTCCACCGCCTCCGGGGAATCACGCAGGTGCAGAAGACTCGGTGGTTTGCGCTCTAGGCACAGCTCCGACGAGCACCGCAGCAATTCCATCTCGGACCTCGTCGCCGACCGTCTTCCAGGACCTCCCAGCTCAAGAAAAACCCCGAGGTGAGATCCCCGACCTCCCCTCTACCGATCTATGCCATGAAATCCCAGTTTTAGGAAGAATAGACGAAGATCCGAAGTTTTCCGGCGAGGTCGCCGCCTCCCGCCGCCGCGCGCCGCCGGGCAGCGCCGCCCGCGCACGGTCAGGGCGACGTGGCCGCTTGTGCGCCGTCTATTTTAAATCGCACGGTAGAATTAAAACTCGCGCGTACCGGTTCGGCGATCTAATCTGAGTCGTCTGTTTTAAATCGGACGGTCCACGTCAGCCCCGCATTATAAAGGCCGGGATTCTTACGCGCTACCCCCTGAGGATCTCGGAAAACACGAGCTAGCCCCGGAAACTTCTGATCTAGCCCCTGGAACTTTAGAAATTCATGTAAATTCATTTAAAAATCAGTTTTAGCCCCTGGACTTAATAAAAATCAGGAAAACCCCTCTGTTATGTGTAGTTAGACCCCTGGAAATTTATGAAATAATATAATAGACCCTGTAGTGGGGGTGAGTTTACCTTTTTAACCCTCTATGATATTAAATTTAGGAACTTGAATATGTGATTAGGATTTGAAATTTAAAAGGTGAGACAAACACATTGTAAATTCGAAATTAAACTCTACTAGCACTGGGAAAACTTTAGAATGAGTTAAAAGTAGATGTTAAGCTGAAATGAATCTGTTTAATTGATTGTTCACATTTATTAGTTATAGGGATACATTTTTAGGTTAGGAAATAATTCTGAAAATTGGTAAAATAAATTTAAATTAGTTCACATGAGAGGAGAAGTTCCAAAAATATATTATTTAATATTTTAGATCAGAACCTATTCTGTTTAGATGATATGCCCTACTATTTACTATTTAAAACTCACTTTTAGGCATAGGAAATAAATCTGGAAAATATAGGAAAATAGGTATGCATAACTAGAAAATGATAAATAAAGTCTCCAAATCCAAAGACTTCAGTTTAGGATTTGGTAGAAGATCTGAAAACTCAATTGAAGTAGGAAATTACCTTCCATGCAAACTTGGTAGCTAAAGAGTGTGTTAATTGAATATAAGGAATTTGTTTAGAATTGAAATTCATATATTAAGTGTGCAAATAAAAATCTGAATACAAAAGTTAGAAATCATATACATATGTTTAAAAGTGCATATATACCATAAATCAACACATGTAAAGTAAACACAACACATAGAAATGTGAATGATTTTCATATGTATGTATGTGTGGAGTGAAAGTGTGAACTATGTCTTATGGATGGTTGTTCTCTTTTGCTATGTGTGTTGACATGAGTAGAACCTGCCCCAGAGCAAGTTCTCCCCTTCCAAGATCAGGACTATCCATTCCCAGAGCAGCAGGAAGAAGGCAAGTGTCCTTGACCACTTTGATCCTATACTAGGATGTGTAGATAGAATTATTTGCATTGTCAATTGAAATATGAAACCCATGATAGGAAGTTTCCCTAGAATTGCATTACTTTGTTTCCTAGCTTGGGTTGGGATTTATTTTATCATGTCATTTATATGCTTATGCTTAGCCATACTTAGAATGGGATAAGTGGGATATGAGATCATCAATTTATTTACCTTACTCTTGAATGAGATATTGTGAGTTATGTAGAGGTAGGGATCGAGGCAAGTTGGATGATTTGGTTGGTGCTGGGTGCACGAGACTCGGGTTTGTGTTTAGTACTTGCCTAGATCCTAAGGACCGGTTCATGGAGCATGTAACCTAGCTTTACTGTGCCAACCACATGCTGAGATGGGGCAGCTTGGCCAATTAATTAGGTGTATCCCCGGCATAGTATGGGTGTGTTGGATGGTGCGGGGAATAGGTGTCAGCTGGACTACCGTATGAACCGCAAGGCTCAAGAGGGGGCCACTGCAGCGGGGTTGGAGACTCTTGTATGCTGTTAGGGGTGAAACCTCAGTGGGCCCACGCTCGTCGGGAATCCCTTTGTAAAGGCTTCATAGTGATCTCCTGGCTACACACCTGGGAAGTGTGAATGTGGTTCATAGCCACTGGCATAATGGAGGTTCTTTTAGTCCACCCGGCAACGGGGGATGAAATCACTACATGTGGGTACAGTGGTGCAAACTCTGCAGAGTCAAAACTGTCATGACAGCCGTGCTCACGGTCAAGAGCGGCTTGGACTTATTCATGATTAGAGGATGATGACTTTGGAAGTTGTGGATGTTAAGCGGGGAGCTTAACATTTGAAATGATGTTATGGTTATTTGATGGGTTGGGAGATTGGGACCATTTCACCTATGTAGTAAGGTAGGTGCTTAATAGCTAAGGTGATAGGTATTAATTGCCTAGTGCTTTAACCATGAGTTCAACCTCTCCTTGTTCTAGCCATGCATGACATAATTTTCCCACATCTGCTGAGTACCAACGGTACTCAAACTTGCACATTTGTTGGTTTAAATTGCTGCTAAGGTCAAGGGGATGATGTGGTGTTCAATGACCAAGACTTCGGACCCGAAGAAGGATTCTAGGTTCATGGAGCCCCCCCGGGCAACGCCTGTGACGGAGCTCACAAGAATAATATTCCGATGCCATTTTATTTACATGTTATGAACTTATTATCGTCCATCGAAACATATGCTATATAAGACTTATTTATATTCGACACCTGCCTTGTAATAAATGATGCTTCACTATTTGTCATCACATGTATGAGAAAATGATCCTGGCATACATGTGATATTCACTCGGTTGTTCTTCGGAGAAACCGGGTGTGACAGAAGTGGTATCAGAGCCAAGGTTGCCCGTAGGAACGTGGACCTAGGTAGAAATGGACGTATTTAAGGACCCTATTTTCTTAAAAACTATTTTACAAAGGTGTGGGTTGAAGGTGTGATTTAATGGGGTCACTTTATTCATCTTACCCCAACTTTTATTCAAAATAGAATTTTTGTTTAAAATCTTATCTAACCTAATTTTAATTGCTTTATGTTTTAGATGGTTCGCATGATCCACACCGCTCGCAAGTCCACCGGAGGGAGAGTTCCCGTAGTTGCCCTTGCTCTGAGAGAGGAAAACCATCTGAGGACGTACCCCTCCTACGGATTGGCTGTAGGAGGCTTGTTGCGCCGTCTTCGACGTATGCTCTAAGCCGCCGGCAATACGGGCAATCTAATCATACACTACAGCTCCACCCGAACCATCCGTGAGAAGCGGGAAGAGTGGAGTTCAGAAATGAGGATTATCCACGAAAATCAGCTGCTCAAGATCCACCGCTCTCCAGCTTGTTGAGCGACACAGGTCGATGCGAAGAAGGATGTCACCTGGGAAGCTATCACCTGCCAGAGTCACATCTACCGTCGCCACCTGGACAGGACTGAGTACATGTATGTCCTCTAGCGTGAGAGTGGTACAACGGAGTACAAGTACCTGCTAGTGCAGCAGGGGACTTCCCATGAGCACATGGACTTGTGCTTGGAGGATGCTGCTATGCTCAGCACTCGACTGCAGGAGTGTCAACAGGAGCTTCAGGATCTACGTGACACTCTGAAGGAGACTGAGGCGTTGCTTCGAGCCAGCTTGAGGGCGAGAGAAAGAGGAGATGGGAATGAACTGTGTGTCATCGTGAATGACACATGGACTCCTGACTCCCCAGATCGCCGGGTGAGTAGGCGTCGCCGCACTTCTCCACCAGCAGCTTCCCCACCCAAAGCGGAGTCAGAGGGCAGCCGCAATAATGAGGAAGATTCCGAGGAGCCAGCTCAGTGATATGAGTTGTGTAGAGTCCTTTCCCATAGTTCAGCAGGTTATCGAGTAGGCGAGTCAATACCTTAGTTAATGGTGTGTTAATGTTTGGTGTGTGACGTGAGTTGTGGAAGCCATGGGCATTTGTCTACAACCTCGTCTTCAGGTTGTTTTGCTTTGATGTGTGAACCCCTACGAATTAAGAGTGCATTTATTTTCACGTAAGAAGTGAAACCCTCAGAAAGTGTTAATATAACAAGACCCATGAATTTTAAGTTTAAACAAGCAAATGGGGAAGTTAACATGTAATGCTTTAAATTGACATTCGGTTGATCATGATAGATGGCCGGAAGAGGAAAGGGTCGTGGTGCCAACCCCGCGAACAACAACGATGAGGCCGGCAACCCTCATCTTTCTGGAGGACAAGACAGGGGTGGTCGCCGTGAAGGAGTTGATCCCATCCACCAAATGCTTGAAAATTAGAATCAGCTCATCCAGAGCCTGACTCAAGTGGTGGCCAACTTGCACCAAGCTCCACCTCCACAAGCTGCACCACGCCAACCAAGGTTGAGTGAGTTTCTAGGGACTCAACCTCCAAAGTTTGCAAGTGCTGCTGAACCTCTGGAGGCAGATGATTGGCTAAAGACCATTGAGAGCAAGATGAGGATCACACAATGCCAAGGGTATGAGAGGGTGCTGTTTGCCTCTCACCAATTGCATGGACCTGCTGCTGATTGGTGGACCTCTTACGTGGCCGCCCATCATGACCCTGAGAACATCACTTGGGAAGAGTTCAAGCACAGTTTCCGCAACCATTACATACCAAGGCGTGAACTCAAAAACAAGAGAAAGGAGTTCTTGGGGCTGCAGCAAGGGAACATGACTGTGAGGGAATACCTCACTAAATTCACCCAACTATCCCGTTATTCCCCACGGGACATAGAGACTGATGAGCAGAAACAGGATTGCTTCGTGGAAGGACTTACAGCAGAAATGCAGTGTGCAATGTCCTCCAACGAGTATGAAAGCTTCCAAAAGATGGTGGACAGAGCATTTGTTGTAGAAAGGAAGCTGAAGGCCTTGGAAAATGAAAACAAGATGAAGGCGGGGTGGTCACACCAAGCCTCGGGTAGCAACACCCGCCCACGTCTGATGCAGCAACCCGCAGGGCAGACGAGTCGTGCTGCGGTACCCTACTCTGCGCCGAGAGGGTACAACCCGAATTTCAGGCCTCCGTCAGCACCAACACAGCCACAATGTCAGTTTGTACAGCAGCCTCGCCCCGCATATCAACCTCGACCAGCAGTCCATGGACCCCCGAACCAACCCCAAGACAACAAAGGCAAGGCACCTAAGATCGGAGTGCAATGCTTTAACTGTGGTGAAGTGGGGCACTACGCCCATAAGTGCCCAAAGAAGAATCCCGTGCAGCCGCAACAACAGAATGTGATGCGAGGACGGGTGAACCACGTGACCATGGAGGAAGCGCAAGAGGCACCTGACGTGGTAGTTGGTAAGTTTCCTGCCAATTTACACATTGCAACCCCGTTGTTCGATTCTGGTGCTACCCACTCGTTCATTGCCCAAGGGTTTGTTAAGAATCATGATTTAGCAACAACACAAATGAACCATATGCTAGCCGTAAACTCTCCAGAGGGAGAAATAAGGACAAGACAAGTGTGTCCCAAGGTGAATCTAGACATTAATGGGGTAGTATTTACTGCCAGCCTCATAGCGATAGATTGACAAGGGATAGATATTATTTTGGGCATGGATTGGTTGACCAAACATAAAGGAATCATCAATTGTTCGACCAGAACGGTGGAACTAACTCACCCTAGTGGCAGAAGAGTAAAGTTCATAACAATACAAGAGCCTAGGAGGGACATTAAATTAAATCAAGTTGACGTGGAAGTGGAGGAGATCAGGATCATCAGGGAATATCCAGACGTTTTTCCGGAGGAGTTGCCAGGTATGCCCCCCGATCGTGAAGTGGAATTCGCGATTGAGCTAGTGCCTGGAACAGCTACGATATACAAGAGACCATATCCGATGGACTCCAAACAGCTGGGAGAACTCAAGGAACATTTAAGAGAATTGACAGAAAAGGGGTACATTCGTCCTAGTTCCTCACCATGGGGAGCTCCAGTGGTATTTGTGCCCAAGAAGGATGGGACCCAAAGGCTATGCGTGGACTACCGTGCGTTGAATGAGGTAACCATCAAGAACAAGTACCATTTACCCCGCATTGAAGACTTGTTTGATCAGTTCAGGGGAGCTTGTGTGTCCTCGAAAATTGATCTCAGGTCGGGATACCACCAACTGAAGATAAGGCCAACTGATATTCCAAAGACAGCTTTCGTATCTCGGTACGGACTGTATGAATACACCGTCATGCCTTTCGGGCTAACTAATGCCCCGGCATACTTCATGTATCTCATGAACAAGATATTCATGGAATATCTGGATAAAATTGTGGTGGTTTTCATAGATGACATTCTCGTCTTCTCCAAAGATGAAGAAGAACATGAGGAACATCTAATGTTGGTGTTGCAGAAGCTGAGAGAACACCAACTATATGCCAAGTTGAGCAAGTGTGAATTTTGGCTGAAGAGAGTTCCCTTCTTAGTACATATAATCTCGGATGGAGGAATCTCCGTAGATCCCGCCAAGATCGAGGATGTACAGAAGTGGAAGACCCCTGAGAATGTCGGGGAAGTTCGAAGCTTCTTAGGATTGGCTGGGTATTATCGACGGTTTATTGAGGGATTCTCCAAGATCTCGAGACCCCTCACCAAACTGTTGGAAAAAGGAATCACATTCACATGGACACCGCAGTGCGAGACGAGTTTTCAAGAGCTAAAGAAAAGATTGACAACAGCCCCAGCGCTAGTTATGCCAGATATGCAGAAGAACTTTTCGGTGTACTGCGATGCCTCTAGAAACGGGTTGGGATGTGTTCTCATGCAAGAGGGGCATGTCGTGGCTTATGCGTCCCGGCAGCTCTGGAAACACGAGAAGAACTATCCTACACATGACCTAGAGCTAGCTGCAGTGGTACACGCATTGAAGATCTGGCGGTATTATTTGATGGGGAAAAGGACAGAGGTATATACGGATCATAAGAGCTTAAAGTATATTTTCACACAGCTAGATCTCAACCTCAGACAAAGGAGATGGTTAGAGCTGATCAACGACTTTGATGTGGGCATCAACTATCATCCTGGGAAAGCAAATGTCGTGGCAGATGCTTTAAGCCGAAAAGTGCAGGTCAATAGGTTGAGCTTGAAGGACATGCCTGCAGAATTGAAGGACGATGTTATGAGACTCAATCTATGCCTGGTGAATAGTGGTGAGGTCATCGCCATGGAAGTGGACTCCACCTTAGAGCAAGACATACGCGATGGTCAAAAGAATGATGAGAAGATACAAGAAATCCGACAACTCATCAAGGATAATAGAGCTCCTGGTTTCCGAGAGGATGAACAAGGTACGGTGTGGCACGGGAAAAGAATCTGTGTGCCTGAAGTGAAGGAGATCCGTGAATTGATTTTGAAGGAGGCTCATGATTCGGACTATTCCATTCATCTTGGGATTACGAAGATGTACCATGACCTCAAGAGCAGGTATTGGTGGTATGGCATGAAGCGAGATGTCGCGGAACATGTTGCCCTATGTGACACATGTCAGTTGGTGAAAGCAGAACATCAACGACCCGCGGGATTCTTACAACCACTCAAAGTACCTGAATGGAAATGGGAAGAAATTGGTATGGATTTCATAGTGGGACTACCCAGGACCCAATCAGGATATGATTCGATATGGGTCATCATCGACAGGCTAACCAAGGTAGCTCATTTCATTCCCGTAAAAGAAAGCTACAGCAGATCCAAATTGGCGGAGTTGTACATGTCAAGGATCGTGTGTTACCATGGAGTGCCAAAGAAGATAGTGTTAGATCGAGGAACACAGTTCACCTCAAGGTTCTGGCAGAAGTTGCATGAAACCATGGGAACTCATCTGAATTTTAATTCTGCCTATCATCCCCAAACTGACAGGCAGACGGAAACAACCAATCAGATCCTTTAGGATATGCTGAGAGCGTGTGCACTCAAAAACAATCGGAGTTATGATAAGAACTTACCGTATGCGGAGTTCTCCTATAACAACAGCTATCAGGCTAGTATGAAGATGTCACCATTTGAGGCTTTGTATGGGAGGAAGTGCAGAACTCCACTATTTTGGAACCAAACAGGGGAAAGTAAAGTGTTTGGGCCCGAAGTACTACAAGAAGCCGAGGCGAAAGTGAGGGAAATCCGCAACAACTTGAGGATAGCACAGACACGACAAAAGAGCTATGCCGATGTACGAAGAAGAGAGCTCGTTTTCAATGTGGGGGACTATGTCTACCTCAAGGTGTCCCCTATTCGAGGACTTCGTCGGTTCAAAGTGAAAGGGAAGTTATCACCTCGATACATCGGACCCTTTCAAGTTCTGGAGAGGAAAGGTGAAGTGGCGTATCAACTAGAATTACCGGCTCGCCTATCGGATGTACACGATGTATTCCATGTGTCACAGCTCAAGAAATGTCTGAGGACGCCTAAAGAGATGTTACCCATGAACGAGGTTGACGTAGCCGAGGATCTGTCTTATGCCGAGAAGCCGTTCAAGATTTTGGAGACAATGGAACGCCTCACAAGAAATAAAAGAATCCGGATGTGCAAGGTGCAGTTGAAGCATCACTCGGAAGAGGAAGCCACATGGGAGCGAGAAGACGAGCTTAAGGCACAGTTTCTGGAATTGTCTTCCTAGAACCACCAATCTCGAGGACGAGATTTTTTAGGGGGGTAGAGCTGTAACACCCCAAAACCTGTTAAGAGGGGAATTTAAAAAATTTTGGACGTATTGCATGTGGTGCAGAAATTCAAATTCAAATTGGAATTCAAATTCAAATCAAAACAGAAAAGAAAAATAAAAAGAAAAAGACAAAAAAAACAAAACCCCGGCCAGTGGGCCGAAACCCACCAGCCGGCCCACCCGCCCCCGCACCAGCCCGCAGCGGCGCGCTCCCCTCTCTTTCTCACTGACACGCGGGGCCCACGGTCATCGTCTTCCTCGCGCGATCGCGCCAACAGCCGGACTCTTCCCCGCGCCCGATCGCAACCGACTCCGGAAATCCGCGTCCCCAGCCCGACTCCCGGTCCCGGACGACTCCGACTCGATCACAACCGACACGCCGCCCTCACCCGTATATATAAACGCCGGCATCGTCCCGTTTTTCCCCCACGATCAGTTGTTTTTCCTTCCGATGAGAACCGAAGCTCCGATCACCGTTTTCTCTCGATCCCTGCTCGGATTTTCCGATCTAACGCGCCGATCGTGTTCCACCGCCTCCGGGGAATCACGCAGGTGCAGAAGACTCGGTGGTTTGTGCTCTAGGCACAGCTCCGACGAGCACCGCAGCAATTCCATCTCGGACCTCGTCGCCGACCGTCTTCCAGGACCTCCGAGCTCAAGAAAAACCCCGAGGTGAGATCCCCGACCTCCCCTCTACCGATCTATGCCATGAAATCCCAGTTTTAGAAAGAATAGACGAAGATCCGAAGTTTTCCGGCGAGATCGCGGCCTCCCGCCACCGCGCGCCGCCGGGTAGCGCCGCCCGCGCACGGTCAGGGCGACGTGGCCACTTGTGCGCCGTCTATTTTAAATCACACAGTAGAATTAAAACACGCGCGTACCGGTTCAGCGATCTAATTTGACCCGTCTGTTTTAAATCGGACGGTCCACGTCAGCCCCGCATTATAAAGGCCGGGATTCTTATGCGCTACCCCCTGGGGATCTCGGAAAACACGAGCTAGCCTCGGAAACTTCTGATCTAGCCCCTGGAACTTCAAAAATTCATGTAAATTCATTTAAAAATCCGTTTTAGCCCCTGGACTTAATAAAAATCAGGAAAACCCCTCTGTTATGTGTAGTTAGACCCCTGGAAATTTATGAAATAATATAATAGACCCTGTAGTGCAGTGAGTTTACCTTTTTAACCCTCTATGATATTAAATTTAGGAATTTGAATATGTAATTAGGATTTAAAATTTAAAAGGTGAGACAAACACATTGTAGATTCAAAATTAAACTCTACTAGCACTTGGAAATCTTTAGAATGAGTTAAAAGTAGATTTTAAGCTGAAATGAATCTGTTTAATTGATTGTTCACATTTATTAGTTATAGGGATACATTTTTAGGTTAGGAAATAATTCTGAAAATTGGTAAAATAAATTTAAATTAGTTCACATCAGAGGAGAAGTTCCAAAAATATATTATTTAATATTTTAGATCAGAACCTATTCTGTTTAGATGATATGCCCTACTATTTACTATTTAAAACTCACTTTTAGGCATAGGAAATAAATCTGGAAAATATAGGAAAATAGGTATGCATAACTAGAAAATGATAAATAAAGTCTCCAAATCCAAAGACTTCAGTTTAGGATGATGTGGTGAAACCTCAGTGGGCCCACGCTCGTCGGGAATACCTTTGTAAAGTCTTCGTAGTGATCTCCTGGCTACACACCTGGGAAGTGTGAATGTGGTTCGTAGCCACTGGCAAAATGGAGGTTCTTTTAGTCCACCCGAGAACAGGGGATGAAATCACTACATGTGGGTACGGTGGTGCAAACTCTGCAGAGTCAAAACTGTCATGACAGCCGTGCTCACGGTCAAGAGCGGCTTGGACTTATTCATGATTAGAGGATGATGACTTTGGAAGTTGTGGATGTTAAGCGGGGAGCTTAACATTTGAAATGATGTTATGGTTATTTGATGGGTTGGGAGATTGGGACCATTTCACCTATGTAGTAAGGTAGGTGCTTAATAGCTAAGGTGATAGGTATTAATTGCGTAGTGCTTTAACCATGAGTTCAACCTCTCCTTGTTCTAGCCATGCATGACATAATTTTCCCACACTTGTTGAGTACCAACAGTACTCAAACTTGCACATTTGTTGGTTTAAATTGCTGCTCAGGTCAAGGGGATGATGTGGTGTTCAATGACCAAGACTTCGGACCCGAAGAAGGATTCTAGGTTCATGGAGCCCCCCCGGGCAACGCATGTGACGGAGCCCACAAGAATAATATTCCGCTGCCATTTTATTTACATGTTATGAACTTATTATCATCCATCGAGACATATGCTATGTAAGACTTATTTATATTCAACACCTGGCTTGTAATAAATGATGCTTCACTATTTGTCATCACATGTATGAGAAAATGATCATGGCATACATGTGATATTCACTCGGTTGTTCTTTGGAGAAACCGGGTGTGACATCGTTGTTGTTGGCTGGGTTGGCACCACAACCCTTTCCTCTTCCGGCCATCTATCATGATCAACCAAATGTCAATTTAAAGCATTACGTATTAACTTCCCAATTTGCTTATTTAAACTTAAAATTTTGAGGCATTATTATATTTATATTTTCTGAGGGTTTCACGTCTCACGCGAAAATAAATTCACTCTTAATTCATAGGGGTTCACACATCAAAGCAAAACAACCTGAAGACGAGGCTGTGGACAAATGCCCATGGCTTCCACAACTCACGTCACACTCCAAACATTAACACATCATTAACTAAGGTATTGACTCGCCTACTCGATAACCTGCTGAACTATGGGAAAGGACGCTACACGACTTGTATCACTGAGCTGGCTCCTCGGGATCTTCCTCATTATTGCGGCTGCCCTCTGACTCCGCTTTGGGTGGGGAAGCTGCTGGTGGAGAAGAGCGGCGACGCCTGCTCGCCCGGCGATCTGGGGAGTCAGGAGTCCATGTGTCAGTCACGGTGACACACAGTTCATTCCCATCTCCTCTTTCTCTCGCCCTCAAGCTGGCTCGAAGCAACGCCTCAGTCTCCTGCAGGGTGTCACGAACATCCTGAAGCTCCTGATGGCACTCCAGCAGTCGAGTGCTGAGCATAGCAGCATCCTCCAAGCACAGGTCCATGTGCTCATGGGAAGTCCCCTGCTGCACTGGCGGGTACTTGTACTCTGTTGTACCACTCTCACGCTGGAGGACATGCATGTACTCAGTCCTGTCTAGGTGGCGACGGTAGATGTGACTCTGGCAGGTGATGGCCTCCCAGGTGACATCCCTCTCTGCATCGACCTGTGTCGCTCGACAAGCTGGAGAGCGGTGGATCTTGAGCAGCTGATTTTCATGGATAATCCTTATTTCTGAACTCCATTCTTCCCGCTTCTCACGGATGGTCCGGGTGGAGCTGTAGTGTATGATTAGCTTGCCCGTATTGCCGGCGGCGTGGAGCATACGTCGAAGACGGCGCAACAAGCCTCCTACTGCCAATCCGTAGGAGAGGTACGTCACCGGACGGTTCTCCTCTCTCAGGGCAAGGGCAACTACGGGAACTCTCCCTCCGGTGGACTTGCGGGCGGTGCGGATCATGCGAACCATCTAAAACATAAAGCATTTTAAATTAAGTTAGATAAGATTTTAAACAAAAATCCTATTTTGAATAAAAGTTGGGGTAAGATGAATAAAGTGACCCCATTAAATAACACTTTTTAACCCACACCTTTGTAAAATTGTTTTTAAGAAAATAGGGTTCTTAAATACGTCCATTTCTACCTAGGTCCACGTTCCTACAGACAACCTTGGCTCTAATACCACTTCTGTCACACCCGGTTTCTCCGAAGAACAACCGAGTGAATATCACATGTATGCCAGGATCATTTTCTCATACATGTGATGAAAAATAGTGAAGCATCATTTATTACAAGCCAGGTGTCAAATATAAATATGTCTTACAAAACATACGTCTCGATGGACGATAATAAGTTCATAACATGTAGATAAACTGGCAGCAGATTATTATTCTTGTGGGCTCCATCACAGGCATTGCCCAGAGGACTCCATGAACCTAGAATCCTTCTTCGGGTCCGAAGTCTTGGTCATTGAACACCACATCATCCCCTTGACCTGAGCAGCAATTTAAACCAACAAATATGCAAGTTTGAGTACCGTTGGTACTCAGCAAGTGTGGGAAAGTTATGTCATGCATGGCTAGAGCAAGGAGAGGTTGAACTCATGGTTAAAGCACTACGCAATTAATACCTATCACCTTAGCTTATTAAGCACCTACATTACTACATAGGTGAAATGGTCCCAATCTCCCAACCCATCATCATAATCAAATAACCATAACATCATTTCCAATGTTAAGCTCCTCGCTTAACATCCAAAACTTCCAAAGTGATCATCCTCTAATCATGAATAAGTCCAAGCCGCTCTTGACCGTGAGCACGGCTGTCATGAAAGTTTTGACTCTGCAGAGTTTGCACCACTGTACCCACATGTAGTGATTTCATCCCCCGTTGCTGGGTGGACTAAAAGAAACTCCATTATGCCAGTAGCCGTGAACCACATTCACACTTCCCAGGTGTGTAGCCAGGAGATCACTACGAAGCCTTTACAAAGGGATTCCCGACGAGTGTGGGCCCACTGAGGTTTCACTCCTAACAGCATACAAGAGGCTCCAACCCCGCTGCAGTGGCCCCCTCTTGTGCCTTGCGGTTCATACGGTAGTCCAGCTGACACCTATTCCCCGCACCATCCAACACACCCATACTACGCCGGGGATACACCTAATTAATTGGCCAAGCTGCCCCATCTCAGCATGTAGTTGGCACGGTAAAGCCAGGTTACATGCTCCATGAACCGGTCCTTAGGATCCAGGCAAGTACTAAACACAAACCCGAGTCTCGTGCACCCAGCACCAACCAAATCATCCAACTTGCCTCGATCCCTACCTCTACATAACTCATAATATCTCATTCAAGAGTAAGGTAAATAAATTGATGATCTCATATCCCAATTATCCCATTCTAAGCATGGCTAAGCATAAGCATATAAATAAATGACATGATAGAATAAATCCCAACCAAAGCTACAAGGAAACAAGGTAATGCAATTCTAGGGAAACTTCCTAGCATGGGTTTCATATTTCAATTGACAATGCAAATAATTCTGTCTACACATCCTAGTACAGGATCAAAGTGGTCAAGGACACTTGCCTTCTTCCTGCTGCTCTGGGAATGGAAAGTCCTGATCTTGGAAGGGGAGAACTTGCTCTGGGGCAGGTTCTACTCATGCCAATACACATAGCAAAAGAAAACACAATCCATAAGACATAGTTCACACTTTCACTTCTTGCAAACCACACATACATACCTATGAAAGTCATTCACATTTCTAAGTGTTGGGGTTACTCTACATGTGTTGATTTTTGGCCTACATGCACTTTTAAACATATGTATATGATTTCTAACTTTTGTATTCAGATTTTTATTTGCACCCTATGTATGAATTTCCAATTTAAACAAATTCTTTATATTCAATTAATACACTCTTTAGCTACCATGTTTGCATGGAAGGTAATTTCCTACTCCAAGTGGGTTTTCAGATCTTCTACCAAATCCTAAATTGAAGTCTTTGGATTTGGAGACTTCATTTATCATTTTCTAATTATGCATACTTATTTTCCTATATTTTCCAGATTTATTTTCTATGCCTAAAAGTGAGTTTTAAATTTTAAATAGTAGGACTTATCATCTAAACAGGATAGGTTCTAATCTAAAATATTAAATAATATACTTTTGAACTTCTCCTCTGATGTGAACTAATTTAAATATATTTTACCAATTTTCAGAATTATTTCCTAACCTAAAAATGTGTCCCTATAACTAATAAATGTGAACAATCAATTAGACAGATTCATTTCAGCTTAAAATCTATTTTTAACTCATTCTAAAGTTTTCCAAGTGCTAGGAGACTTTAAATTTGAATTTACAATGTGTTTCCCTCACCTTTTAAATTTAAATCCTAATCACATCTTCAAATTTCTGAATTTTAATATCATATAGGGTCAAAAAGGTAAATCCACCCTACTACAGGGTCTAATTTATTATTTCATAAATTTCTAGGGGTCTAACTACACATAACAGAGGGGTTTTCCTAATTTTTATTAAGTCCAGGGGCTAAAACTGATTTTTAAATGAATTTACACGAATTTCTGAAGTTCCAGGGGCTAGATCAGAAGTTTCCGGGGCTAGCTCGTGTTTTCCGAGATCCCCAGGGGGTAGCGCGTAAGAATCCCGGCCTTTATAATGCGGGGACGACGTGGACCGTCCGATTTAAAACAGACGGCTGAGATTATAACGCGAAGCGGTACGGGTTAGATCTAATAGGAACCGCACGATTTAAAATGGACGGGCCTCAGGGGGCCACGTCGCCCTGGCCGTACGCGGGCGGCGCTGCCCGGCGGCGCGCGGCGGCGGGAAGCGGCGATCTCGCCGGAGAACTTCGGATCTTCGTCTATACCTCCTAAAACTGGGATTTCATGGCATAGAGCGGTAGAGGGGAGGTCGGGGATCTCACCTCGGGGTTTTTCTTGAGCTCGGAGGTCCTGGAAGACGGTCGGCGGCGAGGTCCGAGATGAAATAGCGGTGGTGCTCGCAGGAGCTGCGTCTAGTGTGCAAAACACCAGGTTTTCTGCACCTGCATGATTCCCCGGAGGCGGTGGAACATGATCGGCGCGTTAGATCAGAAAACCCGAGCAAGGATCGAGAGAAAACGGTGATCGGAGCTTCGGTTCTCACCGGGAGGAAAAACAGCTGATCGTGGGGGAAAACCAGGTGATGTCGACGTTTATATAGGCGGGGGGGGGGGGTGGGGGGCGGCAGTCTGTTGGGATCGAGTTGGAGTCGTCCGGGACCGGGAGTCGGGCTGGGGACGCAGATTTCCGGAGTCGGTTGCGATCGGGCGCGGGGAAGAGTCCGGCTGTTGGCGCGAGCGGGAGGTGAGGGATGACACGCGGGCCCCACGTGTCAGTGAGAGGAAGAGAGGGGCGCGCGGCTGTGGGCTGGCGCGGGGAAATGGTGGGCCGGCTGGTGGGTTTCGGCCCACTGGCCGGTAGGGTTTTTCTTTTCTTTTTTTCTTTTTCCATTTCTTTTCTGTTTTGATTCGAATTTGAATTCCAATTTGAATTTGAATTTCTGCACCACATGCAATACGTCCAAAATTTTTTAAATTCCCCTCTTAGCAGATTTTGGGGTGTTACATAAAATGAGAAGAAAAACAAAAATACCAAAAATTCTTCACCTGAGAAGAATCGTACCAAAACACTTGTGAATGTGTGCAATGTGTGATCAATTTCTCCCCCTTTGACAATGTATACAGCAAGGTACAAAAGAGATATTTTAATTTGTTATGAGCACATTATAACATATACATATAAAACAAAGCTCATCCAAATCATACTATCAAGTAACTTACACTATCACATCAATGAGATACATAAAGTAGTGTAAGCCATGCTAGAGATCAAGTGTAATTTTCAACTTAAACAAGTCATGATTTCACAAGCTTAACTATTTCAAGACCTGAAAGCATGACACTTGTTTCTGCATTTTATTTATCATTTAAAGCAGAAATTTTGATTTTATGACATTTGCAAGTGATTATATGCAGCATCAGCCTTATTCTAACCAACCAAGCCAAGCCTATGTCATTTGACAGTCAGATGCTTAAGGACATGGTTTTAGTCATACACAACTCCTTTCAAGTTCATATCTAAGTGCAATGATAAGCCATCTCAAAAGAAGGAAGTGTGATGCATGCATATTCTCTTGATCTTTTCTCATTTTTTTATTTGAACATAAAAAGTCAATATGTGAGTTGATTACTTGATTAATTCTTTATGATTAAAAGCACTTGTGAGCATGCAACAAGTTCAAAACAGTAAGAAAGTTCGACCATGACCAGATTTAGTGTAAGTAATTATTCCAATTACTAGACATGGTAAAAACTACAAAATGTATAACACGAGTAATGTAGTAAGAACTTTCAGCATGAAAAAGGAATCACAAAGTCATATATGCATGAAATACTATGCTCATATTATTTTAGTTTCAGATTCACACATAGACTTCCCAAGTTTCAAAATTCTCCCTCAATTTAAGCCATGAGGATGCATAACCCCTATTTCACTACGAATGTAACAAAAACGAGTGAAATCCAAAGGTTTTGTAAGAATGGCATCCAATTGTTGTTCGGTGTCTACATGGTGAAGCACAATGTTCCCTTTTTCGACATTATCACGGAGAAAGTGATACCTAATGTCAATGTGCTTAGTTCTCGAATGTTGCATGGGGTTTTTAGCAATGCAAATGGCACTAGTGTTATCACAAAACAGTGGAACACTATCTAGATCAACCCCATAGTCCTTAAGTGTTTGAACAATCCAAAGAATTTGTGAGCAAGCACTAGCAGCAGCTACATATTCAGATTCGGCTGTGGATTGTGCAACTGAACTTTGTTTTCTAGAGGACCAGGCAACAAGTGAATTACCAAGAAAATGACAAGCACCAGAACTACTTTTCCTATCAATCCTACAACCCCCAAAATCAGCATCGGAAAAAGCTTTCAAAGTAACGGTTGAGGAACAAGGAAGAAAAATGCCAAATTCTTGAGTTCCATGTAAGTACCTGAGAATCCTTTTGACGGCTTGACGATGTGAAGCACGTGGGGAGGCTTGAAACCGTGCACAAAGACATACGCTGAATTGTATGTCCAGTCTTGATGTCGTGAGATACAAAAGTGATCCGATCATGCTTCTATATTCTTTTTGATCAACGGGATCACAATCTTCATCAAGTTCAAGTGTTGTTGCTGTTCCCATTGGTGTCCGAAGAGGCTTGCTTTTGTCCATGTTGAAGCGCCTTAGGAGATCTTTTGTATACTTTGTTTGATGCACAAAGGTACCCTCCTTGGTTTGCTTGATTTGCAGCCCCAAAAAGTACGTGAGTTCTCCCATCATACACATCTCAAATTCTGAACTCATCATAGCTGAAAACTTGGACACAAGATCATGAGAAGCACAACCAAAGATAATATCATCCACATACACTTGAACGAATAATGAGTCATTGCCATGCTTAAGCACAAAAAGAGTTTTATCAACCTTGCCCATGGTAAACTCCTTTTCAAGTAAGAATGTTTTTAACCTATCATACCATGCTCTAGGGGCTTGTTTGAGACCGTACAAGGCTTTGGACAGTTTGTAAACATGACTAGGAAAATTTGGATTTTCAAAACCAGGTGGTTGTTTGACATAAACCTCCTCATCTATGTAGCCATTAAGAAAAGCACTTTTAACATCCATTTGATATAGCTTAAAACCTTTAGATGCAGCAAAAGCTAACAAAATTCTTATGGCTTCTAATCTAGCAACAGGAGCAAAAGTTTCATCAAAATCTAGACCTTCAACTTGTGTGAAACCTTGATCAACCAACCTAGCCTTATTCCTAACCACAACCCCATACTCACTTTGTTTATTTTTAAATTCGGTTCCGTTATCACTTCTAATTGCTCTTAAAGATCCTGGGTGATCAATTGATAATCTAAGAAATAAAGTTATATATTGACTAAAAGCTTCATTCTTAGATGCCATAAAGTAAACCCAAGAGTATCTAGAATAGTCATCAACAATCACAAGAACATACCATTTACCTCTGAATGACTGAACACGCGAAGGTCCTACGGTGTCAAGGTGTAAAGTTGACCCTGTTCAGTTGTCACGGTCATTGTGAGAGGAGCATGTGAACCTGCAACCATCTTAGTATGTCTACAAGAAGAGCACACAATTTCTTTGTCCCCTTTAAGCTTAGGCAGCCCACGTATGCGATCAAGAGCACTAACACGCGTGAGATGATCAAAGCATATGTGACCAAGTCTACGATGCCAAAAATATAAATTTTTGGAATCATTTGCAACTAGAAATCTATGCTTAGAGGAAGACATATCAAAATCAGCTTTAAAAACTCTTCCAAACCGAGACATGTTAAAAATAAGCTCACTATTTGAACCTACAACTTTGCAGCAGTTTTTATTGAAAATAATTTCTAGATTTTCATCTAGCAATTGTGAAACAGAAAGCAAGTTGTATTTTAAATTTTTGACAAGTGCCACATCCTTCAAAGTGTAGTGATCAATTACTCTAACCGAACCCTTAGCAATTATAGGAGTTGAAGAATTGTCGGCAAAAGTAACATTCTCTACACGTGACACAAAAGAGAGAGAGGAGAATCATTCTTTGTTACCGGTCATGTGGCGTGAGCAACCTGAATCCACAATCCAAATGTTCTCCTTCCTCAAGCGTGTAACCTACATAGGCCCTGTTTGGCACAGCTGAAACTTGTTAAGAAGTTGGCTTATTTCTGGCTGCTGTTAGAAGCAGCTGTCTAAAGAAGCAGCTGGCTAGAGAAGCTATGTGTTTGGCAGTCTGCGTTTTTAATGTGCTGGTTTGCTGTTTCAAAGTGTAAATTGTCTGAATTGCCCATGATATTTTTCTGACTTGTATATAAAGTCACATTGGGTTAATTTCTCTATTGTATTTTATTTGCCACGGAATTGGAACTATTTGACATTCATTTACATGATAAAATAATAATATGTAAATTATTTATATTATAAAATAATGTTTGATCAAAAGAATGAAATACGTGAATTATTACACCATAGAAACAAACTTTAATATCAAAGATCTATTCTATAAACTCATCACTACCCTTCCACTAATCCTGCTGCAATAGCATCACGTAGGTCTCCCATATCCCGGTCATCTGTAGCATCAGTAAGGTTAGGTCCGATATCACCATCAATATATGTCTCGTCTGATATGGAAGTATCAAAATCCACATCTCTGAAATTACTATCTCTAATAAAATTATGTAATGCCATGCAAGAAATTATGATCTTCTTTTGCTTTTCGATCGGGTAGCTTGGCACATTAAGGAGAATGCGCCATTTCATTTTTAGAACACCAAATGAACGTTCAATAACATTTCGAAGAGATGAATTAGCATGGTTAAACACCTCCTTCAATCCAACTGGTTGACTGCCACTTTGAAATTCTGGAACATGATATCTTTGACCTTTATAGGGTGCTAGATAGCCCTTTCGATTTGGGTAACCTGAATCAACCAGGTAGTACTTCCCTACAAAAAAATATTTGATAAGTTACTATGAGCTAGTAATTGTATAATAATTTCAAAGTTAATAAAACACCTTCAGGGGGATGTGGAAATATATCCTTGTACTTGACCAAAATATACTACATGGTTTCATTCCACAATTTTTTTCTTCCCACCATTCATTACTAGCTGCAATTGAACCGGTCTTCGGATCTCTTCCTAACCCAGAGGCATGATTAAGTAATGTCTTCCATGTCACATATTCAGCTTTCAAGGCATCCCATCGATTTTTCATTTGAGCACGTGTATAGTTTCTGCCCGTGCGTTCATTAAACTGAGCAATGAGATTGGCATAACCTTTGGCATTCAAGCAACCATGTGGCCTGTTATTAGCAAGTACTTGTTCCACACATAACTCAATAAAAATTTTAGTTGCATTTGCATCCCAATGTGCATTGGCTTTCCTGGGCTTTGAGACATTTTCCATCTACAAACACTATTTTCATAAGCAAACTATTCAACACTAATCAACATGTTGTACTCTTAGATCGCTAATGTCAAAAGAATGTTTCAACGTACAATTCCTAAATGAAGCATGACATTTTTTACCTTGTGAAAAACAGTTGAAAACAGTCTTCGATCTTTGCTAAAAATCTGCATATTATTCAGATTTGAAGGTAAGAAAACAAAGATAGCAATCATTGCTGCAAATTGCTTTGTAGGAACCTCATGTTACTACAAAACAGGGCAAATTCCATACCGTGCAGCGCTAACTGAACTAATCTAACACTACCACACAACTAAACAAATCCCAGCGCTGGAACCTTCTGCCATGAATGACGCGATGGCCGAGAATCGCGGGGGGGGGGGGGGGGGGGGGGGGCTTCAGCCCATGGCCGGGCGAGAGTCGGGGGGGGGCTCTGCCGTGGCGGGTCGTGGGGGGCGGCGGCGGTGGATTTCTCGTGGCCGGTGGGGGAGCGAGCACCATACCTGTAGCCACCGCAGAAAGGTCACGGAGGCGGCGGCGCACTGACCTCGGGAGAGGAATTGTGAGGGCTGCCCTGGACCGATCTCTATTTATATGATGGCAGTTGCGGATAAATTCCTTTGAACTTCAGGGGTATTTTCGTAACTCGGATGCGCAGAAGCGAGGAGAAGCTGGTGGAAGGCCGCTTTTCTGTAAAGCGGTTTCGTAGTTCATTTGGAGAAGCGATTTTTTAACAAGTTGTAACAAAAGCTAGGTGTTTGGAGGCTTAAGTGCTTAAATTTGTTAAAAAGTTGACTAAAAAGCTGTCCCAAACAGGGCCATAGAAGAACAATACGTCGATGACTCAATACTGGGGTTAGTTATAAGGCATTTAGGAATCCAGTACTGAGTCACACGATGTCCAGCAGGAATAACATGCGAGAGCTGAGATAAAACAATAGGTTTATGAGTCAAAGTTTAAGATTTTTTGTTCTTAACTACTGACCTATAAGGTCCGTGATGCGGACATCGCTACCGTTGATACAACCACAACACCAGCCCATTCACCACTCTCAGCTAATCAAGGTCCAATGACACGCGCTCGTGCACGTCAACTTAATTATCAGGTGAATTTATTCCTGGCTGTTCAAAGTAATTATCCTTCAAATGGGGACCTATTAAAGCCTTGTGATGACCTTGTTATTATTAGGTTCTTGGGAATTGATCCAGCTAGGAGTGATGGAGGGATTAATGCAATAAAGGCTGCTCCACCCGAGGGGAAATCTTGAGGCTGGGGCCATGTAATAAAGAGAGATTTAGACAAATAAGGAAAGGAATAAGGCAAATCTCGTCCAACTTTGCTGCTGGACGAAATTCCCTCTTTCTTCCCCCATTTAAAGATAGATGTGCTATAATAAGGAAAGAAATAGAGGAAATCATATCCTGCCTTGCTGCTGGATGGGTTTCCCTCTTTCTTTCCCTATTAAATAGTAGTCTATCACAGAAAAAGGAAGGGAATAAGGGAGATCACGTCCTACCTTTGTTGCTGGACGAATTTCCCTCTTCTCTCCCCTATTTAAGTAGTCCAAGAGCTCCTTGACAGGGTGGGTTTTGTTTTCTGTAAGTTTAGTCATTGCTACTTCCTTGTAACGCAAGTGTCGACGAGACCTTCCGATTCCTTGAATCAGAACCCCAACTTTTTCACACACGTGAGTGTTTGCTTGTTATCTTGTTCTTGCTTGTTCTTCGATTGCTTGCAGGTTCAAGGCTGTTCTTGGCACGGCAAGTACAGCAACAACAGGAGCCGGTGTAACTATCGCTAAGGCGCAGCATCCTTGTGGTTGTTGTAGTCGGGTAGCACAACGTCGACCTCCACCCAAATCGTAGTTACCAGGAGACGGTGTAACTGTCGCTCAAGGCGCCACACCCTTCTGGTTGTGGTAGTCGGGCAGCCAGCGTCGGCCTCCACCAAATTCGTTCATTACCAACATCTCTCATCGAAAGATAGGGCGTCCCCTGTACCCGTTGGGTTCATCAAGTGGTATCAGATTTCAGGTTGCTCGGTGAGAGATTTCCTTCTCCTTGTTCTTCATTTACCTACAGTCCACTTTTGCCTACAAAAGTTCGCTCTAAAAAAAATCCTAAAAACACTTTGAGCCTTTTGCTTGGCTACTTAGCTCTCGACTTGTTGAATTCACGGTTGCCTTTTTGTGTCAAGTTGCTGGTCCTAAGTTTTTCACCGCTAGAGTTTTGAGTTCGTGGCACTTTGTTCTCAGTCCATTTCCATTATCTACCCAAAGTTAAGAAAAAAGGCAAGTAAAAAAGAAAAGCTGCACGGATCAGCAAGAAAAAGGCACGTGCAAAAAGAAAAGCCGCACTGATTACAATCACAAAAAAAAGTTTCTAAGTACAAAAAAAAGAGAGACAATTTGTATAACATTTGTTTCATGTTTCGAAGTTCAACTTGCTGTTTTCAATGTTGTTAAAACACAATTGATCGGGCTGTTCGAACTTCCCTACCATAGTAATCCAACGTCACGTGGAGTTACGGCTCACGTCTCTAGTAAGGTTTGAGCTAGGACCAGCACAATACCATCGTGGAACGTTTATTCAACTTGTTGTGACTAATGTGGTACTAGCTGTTCCTTTGCACAAATTGTGTCTAGCAGCCACCTACAGCTCCACAAAATTGTCTACGACACCATAAGGTTGTGCTGGCAGCCACCGTTTGTTGTTGTTCTTGCTGATTGCCAGCGCCTCCTGCATCGCATGGTAAGAACTTGTAAGACCTTGATTTCTTGCTAGTGAGGAATTGTGCTGTCCTACCATCTCTTAGCAACTGTTAGGATTAATCTGCTTGCTGTTGTATTTCCTTTCTTTACTAACCATGTCAGCTGATGCGAATGAGACATATCCACATTCACCACGTACGAGGGGCATCATTCAGCATTTCGAACGCCAAGTGAAGCTACACACAGATGCTCTCAATGAGGATATTCAAGTCACCAATGAACGCATTGGTCAATTAGAGTCGACGCAGATTTGCACCAACACCAAACTGACCACATTAGAAAGCACTGCTGGGGCTATTAACACTTCTCTTGCAGCAATCATTGAGCGATTGGAGAGGATGGAACAGGTTGGACGCGAAGAGAGGCAAAGACGTGTTGATGACTGTCACACCCGGTTTTTCCAAAGAACAAGCAAGTGAATATCACATGTATGCCAGGATCATTTTCTCATACATGTGATGACAAATAGTGAAGCATCATTTATTACAAGCCAGGTGTCAAATATAAATAAGTCTTACATAGCAAATGTTTCGATGGACAATAATAAGTTCATCACAAGTAAATAAACTAGCAGCGGAATATTATTCTTGTGGGCTCCATTGCAGGCGTTGCCCGGGGGTCTCCATGAACCTAGAATCCTTCTTCGGGTCCAAAGTCTTGGTCATTATATGCCACCTCATTATCTTGACCTGAGCAGCAATATAAACCAACAAAATATGCAAGGTTGAGTACCAATGGTACTCAGCAAGTGTGGGAAAATTATATCATGCATGGCTAGAACAAGGAGAGGTTGAACTCATGGTTAGAGCACTACGCAATTAATACCTATCACCTTAGCTTATTAAGCACCTACATTACTACACAGGTGAAATGGTCCCAATCTCCCATCCCATCATCATAATCCAATATCCATAACATCATTTCCAATGTTAAGCTCCCCGCCTAACATCCACAACTTCCAAAACCATCAATCCTCTAATCATGAATAAGTCCAAGCCGCTCTTGACCGTGAGCACGGCTGTCATGACAGTTTTGACTCTGCAGAGTTTGTACCACTGTACCCACATGTAGTGATTTCATCCCCCGTTGCCGGGTGGACTAAAAGAACCTCCATTATGCCAGTGGCTACGAACCACATTCACACTTCCCAGGTGTGTAGCCAGGAGATCACTACAAAGCCTTTACAAAGGGATTCCCGACGAGCGTGGGCCCACTGAGGTTTCACCCCTAACAGCATACAAGAGGCTCCAACCCCGCTGCAGTGGCCCCCTCTTGAGCCTTGCGGTTCATATGGTAGTCCAGCTGACACCTACTCCCCGCACCATCCAACACACCCATACTACGCCGGGGATACACCTAATTAATTGGCCAAGCTTCCCCATCTCAGCATGTGGTTGGCACTGTAAAGCCAGGTTACATGCTCCATGAACCGGTCCTTAGGATCCAGGCAAGTACTAAACACAAACCCGAGTCTCGTGCACCCAGCACACAACCAAAACATCCAACTTGCCTTGATCCCTACCTCTACATAACTCACAATATCTCATTCAAGAGTATGGTAAAATAAACTGATGATCTCATGTCCCAAATATCCCATTCTAAGCATGGCTAAGCATATGCATAATAATAAATGACATGGTAAAATAAATCCCAACCCAAGCTACAAGGAAAACAAGGTAATGCAATTCTAGGGAAACTTCCTAGCATGGGTTTCATATTTCAATTGACAATGCAAATAGTTCTATCTACACATCCTAGCATAGGATCAAAGTGGTCAAGGACACTTGCCTCCTTCCTGCTGCTCTTGAAATGGGTAGTCCTGATCTTGGAAAGGAATAACTTGCTCTTGATCAGGTTCTACATCATACCATCACACATAGCAAAAGAAAAACAACAATCCATAAGACATAGTTCACACTTCCACTTCAAACAAACCACACATTCATATTTATAAAAGTCATTCACCATTATATGTGTTGTGGTTACTCTATGTGTGTTGATTTGTGGCTTGCATGTACTTTTAATCATATGTATATTATTCCTACTTTTGTGTTCACATTTATTCTTACATACTATATATATATGAGTTTCCAATTTAAATAAATTCCTTATATTCAATTACTACACCTTTTAACTACCAAATAAGCATGAAAGGTATTTTCCTTCTCCATATGTGTCTTCATAATTTCTACCAACCCTAAACTGAATTCTTTGGATTTTAGAAACTCCATTTATCATTTACTAGTTGCTATATTTTCAGATTTATTTTCCTATGCATAAATGTGTACTTTATTATGAAAATAGTAAGACACATCATCTAAATAGAATAGGTTCTGGTCCTAAATAATTTAATAACATATTTTGACCTTTGCCTCTGATGTAAACTATTTCACAATTATTTTCCCTATTTTCTAGAACTATTCTTTACTTAAAAATGTGTCCCTAAATGTGAATAATAAATTAAACAGATTCAATTCAGCCCAAAATATGTTTTTATCTCACTCCAAAGTTTCCTAAATACTGAGAAAGTCTTTAATTAAATTTTGACAATATGTTTGTCCCACTTTTTAATTTTTAAACCCTAGCCACATATTCAATTTCCTAAATTAAATACTAAACAGGGCTAAAAAGGTAAACTCACCCTACTACAGGGTCTATAATATTATTTTCAGAATTTCCAGGGGTCTAGCTACACTTATCAGAGGAGTTTTTCCTAATTTTTATTAAGTCCAGGGGCTAAAACTGATTTTTAAATGAATTTACATGATTTTCTGAAGTTCCAGGGGCTAGATCAGAAGTTTCCGGGGCTAGCTCTTATTTCCCGAGAACCCCAGGGGGTAGCACGTAAGATTTCCAGTCTTTATAACGTGGGGCTGACATGGACCGTCCGATTTTAAACCGACGGCTGAGATTATAACGTCGAACCGGTACGCGGGGATTTAAACCCTACCGTGCGATTTAAAATAAACGGCGCACAAGCGGCCACGTCGCTCTGATCGAACGCGGGTGGCGCTGCCGGCGGCGCACGGCGGCGGGAAGCGGCGATCTCGCCGGAAACTTTCGGATCTTCGAGAATTCTTCCTAGAACTGTGATCTTATGGCATAGATCGGTGGAGGGGAGGTCGGGGATCTCACCTCGGGGATTTTCTTGAGCTCGGAGGTCCTGGAAGGTGATCGGCGACGAGGTCCGAGGTGAATTCACGGTGAGGCTCGTCGGCGCTGTGTTTACACCGCAAGTCACCGAGTTTTCTGCACCTGCAAGGTTCCCCGGAGGCGGTGGATCAAGACCAGCGAGTTAGATCGGAATTTCTGAGCTTAGATCGGCCAGAATTCGCCGGAGAAGTCTCGGTTCTCACCGGAGGAAAATCGGCGGATCGCGTGGGAAAAACAGAATGAGGCCGGGGTTTTTATAGACGGGGGAGGGCGGCTGGGTGGTTTAGATCGAGTTTGCGTCACCCCCGAACGGAATTCAGCTGGAATACGCGAGAATTCCCGATCGGTTTCGATTCGGGTGAGAGAGTCCGGCGCTGGCGCGAGGTAGACGATGAACTGGTGGGCCCCGCCTGTCAGTGGGAGGAAGCGGCGCGCGCGGCTGCGGGCTGGCGCGGCGCTGGTTGGGCCGGCTGGTGGGTTGCGGCCCACTGGCCGGTTTTTTTCTGTTTTCTCTTTTTCTTTTTCTATTTCTTTTCTGATTTGAGTTTAATTTGAATTCCAGTTTGAATTTGAATTTTTGCAAAACATGCAACACGTCCAAAAAATTTTAAATTCCCCTCTTAACGTGATTTAGGGTCTTAACAAAATTTTGGGGTGTTACAATGACAGCCACGACTCCGTTGGCAGTGCTGCAAGATATGACGAGGCGGAGTATTCGGCGGATACCGAGCTTGATGATGGACCTTTCAGGTATCGACAGCAGCCACGTCGTGACCATCGTGGTATGGGTGGTCGAGCTCAACGACGCGAGGTACGTGACAATGACGATTCCCTATGCAGCATTAAATTCTCCATACCACCTTTTGATGGTAAATATGATCCGGATGCATATCTGTCATGGGAATTATCAGTAGATCAAAAATTTGCATGCCATGATTTCCCTGATGATAAAAAGGTTAGAGCTGCCACTAGTTAATTCACTGATTTTGCTTCTGTTTGGTGGCATGAATATCAAACTAAAAATCCAGCTACTGTACCACAAACTTGGAATGCTTTGAAACGAATCATGCGTCGTCGTTTTGTTCCTTCCTATCATGCTCGTGACCTGTTGCATAAATTACAACAACTTAGGCAAGGCAACAAATCTGTTGAGGAATACTATCAAGAACTTCAAATAGGCATGATGCGTTGTGGCCTAGTTGAAAATGAAGAGGCTGCAATGGCTAGGTTTATGGGTGGTTTAACAAGAGAAATTCAGGACATATTGGCTTATAAGGAATACACTAACGTCACTCGATTATTCCATCTTGCTTGTAAGGCTGAAAGAGAAGTGCAGGGACGATGTACAAGAACTAACATTTCTGCAGGTCGAACTACCTCATGGCATGTAACACCCTAAAATCTTTTTAAGACCCTAAATCCTGTTAAGAGGGGAATTTAAAAATTTTTGGACGTGTTGCATGTTTTGCAACAATTTAAATTCAAACTCGAATTCAATTTAAACTCAAAACAGAAAAGAAATAGAAAAAAAAGAAAAAGAAAACAGAAAAAACCGGCCAGTGGGCCGAAACCCACCAGCCGGCCCACCCAGCACCCGCGCCAGCCCGCAGCTGCGCGCGCCCCCATCCTCCCACTGACAGGCGGGGCCCGCCAGCCCTTCTTCTACCTCGCGCCCACGCCGGGACTCTCTCACCCGAATCAAAACCGATCGGGATTTCTGCGTATCCCCGCTGAATTCTGTTCGTAGGCGACGCGGACTTGATCTAAACCACCCCGCCGCCTTTCCCCGTCTATAAAAACCCCGGCCTCGTTCTGTTTTTCCCATGCGATCCGCCGATTTTCCTCCGGTGAGAACCGAGACTTCTCCGGCGAATTCTGGCCGATCTAAGCTCGGAAATTCCGATCTAACTCGCTGGTCTTGATCCACCGCCTCCGGGGAACCTTGCAGGTGCAGAAAACTCGGTGACTTGCGGTGCAAACACAGCGCCGACGAGCCTCGCCGTGGTTTCACCTCGTACCTCGTCGCCGATCATTTTCCAGGACCTCCGAGCTCAAGAAAACCCCCGAGGTGAGATCGCCGACCTCCCCTCTACCGATCTATGCCATAAAATCACAGTTCTAGGAAGAATTCCCGAAGATCCGAAAGTTTCCGGCGAGATCGCCGCTTCCCGCCGCCGTGCGCCGCAGGCAGCGCCGCCCGCGCTTGATCAGAGCGACGTGGCCGCTTGTGCGCCGTTTATTTTAAATCGCACGGTAGGGTTTAAATCCCCACGTACCGGTTCGACGTTATAATCTCAGCCGTCGGTTTAAAATCGGACGGTCCACGTCAGCCCCGCGTTATAAAGACTGGAAATCTTACGTGCTACCCCCTGGGGTTCTCGGGAAATAAGAGCTAGCCCCAGAAACTTCTGATCTAGCCCCTGGAACTTCAGAAAATCATGTAAATTCATTTAAAAATCAGTTTTAGCCCCTGGACTTAATAAAAATATGGAAAAACTCCTCTGTTATGAGTAGTTAGACCCCTGAAAATTCTTAAAATAATATTATAGACCCTGTAGTGGGGTGAGTTTACCTTTTTAACCCTGTTCGATATTTAAATTAGGAAAATTGAATATGTGGCTAGTGTTTAAAATTTAAAAGTGGGACAAACATATTGTCAAAATTAAATTAAAAACTTTCTCAGTATTTAGAAAACTTTGGAGTGAGATAAAAACATATTTTGGGCTGAAGTGAATCTGTTTAATTTATTATTCACATTTAGGGACACATTTTAAGTAAAGAATAGTTCTAGAAAATAGGGAAAATAATTGTAAAATAGTTTACATCAGAGGAAAAGGTCAAAAATATATTAGCAAATATTTTAGAGCAGAACCTATTCTGTTTAGATGATGTGTCTTGTTATTTTTATAAAAAATCTCACATTTAAGCATAAGAAATAAATTGAAAATATAGCAACTAGTAAATGATAAATGAAGTTTCTAAAATCCAAAGAATTCAGTTTAGGGTTGGTAGAAATTCTGAAGACACATATGGAGTAGGAGAATACCTTTCATGCATACTTGGTAGCTAAAAGGGGTAGTAATTGAATATAAGGAATTTATTTAAATTAGAAACTCATATATATATATATAGTATGTAAGTATAAATGTGAACACAAAAGTAGGAATCATATACACATGATTAAAAGTGCATGCAAGCCACAGATTAACACACATAGAGTAGCCACAACACATATAATGGTGAATGACTTTCATAAGTATGAATGTGTGGTTTGTATGAAGTGGAAGTGTGAACTATGTCTTATGGATTGTTGTTTTCCTTTTGCTATGTGTGATGGTATGATGTAGAACCTGCTCAAGAGCAAGTTATCCCTTTCCAAGATCAGGACTACCCATTTCAAGAGCAGCAGGAAGGAGGCAAGTGTCCTTGACCACTTTGATCCTATGCTAGGATGTGTAGATAGAATTATTTGCATTGTCAAGTTAAATATGAAACCCATGCTAGGAAGTTTCTCTAGAATTGCATCACCTTGTTTCCTTGTAGCTTGGGTTGGGATTTATTTTATCATGTCATTTATTATTATGCATATGCTTAGCCATGCTTAGAATGGGATATTTGGGATATGAGATCATCAGTTTATATTACCATACTCTTGAATGCAATATTGTGAGTTATGTAGAGGTAGGGATCAAGGCAAGTTGGATGTTTTGGTTGTGTGCTGGGTGCACGAGACTCGGGTTTGTGTTTAGTACTTGCCTAGATCCCAAGGACCGGTTCATGGAGCATGTAACCTGGCTTTACCGTGCCAACCACATGCTGAGATGGGGCAGCTTGGCCAATTAATTAGGTGTATCCCCGGCGTAGTATGGGTGTGTTGGATGGTGCGGGGAATAGGTGTTAGCTGGACTACCATATGAACCGCAGGCTCAAGAGGGGGCCACTGCAGCGGGGTTGGATCCTCTTGTATGCTGTTAGGGGTGAAACCTCAGTGGGCCCACGCTCGTCGGGAATCCCTTTGTAAAGGCTTCGTAGTGATCTCCTGGCTACACACCTGGGAAGTGTGAATGTGGTTCGTAGCCACTGGCATAATGGAGGTTATTTTAGTCCACCCGACAATGGGGGATGAAATCACTACATGTGGGTACAGTGGTACAAACTCTGCAGAGTCAAAACTGTCATGACAGCCATGCTCATGGTCAAGAGCGGCTTGGACTTATTCATGATTAGAGGAGTGATGGTTTTGGAAGTTGTGGATGTTAAGCTGGGAGCTTAACATTGGAAATGATGTTATGGTTATTGGATTATGATGATGGGATGGGAGATTGGGACCATTTCACTTGTGTAGTAATGTAGGTGCCTAATAAGCTAAGGTGATAGATATTAATTGCGTAGTGCTTTAACCATGAGTTCAACCTCTCCTTGTTCGAGCCATGCATGATATAATTTTCCCACACTTGCTGAGTACCATTGGTACTCAACCTTGCATATTTTGTTGGTTTATATTGCTTCTCAGGTCAAGATAATGAGGTGGTGTATAATGACCAAGACTTTGGACCCGAAGAAGGTTTCTAGGTTCATGGAGACCCCGGGCAAGGCCTGTGACGGAGCCCACGAGAATAATTATTCCGCTGCTATTTTATGAACTTATTATTGTCCATCGAGGCATATTCTATGTAAGACTTATTTATATTCGAAACCTGGCTTGTAATAAATGATGCTTCACTATTTGTCATCACATGTATGAGAAGATGATCCTGGCATACATGTGATATTCACTTGGTTGTTCTTCGGAAAAACCGGGTGTGACAGAAGTGGTATCAGAGCCAAGGTTGCCCGTAGGAACGTGGACCTAGGTAGAAATGGACGTATTTAAGGGCCCTATTTTCTTAAAAAACTATTTTACAAGGTGTGTGTTGAAAAGTGTTATTTAATGGAGTCACTTTCTTCATCTTACCCCAACTTTCATTCAAAATAGAATTTTTGTTTAAAAGTTTATCTAACCTAAGTTTAAATGTTTTCTGTTTTAGATGGTTCGCATGATTCGCACCGCTCGCAAGTCCACAGGAGGGAGAGTTCCCGTAGTTGCCCTTGCCGAGAGAGAGGAGAGCCGTCCGGTGACGTACCTTTCCTACGGATTGGCAGTAGGAGGCTTATTGCGCCGTCTTCGGTGTATGCTCGAAGCCGCCGGCAACACGGGCAAGCTAATCATCCACTATAACTCCACCAGGACCATCCGTGAGAAGAGGGAAGAATGGAGCTCAGAGATGAGGATTATACACGAAAATCAGCTGCTTAAGATTCACCACTCTCCAGCTTGTCGAGCGACACAGGTCGATGCGGAGAAAGATGTCACCTGGGAGGCCATCACGTGCCAGAGTCACATCTATCGTCGCCACTTGGACAAAACTGAGTACATGTATGTCCTGCAACGTGAGAGTGGTACCACGGAGTACAAGTACCCGCCGGTGCAGCAGGGGACTTCCCATGAGCACATGGACTTGTGCTTGGAGGATGCTTCTATGCTCAGCACTCGACTGCAAGAGTGTCAGCAAGAGCTTCAGGATGTTCGGGACACCCTGAAGGAAACGGAGGCATTGCTGCGAGCCTGCTTAAGGGCGAGAGAAAGAGGAGATGGGAATGAACTATGTGTCACCGCGAATGATACATGGACTCCTGACTCCCCAGATCGCCGGGCGATTAGGCGTCGTCGCACTTCTCCACCAACAGCCTCCCCACCCAAAGCAGAGTCAGAAGGAAGCCGAAATGATGAGGAAGATCCCGAGGAGCCTGCTCAATAAAATGAGTAGTGTAGAATCCTTCCCTTAGCTAGCAAGATGTCGCATAGTCGAGTCGTTAAGTTAAGTTAATGATGTGTTAATGCTTGGTGTGTGACGTGAGTTGTGGAAGCCATGAGCAATTGTCCACAGCCTCGTCTTTAGATTGCTTTGCTTTGGTGTGTGAACCCACATGAAATAATATTGCGTTTATTTTTGTGTGAGAAGTGAACCCTTAGAGAAGTATAACAAAGCCTCAACACTTCAAAGTACAAACGAATGAAAGTAGTAAGATGACACTAATTGCTTTCAAATTAACATTGGTTGATTCTGCCAGATGGCCGGAAGAGGAAAAGGACGTGCTGCCAACCCCGCCAACAACAACGATGAGGCATGCAACCCTCATCTTTCTGGAGGCCAGGACCGGGGTGGTCGCCGTGACGAAGTTGATCCCCTCCACCAAATGCTAGAGAATCAAAATCAGCTCATCCAGAACTTGACTCAAGTGGTGGCCAACTTGCATCAAGTTGTAACACCCCAAAATTTTGATTCAAAATACTAAACCATGTTCAGAGGGGAATTTAAAAATTTTTGGACGTGTTGCATGTTTTGCAAAAATTCAAATTCAAACTGGAATTCAAATTAAACTCAAATCAGAAAAGAAATGGAAAAAGAAAAAGAGAAAACGGGAAAAAACCGGCCAGTGGGCCGAAACCCGCCAGCCGGCCCAGTTTCCCCCGCGCCAGCCCGCAGCCGCGTGCCCGCGCTATCTCTCACAGACAGGTGGGACCCACCTGTCATCCCTAACCCCGAGCGTCTGTGGCCCGAACTTTTCCCCCCGAGCGCGCGCGATCGTAACCGACTGAAAACCGCGTCCCTCAGCCCGAATTCTGATCCCGGAAGACTCAAACTCGATCACAACCAACTCACCGCCCTCCCCCGGCTATAAAAAACCCAGCCCCGATCGGTTTTTCCCACGCGATCGCCGATTTTTACTCCGGTGAGCACCGAGACTTCGCCGGTGAATTCTGGCCGATCTAAGCTCGGAAACTCTGATCTAACTCGCTGGTCTTGATCCACCGCCTCCGGGGAGCTTTGCAGGTGCAGAAAACTCGGAGACTTACGGTGTAAACACAGCGCCGACTAGCTTCGCCGTGGTTTTGCCTCGGACCTCGCCGCCGATCACTTTCCAGGACCCCCGAGCTCGAGAAAACCCCCGAGGTGAGATCCCTGACCTCCCCTCTACCGATCTAGGCCATAAGATCACAGTTCTAGGCAGAATTCTCGAGGATCCGAAACTTTCCGGCGAGATCGCCGCTTTCCGCCGCCGTGCGCCGCCGGCAGCGCCGCCCGCGCTCGATCAGAGCGACGTGGCCGCTTGTGCGCCGTTTATTTTAAATCGCACGGTAGACTTTAAAACCCTGCGTACCGGTTCGATGTTATAATCTCAGCCGTCGGTTTAAAATCGGACGGTCCACGTCAGCCCCGCGTTATAAAGACTGGAATTCTTACGTGCTACCCCCTGGGGTTCTCGGGAAATAAGAGCTAGCCCCGGAAACTTCTGATCTAGCCCCTGGAACTCCAGAAAATCATGTAAATTCATTTAAAAATCAGTTTTAGCCCCTGGACTTAATAAAAATTAGGTAAAACACCTCTGATAAGTGTAGCTAGACCCCTGGAAATTATGAAAATAATATTATAGACCCTGTAATGGGGTGAGTTCATTATTTTAGCCTGTTTAGTATTTAATTTAGGAAATTGAATATGTAACTAGTGTTTAAAAATTAAAAAGCGGGACAAACATAATTGTCAAAATTAATTAAAAACTTTCTCAGTACTTAGAAAACCTTGGAGTGAGATAAAACTATATTTTGGGCTGAAATGAATCTGTTTCATTTATTATTCACATTTAATAGTATAGGGACACATTTTTAAGTAAAGAATAGCTATAGAAAAATAGGGAAAATAATTATGAAATAGTATACATCAGAAGCCAAGGTCAAAATATGTTATTAAATTATTTAGGACCAGAACCTAAACTGTTTAGATGATGTGTATTACTAATTTCATAATAAAATACACAATTATGCATAGGAATATAAATCTGAAAATATAGCAACTAGTAAATGATAAATGGAGTTTTTAAAATCCAAAGAGTTCAGTTTAGGGTTGGTAGAAATTATGAAGGCACAAATGGGGAAGAAAAATACTTTTCATACACACTTGGTAGTAAAAAGGTGTAGTAGTTGAATATAAGAAATTTATTGGAAACCCATATAAATAGTATGTAAGTATAAATGTGGACACAAAAGTAGGAATCATATACACATGGTTAAAAGTGCATGCAAGCCACAACTCAACACACATAAAGTAACCACAACACATATAATGGTAAAGAACTTTTATAAATGTGAATGTGTGGTTTGTATGAAGTAGAAGTGTGAACTATGTCTTATGATTGTTGTTTTTCTTTTGCTATGTGTGATGGTATGAGGTAGAACCTGTTCAAGGGCAAGTTATCCCTTTCCAAGATCAGGACTACCCATTTCAAGAGCAGCAAGAAGGAGGCAAGTGTCCTTGACCACTTTGAACCTATGCTAGGATGTGTAGATAGAATTATTTGCATTGTCAAATGAAAGATGAAACCCATGCTAGGATGTTTCCCTAGAATTGCATTACCTTGTTTCCTTGTAGCTTGGGTTGGGATTTATTTTGTCATGTCATTTATTTACATGCATATGCTTAGTCATGCTTAGAATGGGACATTTGGGATATGAGATCATCAGTTTATTTTACCATACTCTTGAATGAGATATTGTGAGTTATGTAGAGGTAGGGATCAAGGCAAGTTGGATGTTTTGGTTGTGTGTTGGGTGCACGAGACTTGGGTTTGTGTTTAGTACTTGCCTGGATCCTAAGGACCGGTTCATGGAGCATGTAACCCGGCTTTACAGTGCCAACCACATGCTGAGATGGGGCAGCTTGGCCAATTAATTAGGTGTATCCCCGGCGTAGTATGGGTGTGTTGGATGGTGCGGGGAGTGGGTGTCAGCTGGACTACCATATGAACCGCAAGGCTCAAGAGGGGGCCACTGCAGCGGGGTTGGAGCCTCTTGTATGCTGTTAGGGGTGAAACCTCAGTGGGCCCACGCTCGTCGGGAATCCCTTTGTAAAGGCTTCGTAGTGATCTCCTGGCTGCACATCTGGGAAGTGTGAATGTGGATCGTAGCCACTGGCATAATGGAGGTTCTTTTAGTCCACCCGGCAACGGGGGATGAAATCACTACATGTGGGTACAGTGGTACAAACTCTGCAGAGTCAAAACTGTCTTGACAGCCGTGCTCACGGTCAAGAGCGGCCTGGACTTATTCATGATTAGAGGATTGATGGTTTTGGAAGTTAAGCGGGGAGCTTAACATTGGAAATGATGATTATGGTTATTGGATTATGATGATGGGATGGGAGATTGGGACCATTTCACCTGTGTAGTAATGTAGGTGCTTAATAAGCTAAGGTGATAGGTATTAATTGCGTAGTGCTTTAACCATGAGTTCAACCTCTCCTTGTTCTAGCCATGCATGATATAATTTTCCCACACTTGCTGAGTACTATTGGTACTCAACCTTGCATATTTGTTGGTTTATATTGCTGCTCAGGTCAAGATAATGAGGTGGTGTATAATGACCAAGATTTTGGACCCGAGGAAGGTTTTTAGGTTCATGAAGACCCCCGTGCAACGCCTGTGATGGAGCCCTAAAGAATAATATTCCGCTGCTAGTTTATTTACTTGTGATGAACTTATTATTGTCCATCGAGACATTTACTATGTAAGACTTACTTATATTCGACACCTGGCTTGTAATAAATGATGCTTCACTATTTGTCATCACATGTATGAGAAAATGATCCTGGCATACATGTCATATTCACTTGGTTGTTCTTCGGAAAAACCGGGTGTGACAGAGGTGGTATCAGAGCCAAGGTTGCCCGTAGGAACGTGGACCTAGGTAGAAATGGACGTATTTGAGGGCCCTATTTTCTTAAAAACTATTTTCCAAGGTGTGGGTTGAAGAGTGTTATTTAAGGAGTCATTTCCTTCATCTTATCCCAAAATTTTCATTCAAAATGAGATTTTTGTTTAAAAAGTTTATCTAACCTAATTTTAAATTCTTTTTGTTTTAGATGGTTCGCATGATTCGCACCGCTCGCAAGTCCACAGGAGGGAGAGTTCCCGTAGTTGCCCTTGCCGAAAGAGAGGAGAGTCGTCTAGTAACATACCTTTCCTACGGATTGGCAGTAGGAGACTTGTTGCGCCGTCTTCGACGTATGCTCGAAGCCGCAGGCAATACGGGCAAGCTAATCATCCACTATAACTCCACCAGGACCATCCGTGAGAAGAGGGAAGAATGGAGTTCGGAGATGAGGATTATACACGAGAATCAGCTGCTTAAGATTCACCACTCTCCAGCTTGTCGAGCAACACAAGTTGGCGCGGAGAAAGATGTCACCTGGGAGGCCATCACCTGCCAGAGTCACATCTATCGTCGCTACTTGGACAAAACTGAGTACATGTATGTCCTCCAACGTGAGAGTGGTACCACGGAGTACAAGTACCCACCGGTGCAGCAAGGGACTTCCCATGAGCACATGGACTTGCGCTTGGAGGATGCTGCTATGCTCAGCACTCGACTGCAGGAGTGTCAACAAGAGCTTCAGGATGTCCGAGACACACTGAAGGAAACGGAGGCGTTGCTGCGAGCTTGCTTAAAGGCGAGAGAAAGAGGAGATGGGAATGAACTGTGTGTCACCGTGAATGATACATGGACTCAGACTCCCCGGATCGCCGAGCGATCAAGCGTCGTCGCACTTCTCCACCAGCAGCCTCCCCACCCAAAGCAGAGTCAGAAGGTAGCCGAAATGAGGAGGAAGATCCCGAGGAGCCAGCTCAAGAGAACGAGTAGTGTAGAGTCTTTCCCTTAGCTAGCAAGAGGTCGAGTAGTCGAGTCGTTACGTAGTTAATGGTGTGATAATGCTTGGTGTGTGACGTGAGTTGTGGAAGCCATGAGCAATTGTCCACAGCCTCATCTTTAGATTGTTTTGCTTTGGTGTGTGAACCCACATGAAATAATATTGCATTTGTTTTTGTGTGAGAAATGAACCCTCAGAAAAGTACAACAAAGCCTCAACACTTCAAAGTACAAACAAGTGAAAGTAGTAAGATGATACTAAATGCTTTCAAATTAACATTGGTTGATTCTGCCTGATGGCCGGAAGAGGAAAAGGACGTGCTGCCAACCCCGCCAACAACAACAACGATGAGGCGTGCAACCCTCATCTTTCAGGAGGCCGGGACAGGGGTGGTCGCCGTGAAGAAGTTGACCCTCTCCACCAAATGCTGGAGAATCAAAATCAGCTCATCCAGAACTTGACTCAAGTGGTGGCCAACTTGCATCAAGTTCCACCTCCACAAGCTGCACCACGCCAACCAAGGTTGAGTGAGTTTCTAGGAACTCAACCTCCAAAGTTTGCAAGTGCTGCTGAACCTCTGGAGGCAGATGATTGGCTGAAGACCATTGAAAGTAAGATGAGGATCATACAGTGCCAAGGGTATGAGAGGGTGCTGTTTGCCTCTCATCAATTGCATGGACCTGCTGCTGATTGATGGACCGCCTACGTGGCCGCCCATCATGACCCTGAGAACATCACTTGGGAAGAGTTCAAGCGTAGCTTCCGTAACCATTACATCCCAAGAGGTGAACTCAAAAATAAGAGGAAGGAGTTTTTGGGACTGCAGCAGGGAAACATGACGGTGAGGGAATACCTCACTAAATTCACTCAACTATCCCGTTATGCCCCACGGGACATAGAGACTGATGAGCAGAAACAAGATTGTTTCGTGGAAGGGCTTACCGCAGAAATGCAGTGTGCAATGTCCTCAAATGAGTATGAAAGCTTTCAAAAGATGGTGGACAGAGCATTTGTGGTGGAAAGGAAGCTAAAGGCCCTGGAAAGTGAGAATAAGAGGAAGGCTGGGTGGTCACATCAAGCCTCAGGGAGCAACACCCGCCCACGTATGATGCAGCAACCTACGGGGCAGACGAGCCGTGCTGCGGTACCCTATTCAGCACCAAGAGGGTACAACCCAAACTACAGGCCTCCCGCAGCACCAGCACAGCTGCAACGTCAGTTTGTACAGCAGCCTCGCCCCGCATATCCACCTCGACCAGCAGTGCAAGGACCCCCAAACCAACCCCAAGACAACAAGGGCCAGGCATCTAAGATTGGGGTGCAATGTTTCAGCTGTGGAGAAGTGGGGCACTACGCCCATAAGTGTCCAAAGAAGAAGCCCACGCAGCCACAGCAGCAGAATGTAATGAGAGGACGGGTGAACCACGTCACTATGGAGGAAGCACAAGAGGCACCCGACGTGGTAGTTGGTAAGTTTCCTGCCAATTTACACCTTGCAACTCTGCTGTTTGATTCTGGTGCTACCCACTCGTTCATTGCTCAAGGGTTTGTTAAGAAACATGACCTAGCAACCACACAAATGAACCATATGCTAGCGGTAAACTCTCCAGGTGGAGAAATAAGGACAAGAAAAGTGTGTCCCAAAGTGAACCTAGACATTAATGGGGTAGTATTTACGGCTAACCTCATAGTGATAGATTCACAAGGGATAGATATTATTTTGGGTATGGATTGGTTGACCAAACATAAAGGAATCATCCATTGTTCGACCAGAACGGTGGAATTAACTCACCCCAGTGGCACCAGAGTAAAGTTCATAACAATACACGAGCCTAGGAGGGACATCAAATTAAATCAAGTGGAGGTGAAAGTTGAGGAAATCAGGACTATCAGGGAATATCCAGATGTTTTTCCGGAGGAGTTGCCAGGTATGCCTCCCGACCGTGATGTGGAATTCGCGATTGAGCTAGTACCGGGAACAGCCCCGATATACAAGAGACCTTATCGAATGGACTCCAAGCAGCTAGAAGAGCTCAAGGACCATTTGAGAGAATTGACGGAGAAGGGGTATATTCGCCCTAGTTCCTCACCATGGGGAGCTCCGGTGATATTTGTGCCCAAGAAAGACGGAACCCAAAGGTTATGCGTGGATTACCGTGCCCTGAATGAGGTAACCATAAAGAACAAGTACCCATTACCCCGCATTGAAGACTTGTTTGATCAGTTGAGGGGAGCTTGTGTGTTCTCGAAAATTGATCTCAGGTCGGGATACCACCAGCTCAAGATAAGGCAATCTGATATTCCCAAGACAGCTTTTGTATCTTGGTACGGACTGTATGAATACACTGTCATGCCTTTCGGGCTAACCAATGCCCCGACATATTTCATGTACCTCATGAACAAGGTATTCATGGAATATCTGGACAAATTTGTGGTGGTTTTCATAGATGATATTCTCGTCTTCTCCAAAAATGAAGAAGAACATGAGAACCATCTAAGGTTGGTGTTGCAGAGGCTGAGAGAACACCAACTATATGCCAAGTTGAGCAAGTGTGAGTTTTGGCTGAAGAGAGTTCCCTTTTTAGGACATATAATCTCGGAGGGAGGAATCTCCGTAGATCCCGCCAAAATCGAGGACATCCAGAAGTGGAAGACCCCTGAAAATGTCGGGGAAGTTTGAAGCTTTTTGGGATTGGCTGGATACTATCGACGGTTTATTGAGGGATTCTCCAAGATCTCAAGACCTCTCACCAAATTGTTGGAAAAGGGAATCACATTCACCTGGACGCCACAGTGCGATACAAGCTTTCAGGAGCTAAAGAAGAGATTGACAACAGCCCCAGTGCTGGTTATGCCAGATATGCAGAAGAATTTCACAGTGTACTGCGATGCCTCTGGAAATGGGTTGGGATGTGTTCTCATGCAAGAAGGACATGTCGTGGCATATGCATCCCGGCAGCTTCGGAAGCACGAGAAGAACTATCCTACACATGACCTAGAACTAGCTGCAGTGGTACACGCGTTGAAAATTTGGCGGCACTATTTGATGGGGAAGAGGACAGAGATATATACGGATCATAAGAGTTTGAAGTACATATTCACACAGCCAGATCTCAACCTCAGACAAAGGAGATGGTTAGAGCTAATCAATGACTTTGATGTGGGCATCAACTATCATCCCGGGAAAGCAAACGTCGTGGCCGATGCTTTGAGTCGGAAAGTGCAGGTCAATAAGTTGAGCTTGAAGGACATGCCTGCAGAATTGAAGGGCGAGGTTATAAGGCTCAATCTATGTCTAGTAAATAGTGGTGAAGCCATCGCCATGAAAGTGGACTCCACACTCGAGCAAGACATACGCGAGGGCCAAAAGAATGATGAGAAGATACAAGAGATCAGACAGCTCATCAAGGAAAATAAAGCTCCTGGTTTTAGAGAGGATGAACAAGGAACGGTGTGGCACGGGAAAAGGATCTGTGTGCCAGAAGTAAAGGAGATCCGTGAATTAATTTTGAAGGAGGCTCACGATTCTGACTATTCCATTCATCCTGGGAGTACGAAGATGTACCAGGACCTCAAGAGCAGGTATTGGTGGTATGGCATGAAGCGAGATGTCGCGGAACATGTTGCCCTATGTGACACATGTCAGTTGGTGAAAGCAGAACATCAACGACCCGCGGGATTATTGCAACCACTCAAAGTGCCTGAATGGAAATGGGAAGAAATCAGCATGGATTTTGTCGTGGGATTGCCTAGGACCCAATCCGGGTATGATTCAATATGGGTCATTATTGATAGGCTAACCAAGGTAGCTCATTTCATCCCCGTGAAAGAAAGCTACAGCGGATCCAAATTGGCAGAATTGTACATGTCAAGGATCGTGTGTTACCATGGAGTGCCAAAGAAGATAGTGTCGGACCGAGGGACACAGTTCACCTCGAGGTTTTGGCAGAAGTTGCATGAAACCATGGGAACCCATCTGAACTTCAGCTCTGCCTATCATCCCCAAACTGACGGGCAGACGGAGAGAACCAATCAGATCCTTGAAGATATGTTAAGGGCATGTGCACTCAAAAACAATAGGAGTTGGGATAAGAACTTACCGTATGCGGAGTTTTCCTATAACAACAGTTATCAAGCTAGTATGAAGATGTCACCGTTTGAAGCTTTGTATGGAAGGAAGTGCAGAACTCCCCTATTTTGGAACCAAACAGGAGAAAGTAAAGTGTTTGGTCCAGAAGTGCTACAAGAAGCCGAGGCGAAGGTGAGGGAGATTCGCAACAACTTGAGGATAGCGCAAACACGCCAGAAGAGTTATGCTGATGTACGAAGAAGAGAGCTCGTTTTCAACGTGGGAGACTATGTTTATCTCAAGGTGTCCCCTATCAGAGGACTTCGTCGGTTCAAGGTGAAAGGGAAGTTGTCACCTCGATACATCGGACCCTTTCAAGTTCTGGAAAGAAAAGGCGAAGTGGCGTACCAACTAGAGTTACCGGTTCATCTATCGGACGTGCACGATGTATTCCATGTGTCACAACTCAAGAAATGCCTGAGGACGCCTGAAGAGGTGTTACCCATGAATGAAGTGGATGTAGCTAAAGATTTGTCTTATGCCGAGCAACCCTACAAGATTTTGGAGACAATGGAACGCCTCACCAGAAATAAAAGAATCCGGATGTGCAAGGTGCAGTGGAAGCATCACTCAGAAGAGGAAGCCACCTGGGAACGGGAAGATGAGCTCAAGGCACAATTTCCGGAATTGTTTTCTTAGAAACACCAATCTCGAGGACGAGATTTCTTTTAAGGGGGGTAGAGCTGTAACACCCCAAAATTTTGATTCAAAACACTAAACCATGTTCAGAGGGGAATTTAAAAATTTTTGGACGTGTTGCATGTTTTGCAAAAATTCAAATTCAAACCGGAATTCAAATTCAACTCAAATCAGAAAAGAAATGGAAAAAGAAAAAGAGAAAACGGGAAAAAACCGGCCAGTGGGCCGAAACCCGCCAGCCGGCCCAGTTTCCCCCGCGCCAGCCCGCAGCCGCGCGCCCGCGCTATCTCTCACAGACAGGTGGGACCCACCTGTCATCCCTAATCCCGAGCGTCTGCGGCCCGGACTTTTCCCCCCGAGCGCGCGCGATCGTAACCGACTGAAAACCTCGTCCCTCGGCCCGAATTCTGATCCCGGAAGACTCAAACTCGATCACAACCAACTCACCGCCCTCCCCCGGCTATAAAAACCCCAGCCCCGATCGGTTTTTCCCACGCGATCGCCGATTTTTACTCCGGTGAGCACCGAGACTTCGCCGGTGAATTCTGGCCGATCTAAGCTCGGAAACTCTGATCTAACTCGCTGGTCTTGATCCACCGCCTCCGGGGAGCTTTGCAGGTGCTGAAAACTCGGAGACTTACGGTGTAAACACAGCGTCGACGAGCATCGCCGTGGTTTTGCCTCGGACCTCGCCGCCGATCACTTTCCAGGACCCCCGAGGTGAGATTCCTGACCTCCCCTCTACCGATCTAGGCCATAAGATCACAGTTCTAGGCAGAATTCTCGAGGATCCGAAACTTTCCGGCGAGATCGCCGCTTTCCGCCGCCGTGCGCCGCCGGCAGCGCCGCCCGCGCTCGATCAGAGCGACGTGGCCGCTTGTGCGCCGTTTATTTTAAATCGCACGGTAGACTTTAAAACCCTGCGTACCGGTTCGATGTTATAATCTCAGCCGTCGGTTTAAAATCGGACGGTCCACGTCAGCCCCGCGTTATAAAGACTGGAATTCTTACGTGCTACCCCCTGGGGTTCTCGGGAAATAAGAGCTAGCCCCGGAAACTTCTGATCTAGCCCCTGGAACTCCAGAAAATCATGTAAATTCATTTAAAAATCAGTTTTAGCCCCTGGACTTAATAAAAATTAGGTAAGACACCTCTGATAAGTGTAGCTAGACCCCTGGAAATTATGAAAATAATATTATAGACCCTGTAATGGGGTGAGTTCATTATTTTAGCCTGTTTAGTATTTAATTTAGGAAATTGAATATGTAACTAGTGTTTAAAAATTAAAAAGTGGGACAAACATAATTGTCAAAATTAATTAAAAACTTTCTCAGTACTTAGAAAACCTTGGAGTGAGATAAAACTATATTTTGGGCTGAAATGAATCTGTTTCATTTATTATTCACATTTAATAGTATAGGGACACATTTTTAAGTAAAGAATAGCTATAGAAAAATAGGGAAAATAATTATGAAATAGTATACATCAGAAGCCAAGGTCAAAATATGTTATTAAATTATTTAGGACCAGAACCTAAACTTTTTAGATGATGTGTATTACTAATTTCATAATAAAATACACAATTATGCATAGGAATATAAATCTGAAAATATAGCAACTAGTAAATGATAAATGGAGTTTTTAAAATCCAAAGAGTTCAGTTTAGGGTTGGTAGAAATTATGAAGGCACAAATGGGGAAGAAAAATACTTTTCATACACACTTGGTAGTAAAAAGGTGTAGTAGTTGAATATAAGAAATTTATTGGAAACCCATATAAATAGTATGTAAGTATAAATGTGGACACAAAAGTAGGAATCATATACACATGGTTAAAAGTGCATGCAAGCCACAACTCAACACACATAAAGTAACCACAACACATATAATGGTAAAGAACTTTTATAAATGTGAATGTGTGGTTTGTATGAAGTAGAAGTGTGAACTATGTCTTATGATTGTTGTTTTTCTTTTGCTATGTGTGATGGTATGAAGTAGAACCTGTTCAAGAGCAAGTTATCCCTTTCCAAGATCAGGACTACCCATTTCAAGAGCAGCAAGAAGGAGGCAAGTGTCCTTGACCACTTTGAACCTATGCTAGGATGTGTAGATAGAATTATTTGCATTGTCAAATGAAAGATGAAACCCATGCTAGGATGTTTCCCTAGAATTGCATTACCTTGTTTCCTTGTAGCTTGGGTTGGGATTTATTTTGTCATGTCATTTATTTACATGCATATGCTTAGTCATGCTTAGAATGGGACATTTGGGATATGAGATCATCAGTTTATTTTACCATACTCTTGAATGAGATATTGTGAGTTATGTAGAGGTAGGGATCAAGGCAAGTTGGATGTTTTGGTTGTGTGCTGGGTGCACGAGACTTGGGTTTGTGTTTAGTACTTGCCTGGATCCTAAGGACCGGTTCATGGAGCATGTAACCCGGCTTTACAGTGCCAACCACATGCTGAGATGGGGCTGCTTGGCCAATTAATTAGGTCTATCCCCGGCGTAGTATGGGTGTGTTGGATGGTGCGGGGAGTGGGTGTCAGCTGGACTACCATATGAACCGCAAGGCTCAAGAGGGGGCCACTGCAGCGGGGTTGGAGCCTCTTGTATGCTGTTAGGGGTGAAACCCACGCTCGTCGGGAATCCCTTTGTAAAGGCTTCATAGTGATCTCCTGGCTGCACACCTGGGAAGTGTGAATGTGGATCGTAGCCACTGGCATAATGGAGGTTCTTTTAGTCCACCCGGCAACGGGGGATGAAATCAATACATGTGGGTACAGTGGTACAAACTCTGCAGAGTCAAAACTGTCTTGACAGCCGTGCTCACGGTCAAGAGCGGCCTGGACTTATTCATGATTAGAGGATTGATGGTTTTGGAAGTTAAGCGGGGAGCTTAACATTGGAAATGATGATTATGGTTATTGGATTATGATGATGGGATGGGAGGTTGGGACCATTTCACCTGTGTAGTAATGTAGGTGCTTAATAAGCTAAGGTGATAGGTATTAATTGCGTAGTGCTTTAACCATGAGTTCAACCTCTCCTTGTTCTAGCCATGCATGATATAATTTTCCCACACTTGCTGAGTACCATTGGTACTCAACCTTGCATATTTGTTGGTTTATATTGCTGCTCAGGTCAAGATAATGAGGTGGTGTATAATGACCAAGATTTTGGACCCGAGGAAGGTTTTTAGGTTCATGAAGACCCCCGGGCAACGCCTGTGATGGAGCCCTAAAGAATAATATTCCGCTGCTAGTTTATTTACTTGTGATGAACTTATTATTGTCCATCGAGACATTTACTATGTAAGACTTACTTATATTCGACACCTGGCTTGTAATAAATGATGCTTCACTATTTGTCATCACATGTATGAGAAAATGATCCTGGCATACATGTGATATTCACTTGGTTGTTCTTCGGAAAAACCGGGTGTGACACAAGTTCCACCTCCACAAGCTGCACCACGCCAACCAAGGTTGAGTGAGTTTCTAGGAACTCAACCTCCAAAGTTCGCAAGTGCTGCTGAACCTCTGGAGGCAGATGATTGGCTGAAGACCATTGAAAGTAAGATGAGGATCATACAGTGCCAAGGGTATGAGAGGGTGCAGTTTGCCTCTCATCAATTGCATGGACCTGCTGCTGATTGGTGGACCTCCTACGTGGCCGCCCATCATGACCCTGAGAACATCACTTGGGAAGAGTTCAAGCGTAGTTTCCGCAACCATTACATCCCAAGAGGTGAACTCAAAAACAAGAGGAAGGAGTTTTTGGGGTTGCAGCAAGGTAACATGACTGTGAGGGAGGACATCACTAAATTTACTCAACTATCCCGTTATGCCCCACGAGACATAGAGACTGATGAGCAGAAACAAGATTGTTTCGTGGAAGGACTTACCGCGGAGATGCAGTGTACAATGTCCTCAAATAAGTATGAAAGCTTCCAAAAGATGGTGGACAGAGCATTTGTGGTAGAAAGGAAGCTAAAGGCCATGGAAAATGAGAATAAGAGGAAGGCCGGTTGGTCACATCAAGCCTCGGGTTGCAACACCCGCCCCCGTCTGATGCAGCAACCAGCAGGGCAGACGAACCGTGCTGCGGTACCCTACTCAGCACCAAGAGGGTACAACCCGAACTACAGGCCTCCGGCAGCACCAGCACAGCCGCAACGTCAGTTTGTACCGCAGCCTCGCCCCGCATATCCACCTCGACCAGCAGTACAAGGACCCCCAAACCAACCCCAAGACAACAAAGGCCAGGCACCTAAGGTTGGGGTGCAATGTTTTAGCTGTGGTGAAGTGGGGCACTACGCCCATAAGTGCCCAAAGAAGAAGCCCGCGCAGCCACAACAGCAGAATGTGATGCGAGGACGGGTGAACCACGTCACTATGGAGGAAGCGCAAGAGGCACCCGACGTGGTAGTTGGTAAGTTTCCTGCCAATTTACACCTTGCAACCCTGCTGTTTGATTCTGGTGCTACCCACTCGTTCATTGCTCAAGGGTTTGTTAAGAAGCATGACCTAGCAACAACACAAATGAACCATATGCTAGCCGTAAACTCTCCAGGTGGAGAAATAAGGACAAGACAAGTGTGTCCCAAGGTGAATCTAGACATTAATGGGGTAGTGTTTACTGCTAACCTCATAGTGATAGATTCCCAAGGGATCGATATTATTTTGGGCATGGATTGGTTGACCAAACATAAGGGAATCATTCAGTGTTCGACCAGAACGGTGGAACTAACTCACCCTAGTGACACAAGAGTAAAGTTCATAACAATACACGAGCCTAGGAGGGACATTAAATTAAATCAAGTAGAGGAAATCAGGACCATCAGGGAATATCCAGATGTTTTTCCGAAAGAGTTGCCAGGTATGCCTCCCGATCGTGAAGTGGAATTCGCAATTGAGCTAGTACCTGGAACAGCCCCGATATACAAGAGACCTTATTGGATGGACTCCAAGCAGCTGGAAGAACTCAAGGATCATTTGAGAGAACTGACAGAGAAGGGGTATATTCGCCCTAGTTCCTCACCTTGGGGAGCTCCGGTGATATTTGTGCCCAAGAAGGACGGAACCCAAAGGTTATGCGTGGATTACCGTGCCTTGAATGAGGTAACCATCAAGAACAAGTATCCATTACCCCGCAGTGAAGACTTGTTTGATCAGTTGAGGGGAGCTTGCGTGTTCTCAAAAATTGATCTCAGGTCGGGATACCACCAACTCAAGATAAGGCAATCTGATATTCCCAAGACAGCTTTCGTATCTCGGTACGGATTGTATGAATACACTGTCATGCCTTTCGGGCTAACTAATGCCCCGGCATACTTCATGTATCTCATGAACAAGGTATTCATGGAATATCTGGACAAATTTGTGGTGGTTTTCATAGATGACATTCTCGTCTTCTCCAAAGATGAAGAAGAACATGAGAAACATCTAAGGTTGGTGTTGCAGAGGCTAAGAGAACACCAACTATATGCCAAATTGAGCAAGTGTGAGTTTTGGCTGAAGAGAGTTCCCTTCTTAGGACACATAATCTCGGAGGGAGGAATCTCCGTAGATCCCGCCAAAATCGAGGATATACAGAAGTGGAAGACACCTGAAAATGTCGGGGAAGTTCAAAGCTTTTTGGGATTGGCTGGATACTATCGACGGTTTATTGAGGGATTCTCTAAGATCTCGAGACCTCTCACCAAACTGTTGGAGAAAGGAATCACATTCACATGGACGCCGCAGTGCGAGACGAGTTTTCAGGAGTTAAAGGAAAGATTGACAACAGCCCCAGTGCTCGTTATGCCAGATATGCGGAAGAACTTTATGGTGTACTGCGATGCCTCTGGAAACGGGTTGGGATGTGTTCTCATGCAAGAAGGGCATGTTGTGGCATATGCATCCCGGCAGCTTCGGAAGCAGGAGAAGAACTATCCTACACAGGATCTAGAACTAGCCGCAGTGGTACACGCGTTGAAAATTTGGTGGCACTATTTGATGGGGAAGAGGACAGAGATATATACGGATCATAAGAGTTTGAAGTACATTTTCACACAGCCAGATCTCAACGTCAGACAAAGGAGATGGTTAGAGCTAATCAATGACTTTGATGTGGGCATCAACTATCATCCCGGGAAAGCAAACGTCGTGGCCGATGCTTTGAGTCGGAAAGTGCAGGTCAATAAGTTGAGCTTGAAGGACATGCCTGCAGAATTGAAGGACGAGGTTATAAGGCTCAATCTATGTCTAGCAAATAGTGGTGAAGCCATCGCCATGGAAGTGGACTCCACACTAGAGCGAGACATACGCGAGGGTCAAAAGAATGATAAGATACAAGAAATTAGACAACTCATCAAGGAAAATAAGGCTCCGGGTTTTAGAGAGGATGAAAAAGGAACGGTGTGGCACGGGAAAAGAATCTGTGTGCCAGAAGTAAAGGAGATCCGTGAATTGATTCTAAAGGAGGCTCATGATTCTGACTATTCCATTCATCCTGGGAGTACAAAAATGTATCAGGACCTTAAGAGCAGGTATTGGTGGTATGGTATGAAGCGAGATGTCGCGGAACATGTTGCTCTATGTGACACATGTCAGTTGGTGAAAGCAGAACATCAACGACCCGCGGGGTTATTGCAACCACTCAAAGTGCCTAAATGGAAATGGGAAGAAATCAGCATGGATTTCATCGTGGGATTGCCTAGGACCCAATCAGGGTATGATTCGATATGAGTCATCATTGATAGGCTAACTAAGGTAGCTCATTTCATCCCCGTGAAAGAAAGCTACAGTGGATCCAAATTGGCAGAGTTGTACATGTCAAGGATCGTGTGTTACCATGGAGTGCCAAAGAAGATTGTGTCGGATCGAGGGACACAGTTCACCTCAAGGTTCTGGCAGAAGTTGCACGAAACCATGGGAACCCATCTGAACTTTAGTTCTGCCTATCATCCCCAAACTGATGGGCAGACGGAAAGAACCAATCAGATCCTTGAAGATATGCTAAGGGCATGTACACTAAAAACAATAGGATTTGGGACAAGAACTTACCGTATGCGGGGTTTTACTATAACAACAGCTATCAAGCTAGTATGAAGATGTCACCGTTTGAAGCCTTGTACGGGAGGAAGTCCAGAACTCCCCTATTTTGGAACCAAACGGGGGAAAGTAAAGTGTTTGGTCCAGAAGTACTACAAGAAGCCGAGGCGAAGGTAAGGGAAATTTGCAACAATTTGAGGATAGCACAGACACGCCAAAAGAGCTATGTCGATGTACGAAGGAGAGAGCTCGTTTTCAACGTGGGAGACTATGTCTATCTCAAGGTGTCCCCTATCAGAGGACTTCGCCGGTTCAAGGTGAAAGGGAAGTTGTCACCTCGATACATCGGACCCTTTCAAGTTCTGGAAAGGAAAGGCGAAGTGGCGTATCAACTAGAGTTACCGGCTCGTCTATCGGATGTGCACGATGTATTCCATGTGTCACAACTCAAGAAATGCCTGAGGACGCCTGAAGAGGTGTTACCCATGAATGAAGTGAATGTAGCTGAGGATTTGTCTTATGCCGAGCAACCATATAACATTTTGGAGACAATGGAACGCCTCACCAGAAATAAAAGAATCCGGATGTGCAAGGTGCAGTGGAAGCATCACTCAGAAGAGGAAGCCACCTGGGAGCGGGAAGATGAGCTCATGGCACAATTTCCGGAATTGTTTTCTTAGAACCACCAATCTCGAGGACGAGATTTATTTTAAGGGGGGTAGAGCTGTAACACCCCAAAAATATTGTTAAGACCCTAAATCATGTTAAGAGGGGAATTTAAAAATTTTTGGACGTGTTGCATGTTTTGCAAAAATTCAAATCCAAACTGGAATTCAAATTAAACTCAAATCAGAAAAGAAATAGAAAAAGAAAAAGAGAAAACAGAAAAAACCGGCCAGTGGGCCGAAACCCACCAGCCGGCCCACCCAGCAACCGCGCCAGCCCGCAGCCGCGCGTGCTGTTTCCTTCCGCTGACAGGTGGGACCCACCAGCTCGTCTTCTACCTCGCGCCGCGCCGGACTCCCTCTCACCCGAATCAAAACCGATCGGGATTTCTGCGTATCCCCGCTGAATTCTGTTCGTAGGCGACGCGGCCTTGATCTAAACCACCCCGCCGCCTTTCCCCATCTATAAAAACCCCGGCCTCGTTCTGTTTTTCCCACGCGATCCGCCGATTTTCCTCCGGTGAGAACCGAGACTTCTCCGGCGAATTCTGGCCGATCTAAGCTCGGAAATTCCGATCTAACTCGCTGGTCTTGATCCACCGCCTCCGGGGAACCTTGCAGGTGCAGAAAACTCGGTGACTTGCGGTGTAAACACAGCGCCGACGAGCCTCGCCGTGGTTTCACCTCGGACCTCGTCGCCGATCACTTTCTAGAACCTCCGAGCTCAAGAAAACCCCCGAGGTGAGATCCCCGACCTCCTCTCTACCGATCTATGCCATAAAATCACAGTTCTAGGAAGAATTCCCGAAGATCCGAAAGTTTCCGGCGAGATCGCCGCTTTCCGCTGCCGGCAGCGCCGCCCGCGCTCGATCAGAGCGACGTGGCCGCATGTGCGCCGTTTATTTTAAATCGCACGGTAGGGTTTAAATCCCCGCGTACCGGTTCGACGTTATAATCTCAGCCGTCGGTTTAAAATCGGACGGTCCACGTCAGCCCCGCGTTATAAAGACTGGAAATCTTACGTGCTACCCCCTGGGGTTCTCAGGAAATAAGAGCTAGCCCCGGAAACTTCTGATCTAGCCCCTGGAACTTCAGAAAATCATGTAAATTCATTTAAAAATCAGTTTTAGCCCCTGGACTTAATAAAAATATGGAAAAACTCCTCTGTTATGAGTAGTTAGACCCCTGAAAATTCTTAAAATAATATTATAGACCCTGTAGTGGGGTGAGTTTACCTTTTTAACCCTGTTTGATATTTAAATTAGGAAAATTGAATATGTGGCTAGTGTTTAAAATTTAAAAGTGGGACAAACATATTGTCAAAATTAAATTAAAAACTTTCTCAGTATTTAGAAAACTTTGGAGTGAGATAAAAACATATTTTGGGCTGAAGTGAATCTGTTTAATTTATTATTCACATTTAGGGACACATTTTTAAGTAAATAATAGTTCTAGAAAATAGGGAAAATAATTGTAAAATAGTTTACATCAGATGAAAAGGTCAAAAATATATTAGCAAATATTTTAGATCAGAACCTATTCTGTTTAGATGATGTGTCTTGTTATTTTTATAATAAATCTCACATTTAAGCAAAAGAAATAAATCTGAAAATATAGCTACTAGTAAATGATAAATGAAGTTTCTAAAATCTAAAGAATTCAGTTTAGGGTTGGTAGAAATTCTGAAGACACATATGGAGTAGGAGAATACCTTTCATGCATACTTGGTAGCTAAAAGGGGTAGTAATTGAATATAAGGAATTTATTTAAATTAGAAACTCATATATATATAGTATGTAAGTATAAATGTGAACACAAAAGTAGGAATCATATACACATGATTAAAAGTGCATGCAAGCCACAGATTAACACACATAGAGTAGCCACAACACATATAATGGTGAATGACTTTCATAAGTATGAATGTGTGGTTTGTATGAAGTGGAAGTGTGAACTATGTCTTATGGATTGTTGTTTTTCTTTTGCTATGTGAGATGGTATGATGTAGAACCTGCTCAAGAGCAAGTTATCCCTTTCCAAGATCAGGACTACCCATTTCAAGAGCAGCAGGAAGGAGGCAAGTGTCCTTGACCACTTTGATCCTATGCTAGGATGTGTAGATAGAATTATTTGCATTGTCAAGTTAAATATGAAACCCATGCTAGGAAGTTTCCCTAGAATTGCATCACCTTGTTTCCTTGTAGCTTGGGTTGGGATTTATTTTATCATGTCATTTATTATTATGCATATGCTTAGCCATGCTTAGAATGGGATATTTGGGATATGAGATCATCAGTTTATATTACCATACTCTTGAATGAGATATTGTGAGTTATGTAGAGGTAGGGATCAAGGCAAGTTGGATGTTTTGGTTGTGTGCTGGGTGCACGAGACTCGGGTTTGTGTTTAGTACTTGCCTGGATCCTAAGGACCGGTTCATGGAGCATGTAACTTGGCTTTACCGTGCCAACCACATGCTGAGATGGGGCAGCTTGGCCAATTAATTAGGTGTATCCCCGGCGTAGTATGGGTGTGTTGGATGGTGCGGGGAATAGGTGTCAGCTGGACTACCATATGAACCGCAAGGCTCAAGAGGGGGCCACTGCAGCGGGGTTGGAGCCTCTTGTATGCTGTTAGGGGTGAAACCTCAGTGGGCCCACGCTCGTCTACCTTTGTAAAGGCTTCGTAGTGATCTCCTGGCTACACACCTGGGAAGTGTGAATGTGGTTCGTAGCCACTGGCATAATGGAGGTTCTTTTAGTCCACCCGACAATGGGGGATGAAATCACTACATGTGGGTACAGTGGTACAAACTCTGCAGAGTCAAAACTGTCATGACAGCCGTGCTCACGGTCAAGAGCGGCTTGGACTTATTCATGATTAGAGGAGTGATGGTTTTGGAAGTTGTGGATGTTAAGCGGGGAACATAACATTGGAAATGATGTTATGGTTATTGGATTATGATGATGGGATGGGAGATTGGGACCATTTCACTTGTGTAGTAATGTAGGTGCCTAATAAGCTAAGGTGATAGGTATTGATTGCGTAGTGCTTTAACCATGAGTTCAACCTCTCCTTGTTCTAGCCATGCATGATATAATTTTCCCACACTTGCTGAGTACCATTGGTACTCAACCTTGCATATTTTGTTGGTTTATATTGCTGCTCAGGTCAAGATAATGAGGTGGTGTATAATGACCAAGACTTTGGACCCGAAGAAGGTTTCTAGGTTCATGGAGACCCCGGGCAACGCCTGTGACGGAGCCCACGAGAATAATTATTCCGCTGCTATTTTATGAACTTATTATTGTCCATCGAGGCATATTCTATGTAAGACTTATTTATATTCGATACCTATCTTGTAATAAATGATGCTTCACTATTTGTCATCACATGTATGAGAAAATGATCCTGGCATACATGTGATATTCACTTGGTTGTTCTTCGGAAAAACCGGGTGTGACATTGTTCCTCGGAAAAACCGAGTGTGACAGAAGTGGTATCAGAGTCAAGGTTGCCCGTAGGAACGTGGACCTAGGTAGAAATGGACGTATTTAAGGGCCTTATTTTCTTAAAAACTATTTGTTTACAAGGTGTGTGTTGAAAAGTGTTATTCAATGAGTCACTTTCTCCATCTTACCCCAATTTTCATTCGAAATAGGATTTTTGTTTAAAAGTTTATCTAACCTAAGTTTAAATGCTTTTTGTTTTAGATGGTTCGCATGATTCGTGTGACGTCCTCAATTCTGTGGAAAACCACGGAACCGAGAACTAATGCATATGTGTGCCCAGGATGTTCATCACACATACACATACGTTCCACATACTAAATTCAGATTATATATTACCACGAATAACAGAGTTTATTACAATACCTCATGAGTCTTGGACTCATGCTCACAGCGGAAGTCCTAATTCTGTGCAGCGGAAGTCCTTATTTAAATGCGGAAGCAAAAACTAATGCGGAAGCAAAACTAAGCAGAAGTGGCTCCATCTCTACTCCTTCCACAGGCAAGGTTGAGAATAGATGACACGCCATAATGTTCCACTTGATCTTCATAGTAGGCTTCTCTTGCTGTTGATGAAGAAATAATAATGCAAGTTTGAGCACAATGATGTACTCAGCAAGTGTGGGAATAACACATGATATGCAGCTCATAAAACAAGGTAGGTACAAAAGGTTTATTTGCAGAAAAGCAGATTTATGAAACCATGACAAAACAGCAACTTAACTTTAGATGAATGTAATCCCAGCATGTATTAAATTACCAACATACCTTCATCACTTCCCGTGTTCCATCCGAACATTAACCAATCTTTTATTCATATTCACGAATACCTCCTCGTATTCGCTACCATCTCACCTCATAAAACAACCTCGTCTCGCACCGAGACCAATCTCATGTCATGACCCATCAGTCATGCAACCATCTCATCTCCCGGACTCCACAGTTCCGAACCAAACCATAACCAAACCAATAACCATAACCAAGAACCTTCCCAATAACCATTCGAATAACCATCCCATCAATCATCTCATATAATCATGGCAGTTTAGCCAGGTGCTCGTAACCGTAAGCTCGGCTATCATGATAGTTTTAGTAACTCTGCAGAGTTTGTACCTCTTTACCCATAAGTTTGTGATTTCGTCACCCGTCGGCGACTGCAGAACCTCCATTATACCAGTACACAACCGTCGGTGTATGGTCAAGAGATCACAAAATAGCCTTTACAAAGGGGTTACTAGATGTATGGACTCACTGAGGTTTCACCGGCAGGCTAGAATCTCCAATTCTCCCACCCACGGGCCCCCTCTTGTGCCATGCAGTTCCCAGGGCAGTCCTCACTCGACTCCCATTCCCCGCGCCTTCCACAGTCCATAACACTCTAGCAACTTACCTAATTACTCAGCTAAGCCGCACCCATATTTGGCCTTGTGGTGGCACTGTTATCCTGGCATGTGCATGCATGAACCGGTCCTTAGATCTACGGCAAGCAAAACCACCATCTCATGCTACCTCATTCACAAACCCAGGCTTGCCTAGATCTCCCTCCGATCCATGTCTATTATTAACATCAGTTTCTCATTATCATTACGAGTGCAGTTAGCTAGACACATCTATCTCGCTTTCCAATCCCATGGACTCAGCGAAGCATAAACAGAAACCATACCCGAATCATAAACTTCCCAGGCGACATGGGTGGTTTAATCAAAACTAGTAAACTCCTATAAAAGGGTTTCCCATCATGTTTGACTCAGTACGCACACCTTTTCGCAAATCAAAATAGTTTTACCCAAAACATAGGATCAACATGGTCAAGGAGCACTTGCCTTGTTCTTGCGGTTCCGGTTGTTCTTGATTCTCAAAACCTTGTTGCTGCAGCTCGTCTTAGACAGCTTCCTGGATCTGTCCTGCTATGTAGGATTTACGTGCATACAAGATTCACAGCAATCAATATCATGTTCAAACCTTAAACTAGATGCGATGATGCACATGCATGCTATCCTATGATTGTTATTAGATTGTCGTGCTCTTGCATGGTCTGCATGGGCAGAGGTGTTTGGATCAAAAGTGGTCGTAGCGATGATCTTGTCTTTAGATCAAACTGATCATCGAGTGTTCTGCCCACGAGAAAGCTTCTGTTCGAAAGGAATTGAAGAACAGATGCAAGAGATGAACACCATGATGTCGTAAGGTGGTATTGAAGTCCTACCTCACGCTCTTCTTGTCTTCGAGGTCCTCCTCAGACCGCTTGGTTCTCCTCCGATGATCTCCCTTGTTGTGCTTCGGCGATGTTTTGCTCGGCGAGTTAGGGCTAGGGCTCTAAGTCGTCGGCTCAGGAGTTGGAAGAGAAGTTCGTGGTTTCGGCCAGAGGTTTCGGGTTCTATTTATAATCGAGAAGAGAAGAGTCCTAATCTAATTGGATCCCGAATAAAAGTCTTATTCAGATCTTGTTGGATCCTGACGTCTTATCTTTGGTAACATCGTGGAGTTTAGATCGGTTTCTGTTGCGTACCGGTATTTTTACGCGTAAAAACCGCTCCAGACTAGTTACCTTCGTGATGACGAGTTCCGGAATCTCCACGTGTCCTCGGGGCCTGGTATCTCCTCATCCGCAGAGACGAGCTCCGGTTGTGTCGCGTGTCAATCGATCGAGACCTCCCTCTTCTTCGGAGACGAGCTCCGCGCACGCCACGTGTGGGTGCCGGTCTTTCCGCTCTCCTTTCCTCAGGGGCATGCCCCGAGGTCGACACGTGTTCGATAGATCCGGACTTCTCTAAGATGAGCTCTGAGATTGGCACGTATCCCCCGTGACTGGCCTTCTTATTTCCGCGAGGACTAGCTCCGGGGATGACACGTGTCCTATGAAAAAATACCTTTGCTTCTTCCGCAGAGGCTAGCTCCGCGGGCAGCATGTGTCCACAGGGTCGGACCTCTTTTCAATTATGGAGGTGACCCCCGAGCCTGCCACGTAGCTAGTTTAACGGCGGACCTCTCCCAAGTTTCTCGGGGATGAGCTCTGAACGCGCCACGTGGTCTGCTGGCCGTGGAAGTTTCCTTCGATGCTTTCGGAGAGCATTATTGGCTATCCTTTTGATACTTGTCTCTGTTCCTTCTTTTCTTAAAATGTTTTTTTTCTTCTTCATAAAACATGAGCATATGCTGACACCCGAGATGAGGGTGTCACAAATCTACCCCCCTTAAATTGAATCTCGCCCTCGAGATTCGTTAGTAGAAAATAGATGGGGAAATTCTGCCTTGATATCCTCTTCACGTTCCCATGTGGCTTCAGCTTCAGTGTGATGGCTCCATTGTACCTTGCACCATCGAATCACTTTGTTTCGGGTGACCCTTTCCTTTACGTCCAAGATTCGGATAGGGTGTTCTGCGTAAGTCAGGTCCTCTTGAAGTTTAAGTCCTCCCATTGACACTTGTTCCTCTGGTATTCTCAAGCACTTCTTGAGCTGGGATACATGAAACACGTCATGTACGTCGGAGAGATGGTTTGGGAGCTCTAGTTGATAGGCTACTTCTCCTCGCTTGTCCAAAATCTTAAATGGTCCGATGTAGCGAGGCGCTAGTTTGCCTTTGACGTTAAAACGTCGTTGGCCTCGGATAGGTGATACCTTAAGGTATACGAAGTCTCCTCCTTCAAAGGTCAACTTTCTACGCCTATTGTCCGCATATCCTTTCTGTCGTGACTGAGCAGCCTTTAAGTTTTCCCGTATCGTTTGGACTTGCTTTTCAGCCTCTTGTAGTACTTCGGGTCCAAACACCTGGTTCTTTCCAGTCTCGTTCCAGAACAGTGGCGTTCTACACCGTCTACCATATAAGGCTTCGAAAGGCGACATATTCAAGCTAGCTTGATAGCTGTTGTTATAGGAGAACTCGGCATACGGTAAACTCCTATCCCAACTACGCCCACGTTTCAAGGCGCAAGCTCTCAGCATGTCCTCCAAAATTTGGTTCGTCCTCTCGGTTTGCCCATCTGTTTGTGGGTGATAGGCGGAGCTAAAATCTAGTCGTGTACCCATGGCTTTCTACAGCTTCCTCCAGAATCTAGAGGTAAACTGAGAACCTCGATCTGAGACTATCCTCTTCGGAACTCCATGACGGCACACGATCTGCTCCATGTACAACTCTGCCAACTGTGTAACGTTGTAACTGGTTTTTACCGGAAGAAAGTGGGCAGTTTTCGTCAACCGGTCCACAATGACCCAGATGGAGTCGTATCCTGACTGAGTTCTTGGCAATCCGACGATGAAGTCCATACTGATGTCTTCCCATTTCCATTCAGGTATTTTCAAAGGTTGCAACAACCCAGCGGGTTTTTGATGTTCGTCTTTTACCCGTTGGCATGTGTCGCATAGGGCAACGTATTCGGCTATATCCCTTTTCATACCATCCCAATAATAGCAAGTTTTCAAGTCCTTGTACATTTTGGTGCTCCCTGGATGTATGGAATAGGGTGAATCATGTGCCTCCCTTAATATCATGTCACGAAGGTGTCTTAGGTTTGGTACACAAATCCTTTTTCCTAGCCAAAGCGTACCCTTTTCATCCTCCTTGAAATCCTTCTCTACCCCTTGTCGAATTCTTTCCTTGATCTCCTTGATCCCCTCGTCCATTGCTTGGCCCTTTCTTATTTCTTGCTCCAATGGGGAGTGGATCTCTATTATCTCCATGTTATTCAAGAATCCGAGGTGTAACCGTTCGAACTCCTTTCGTAGTTCGGGTGGTAGCTCCCGAATCGTGAGTTGGTGGCATGCTCCCTTTCTGTTCAATGCGTTAGCGACTACATTGGCCTTCCAGGGATGGTAGTTGATTCCCACATCATAATACTTGATGAGTTCTAACCATCGACGTTGCCTCAAATTCAAGTCCGTTTGTGTAAATATGTACTTGAGGCTTTTATGATCCGTATAGATCTCACATCGATGACCAAGGATATAATGTCTCCAAATCTTCAATGCATGCACCACTGCTGCTAACTCCAAATCATGCGTAGGATAATTAAGCTCATACTTCTTTGATTGTCGTGAGGCATAGGCTACCACTTGTCCTTCCTGCATGAGTACACACCCGAGCCCTTGTCTGGATGCGTCACAATATATGTCAAAGCTCTTGCTTACGTCTGGCAATACCAGAACTTGTGCCGTGGTTAGCCTTTTCTTGAGCTCCTCAAAACTTTCTCGGCAGGCTTGTGTCCATTGAAAGACCTTTCCCTTCATTAACAACCCCGTCATAGGTTTTGCTATCTTGGAGAAGTCTTTAATGAAGCGCCGATAGTATCCTGCCATTCCAAGGAAACTTCGAATATCCCTCAAGCTCCTCGGTTGGTCCCACTTTAGAACATCTCTCACCTTTCCAGGATCAACCGATACCCCTTCCTTGGAGATGATGTGGCCTAGAAAAGATATTTCCTTTAGCCAAAATTGACACTTGTTGAGCTTGGCATACAATTGATGCTCGCACAGCTTCTGCAAGGTCAATCTCAGATGTTCTTCATGCTCCTCCTCACTTTTTGAATACACCATAATGTCGTCGATGAAAACCACGACGAACTTGTCCAAGTACTCCATGAAAACCTTATTCATAAGGTACATGAAGTATGCGGGTGCATTCGTCAATCCAAAAGACATAACGGTATATTCATATGAACCATACCGCGTCCGAAAGGCTGTCTTAGGTATATCGGAGGGCTTAATCTTCAGCTGGAAATATCCCGACCGAAGATCAATCTTGGAGAACACTTGGGCTCCTTTCATTTGATCGAACAGGTCCTCTATACGGGGCAGAGGGTATTTATTCTTGATTGTTACCTCGTTGAGAGACCTGTAGTCCACGCACATTCTTTGGGTTCCGTCCTTCTTGTCCACGAAGAGTACTGGGGCTCCCCATGGTGACGAACTTGGACGGATAAAACCCTTCTCTAACTGTTCTTGAATTTGCTTCTTGAGTTCAACTAACTCGTTGACGGGCATCCTATATGGTCTCTTAGCTATGGGTGCAGTTCCAGGTACCAAATCTATGGAAAACTCAATGTCCCGGTCAGGTGGCATACCTGGAAGTTCTTCCGGGAACACATCTGAAAATTCCTGAACTACTGGAATGTTGTCCAATGCTACTCCTTCAACATGGTTCAAATCCGCCCGTTCGGTTGCTTGCTGGGCTGACTTAAACTCGACACGGATACCGTGTTCGTTTGTCAACTGCACGCTTCTCTCAGCGCATTGGATTACTCCATTGTGCTTGCTTAACCAGTCCATTCCGAGTATGATGTCAATTCCGTGGGAGTCCAAGACAATAAGGTTGGCAAGGAAGTCTACCCCCCTTATTTTAAGGCTTACTTTAGGACATACTATATTAGTCCTTATTTCTACTCCGGGAGAATTAACTAACATAGCACATTCTAGGTGGGATACGGGTAGATGATGTTTGGCAACATATTCGGACGATATGAAGGAATGTGATGCTCCAGAATCAAATAAAATGGTGGCTGGGTTGGAGTTGGCAAGGAACATACCAATTGCGACGTCCTCAGCCTGTTGTGCTTCCTCAGCAGTGACATGGTTAACGTGGCCATAAGCATAGTTCTGCGGTCCATGGTTTCCTTGGTTGTCCCCTCCGTTTGGTCGCTGGTTCTGCTTGGGCACGTTACCTTGCTGTCCAGGGCCTCGCTTCGGGCACTGGTTAGCAAAGTGGCCTACGACCCTGCATGCAAAGCATGCCCTGTTGCCTACGGCAGCAGGTACGTTGGGGCGGGGGTTTTGAACAGGAGCGCCATTGTTAGGCCGGGGCGCAGGAGGCATGGGCACACGAGGTGCCGGTGCAACGAACCGTTGCTGTGGTGGCTGACCAGGGCGGTTCGTAGGAGTGGTCGATCCATACTGCGGCGCAGGGGGCATGTACCTAGGTCGTACATTGCTCCCTTGGGGCTGGTACGGCATCTTCCTTTTGCACTCTCGCTCGATCTCTCGGATCTTGTTTTCTACCACAATAGCCTTATCAACCAGCTTCTGGAAGCTTACGTAGTCATTGTTGAGGAGCTGAACTTGGATCTCACTATTCAACCCTCTCATGAACAGGTATTGCTTCCTCTGATCTGAGTTGACATCTTCGGGGGCATACCGGGACAGTTGTATGAACTTGTTGAGATATTCGTTCACACTTTTCTGTCCTTGGTGGAGACCTTCAAACTCCTGCCTCTTGAGCATCATTACGCCAACAGGGATGTAGTGGGAGCAGAAACTTTCCTTGAACTCAGTCCAAGTGATTGTCTCCGGGTTGGCATGGGCGTTGCTCAAGGAATCCCACCACTCAGCAGCTGCTCCCATCAGTTGGTGCGACGCAAAGAAAACCTTCTCTCAGTCGTTGCACTGTACAATGGCAAGCTTCTTCTCCATGGATTTCAACCAGTCATCGGCCTCCATTGGATCGCTTGCTTGAGCAAAGGTGGGTGGTCGAGTCCTCATGAACTCTCCCAGCCTGTTATGAGCCGGCGGTGGTGGTGGCGGTGGTGCCGGAACGGGGTGTTGGTTGGCCTGCAACTGACCCAAAGTTTGGATCATGGTTTGCATAAGCTGGTTTTGCATGGCCATCAACCTTTCTAGGATGTTTTCGCCAGCTCCGGGGTTGGCAGGAATTTCCTCGTGGTCATCTTCCTGGACGTTCCTTCGGCTGGCGTTTCCTCTCACCATCTGTGAGAGAGAACGAAGTAGAATAGAAGGTTAGAAGGTTAGATAGGTCCTTTCAACTATATGCATCAAGGTGGGTTGGACTATATATATTAGCCCTTATGAGGATGTGAGCAAGTGCCAAAACATCTCACACCTCCTTCTTATGTGTGGATATGGACAATGTTTTTGAGACGTCCCACCACTCACACTAAGCACATATTCACAAATAATCATCACAAGGGCCCACTCAACTCCTATTCAAGGATGGTTTCCTATGTCAAGGTGGTTTTAAAGGTCAATCTAGGCTATTCACCTTAGGATGCTTCCTTGGGTCAGCGTGGCTTAGCTACCTGTGACCCTTATTTAGGGTGTAACTTGCTGTTAACCCGTGGCTCTAATATCAATCTAAGGTTTCTATCTAGGCGTGTAACCTGCTGTCAACCCGTGGCTCTGATACCAATCTGTGACGCCCTCAATTCTGTGGAAAACCACGGAACCGAGAACTAATGCATATGTGTGCCCAGGATGTTCATCACACATACACATACGTTCCACAAACTAAATTCAGATTATATATTACCACGAATAACAGAGTTTATTACAATACCTCATGAGTCTTGGACTCATGCTCACAGCGGAAGTCCTAATTCTGTGCAGCGGAAGTCCTTATTTAAATGCGGAAGCAAAAACTAATGCGGAAGCAAAACTAAGCAGAAGTGGCTCCATCTCTACTCCTTCCACAGGCAAGGTTGAGAATAGATGACACGCCATAATGTTCCACTTGATCTTCATAGTAGGCTTCTCTTGCTGTTGATGAAGAAATAATAATGCAAGTTTGAGCACAATGATGTACTCAGCAAGTGCGGGAATAACACATGATATGCAGCTCATAAAACAAGGTAGGTACAAAAGGTTTATTTGCAGAAAAGCAGATTTATGAAACCATGACAAAACAGCAACTTAACTTTAGATGAATGTAATCCCATCATGTTTTAAATTACCAACATACCTTCATCACTTCCCGTGTTCCATCCGAACATTAACCAATCTTTTATTCATATTCACGAATACCTCCTCGTATTCGCTACCATCTCACCTCATAAAACAATCTCGTCTCGCACCGAGACCAATCTCATGTCATGATCCATCAGTCATGCAACCATCTCATCTCCCGGACTCCACAGTTCCGAACCAAACCATAACCAAACCAATAACCATAACCAAGAACCTTCCCAATAACCATTCGAATAACCATCCCATCAATCATCCCATCTAATCATGGCAGTTTAGCCAGGTGCTCGTAACCGTAAGCTCGGCTATCATGATAGTTTTAGTAACTCTGCAGAGTTTGTACCTCTTTACCCACAAGTTTGTGATTTCGTCACCCGTCGGCGACTGCAGAACCTCCATTATACCAGTACACAACCGTCGGTGTATGGTCAAGAGATCACAAAATAGCCTTTACAAAGGGGTTACTAGATGTATGGACTCACTGAGGTTTCACCGGCAGGCTAGAATCTCCAATTCTCCCACCCACGAGCCCCCTCTTGTGCCATGCAGTTCCCAGGGTAGTCCTCACTTGACTCCCATTCCCCGCGCCTTCCACAGTCCATAACACTCTAGCAACTTACCTAATTACTCAGCTAAGCCGCACCCATATTTGGCCTTGTGGTGGCACTGTTATCCTAGCATGTGCATGCATGAACTGGTCCTTAGATCTACGGCAAGCAAAACCACCATCTCATGCTACCTCATTCACAAACCCAGGCTTGCCTAGATCTCCCTTCGATCCATGTCCATTATTAACATCAGTTTCTCATTATCATTACGAGTGCAGTTAGCTAGACACATCTATCTCGCTTTCCAATCCCATGGACTCAGCGAAGCATAAACAAAAACCATACCTGACTCATAAACTTCCCAGGTGACAAGGGTGGTTTAATCAAAACTAGTAAACTCCTATAAAAGGGTTTCCCATCATGTTTGACTCAGTACGCACACCTTTTCGCAAATCAAAACAGTTTTACCCAAAACATAGGATCAACATGGTCAAGGAGCACTTGCCTTGTTCTTGCGGTTCCGGTTGTTCTTGATTCTCAAAACCTTGTTGCTGCAGCTCGTCGTAGACAGCTTCCTGGATCTGTCCTGCTATGTAGGATTTACGTGCATACAAGATTCACAGCAATCAATATCATGTTCAAACCTTAAACTAGATGCGATGATGCACATGCATGCTATCCTATGATTGTTATTAGATTGTCGTGCTCTTGCATGGTCTGCATGGGCAGAGGTGTTCGGATCAAAAGTGGTCGTAGCGATGATCTTGTCTTTAGATCAAACTGATCATCGAGTGTTCTGCCCACGAGAAAGCTTCTGTTCGAAAGGAATTGAAGAACAGATGCAAGAGATGAACACCATGATGTCGTAAGGTGGTATTGAAGTCCTACCTCACGCTCTTCTTGTCTTCGAGGTCCTCCTCAGACCGCTTGGTTCTCCTCCGATGATCTCCCTTGTTGTGCTTCGGCGATGTTTTGCTCGGCGAGTTAGGGCTAGGGCTCTAAGTCGTCGGCTCAGGAGTTGGAAGAGAAGTTCGTGGTTTCGGCCAGAGGTTTCGGGTTCTATTTACAATCGAGAAGAGAAGAGTCCTAATCTAATTGGATCCCGAATAAAAGTCTTATTCAGATCTTGTTGGATCCTGACGTCTTATCTTTGGTAACATCATGGAGTTTAGATCGGTTTCTGTTGCGTACCTGTATTTTTACGCCTAAAAACCGCTCCAGACTAGTTACCTTCGTGATGATGAGTTCCGGAAGCTCCACGTGTCCTCGGGGCCTGGTATCTCCTCATCCGCAGAGACGAGCTCCGGTTGTGCCGCGTGTCAATCGATCGAGACCTCCCTCTTCTTCGGAGACGAGCTCCGCGCACGCCACGTGTGGGTGCCGGTCTTTCCGCTCTCCTTTCCTCAGGGGCATGCCCCGAGGTCGACACGTGTTCGATAGATCCGGACTTCTCTGAGATGAGCTCTGAGATTGACACGTATCCCTCGCGACTGGCCTTCTTATTTCCGCGAGGACTAGCTCCGGGGATGACACGTGTCCTATGAAAAAAAATGCCTTTGCTTCTTCCGCAGAGGCTAGCTCCGCGGGCAGCACGTGTCCACAGGGTCGGACCTCTTTTCAATTACGGAGGTGACCCCCGAGCCTGCCACGTAGCTAGTTTAACGGCGGACCTCTCCCAAGTTTCTCGGGGATGAGCTCCGAACGCGCCACGTGGTCTGCTGGCCATGAAAGTTTCCTTCGATGCTTTCGGAGAGCATTATTGGCTATCCTTTTGATACTTGTCTTTGTTCCTTCTTTTCTTAGAATGTTTTTTTTCTTCTTCATAAAACATGAGCATATGCTGACACCTGAGATGAGGGTGTCACAATTCGCACCGCTCGCAAGTCCATAGGAGGGAGAGTTCCCATAGTTGCCCTTGCCGAAAGAGAGGAGAGCCGTCCGGTGACGTACCTTTCCTACGGATTGGCAGTAGGAGGCTTGTTGCGCCGTCTTCGACGTATGCTCGAAGCCGCCAGCAATACGGGCAAGCTAATCATCCACTATAACTCCACCAGGACCATCCGTGAGAAGAGGGAAGAATGGAGTTCAGAGATGGGGATTATACACGAAAATCAGCTGCTTAAGATCCACCGCTCTCCAGCATGTAGAGCGACACAGGTCGATGCGGAGAAGGATGTCACCTGCGAGGCCATCACCTGCCAGAGTCACATCTATCGTCGACACCTGGACAGGACTGAGTACATATATGTCCTCCAGCGTGAGAGTGGTACCACGGAGTACAAGTACCCGCCAGTGCAGCAAGGGACTTCCCATGAGCACATGGACTTGTGCTTGGAGGATGCTGCTATGCTTAGCACTCGACTGCAGGAGTGTCAGCAAGAACTTCAGGATGTTCGGGACACCCTGAAGGAAACGGAGGCATTGCTGTGAGCCTGCTTGAGGGCGAGAGAAAGAGGAGATGGGAATGAACTGTTTGTCACCGTGAATGATACATGGACTCTTGACTCCCCAGATCGCCGAGCGATCAGACGTCATCGCACTTCTCCACCAGCAGCCTCCCCACCCAAAGCAGAGTCAGAAGGCAGCCGAAATGATGAGGAAGATCCCGAGGAGCCAGCTCAAGAAAACGAGTAGTGTAGAGTCCTTCCCTTAGTTAGCAAGATGTCGAATAGTCGAGTCGTTACGTTAAGTTAATGGTGTGTTAATGCTTGGTGTGTGACGTGAGTTGTGGAAGCCATGAGCAATTGTCCACAGCCTCGTCTTTAGATTGTTTTGCTTTGGTGTGTGAACCCACATGAAATAATATTGCAGCTATTTTTGTGTGAGAAATAAACCCTCAGAAAAGTATAACAAAGCCTCAACACTTCAAAAGTACAAACAAATGAAAGTAGTAAGATGATACTAAATGCTTTCAAATTAACATTGGTTGATTCTGCCAGATGGCCGGAAGAGGAAAAGGACGTGCTGCCAACCCCGCCAACAACAACGATGAGGCATGCAACCCTCATCTTTCTGGAGGCCAGGACCGGGGTGGTTGCCGTGAAGGAGTTGATCCCCTCCACCAAATGCTGGAGAATCAGAATCAGCTCATCCAGAACTTGACTCAAGTGGTGGCCAACTTGCATCAAGTTCCACCTCCACAAGCTGCACCACGCCAACCAAGGTTGAGTGAGTTTCTAGGAACTCAACCTCCGAAGTTTGCAAGTGTTGCTGAACCTCTAGAGGCAGATGATTGGCTAAAGACCATTGAAAGCAAGATGAGGATCATACAGTGCCAAGGGTATGAGAGGGTGCTGTTTGCCTCTCATGAATTGCATGGACCTGCTGCTGATTGGTGGACCGCCTACGTGGCCGCCCATCATGACCCTGAGAACATCACTTGGGAAGAGTTCAAGCGTAGCTTCCGCAACCATTACATCCCAAGAGGTGAACTCAAAAACAAGAGAAGGAGTTTTTGGGACTGCAGCAGGGAAACATGACGGTGAGGGAATACCTCACTAAATTTACTCAACTATCCCGTTATGCCCCACGGGGCACAGAGACTGATGAGCAGAAACAAGATTGTTTCGTGGAAGGACTTACCGCAGAAATGCAGTGTGCAATGTCCTCAAATGAGTATGAAAGCTTCCAAAAGATGGTGGACAGAGCGTTTGTGGTAGAAAGGAAGCTAAAGGCCTTGGAAAATGAGATTAAGAAGAAGGCCGGGTGGTCACATCAAGCCTCAGGGAGCAACACCCGCCCACGTCTGATGCAGCAACCTGCAGGGCAGACGAACCGTGCTGTGGTACCCTACTCAGCACCAAGAGGGTACAACCTGAACTACAGGCCTCCCGCAGCACCAGCACAGCCACAACGTCAGTTTGTACAGCAGCCTCGCCCCGCATATCCACCTCGACCAGTAGTACAGGGACCTCCAAACCAACCCCAAGACAACAAAGGCCAGACACCTAAGGTTGGGGTGCAATGTTTTAGCTGCGGTGAAGTGGGGCACTACGCCCATAAATGCCCAAAGAAGAAGCCCGCACAGCCACAACAGCAGAATGTGATGCGAGGACGGGTGAACCACGTCACTATGGAGGAAGCGCAAGAGGCACCCGACGTGGTAGTTGGTAAGTTTCCTGCCAATTTACACCTTGCAACCCTGCTGTTTGATTCTGGTGCTACCCACTCGTTCATTGCTCAAGGGTTTGTTAAGAAGCATGATCTAGCAACAACACAAATGAACTATATGCTAGTAGTAAACTCTCCAGGTGGAGAAATAAGGACAAGACAAGTGTGTCCCAAGGTGAATCTAGACATTAATGGGGTAGTGTTTACTGCTAACCTCATAGTGATAGATTCCCAAGGGATCGATATTATTTTGGGCATGGATTGGTTGACCAAACATAAGGGAATCATTCATTGTTCGACCAGAACGGTGGAACTAACTCACCCTAGTGGCACAAGAGTAAAGTTCATAACAATACACGAGCCTAGGAGGGACATTAAATTAAATCAAGTTGAGGTGAAAGTTGAGGAAATCAGGACCATCAGGGAATATCCAGATGTTTTTCCGGAGGAGTTGCCAGGTATGCCTCCCGATCGTGAAGTGGAATTTGCAATTGAGCTAGTGCCTGGAACAGCCCCGATATACAAGAGACCTTATCGGATGGACTCCAAGCAGCTAGAAGAACTCAAGGATCATTTGAGAGAATTGACGGAGAAGGGGTATATTCGCCCTAGTTCCTCACCATGGGGAGCTCCGGTGATATTTGTGCCCAAGAAGGAAGGAACCCAAAGGTTATGCATGGATTACCGTGCCTTGAATGAGGTAACCATCAAGAACAAGTACCCATTACCCCGCATTGAAGACTTGTTTGATCAGTTGAGGGGAGCTTGTGTGTTCTCCAAAATTGATCTCAGGTCGGGATACCACCAACTCAAGATAAGGCAATCCGATATTCCCAAGACAACTTTTGTATCTCGGTACGGACTGTATGAATACACTGTCATGCCTTTCGGGCTAACTAATGCCCCGGCATACTTCATGTATCTCATGAACAAGGTATTCATGGAATATCTGGACAAATTTGTGGTGGTTTTCATAGATGACATTCTCGTCTTCTCCAAAGATGAAGAAGAACATGAGAAACATCTAAGGTTGGTGTTGCAGAGGCTAAGAGAACATCAACTATATGCCAAGTTGAGCAAGTGTGAGTTTTGGCTGAAGAGAGTTCCCTTCTTAGGACATATAATCTCGGAGGGAGGAATCTCCGTGGATCCTGCCAAAATCGAGGATATACAGAAGTGGAAGACCCCTGAAAATGTCGGGGAAGTTCGAAGCTTCTTGGGATTGGCTGGATACTATCGACGGTTTATTGAGGGATTCTCTAAGATCTCGAGACACATTACCAAACTGTTGGAGAAGGGAATCACATTCACATGGATGCCACAGTGTGAAACGAGTTTTCAGGAGTTAAAGAAAAGATTGACAACAGCCCCAGTGCTAGTTATGCCAGATATGCAGAAAAACTTTACGGTGTACTGCGATGCCTCTGGAAACGGGTTGGGATGTGTTCTCATGCAAGAAGGGCGTGTCGTGGCATATGCATCCCGGCAGCTTCGGAAGCACGAGAAAAACTATCCTACACACGACTTAGAACTAGCCGCAGTGGTACACGCGTTGAAAATTTGGCAACACTACTTGATGGGGAAGAGGACAGAGATATATACGGATCATAAGAGTTTGAAGTACATTTTCACACAGCCAGATCTCAACCTCAGACAAAGGAGATGGTTAGATCTAATCAATGACTTTGATGTGGGCATCAACTATCATCCTGGGAAAGCAAACGTCGTGGCAGATGCTTTAAGTTGGAAAGTGCAGGTCAATAAGTTGAGCTTGAAGGACATGCCTGCAGAGTTGAAGGACGAGATTATAAGACTCAATCTATGCCTGGTAAATAGTGGGGAAGCCATCGCCATGGAAGTGGACTCCACACTCGAGCAAGAAATCCGCGAGGGTCAAAAGAAAGACGAGAAGATACAAGAAATCAGGCAACTCATCAAGGAAAATAAAACTCCTGGTTTCAGAGAGGATGAACAAGGTACGGTGTGGCACGGGAAAAGGATCTGTGTGCCTGAAGTAAAGGAGATTCGTGAATTGATTTTGAAGGAAGCTCACGATTCCGACTATTCCATTCATCCTGAGAGTACGAAGATGTACCAGGACCTCAAGAGCAGGTATTGGTGGTATGGCATGAAGCGAGATGTCGTGGAACATGTTGCCCTATGTGACACATGTCAGTTGGTGAAAGCAGAACATCAACGACCCACGGGATTATTGCAACCACTTAAAGTGCCTGAATGGAAATGGGAAGAAATCGGTATGGATTTCATAGTGGGATTGCCTAGGACCCAATCCGGATATGATTCAATATGGGTCATCATCGACAGGCTAACCAAGGTAGCTCATTTCATTCTCGTGAAAGAAAGCTACAACGGATCCAAATTGGTGGAGTTGTACATGTCAAGGATCGTGTGTTACCATGGAGTGCCAAAGAAGATAGTGTCGGATCGAGGGACACAGTTCACCTCAAGGTTCTGGCAGAAGTTGCACGAAACCATGGGAACCCATCTGAACTTTAGTTCTTCCTATCATCCCCAAACTGATGGGCAGACGGAAAGAACCAATCAGATTCTTGAAGATATGTTGAGGGCATGTGCACTCAAAAACAATCGGAGTTGGGATAAGAACTTAACATATGCGGAGTTTTCCTATAACAACATCTATCAAGCTAGTATGAAGATGTCACCGTTTGAAGCTTTGTACGGGAGGAAGTGCAGAACTCCCCTATTTTGGAACCAAACAGGGGAAAGTAAAGTGTTTGGTCCAGAAGTACTACAAGAAACCGAGGCGAAGGTAAGGGAAATTCGCAACAACTTGAGGATAGCACAGACACGCCAAAAGAGCTATGCCGATGTACGAAGAAGAGAGCTCGTTTTCAACGTGGGAGACTATGTCTATCTCAAGGTGTCCCCTATCAGAGGACTTCGTCGGTTCAAGGTGAAAGGGAAGTTGTCACCTCGATACATCGGACCCTTTCAAGTTCTGGAAAGGAAAGGCGAAGTGGCGTATAAACTAGAGTTACCGGCTCGTCTATCGGATGTGCACGATGTATTCCATGTGTCACAACTCAAGAAATGCCTGAGGACGCCTGAAGAGGTGTTACCCATGAATGAAGTGGATGTAACTGAGGATTTGTCTTATACCGAGCAACCATACAAGATTTTGGAGACAATGGAACGCCTTACCAGAAATAAAAGAATCCGGATGTGCAAGGTGCAATGGAAGCATCACTCAGAAGAAGAAGCCACCTGGGAACGGGAAGATGAACTCAAGGCCCAATTTCCGGAATTGTTTTCTTAGAACCACCAATCTCGAGGACGAGATTTCTTTTAAGGGGGGGGGGGGTAAAGCTGTAACACCCTAAAATCTTGTTAAGACCCTAAATCCTGTTAAGAGGGGAATTTAAAAATTTTTGGACGTGTTGCATGTTTTGCAACAATTTAAATTCAAACTGGAATTCAATTTAAACTCAAAACAGAAAAGAAATAGAAAAAAAAAGAAAAAGAAAACAGAAAAAAAACCGGCCAGTGGGCCGAAACCCTTCTTCTACCTCGCCCCCGCGCCGGGACTCTCTCACCCCGAATCCAAACCGACCCGGATTTCTGCATATCCCAGCCGAATTTCGATCGGGGGTGACGCAAACTCGATCTAAACCACCCTGACGCCCTCCCCCGTCTATAAAAACCCCGGCCTCGTTCTGTTTTTCCCACGCGATCCGCCGATTTTACTCCGGTGAGAAACCGAGCCTTCTCCGGCGAATTCTAGTCGATCTAAGCTCGGAAATTCCGATCTAACTCGTTGGTCTTGATCTACCGCCTCCGGGGAACCTCGCAGGTGCAGAGAACGCAGTGGTTTGCGGTTCAAACACAGCGCCGACGAGCCTCGCCGTGAATTCACTTCGGACCTCGTCGCCGACCGCCTTCCAGGACCTCCGAGCTCAAGAAAACCCCCGAGGTGAGATCCCCGACCTCCCCTCTACCGATCTATGCCATAAGATCACAGTTCTAGGAAGAATTCTCGAAGATCCGAAAGTCTCTGGCGAGATCACCGCTTCCCGCCGCCGTGCGCCGCCGGGCAGCGCCGCCCGCGCTCGATCAGAGCGACGTGACCGCTTGTGCGCCGTCTATTTTAAATGGCACGGTAGATTTAAATCCCCGCGTACCGATTCGACGTTATAATCTCAGCCGTATGTTTTAAATCGGACGGTCCACGTCAGCCCCGCGTTATAAAGACTAGAAATCTTACGTGCTACCCCCTGGGGTTCTCAGGAAATAAGAGCTAGCCCCGGAAACTTCTGATCTAGCCCCTAGAACTTCAGAAAATCATGTAAATTCATTTAAAAATAAGTTTTAGCCCCTGGACTTAATAAAAATTAGGAAAAACTCCTCTGTTATGAGTAGCTAAACCCCTGAAAATTGTTAAAATAATATTATAGACCCTGTAGTGGGGTGAGTTTACCTTTTTAACCCTGTTTAGTATTAAATTTAAGAAATTGAATATGTGGCTAGTATTTGAAATTTAAAAAGTGGGACAAACATATTGTCAAATTTAAATTAAAAACATTCTCAGTACTTAGAAAACTTTTGAGTGAGATAAAAATAGATTTTTGGCTGAAATTAATCTGTTTAATTTATTATTCACATTTAATTAGTTATAGGGACACATTTTTAAGTAAATAATAGTTCTGAAAATAGGGAAAATAAATGTAAAATAGTTTACATCAGAGGAAAAGGTCAAAATTATATTATTAAATATGTTAGATCAGAACCTATTCTGTTTAGATGATGTGTCTTGTTATTTTCATAATAAAGTTTACATTTAGGCATAGGAAATAAATCTGAAAATATAGCAATTAGTAAATGATAAATGAAGTTTCAAAAATCCAAAGAATTCAGTTTAGGGTTGGTAGAAATTCTGAAGACACATATGGAGTAGGAAAATACCTTTCATGCATACTTGGTAGCTAAAAGGTGTAGTAATTAAATATAAGGAATTTATTTAAGTTGAAAACTCATATATATATAGTATGTAAGCATAAATGTGAGTACAAAAGTAGGAATCATATCCACATGATTAAAAGTACATGAAAGCCAAAGATCAACACACATAGAGAAACCACAACACATATAATTGTGAATGACTTTCATAAATGTGAATGTGTGGTTTGTTTGAAGTGGAAGTGTGAACTATGTCTTATAGATTGTTGTTTTTCTTTTGCTATGTGTGATGGTATGATGTAGAACCTGCTCCAGAGCAAGTTCTTCCTTTCCAAGATCAGGACTACCCATTCCAAGAGCAGCAGGAAGGAGGCAAGTGTCCTTGACCACTTTGATCCTATGCTAGGATGTGTAGCTAGAATTATTTGCATTGTCAATTGAAATATGAAACCCATACTAGGAAGTTTCCCTAGAATTGCATTACCTTGTTTCCTTGTAGCTTGGGTTGGGATTTATTTTATCATGTCATTTATTATTATGCATATGCTTAGCCATGCTTAAAATGGGATATTTGGGATATGAGATCATCAGTTTATTTTACCATACTCTTGAATAAGATATTGTGAGTTATGTAGAGGTAGGGATCAAGGCAAGTTGGATGTTTTGGTTGTGTGCTGGGTGCACGAGACTCGGGTTTGTGTTTAGTACTTGCCTGGATTCTAAGGACCGGTTCATGGAGCATGTAACCTGGCTTTACCGTGCCAACCACATGCTGATATGGGGCAGCTTGGCCAATTAATTAGGTGTATCCCCGGCGTAGTATGGGTGTGTTGGATGGTGCGGGGAGTAGGTGTCAGCTGGACTACCATATGAACCGCAAGGCTCAAGAGGGGGCCACTGCAGCGGGGTTGGAGCCTCTTGTATGCTGTTAGGGGTGAAACCTCAGTGGGCCCACGCTCGTAGGGAATCCCTTTGTAAAGGCTTAGTAGTGATCTCCTGGCTACACACCTGGGAAGTGTGAATGTGGTTCGTAGCCACTGGCATAATGGAGGTTCTTTTAGTCCACCCGGCAACGGGGGATGAAATCACTACATGTGGGTACAGTGGTACAAACTTTGCAGAGTCAAAACTGTCATGACAGTCGTGCTCACGGTCAAGAGCGGCTTGGACTTATTCATGATTAGAGGATTGATGGTTTTGGAAGTTGTGGATGTTAAGCGGGGAGCTTAACATTGGAAATGATGTTATGGTTATTTGATTATGATGATGGGATGGGAAAATTGGGACCATTTCACCTGTGTAGTAATGTAGGTGCTTAATAAGCTAAGGTGGTAGGTATTAATTGTGTAGTGCTTTAACCATGGGTTCAACCTCCCCTTGTTCTAGCCATGCATGACATAACTTTCCCACACTTGCTGAGTACCATCGGTACTCAACCTTGCATATTTTGTTGGTTTATATTGCTGCTCAGGTCAAGATAATGAGGTGGTGTATAATGACCAAGACTTTGGACCCGAAGAAGGTTTCTAGGTTCATAGAGACCCCCGGGCAACGCCTGTGAAGGAGCCCACAAGAATAATATTCCGCTGCTTATTTATTTACTTGTGATGAACTTATCATTGTCCATCGAGACATTTGCTATATAAGACTTATTTATATTCGACACCTGGCTTGTAATAAATGATGCTTCACTATTTGTCATCACATGTATGGGAAAATGATCCTGGCATACATGTGATATTCACTTGGTTGTTCCTCGGAAAAACCGGGTGTGACATGGCAGTTCCTCTCAAGTGCTGCTGGTATTAAGCATGATTCTCCAGACGATGCTTCCAATGGGTTGCCCAGGACTACATCAAAATCAGCACCTTCGCGTGCAATCGAGACAACAAAAGGATCCACCCAAGTTGCATCCAACACTTCTTCTTCCATTGCTTCTACCGAGAGAACAAAAGACATTCAATGCCTCCAGTGCAAGGGTTTTGGGCACCTACGAAGGGACTGCCCAAGCAAGCGTGTGCTGGTTGTACGAGAAAATGGTGAGTACTCATCCGCTAGTGATTTAGATAATGAAACATATGCCATGCTTGCTGCACAAGAAGCAGGAAAGAAGAATGATGATGAAGAGCACATTGGGGCTGATCATGCTGCCCACTATGAGAGTCTTGTTGTGAGGCGTGTCTTGAGTGCCCAAATGATCAAAGCTGAACAGAACCAGCGACACAATCTATTCCAAACTAAGTGTGTAGTTTTGGAACGATCGTGTCGCATTATTATTGATGGAGGAAGCTGCAACAATTTAGCAAGTGCTACCATGGTAGAAAAGCTTGGGATGACAACACTTCCGCATCCACATCCCTACTACATCCAATGGTTCAACGACAGTGGTAAGCTTAAGGTAACACGTCTTGTTCGTGTCGAATTTGCAATTGGTTCCTACCATGATTACATTGATTGTGATGTGGTACCTATGCAAGCTTGTTCTATGCTATTTGGTCGACCTTTGCAATTTGAGAAAGATACATTACATCATGGTAAATCAAATCAATACTCTTTCATGCATCATGAGAAGAAACTTGTTTTGCACCCGATGTCCCCTGATGCTATTTTGAAGGATGACATTGCTAGAGCTTGCAAAGAGAAAAATAAGGAATCTGCTGAAAATGAAAATTCAGATGTCGTAAAGAAATCGGTACAGCCTAAGACTGACAATTCCAAATCTGCTCATATGAAGAAGAATGAAATAAAATTAAAGAGCGCTTGTTTTTTTGCTTCCAAATCTGATTTGTTTGAATTAAAAAGTGATACTGCAATCTGCTATGTGTTTGTTTGCAAAGAAGCTTTGTTCTCACTTCACGACACACCATGTGCTTTGCCTCCTTCTATCACTAAGCTTTTGCAGGAATACGCTGATGTGTTTCCACAAGAGGTACCAGCCGGGCTGCCACCATTGAGAGGGATTGAGCATCAGATTGACCTCATCCCTGGGGCTTCTTTGCCCAACCAAGCACCATACAGGACCAATCCGGAGGAGACTAAGGAGATTCAGCGGCAAGTACAGGAATTACTCGACAAAGGTTATGTGTGTGAGTCCCTTAGTCCTTGCTCCGTTCCTGTCCTTTTGGTCCCAAAGAAAGATGGATCATGGCGCATGTTTGTAGATTGTCGAGCAATTAATAACATTACCATTGGATATCGTCATCCTATTCCTAGGTTAGATGATATGCTTGATGAACTTAGTAGCTCGATGATTTTCTCTAAAATTGATTTGCGTAGTGCATACCATCAAATTCGCATGAAGCTAGGTGATGAATTGAAAACAGCGTTTAAAACAAAGTTTGGTTTGTATGAGTGGTTAGTCATGCCTTTTGGTCTCACAAATGCACCTAGCACTTTCATGAGATTAATGAATGAGGTTTTACATGCTTTCATTGGAAGATTTGTGGTAGTATATTTCGATGACATCTTGATCTATAGCGCATCTCTCGAAGTTCATCTTGATCATCTCCGTGCTGTTTTCAATGCTTTACGTGATGCACGCTTATTTGGTAACATTGACAAGTGCACCTTTTGCACGGATCGAGTTTCTTTTCTTGGCTATGTTGTGACACCACAGGGAATTGAAGTTGATCAAGCCAAGGTGGAGGCGATACACAGCTGGCCGACTCCTACCACGGTCACACAAGTACGAAGCTTTCTCGGACTTGCTGGATTCTATCGTCGTTTTGTGAAAGACTTCAGCACCATAGCAGGCCCACTGCATGAGCTTACAAAGAAGGGTGCCTTTGCAACTTTGAAGAATAGGTTAACTCATACACCCCTTCTCCAATTACCAGATTTCAGTAAGACTTTTGAATTGGAATGTGATGCTAGTGGTATTGGATTGGGAGGTGTCTTGTTGCAAGAGGGGAAACCTATTGCTTATTTTAGCGAGAAACTGAATGGGCCTAGTCTGAACTATTCCACTTATGATAAAGAATTATATGCACTAGTACGAACTTTGGAAACATGGCAACATTATTTATGGCCTAAAGAATTTGTTATACATTCTGATCATGAATCTTTGAAGCACATTAAGAACCAAACTAATCTGAACCGTAGGCATGCCAAGTGGGTAGAATTCATTGAGTCCTTTCCTTATGTCATCAAACACAAGAAAGGAAAAGATAATGTCATTGCGGATGCCTTATCTCGCCGTTACAATATGTTGTCCCAACTTGATTTTAAGATTTTTGGCTTGGAAACAATTAAAGAACAATATGCTTTTGATGCTGATTTCAAAGATGTGCTGCTGCAATGTAAAGAAGGAAAAACATGGAACAAGTTTGTTCTCACTAATGGTTTTGTGTTTCGAACTAACAAATTGTGCATTCCAGCTGGTTCTGTGCGTATCTTATTATTGCGGGAAGCACATGGTGGAGGATTGATGGGACACTTTGGTGTCAAGAAGACGGAGGACATCTTAGAAAGCCATTTCTTTTGGCCAAAGATGAGGAGAGATGTGGAGCGGTTTGTTGCTCGTTGCACCACCTGTCAAAAAGCTAAGTCCCGTCTTAATCCACATGGTTTATACATGCCTCTTCCTGTTCCTAGTGCTCCATAGAAGGATGTTTCTATGGATTTTGTTTTAGGATTGCCTAGAACAAAGAAGGGGAGGGATAGTATTTTTGTTGTTGTCGACAGATTTTCTAAAATGGCACATTTCATACCATGCCACAAAACTGATGATGCTACCCATATTGCTGATTTGTTCTTTCGAGAAGTTGTTCGTTTGCATGGGGTTCCAAACACTATTGTTTCAGATAGAGATGCCAAATTTCTTAGTCATTTTTGGAAAACCTTATGGGCTAAGTTGGGGACAAAATTACTCTTTTCTACCACTTGTCACTGTAACACCCCAAAATTTTGATTCAAAACACTAAATCATGTTAAGAGGGGAATTTAAAAATTTTTGGACGTGTTGCATGTTTTGCAAAAATTCAAATTCAAACTGGAATTCAAATTAAACTCAAATCAGAAAACAAATGGAAAAAGAAAAAGAGAAAACAGAAAAAAACAGGCCAGTGGGCCGAAACCCACCAGCCGGCCCAACTTACCCCGCGCCAGCCCTCAGCCGCGCGCCCGCGCTTTCTCACGCTGACAGGCGGGACCCACCCGAGCTTCGTCTACCTCGCGCCGCGCCGAACTCCCCCCGCGCCCGAATCGAAACCGATCGGGATTTCGACGTAAACCCCGCTGAATTCTGTTCGTAGCCGACGCGGACATGATCTAAACCACCCCGCCGCCCTCCCCCGTCTATAAAAACCCCGGCCTCGTTCTGTTTTTCCCACGCGATCGCCGATTTTTACTCCGTTGAGAACCGAGACTTCTCCGGTGAATTCGGGCCGATCTAAGCTCGGAAACTCCGATCTAACTCGCTGATCTTGATCCACCGCCTCCGGGGAACCTTGCAGGTGCAGAAAACTCGGTGACTTGCGGTGTAAACACAGCGCCGACGAGCTTCGCCGTGGTTTTGCCTCGGACCTCGTCGCCGATCACCTTCCAGGACCTCCGAGCTCAAGAAAACCCCCGAGGTGAGACCCCCGACCTCCCCTCTACCAATCTATGCCATAAGATCACAGTTCTAGGCAGAATTCTCGAGGATCCGAAAGTTTCCGGCGAGATCGCCGCTTCCCGCCGCCGGCAGCGCCGCCCGCGCTCGATCAGAGCGACGTGGCCGCTTGTGCGCCGTTTATTTTAAATCGCACGGTAGGGTTTAAATCCCCGTGTACCGGTTCGATGTTATAATCTCAGCCGTCGGTTTAAAATCGGACGGTCCACGTCAGCCCCGCGTTATAAAGACTGAAATTCTTACGTGCTACCCCCTGGGGTTCTCGGGAAATAAGAGCTAGCCCCGGAAACTTCTGATCTAGCCCCTGGAACTCCAGAAAATCATGTAAATTCATTTAAAAATCAGTTTTAGCCCCTGGACTTAATAAAAATTAGGAAAAACACCTTTGATAAGTGTAGCTAGACCCCTGGATATTCTGAAAATAATATTATAGACCCTGTAATGGGGTGAGTTCATCATTTTAGCCCTGTTTAGTATTTAATTTAGAAAATTGAATATGTAACTAGTGTTTAAAAATTAAAAAATGGGACAAACATATTGTCAAAATTTAATTAAAGACTTTCTCAGTGTTTAGGAAACTTTGGAGTGAGATAAAAACATATTTTGGGCTGAATTGAATCTGTTTAATTTATTATTCACATTTAGGGACACATTTTTAAGTAAAGAATAGTTATAGAAAATAGGGAAAATAATTGTGAAATAGTTTACATCAGAGGCAAAGGTCAAAATATGTTATTAAATTATTTAGGACCAGAACCTATTCTGTTTAGATGACGTGTCTTACTATTTTCAATATAAAGTACACATTTATGCATAGGAAAATAAATATGAAAATATAGCAACTAGTAAATGACAAATGGAGTTTCTAAAATCCAAAGAATTCAGTTTAGGGTTGGTAGAAATTCTGAAGACACATATGGAGAAGAAAAATACCTTTCATGCATACTTGGTAACTAAAAGGTGTAGTAAATAAATATAAGGAAAATTATTTAAATTGGAAACTCATATATAAAGTATGCAAGCATAAATGTGAATAAAAAAGTAGGAATCATATACACATGATTAAAAGTGCATGCAAGCCACAAATCAACACACATAGAGTAACCACAACACATATAGTTGTGAATGACTTTCATAAATATGAATGTGTGGTTTGTATGAAGTGGAAGTGTGAACTATGTCTTATAGATTGTTGTTTTTTTTGCTATGTGTGATGGTATGATGTAGAATCTGCTCAAGAGCAAGTTATTCCTTTCCAAGATCAGGACTACCCATTTCAAGAGCAGCAGGAAGGAGGCAAGTGTCCTTGACGACTTTGATCCTATACTAGGATGTGTAGATAGAATTATTTGCATTGTCAAATAAAATATGAAACCCATGCTAGGAAGTTTCCCTAGAATTGCATTACCTTGTTTTCCTTGTAGCTTGGGTTGGGATTTATTTTATCATGTCATTTATTATTATGCATATGCTTAGCCATGCTTAGAATGGGATATTTGGGATATGAGATCATCAGTTTATTTTACCATACTCTTGAATGAGATATTGTGAGTTATGTAGAGGTAGGGATCAAGGCAAGTTGGATGTTTTGGTTGTGTGCTGGGTGCACGAGACTCGGTTTGTGTTTAGTACTTGCCTGGATCCTAAGGACCGGTTCATGGAGCATGTAACCTGGCTTTACTGTGCCAACCACATGCTGAGATGGGGCAGCTTGGCCAATTAATTAGGTGTATCCCCGGCATAGTATGGGTGTGTTGGATGGTGCGGGGAGTAGGTGTCAGCTGGACTACCACATGAACCGCAAGGCTCAAGAGGGGGCCACTGCAGCGGGGTTGGAGCCTCTTGTATGCTGTTAGGGGTGAAACCTCAGTGGGCCCACGCTCGCCGGGAATCCCTTTGTAAAGGCTTCGTAGTGATCTCCTGGCTACACACCTGGGAAGTGTGAATGTGGTTCGTAGCCACTAGCATAATGGAGATTCTTTTAGTCCACCCGGCAACGGGGGATGAAATCACTACATGTGGGTACAGTGGTACAAACTCTGCAGAGTCAAAACTGTCATGACAGCCGTGCTCACGGTCAAGAGCGGCTTGGACTTATTCATGATTAGAGGATTGATGGTTTTGGAAGTTGTGGATGTTAAGCGGGGAGCTTAACATTGGAAATGATGTTATGGTTATTGGATTATGATGATGGGATGGGAGATTGGGACCATTTCACTTGTGTAGTAATGTAGGTGCTTAATAAGCTAAGGTGATAGGTATTAAGTGCGTAGTGCTTTAACCATGAGTTCAACCTCTCCTTGATCTAGCCATGCATGATATAATTTTCCCACACTTGCTGAGTACCATTGGTACTCAACCCTGCATATTTTGTTGGTTTATATTGCTGCTCAGGTCAAGATAATTAGGTGGTGTATAATGACCAAGACTTTGGACCCGAAGAAGGTTTCTAGGTTCATGGAGACCCCCGGGCAACGCCTGTGACGGAGCCCTCAAGAATAATTATTCTGCTGCTAGTTTATTTATTTGTGATGAACTTATTATTGTCCATCGAGACATTTGCTATGTAAGACTTATTTATATTCGACACCTGGCTTGTAATAAATGATGCTTCACTATTTGTCATCACATGTATGAGAAAATGATCCTGGCATACATGTGATATTCACTTGGTTGTTCTTCGGAAAAACCGGGTGTGACAATATGATTTCTAACTTTTGTATTCAGATTTTTATTTGCACACTTAATATATGAATTTCAATTCTAAACAAATTCTTTATATTCAATTAACACACTCTTTAGCTACCAAGTTTGCATGGATGGTAATTTCCTACTTCAATTGAGTTTTCAGATCTTCTACCAAATCCTAAACTGAAGTCTTTGGATTTGGAGACTTTATTTATCATTTTCTAGTTATGCATACCTATTTTCCTATATTTTCCAGATTTATTTCCTATGCCTAAAAGTGAGTTTTAAATAGTAAATAGTAGGGCATATCATCTAAACAGAATAGGTTCTGATCTAAGATATTAAATAATATATTTTTGGAACTTCTCCTCTCATGTGAACTAATTTAAATTTTTTTTACCAATTTTCAGAATTATTTCCTAATCTAAAAATGTATCCCTATAATTAATAAATGTGAACAATCAATTAAACAGATTCATTTCAGCTTGAAATCTACTTTTAACTCATTCTAAAGTTTTCCAAGTGCTAGTAGAGTTTAATTTTGAATTTACAATGTGTTTGTCTCACCTTTTAAATTTTAAATCCTAATTACATATTCAAATTCCTAAATTTAATATCATAGAGGGTTAAAAAGGTAAACTCACCCCACTACAGGGTCTATTATATTATTTCATAAATTTCCAGGGGTCTAACTACACATAACAGAGGGGTTTTCCTGATTTTTATTAAGTCCAGGGGCTAAAACTGATTTTTAAATGAATTTACATGAATTTCTGAAGTTCCAGGGGCTAGATCAGAAGTTTCCGGGGCTAGCTCGTGTTTTCCGAGATCCCCAGGGGGTAGCGCGTAAGAATCCCGGCCTTTATAATGCGGGGCTGATGTGGACCGTCCGATTTAAAACAGACGACTCAGATTAGATCGCCGAACCGGTACGCGCGGGTTTTAATTCTACCGTGCGATTTAAAATAGACGGCGCACAAGCGGCCACGTCACCCTTACCGTGCGTGGGCGGCGCTGCCCGGCGGCGCGCGGCGGCGGGAGGCGGCGATCTCGCCGGAAAACTTCGGATCTTCGTCTATTCTTCCTAAAACTGGGATTTCATGGCACAGATCGGTAGAGGGGAGGTCCGGGATCTCACCTCAGGGTTTTTCTTGAGCTCGGAGGTCCTGGAACACGGTCGGCGACGAGGTCCGAGATGGAATTGCTGCAGTGCTCGTCGGAGCTGTGCCTAGAGCGCAAACCACCGAGTCTTCTGCACCTGCGTGATTCTCCGGAGGCGGTGGAACACGATCGGCGCGTTAGATCGGCCGTTGTCATGACGAGCTGACCCCAGAATCCTGTTCGCCGAGTGGAAGTAGGCAGGGGCAGCCAAAATCGTGAAGTTTGGAGCTTTACAGAAGCCGGCGGCGAGCTCTCCGGCGAGGTTCCTCGGCGGCAGAACGCGGGCAGCAGGAGGTTGACGAAGGGGTGGACACCAGCTGTCAGCGGGAGATATTTTAAATCGGGATCGGGCTGCGGCTGGGATCAGCTGTGCTGGCGTGCAAATATCCTGTGAGCCCCGGTGTGCCGGACACCTCCGCGCTCGACACGTGTCCCCGCGTGCCCCGAGAGTTTAAACTTTTTCCCCGATTTTCAGAATTCTTCCAAACTTCAAATCTTCATACTTTGGCTAGAAAGCTCCAAATTGAGTGAACCAAATTTTGTTGGATTCAGCTCTCTGAGTACTTTCCAGCAAATCAAGTTTCAACTCATGAAAACCCTTATTTCTCCAGAATTAATTCCTCAAAGTTTAAACTGTTAGGAATTTTAAATGGAGAATCCTTTGGAGGAAAATCCTGAAATTTTGCTGAGATGTTCACCGAAATATCCCTGAACTACCATAAAAATTTCAGATCCATTTGAGCTCATTTGATCCACCTAATGGTGTGATTAGTGAAACTGTTCCAGAGAAATTAGAAAATGTTCAGAAACATTTTCAGAATTTCTCTTGGAATTGTTTAGCTCATATCTTTAGCTAGGAACCTTCAAATTAAGTGAGACAAACTCCATTAGAACCCTCTAAAAATCTAGTTTTCAGAAAGTCATAGTTTGTTCCATGAAAATCCCTAGAACACCCTAAGAGTGCCAATTAAGGCCAAGTACATAATTAATTGTGGAGGGCTCAAATGAGCTTTGCTGCAACTAAAACTTGACCAAGTCTCTGTTTAGGTTGTAACCAAGCCAAAGTAAAAGTTTCACAGTCATTGGGCTTATCTAGTAAGAGTTATAGACTTCACAAGTTTAAAAGTTAATACAACTGCATTTAAATTAATACATGTATTGCTTCTATCATGTAGTCGCTAAGGTCGAGGAGGAACCCGAAGTCCTAGACTTCGTTACTCCGGAGGAACAGCTAGCCTACGACCAAGAGCAGCAAGGCAAGCTCCGGTTTGCATTAACCTTTTTACAAATTTTTATTGTTTTGAGCACATACTTGAATACTATTGTTCCTTTCATTAGAGTCTTGTTTGGAAACCCAACTGCATAGCCAAGAAAACCATGGGTTGGGTTGAGGATTGCAAACCCCGTTAGCTACCGCATAGCTAAGTTAGAGTAAGATTCGGTACAAGTCGAGTAGTTGGAACTACTCGCGAGCATAGGCTAGAGGCACTCGACTCGGGTAGAAATAGCACATGATACACATGGCAAGAAAAATGAGACCGAGCGGAGAGTAAGGGCAACAGGACTTTGGGGCCTGTGTGCTATAGCTCCGCTTGTGTCGATTGAGGACCGATCCGTGTGCGGGCCTGTTGAACAAGCTAGAACAGTACCGAAGACCTACCGGCTATATGGGAACCGGGAAACTGATGTAACTCGGGTATCTGGGTGTTGAGGCATAGCTGGTCGTTCAGAGGGTAGGTTGAGAGCTCGAGGTGTAAATCGGCTGGCGGCACAGAGATGCGCGTGCAGAGACCTCTTGCTCGGGACGATTGGACCGGTTCAACATTTGGCTGACGGGTGAAAGGTAGTCGCGTACGGCGTCCGTGATGGTTGTTGTAGGCAACATCGAGTACGGGCGTACGTGACGGGTTGTTTGGGTAACCCTGCAGGTGTAAATCGATTATAATCGCCGTCCCTCGCGGTCAGTGAGTACCACTTGTTCACTGTACTGTGACGTAGAAAGAACAGGCTAGTTACATGTTAAAATGCTGCTGATTGAAAGATGGACTTTGCTTGTTAATGGTTTGTTGTAGTTTAGAGCTAACTAAAGTTCCTTTCAACTTTGGGCAAAGTACATGAGAGAAATATGTTTCTTGTTTGATTGCGGCTCTCTCATGTGCCTTAGCGTAAGGTTCTCCACAACCTGCTACTAAAACCTGAAAATAAGGTTCTACTAATTAGGCGAGTCCTTGCAAATGATTTTTACCTCATGTAATGTCACACCCGGTTTCTCCGTAGAAGAACCGAGTGAATATCACATGTATGCCAGGATCATTTTCTCATACATGTGATGACAAATAGTGAAGCATCATTTATTACAAGCCAGGTGTCGAATATAAATAAGTCTTACAAAGCATATGTCTCGATGGACGATAAATAGTTCATCACAAATAAATAAACTAGCAGCGGAATATTATTCTTGTGGGCTCCATTGCAGGCGTTGCCCGGGGGTCTCCATGAACCTAGAAACCTTCTTCGGGGCCAAAGTCTTGGTCATTATACATCACCTCATTATCTTGACCTGAGCAGCAATATAAACCAACAAATATGCAAGGTTGAGTACCGATGGTACTCAGCAAGTGTAGGAAAATTATGTCATGCATGGCTAGAACAAGGGAAGGTTGAACTCATGGTTAAAGCACTATGCCATTAATACCTATTACCTTAGCTTATTAAGCACCTACATTACTACACAGGTGAAATGGTCCCAATCTCCCATCCCATCATCATAATCAAATAACCATATCATCATTTCTAATGTTAAGCTCCCCGCTTAACATCCACAACTTCCAAAACCATCAATCCTCTAATCATGAATAAGACCAAGCCGCTCTTGACCGTGAGCACGGCTCTCATGACAGTTTTGACTCTGCAGAGTTTGTACCACTGTACCCACATGTAGTGATTTCATCCCCCGTTGCCGGGTGGACTAAAAGAACCTCCATTATGCCAGTGGCTACGAACTACATTCACACCTCCATTATGCTATATTTTCAGATTTATTTCCTATGCCTAAGTGTGAACTTTATTATAAAAATAACAAGACACATCATCTAAACAGAATAGGTTCTGATCTAAAATATTTGCTAATATATTTTTGACCTTTTCCTCTGATGTAAACTATTTAATAATTATTTTCCCTATTTTCTAGAACTATTCTTTACTTAAAAATGTGTCCCTAAATGTGAATAATAAATTAAACAGATTCACTTCAGCCCAAAATATGTTTTTATCTCACTCCAAAGTTTTCTAAATACTGAGAAAGTTTTTAATTTAATTTTGACAATATGTTTGTCCCACTTTTTGAATTTTAAACACTAGCCACATATTCAATTTCCCAAATTAAATATTAAACAGGGCTAAAAAGGTAAACTCACCCCACTACAGGGTCTATACTATTATTTTAAGAATTCTCAGGGGTCTAGCTACTCATAACAGAGGAGTTTTTCCTAATTTTTATTAAGTCCAGGGGCTAAAACTGATTTTTAAATGAATTTACATGATTTTTGAAGTTCCAGGGGCTAGATCAGAAGTTTCCGGGGCTAGCTCTTATTTCCCGAGAACCGTAGGGGGTAGCACGTAAGATTTCCAGTCTTTATAACGCGGGGCTGACGTGGACCGTTCGATTTTAAACCGACGGCTGAGATTATAACGTCGAACCGGTACGCGGGGATTTAAACCCTACCGTGCGATTTGAAATAAACGGCGCACAAGCGGCCACGTCGCTCTGATCGAGCGCGGGCGGCGCTGCCGGCGGCACACGGCGGCGGGAAGCGGCGATCTCGCCGGAGACTTTTGAATCTTCGAGAATTCTTCCTAGACTGTGATCTTATGGCATAGATCGGTGGAGGAGAGGTCGAGGATCTCACCTCGGGGGTTTTCTTGAGCTCGGAGGTCCTGGAAGGTGATCGGCAACGAGGTCCGAGGTGAATTCACGGCGAGGCTCGTCGGCGCTGTGTTTACACCGCAAGTCACCGAGTTTTCTGCACCTGCAAGGTTCCCCGGAGGCGGTGGATCAAGACCAGCGAGTTAGATCGGAATTTCCGAGCGTAGATCGGCCAGAATTCGCCGGAGAAGGCTCGGGTTCTCACCGGAGGAAAAACAGCAGATCGCGTGGGAAAAACAGAACGAGTCCGGGATTTTTATAGACGGGGGAGGGCGGCGGGGTGGTTTAGATCGAGTTCGCGTCGCCCCCGAGCGAAATTCGGCTGGGATTCGCAGAAATCCGAATCGGTTTGGATTCGGGGTGAGAGAGTCCGGTGCGGGCTCGAGGTAGACGAAGAACTGGCGGGCCCCGCATGTCAGTGGGAGGAAAGGGGCGCGCGCGGCTGTGGGCTGGCACGGGTTCTGGTTGGGCCGGCTGGTGGGTTGCGGCCCACTGGCCGGTTTTTTTCTGTTTTCTTTTTTCTTTTTCTATTTCTTTTCTGATTTGAGTTTAATTTGAATTTCAGTTTGAATTTGAATTTTTGCAAAACATGCAACACGTCCAAAAAATTTTAAATTCCCCTCTTAACATGATTTAGGGTCTTAAAAAGATTTTTAGGGTGTTACAGCCCTACCCCCCTTAAAAGAAATCTCGTCCTCGAGATTGGTGGTTCTAAGAAAACAATTCCGGAAATTGTGCCTTTAGCTCATCTTCCCGCTCCTAGGTGGCTTCCTCTCCTGAGTGATGCTTCCACTGCACCTTGCACATCCGGATTCTTTTATTTCTGGTGAGGCGTTCCATTGTCTCCAAAATCTTGTATGGTTGCTCGGCATAAGACAAATCCTCAGCTACGTTCACTTCATTCATGGGTAACACCTCTTCAGGCGTCCTCAGGCATTTCTTGAGTTGTGACACATGGAATACATCGTGCACATCCGATAGATGAGCCGGTAACTCTAGTTGATACGCCACTTCGCCTTTCCTTTCCAGAACTTGAAAGGGTCCGATGTATCTAGGTGACAACTTCCCTTTCACCTTGAACCGGCGAAGTCCTCTGATAGGGGACACCTTGAGATAGACATAGTCTCCCACGTTGAAAACGAGCTCTCTTCTTCGTACATCAGTGTAGCTCTTTTGGCGTGTCTGTGCTATCCTCAAGTTGTTGCGAATTTCCCTCACCTTCGCCTCGGCTTCTTGTAGTACTTCTGGACCAAACACTTTACTTTCCCCCGTTTGGTTCCAAAATAGGGGAGTTCTGCACTTCCTCCCGTACAAGGCTTCAAACGGTGACATCTTCATACTAGCTTCATAGCTGTTGTTATAGGAAAACTCCGCATACGGTAAGTTTTTATCCAAACTCCGATTGTTTTTGAGTGCACATGCCCTCAGCATATCTTCAAGAATCTGATTGGTTCTTTCCGTCTGCCCGTCAGTTTGGGGATGATAGGCAGAGCTGAAATTTAGATGGGTTCCCATGGTTTCATGCAACTTCTGCCAAAACCTCGAGGTGAACTGTGTCCCTCGGTCCAACACTATCTTCTTCAGCACTCCATGGTAACACACAATCCTTGATATGTATAACTCCGCCAATTTGGATCCACTGTAGCTTTCCTTTACGGGGATGAAGTGAGCTACCTTGGTTAGCCGATCAATGATGACCCATATCAAATCATATCCTGATTGGGTCCTAGGCAATCCCACGATGAAATCCATGCTGATTTCTTCCCATTTCCATTCAGGCACTTTGAGTGGTTGCAATAATCCCGCGGGTCGTTGATGTTCTGCTTTCACCAACTGACATGTGTCACAATAGGGCAACATGTTCCGCAACATATCGCTTCATGCCATACCACCAATACCTGCTCTTGAGATCCTGGTACATTTTCGTACTTCCAGGATGAATGGAATAGTCAGAATCATGAGCCTCCTTCAAAATCAATTCACGGATCTCCTTTACTTCTAGCACACAGATTCTTTTCATGTGCCACACCGTTCCTTGTTCATCCTCTCTAAAACCCGGAGCTTTATTTTCCTTGATGAGTTGTCTGATCTCTTGTATCTTCTCATCATTCTTTTGACCCTCACGTATGTCTCGCTCTAGTGTGGAGTCCACTTCCATGGCGATGGCTTCACCATTATTTACTAGACATAGATTGAGCCTTATAACCTCATCCTTCAATTCTGTAGGCATGTCCTTCAAGCTCAACTTATTGACCTGCATTTTCCGACTCAAAGCATCGACCACGACGTTTGCTTTCCCGGGATGATAGTTGATGCCCACATCAAAATCATTGATTAGCTCTAACCATCTCCTTTGTCTGAGGTTGAGGTCTGGCTGTGTGAAAATGTACTTTAAACTCTTATGATCCGTATATATCTCTGTCCTCTTCCCCATTAGATAGTGTCGCCAAATTTTCAACGCGTGTACCACTGCGGCTAGTTCTAAGTCATGTGTAGGATAGTTTTTCTCGTGCTTCCGAAGCTGCCGGGATGCATATGCCACGACATGACTTTCTTGCATGAGAACACATCCCAACCCATTTCCAGAGGCATCGCAGTACACTGTTAAATTCTTCTGCATATCTGGCATAACCAACACTGGGGCTGTTGTCAATCTTTTCTTTAGCTCCTGAAAACTCGTCTCGCACAGTGGCGTCCATGTGAATGTGATTCCCTTCTCCAACAGTTTGGTGAGGGGTCTCGAGATCTTAGAGAATCCCTCCATAAACCGTCGATAGTATCCAGCCAATCCCAAGAAGCTTCGAACTTCCCCGACATTTTCAGGGGTCTTCCACTTCTGTATATCCTCGATTTTGGCAGGATCCACGGAGATTCCTCCCTCCGAGATTATATGTCCTAAGAAGGAAACTCTCTTCAGCCAAAACTCACACTTGCTCAGCTTGGCATATAGTTGATGTTCTCTTAGCCTCTACAACACCAACCTTAGATGTTTCTCATGTTCTTCTTCATCTTTGGAGAAGATGAGAATGTCATCTATGAAAACCACCACAAATTTGTCCAGATATTCCATGAATACCTTGTTCATGAGATACATGAAGTATGCCGGGGCATTAGTTAGCCTGAAAGGCATGACAGTGTATTCATACAGTCCGTACCGAGATACGAAAGCTGTCTTGGAAATATCAGATTGCCTTATCTTGAGTTGGTGGTATCCCGACCTGAGATCAATTTTCGAGAACACACAAGCTCCCCTCAACTGATCAACAAGTCTTCAATGCGGGGTAATGGGTACTTGTTCTTGATGGTTACCTCATTCAAGGCACGGTAATCCACGCATAACCTTTGGGTTCCGTCCTTCTTGGGCACAAATATCACCGGAGCTCCCCATGGTGAGGAACTAGGGCGAATATACCCCTTCTCCGTCAATTCTCTCAAATGATCCTTGAGTTCTTCTAGCTGCTTGGAGTCCATCCGATAAGGTCTTTTGTAAATCGGGGCTGTTCCAGGTACTAGCTCAATTGCGAATTCCACTTCACGATCGGGAGGCATACCTGGCAACTCCTCCGGAAAAACATCTGGATATTCTTTGATGGTCCTGATTTCCTCCACTTTCACCTCAACTTGATTTAATTTAATGTCCCTCCTAGGCTCGTGTATTGTTATGAACTTTACTCTTGTGCCACTAGGGTGAGTTAGTTCCACTGTTCTGGTCGAACAATGGATGATTCCTTTATGTTTTGTCAACCAATCCATACCCAAGATAATATCTATCCCTTGTGAATCTATCACTATGAGGTTAGCAGTAAACACTACCCCATTAATGTCTAGATTCACCTTGGGACACACTTGTCTTGTCCTTATTTCTCCACCTGGAGAGTTTACTTCTAGCATATAATTCATTTGTGTTGTTGCTAGATCATGCTTCTTAACAAACCCTTTAGCAATGAACGAGTGGGTAGCACCAGAATCAAACAGCAGGGTTGCAATGTGTAAATTGGCAGGAAACTTACCAACTACCACGTCGGGTGCCTCTTGTGCTTCCTCCATAGTGACGTGGTTCACCCGTCCTCTCATCACATTCTGCTGTTGTGGCTGCGTGGGCTTCTTCTTTGGGCACTTATGGGCATAGTGCCCCACTTCACCACAGCTAAAACATTGCACCCCAACCTTAGGTGCCTGGCCTTTGTTGTCTTGGGGTTGGTTTGGAGGTCCCTGTACTGCTGGTCGAGGTTGATATGTGGGGCGAGGCTGCTGTACAAACTGACGTTATGGCTGTGTTGGTGCTGTGGGAGGCATGTAGTTCGGGTTGTACCCTCTTGGTGCTGAGTAGGGTACCGCAGCACGGTTCGTCTGCCCTGCAGGTGGCTGCATCAGACGTGGGCGTGTGTTGCTCCCTGAGGCTTGATGTGACCACCCGGCCTTCCTCTTATTCTCATTTTCCAAGGCCTTTAGCTTCCTTTCTACCACAAATGCTCTGTCCACCATCTTTTGGAAGCTTTCATACTCATTTGAGCACATTGCACACTGCATCTCTGCGGTAAGTCCCTCCACGAAACAATCTTGTTTCTGCTCATCGGTCTCTATGTCCCGTGGGGCATAACGGGATAGTTGAGTAAATTTAGTGAGGTATTCCCTCACCGTCATGTTTCCCTGCTGCAGTCCCAAAAACTCCTTCCTCTTGTTTTTGAGTTCACCTCTTGGGATGTAATGGTTGCGGAAGCTACGCTTGAACTCTTCCCAAGTGATGTTCTCAGGGTCATGATGGGCAGCCACGTAGGCGGTCCACCAATCAGCAGCAGGTCCATGCAATTGATGAGAGGCAAACAGCACCCTCTCATACCCTTGGCACTGTATGATCCTCATCTTGCTCTCAATGGTCTTAATCCAATCATCTGCCTCCAGAGGTTCAGCAGCACTTGCAAACTTCGGAGGTTGAGTTCCTAGAAACTCACTCAACCTTGGTTGGCGTGGTGCAGCTTGTGGAGGTGGAACTTGATGCAAGTTGGCCACCACTTGAGTCAAGTTCTGGATGAGCTGATTCTGATTCTCCAGCATTTGGTGGAGGGGATCAACTCCTTCACGGCGACCACCCCGGTCCTGGCCTCCATAAAGATGAGGGTTGCATGCCTCATTGTTGTTGTTGGCAGGGTTGGCAGCACGTCCTTTTCCTCTTCCGGCCATCTGGCAGAATCAACCAATGTTAATTTGAAAGCATTTAGTATCATCTTACTACTTTCATTTGTTTGTACTTTGAAGTGTTGAGGCTTTGTTATACTTTTCTGAGGGTTCATTTCTCACACCAAAAATAAAGGCAATATTATTTCATGTGGGTTCACACACCAAAGCAAAACAATCTAAAGACGAGGTTGTGGACAATTGCTCATGGCTTCCACAACTCACGTCACACACCAAGCATTAACACACCATTACTTAACGTAACGACTCGACTATGCGACATCTTGCTAGCTAAGGGAAGGATTCTACACTACTCGTTTTCTTGAGCAGGCTCCTCGGGATCTTCCTCATCATTTCGGCTGCCTTCTGACTCTGCTTTGGGTGGGGAGGCTGCTGGTGGAGAAGTGCGACGACGCCTGATCGCCCGGCGATCTAGGGAGTCAGGAGTCCATGTATCATTCACGGTGACACACAGTTCATTCCCATCTCCTCTTTCTATCGCCCTTAAGCAGGCTCGCAGCAACGCCTCCGTTTCCTTCAGGGTGTCCCGGACATCCTGAAGCTCTTGCTGACACTCCTGCAGTCGAGTGCTGAGCATAGCAGCATCCTCCAAGCACAAGTCCATGTGCTCATGGGAAGTCCCTTGCTGCACTGGCGGGTACTTGTACTCCGTGGTACCACTCTCACGCTGGAGGACACACATGTACTCAGTCCTGTCCAGGTGGCGACGGTAGATGTGACTCTGGCAGGTGATGGCCTCCCAGGTGACATCCTTCTCCGCATCAACCTGTGTCGCTCTACAAGCTGGAGAGCAGTGGATCTTAAGCAGTCGATTTTCGTGTATAATCCTCATCTCTGAACTCCATTCTTCCCTCTTCTCACGGATGGTCCTGGTGGAGTTATAGTGGATGATTAGCTTGCCCGTATTGCCGGCGGCTTCGAGCATACGTCGAAGACGGCGCAACAAGCCTCCTACTGCCAATCCGTAGGAAAGGTACGTCGCCGGACGGCTCTCCTCTCTTTCGGCAAGGGCAACTACGGGAACTCTCCCTCCTGTGGACTTGCGAGCGGTGCGAATCATGCGAACCATCTAAAACAAAAAGCATTTAAACTTAGGTTAGATAAACTTTTTAAACAAAAATCCTATTTTGAATGAATATTGGGGTAAGATGAAGAAAGTGACTCATTAAATAACACTTTTCCACACACACCTTGTAAAAATAGTTTTTAAGAAAATAGGGCCCTTAAATCTGTCCATTTCTACCTAGGTCCACGTTCCTACGGGCAACCTTGGCTCTGATACCACTTCTGTCACACCCGGTTTCTCCGTAGAACAATCGAGTGAATATCACATGTATGCCAGGATCATTTTCTCATACATGTGATGACAAATAGTGAAGCATCATTTATTACAAGCCAGGTGTCGAATATAAATAAGTCTTACAAAGCATATGTCTCGATGGACGATAAATAGTTCATCACAAATAAATAAACTAGCAGCAGAATATTATTCTTGTGGGCTCCATTGCAGGCGTTGCCCGGGGGTCTCCATGAACCTAGAAACCTTCTTCGGGGCTAAAGTCTTGGTCATTATACATCACCTCATTATCTTGACCTGAGCAGCAATATAAACCAACAAATATGCAAGGTTGAGTACCGATGGTACTCAGCAAGTGTGGGAAAATTATGTCATGCATGGCTAGAACAAGGGAAGGTTGAACTCATGGTTAAAGCACTATGCCATTAATACCTATTACCTTAGCTTATTAAGCACCTACATTACTACAGAGGTGAAATGGTCCCAATCTCCCATCCCATCATCATAATCAAATAACCATATCATCATTTCCAATGTTAAGCTCCCCGCTTAACATCCACAACTTCCAAAACCATCAATCCTCTAATCATGAATAAGACGAAGCCGCTCTTGACCGTGAGCACGACCGTCATGACAGTTTTGACTCTGCAGAGTTTGTACCACTGTACCCACATGTAGTGATTTCATCCCCCGTTGCCGGGTGGACTAAAAGAACCTCCATTATGCCAGTGGCTACGAACCACATTCACACTTCCCAGGTGTGTAGCCAGGAGATCACTACGAAGCCTTTACAAAGGGATTCCCGACGAGCGTGGGCCCACTGAGGTTTCACCCCTAATAGCATACAAGAGGCTCCAACCCCGCTGCAGTGGCCCCCTCTTGAGCCTTGCGGTTCATATGGTAGTCCAGCTGACATCTACTCCCCGCACCATCCAACACACCCATACTACGCCGGGGATACACCTAATTAATTGGCCAAGCTGCCCCATCTCAGCATGTGGTTGGCACGGTAAAGCCAGGTTACATGCTCCATGAACCGGTCCTTAGGATCCAGGCAAGTACTAAACACAAACCCAAGTCTCGTGCACTCAGCACACAACCAAAACATCCAACTTGCCTTGATCCCTACCTCTACATAACTCACAATATCTCATTCAAGAGTATGGTAAAATAAACTGATGATCTCATATCCCAAATATCCCATTCTAAGCATGGCTAAGCATATGCATAATAATGAATGACATGATAAAATAAATCCCAACCCAAGCTACAAGGAAACAAGGTAATGCAATTCTAGGGAAACTTCCTAGCATGGGTTTCATATTTCATTTGACAATGCAAATAATTCTATCTACACATCCTAGCATAGGATCAAAGTGGTCAAGGACACTTGCCTCCTTCCTGCTGCTCTTGAAATGGGTAGTCCTGATCTTGGAAAGGAATAACTTGCTCTTGAGCAGGTTCTACATCATACCATCACACATAGCAAAAGAAAAACAACAATCCATAAGACATAGTTCACACTTCCACTTCATACAAACCACACATTCATATTTATGAAAGTCATTCACCATTATATGTGTTGTGGTTACTCTATGTGTGTTGATTTGTGGCTTGCATGCACTTTTAATCATGTGTATATGATTCCTACTTTTGTATTCACATTTATGCTTACATACTATATATATGAGTTTCCAATTTAAATAAATTCCTTATATTCAATTACTACACCTTTTAGCTACCTAGTATGCATGAAAGGTATTTTCCTTCACCATATGTGTCTTCATAATTTCTACCAACCCTAAACTGAATTCTTTGGATTTTAGAAACTCCATTTATCATTTATTAGTTGCTATATTTTCAGATTTATTTCCTATGCCTAAGTGTGAACTTTATTATAAAAATAACAAGACACATCATCTAAACAGAATAGGTTCTGATCTAAAATATTTGCTAATATATTTTTGACCTTTTCCTCTGATGTAAACTATTTTACAATTATTTTCCCTATTTTCTAGAACTATTCTTTACTTAAAAATGTGTCCCTAAATGTGAATAATAAATTAAACAGATTCACTTCAGCCCAAAATATGTTTTTATCTCACTCCAAAGTTTTCTAAATACTGAGAAAGTTTTTAATTTAATTTTGACAATATGTTTGTCCCACTTTTAAAATTTTAAACACTAGCCACATATTTAATTTCCCAAATTAAATATTAAACAGGGCTAAAAAGGTAAACTCACCCCACTACAGGGTCTATACTATTATTTTAAGAATTCTCAGGGGTCTAGCTACTCATAACAGAGGAGTTTTTCCTAATTTTTATTAAGTCCAGTGGCTAAAACTGATTTTTAAATGAATTTACATGATTTTCTGAAGTTCCAGGGGCTAGATCAGAAGTTTCTGGGGCTAGCTCTTATTTCCCGAGAACCCCAGGGGGTAGCACGTAAGATTTCAAGTCTTTATAACGCGGGGCTGACGTGGACCGTTCGATTTTAAACTAACGGCTGAGATTATAACGTCGAACCGGTACGTGGGGATTTAAACCCTACCGTGCGATTTAAAATAAACGGCGCACAAGCGGCCACGTCGCTCTGATCGAGCGCGGGCGGCACTGCCGGCGGCGCACGGCGGCGGGAAGCGGCGATCTCGCCGGAGACTTTCGGATCTTCGAGAATTCTTCCTAGAACTGTGATCTTATGGCATAAATCGGTGGAGGAGAGGTCGGGGATCTCACCTCGGGGGTTTTCTTGAGCTCGGAGGTCCTGGAAGGTGATCGGCGACGAGGTCTGAGGTGAATTCACGGCGAGGCTCGTCGGCGCTGTGTTTACACCGCAAGTCACCGAGTTTTCTGCACCTGCAAGGTTCCCCGGAGGCGGTGGATCAAGACCAGCGAGTTAGATCGGAATTTCCGAGCGTAGATCGGCCAGAATTTGCCGGAGAAGGCTCGGGTTCTCACCGGAGGAAAAATAGCAGATCGCGTGGGAAAAACAGAACGAGTCCGGGGTTTTTATAGACGGGGGAGGGCGGCGGGGTGGTTTAGATCGAGTTCGCGTCGCCCCCGAGCGAAATTCGGCTGGGATTCGCAGAAATCCGGATCGGTTTGGATTCGGGGTGAGAGAGTCTGGCGCGGGCTCGAGGTAGACGAAGAACTGGCGGGCCCCGCCTGTCAGTGGGAGGAAAGGGGCGCGCGCGGCTGCGGGCTGGCGCGGGTTCTGGTTGGGCCGGCTGGTGGGTTGCGGCCCACTGGCCGGTTTTTTTCTGTTTTCTTTTTTTCTTTTTCTATTTCTTTTCTGATTTGAGTTTAATTTGAATTCCAGTTTGAATTCGAATTTTTGCAAAACATGCAACACGTCCAAAAATTTTTAAATTCCCCTCTTAACATGATTTAGGGTCTTAACAAGATTTTTGGGGTGTTACATGTAACCCATTAACCCTCATGTAGAAGTTCCATGTTTAGGTGAGACGGGTCAGACTTGCTAAACCTTCGTGCTCACTGCTTGTGTTTGAAGCTTTTGCAGGGTTCTATGAGGAAGGGACTCCCGAGGAGGAGACGGAACCCCAGGAGGGGAACCCCGTCGAGTGGGAGTCGTGCACGCCGCAGAGTTAGTGTGCGTGTGTGCTAGCAAGGACACGTTCAAGGGCTGAACGTGGACTTGATGCGTAGTCTACGCCCGTCAGTGTAGACTGGAACTATTTTGATGTAAATATGTTCATAATAAACTTGTTTATGTAATAAAATTTCGCTTCCGCTTTGTACCTTTGACGTGTGTTATCCGGTGCTGTGCAATGCAGCACCCCTCAGTGTGATTCTGGCTCGACAAGACCGTTGGGGTCGTGTCAGCGTGGTATCAGAGCTCGCTTGAGGTTTAACGCACTACAAAGGTCATCTTTTTCAAAAATCCAGTGAGGAACGAGTTAGTAGCCCGTATAAGGATGTTATTAGCATATAGAAAGTGGCATATTAACTTATTTGATTATGTCAGAAAATCATGCATCTCGGGACGTGTATGTCTTGGGGGTTGCACGTAAGCGCTGTCCACTAGTGCGCACAAGCTGAAGGGTGGAGCCCCACGGGTGGCAGGTAACCCGACTCGCTTAAATATCCTCTACGACTCTTCATGTCGTTTGGGGTATTCGAGCAACGTCTGTCCCTGGCGTGCGTGGTGCAACTTGGGAGACCCCGTCACGTGGTCTGAAACGTGAACACGTAGCTCAAGGCGTGTTTGGCTTGAGAACATCCGGGCGAGTGATGACGGCCGGTTGTACGAACTGTATGGATTCCGGGCTCGGTGTGCAGCCGAGTCTGATGATTGTTTGAGTTTTTGCAGGTAGTCTGACCACGAAATGGTAGACGTGTAGCATCCGTGTGCGAGTGACGTTTAGTGCCACTGAAATAACGAAGCCGGCTAAGTCCGGTATAGGATTTTCTTTGTGAGGACGTAGTACCGACATGATCTGGTGACGCATCGATGTCACACCCCACTAAATGAACAACTTCATTTAAAAACTTGAAGGTTTTGATCCAAAGTAGTAAAACTTGATGTAACTCCTTCCCTTGAACAGGATATTCAAAGTTAACAAGTTTTCAACTTATAGGTTGTTAAGGACAGAGCACTCTGTGTTCAGCTGAATCAAGGCTGAAGTTAATCAGAGGTTAGAGGTTGAGTTATTTCGAGGTTGGGGTCATATGATACATTTCTGGAAAGCTTTGGAAGAGCTTTACAACGTTTCTGTTGAGGTCCAGAGGTGTTTCATCCCTTAACCAATCCAAAAATGCAGTAGAGTTGAAACTATCCAGAAAACAGGGCAGACCAAACACTCTGTAAACTCTCTGTAAATTGAGTATAACTTCCTGCATAAAATTCCAAAAATAGAAAATGAAGTAGTTCTGGAAATCTTATGAGATGGGTTACAACTTTGTAACATAAAGTTTTGTCAGATTAGGAACAGAATTAACTGGAATTCTTGGAGCAAATAAGTACCTAAAGCAGGGAGGTGCTGTCAATTTTCCCCAGCAATTCTGTTAACTTTGACATCTCGTAACTTTTGAACCAGGACAGATCTTAGGCCAAGAAAATACTTTCTGGAAAGCTATTGAAGTTAGATTTAACTTTGATGTTGAGCTCCAGAATTGGTTTTGCCTTTAGCATGTCCTAAATCAGGTTGAAATGGAAACTGGTCAGGGCTGTCATGGGAACAGCAGATCAGCAGTCAAATTTGTTTAAAATTTGAACTGTTTCCAAATTTCATGGGTTCAATGACATGTCTTATGTTATAACTCAGTGGTTTACTGTTTAAATAAATATTTGACATTTCTAAAATATATTTTTACAGATAACAGCAGACAAACAGTTGGAGAACAGGTGGGTGGTATCCCACTGTTCTCACCACGGCGGCTACCCGGAGACATTGTGGCAAATGCTCCAATATTTCGGGTACAACCATATGCCGCAGTACTTCACCAAGGAAGCAGGCGAAGAGGGGAACAAGACGTGGATAATCCATGTCGAGGTCCCTGCAGGACCTACGCCACCCGGTTGGGTGCCCTTCACCGTTACGGTGAGAGGAAGACAACCAGAAGGGATGTGGCAAGTTGCAGCCCATGACACCATGTCACGTTTCTGCCAACTACACGTGCAGGCTATGGAGGGCACTCCATACGCGCTCGTTCCGGTGGAGGGACGGGCTCAGCATGTGTGGGAAGAGAGGTACCTGGAGGCAACGGACCTGAGTTGCCCAAGGTACAACCTCGCGGAGGCAAATCTCAGCCTCCAGATGAGGGCGGGAAACGCCATGATGGACAGCCAAGCTGTTCATACGGAGCATCTCGCCACGAAGCTCAAGGAGAGCACAAGCCATGGAGATCATTTCGAGAGTGCTCACAGCGCACTCCGCAATGTGCTCCTTCCGACGATCAAGCGACTGAATGAACAACACAATCAGTTGCATCGTCTGAAGAAGGCAGAGAAGAAGAGCCGTGTTGACATCGCAGCGTTGCAAGAACTGGTACAGAATCTGACCCAGCAGAACGAGGACCTTGTTCAAGAGTGAGACGACGCTATTGGGAAAGGGCAAGGCTGGGAAGAAGATTACAACCAAGCCATGGACGAGGTGCATGCATTGCAGGACCTCGTACCTCCGGTGTTAGGCGTACCGGTGGTCTTGGGTCTTCCAGCAATGGGAGAACCCGGAATGGGAGAAGAAGTGGTAGATCCAGAGCCACCAGCAGAGGTACCGGAGGAGGATGACCTGCAGGAGGTCGAGTTCTACTCCGAGTAGGGGGTTACAGTTGCCATGTAGGGCAGCCAGGGTAGTGTAACCCAACTTTTGTAATCAGTGACATGTCGTGTAGACAGTAGCGTATGTATAGGTAGTGACGACATGAGCACGACTTCTCAGAGACCTGAGAATAATGTATCTTGTATAAAGTTTATGCTTTATCAATATATGTGAATGTTGTGCAAATTATTCATGTGTCACTTCAATACCTACTGTTGCATATGGAAATTTTTAAGTAAGACATGTGCTAATTGCTGCTGTTTTGAATTTCAGAATGACGCGTACTCGTGCCAACCCTGACGTTGGGGGTACCAGTCAAGGGGGAGAGACCTCCCAACAGCCTCCCAAGGACTCCTCGGGACAACAGCAACAGAAAACACCGCCACCGCCACTACCGACAGTTACATTGGCCGACATCGTCGCTGCAATGGCGGGTTCACACACGCAGCACACAGAGTTGCTGCAGACTCTCATCGCCAATACGTCTCGCCCAGAGAGACGTCAAGATCGTGAGGAGCGCCAACAGAGCTCCTACTCCGACTTCCTGGCTACTCATCCCCCGATATTTTCAAGGGCGGATGAACCACTTGACGCGGACAACTGGCTCCGCGCCATAGAGATGAAGTTCGGGCTGCTCCAGATAAGCGAGCAGCGCAAGACTCAGTTCGCGGTCCAGCAGCTCCAAGGATCCGCGAGCGCGTGGTGGGCCAACTTCTTTGCTTCACAGCCCACCGACCGAGTGATGACCTGGACGGAGTTTCCGACGGCCTTCAGGGCCTATCATATACCGCCAGGTTTGATGAAGAGGAAGACGCAGGAATTCCTACACCTGCAACAAGGGAACAGGAACGCGCTGGAATACTCCAGGGCGTTCAACGATCTCGCGCTCTACGCGTCGTATCACGCAGATACTGACGAGAAGCGGCGGGACCACTTTTACCAGGGGCTTAACCCGCTCCTGAAGGACAAGTTGGCGATGTTCAATCGCGGCAGCCTCAACGACATCATTGATGCTGCGATTGTTCAGGAGGACTCCGGCAAGGAGTTAGCAGCGGCGGAGCGAAAGCGAAGCGTGCCGCAAAGCAGTGGAGAAGGAGGCGGTCCTTCTCAGAAGTTTCGGATGGTGAATCGCCCACCATCAGATCCACGCTGGCAGCCACCACAGCGGTCGATGCCGTTCCGCAGTCGACCGTACTCTTCACCGGCATTCAGGCCGGCACTGCCAGTACCAACTCCACAACAACAACAGCAGCAGCGGACGATGCCGCGTGCGTATGCACCTCAGCAGCGCATGCCGGGCTTTCGTCCCCTGAGCACTACACCAGCAGCGGCCACATGTTACAAGTGTGGTCGTCCAGGACACTTCACGAGCAGTTGCCCGGAGAGGCAAGGTGGCGGAGTGGCACCGCAGTTTCCGGGGAGGAATCAACCCCGGAACCCTACTAATGCATGGCGGGCAAACCCTAGGCCCGGCACCGTCCACCAGCTTGCCATTGAGGACGTGCCAGAGGGCGAGCCAATCCTTGCGGGTATGTTCCAACTCCACCAGCATCCCGCTATAGTACTGTTTGATTCAGGCGCCACGCATAATTTTATTAGCCAAGCTTTCATTGCTAAACACAGCTTGCCAAAACTACCCACCGATAGTCCATATTTAATTTGTTCACCGGGTGGGAAGATTTCAGCAAGCGTAATGGTCTCCAAAGCACCATTATGCTTAGCGGGTAGAGTGTACCCCACGTCTCTCATTATTTTAGAGGGACAGAAGGTCGATGTCATCCTAGGGATGTCGTGGTTAACCCGCCACGGCGCTGTTTTAGACACCGTCCTTTGAGACGTGCACTTAAACTCAGAAGTGCACGGGTCTCACTCTTTATTTCTGGACAGTCCAGAAATAAAACTTCTAAGTGTCTATCAGTCCACAACTATCAGATTGAAAGATATTCCAGTGTTCCGAGAGTTCCCTGACGTATTCCCGGATGATTTACCGGGAATGCCGCCCGATAGAAAGGTGGAGTTCAAGATTGAACTTGTACCGGGAACCATAACGATATCCCGAAGGCCGTATAAGATGGCGCCCAAGGAGTTGGCTGAACTGAATACTCAGCTCACGGACCTTCTGGAGAAGGGTTTTATTAGGCCGAGCTCCTCGCCATGGGGCTGTTCGGCATTATTTGTCAAGAAGAAGGATGAGACGTTACGGCTTTGCGTGGACTATCGTCCATTAAATGCCGTAACCATCAAGAACAAGTACCCGTTGCCACGGATCGACATGTTGTTTGATCAGTTGGTCGAAGCAAAGATCTTTTCCAAGATGGATTTAAGATCCGGGTACCATCAGATTAAGATAAGGGCTGAGGACATTTCAAAGACAGCTTTCTCGACAAGGTACGGACTTTATGAGTACCTGGTCATGTCCTTCGGCCTTACCAATGCTCCAGCTCACTTCATGTACTTAATGAACTCGGTATTCATGCCGGAGCTGGACAAATTTGTCGTGGTCTTCATCGACGACATCCTGGTATATTCCAAGTCGGAAGAAGATCACAAGAAGCATCTGCGTATAGTCTTGCAACGGCTGCGGGATCACAAGCTATACGCGAAATTCAGCAAATGTGAGTTCTGGATATCGCAAGTGCCTTTCCTCGGGCATATCATCTCAGCAGAGGGTATCGCTGTAGACCCGAGTAAGATCACTCAAGTGCTGAATTGGAAATCCCCGAGAACTGTTCACGAGGTACGGAGTTTCCTCGGACTCGCGGGATATTATCGGAGGTTCATTCCGAACTTCTCGAAGATTGCCAAGCCAATGACAGAGCTGCTGAAGAAGGCTACCAAATATGTTTGGAGTCCAACATGTGAAGCAGCATTCAAGGCTTTAGTCAAGCACCTGACATCAGCACCGGTTTTGGCGCAGCCAGACACAACAAAACTGTTCGATGTGTACTGCGATGCATCCGGCATTGGGCTCGGATGTGTGCTGATGCAAGATCGAAGAGTGGTCGCATATGGATCACAGCAGCTTAGAAACCATGAGCAAAATTATCCAACTCACGACTTGGAGCTCGCTGCCGTGGTACTTGCACTGAAAATGTGGAGACACTACCTACTCGGTAACCTCGTACATTTGTATACTGACCACAAAAGCCTCAAGTACATATTCACTCAGAAGGAGCTGAACATGAGGCAACGAAGATGGTTAGAACTGATAAAGGATTACGAAATAGAGATCCATTATCATCCGGGCAAGGCAAACATAGTGGCAGATGAGCTGAGCCGCAAGTCACACGTCAACAACCTGACCATCACACCGTTGGAAGAGAGCGAACCACCACTACATGTAATTCCACATGGAGCTCTCTACAACCTAGATTTGATCCCCACCATCCGTGAAGAGATAGCGGCAGCCCAGAAGAATGACAAGGGCATGTCACATTTGCGGAGACGTGTAGACAGTGGGGAGTTGAAATGTTTCTGGAAGGACGGAGACGGCGTCCTATGGTTCAAGAACCGGATCGTCGTACCCCGAAACCCGGAATTACGAAAGAAAATCTTTGATGAGGCTCACTTGTCAAAGTTCTCTATTAACCCCGGCAGCAACAAGATGTATCAAGAACTCAGAAGCAAGTTTTGATGGACACGGATGAAGCGAGAGACTGCAAAATACATGTCCGAATGTGATACATGTCGAAGGGTGAAGGCAGACCACATGCGGAAACCGGGACTGCTGCAACCACTGGGCATTCCTGCCTGGAAGTGGGAGGATGTGAGCATGGACTTCATCGTCGGTTTATCCACCACCTTGCCAAAACATGATTCTGTGTGGGTGATCGTCGATCGGTTCACCAAAGTTGCCCATTTCATCCCGGTCAACACCAACTACAACGCCAAGAAGTACGCTGAACTGTACATCTCACGGACCCTATGCTTGTACGGCGTACCCCGTACCATCATATCGGATCGGGGCACTTTATTTGTGTCTCGTTTTTGGGAGCATCTGCACGCTGCCTTGGGGACAAAGTTGATCCGTAGTTCAGCATACCACCCGCAGACGGATGGACAAACCGAGCGGGTAAATCAGATTCTAGAAGACATGCTACGAGCTTGCGCTATCAACCATGGCAAGAATTGGGATGATCACTTGCCGTTAGCCGAATTCTCGTACAACAATGGGTACCAAGCCAGCATCAAGATGGCGCCCTATGAGGCGCTATATGGGCGGAAATGCCGCACACCACTAAATTGGTGTGAATCTGGCGAAAGGGTTACCTTTGGGATTGATCTTGTCAACAACGCGGAAGAAAAGGTTCGACTGATTCAAGCAAACCTAAAAGTCGCTCAATCCCGTCAGAAACAGTATGCGGACCGGAGAAGGCGCCAATTGCAATTCGAAGTTGGAGATACGTATACCTACGGGTGTCTCCAATGAAGGGCGTAAACAGATTTGGGGTGAGAGGAAAGTTGGCACCCCGATTCATCGGTCCATTCCAGATTACCGAAAGATGTGGATCAGTGGCATACAAGCTGGAATTACCAGAAGCACTTTCCGGTGTGCACGACGTCTTTCACATTGCCCAGCTGAGGAAGTGTCTTAAGCTATCAACTACCGTTCAGCTGGAAGATATTGAAGAACTGCAACCGGATCTCACCTATCGGGAGGAACCGGTGCAGATTATCAATGAAAAAGCCTGAACCACACGCAACTGTACGTTGTCGTTCTACAAGGTTCTATGGAGTAATCACTCCATGGACGAAGCGACATGGGAGAGCGAAGAATTCCTTCGCACTAACTACCCCGACTTTTTCACGTCGCATATCCGGTAATTTTCCACCGTCCTCTCTCTCATTTTCACCTTATAATCTCGGGACGAGATTCTTTTAAGGGGGGAATGTAAGGGCCTCAGTTTTTGACACATAATTGAAGTGTTCATCACCATACACACACACCTTGTTTGAGGAAAGATGATGAACACAAATGAAGAGCAAGTAACCACCATCAACATGCTCATTGGAGAACAAACTCACATATTGCAAAAGTGGTATTTCCCACATGTGATATAGGTGGGCTGGACATATGAAAACTCCTACACATTGCTAAGGATGTCCATGCCAAGTTTCACCCAAATTCAAAACCTTTTTGAGGTCATTTTGGGTATAGTTAGAAAGAGGGCAGTTTGAAACCATATTCAAATTCAAACTGTTTTTATCCCATGAATTTGAAAGTGGGAGGCATATTCTTATTCAGCACATTTTTGTGAGCTCACACACCAATTTTCACTCCATTTGGAGTTGATCTTGACATGAGCTAAGTGGGACAAATTCAAACTTTATTTGAATTCAAAACTGAACTTGTGCTGAAATTCATTCAAATCAAACCCAATTTGAATTCTACTCAATTCAAATGGCTCATGGGTGAATAATTTGAATCACCATGGGTATTCTGGGACTCACTGTTTATAACAGTGATTAGGAGTAAATTTCAGAGGTTAAAATTGGAAGTGGGACCCACATGTCAGCCACTGAAGGAGATCAACCGAGTGGACTTTCAGTACTCGGGTGCCCGAGCTTCTCCCGAGAGTGCCACCGAGGGGAGGCCGCTGCGCCACCACCTGCTTGCCGCCCACGGTCGCTGAACCGACTCCCGGTGCCCTTATCTAGGCGTCCGAGCAGCCGCCGGTGCCCCCCATCCCTACCCCGATGCGCTCTCGCCCAACAGACTGAAACTCCTCGCCGCCCGAGTGAATTTTCGGTCCCTCATCGCCTGGCCGATCCAGTGACCCTCCCGGCGATCTGAGACCAGCACCGGGTGCGCCAAGCCACCTTCAACACCTTCGCATCGGTTCCAGACCCTGCGCAGCCTTCCCCGAGCTCCACCGCGGTGATCTTTGCCCTGCCGGTTCAGCTCGAGCCGCCGCTGCGGGATCTGCCCTTCCGGCCACCACAGCCCACCGTTAACGGAGCTGTAAACAGCAAAGAGGTTCGCCTTCAACCCCTCTTTCTTTTCCGTAAGCTCCGGCGGCGTGACAAGCGCTGCTCAAGCCGGAATTTCATATTTTTGTGACGGTGTGCAAAAGTGAGGTCGGTACCGATCCGAGAAATTCGTAAGCCACACTACATCACTCATCCTCTCATGGAGGGGATCACTTCTAGTAGCCCGTGCGGGTCCATAGGAGCAGGAACCACGAAGAACCGTGGAGGGAGACCGCTGTTCTTCGAGTTTTAGTAGAAATCCCGATTTCCGGCCTAGGTGGCACGGTGACAGCCCAACACAGCCCTTCCCGAGCTCCGTAGAGCTCATGTCGACCTTTCCTATGGTCCACTGATGCTCGACAACCCTTAGCTTGATCAGGGGAGGTGCTAGGGAGAGTGGACAACGCGACCGAAGTTCTCCCGAGGCTGCGGCTTGTCGCCGACTAGGTGGCGGCCGTTGTCATGACTGTGACACCCTCACCTCGGGTGTCAGCATATGTTCATGTTCTATGAAGAGGAAACATTTTAATGAAAAATAGGAACAGAGAGAATTATCAAAAGAATAACCAATAAAGCCCTCAGAGAGCGCCGAAGGCAACTTCCGCGGCCAGCAGGCCACGTGGCATGTTCGGAGCTCATCCCTGCAAAGCGGGGAGAGGCCGTCACCAAGCTGGCTACGTAGCAGGGGCTCGTCTCCGCAAAAGGGAGAGGTCCGATCCTGTGGGACACGTGTTGCCCACAGAGCTAGCCTCTGCAGAAGAAGCAAAGGCATTTCCGCAAGACACGTGTCATCCTCGGAGCTAGTCCTCGCGGAAATCAGAGGACCAGTCGCGTGGGATACGTGTCGATCTTGGAGCTCATCTCCGAGAAGTCCGGATCTATCAAATACGTGTCGCCACCAGAGCTTATCTCTGGGAGGTCTGCCGCTGCTGGACACGTGTCGACCTCGGAGCCGTCCCTGAGGAAAAAATAGAGGGAAGACCGGCGCCAACACGTGGCGTGTGCGGAGCTCACCTCCAAAGAAGAGGGAGGTCTTGCTCGTCTGACACGCGGCACAACCGGAGCTCGTCTCTGTAGAAAAGGAGACACCAGGCCCCGGAGGACACGTGGAGCCTCCGAAGCTCATCACCGCGAAGGTAACGAGTTCTGGAGCGGTTTTTATGCGTAAAGATACCGGTACGCAACAGAAACCGATCTAAATTCCACGATGTTACTAAAGATAAGACGTTAGGATCCAACGAAGAATAAGACTCTTATTCGGATACAATCAGATTAGGACTCTTTTCTTCCCGATTATAAATAGAACCCAAAACCTCTGGCCAGAACCACAAACTTCTCTTTCAACTCCTGAGCCGACGACTTAGAGCCCTAGCCCTAACTCGCCGAGCAAACCATCGCCGAAGCGCAACAAGGGAGATCATCGGAGAAGAACCGAGCGGTCTGAGGGGGACCTCGAAGTCAAGAAGAACGGCAGGTAGGACTTCAATATCATTGTGTTCATCTCTTTGCATCTGTTCTTCAATTCCTTTCGAACAGAAGCCTTCTCATGGGCAGATCACTTGATGATCAGTTTGATCTAAAGACAAGATCATCGCCACGTCCACCTTTGATCCGAACACCTCTATCCATACAAGGCCGTGCAAGAACATGTACAGATCAATCTAATAAAACTAATCATGAGATAGCATGCATATGCATCATCGCATCTAGTTTAAGGTTTGTGCATAAATATTGATTGCTGTGAATCCTATATGCACGTGGTCCCAACTAGCCGGACAAGCTCAGGGAGCTGTCTACGACGAACTGCAGCAACCAGGTTTTGAGAATCAAGAACAACCAGAACCGCAATAACAAGGCAAGTGCTCCTTGACCATATTGATCCTATGTTTTGGGTAAAACTGTTTTGTTTTGCGAAAAGGTGTGCGTACTGAGTCAAATGTGATGGGAAGCCCTTTTATAAGAGTTTACTAGTTTTGATTAAACCACCCTTGTCGCCTGGGAAGTTTATGAGCCGGGTATGGTTTTTGCTTTATGGTTCGCTGAGTCTATGGGATTGGGAAGCGAGATAGATGTGTCTAGCTAACTGCACTCGTAATTGTATAAGAATACTGATGAGGATAATGAACATGGATCGGAGGGTGATCTAGGCAAGCCCGGGTTTGTGAATGAGGTAGCTTGAGATGGTGGTTTACTTGCCATAGATCTAAGGACCGGTTCATGCATGCACATGCCAGGATAACAGTGCCACCACAAGGCCAAGTATGGGTGCGGCTTAGCTTAGTAATTAGGAAAGTTGCTAGAGTGTTATGGACTGTGGAAGGCGCGGTGAATGGGGGTCGAGTGAGGACTACCCTGGGAACTGCATGGCACAAGAGGGGGCCCGTGGATGGGAGAATTGGAGATTCTAGCCTGCCGGTGAAACCTTAGTGAGTCCATACATCTAGTAACCCCTTTGTAAAGGCTATTTTGTGATCTCTTGACCATACACCGACGGTTGTGTACTGGTATAATGGAGGTTCTGCAGTCGCCGACGGGTGACGAAATCACAAACTTGTGGGTAAAGAGGTGCAAACTCTGCAGAGTCTAAAACTATCATGATAGCCGAGCTTACGGTCACGAGCACCTGGCTAAACTGCCATGATTAGTTGGGATGGATATTGGGATGGTTATTGGGAAGGTTCTTGGTTATGATTATTGGTTTGATTATGGTTTGGTTTGGGACTGTTGAGTCTGGGTGATGAGATGGTTGCATGATTGTTGGGACATGACATGAGATTGGTCTCGGTGTGAGACGAGGTTGTTTTACGAGGTGAGATGGTAGCGAATACGAGGAGGTATTCGTGAGTATGAATAAAGGATTGGTTAATTGTTCGGATAGAACACAGGAAGTGATGGAGGTATGTTGGTAATTTAATACATGCTGGGATTACATCTAAAGTTAAGTTGCTGTTTTATCATGGTTTTACAAATCTGCTTTTCTGCAAATAAGCCTTTTATGCCTACCGTGTTTATGAGCTGCATATCATGTGTTTTCCCGCACTTGCTGAGTACATCATTGTACTCAAACTTGCATTATTACTTCATCGTCAGCAACAGGAGAAGCCTACTATGAAGATCAAGTGGAGCAATATGGCGTGTGATCTATTCTCAACCTTGCCTGTGGAGGGAGTAGAGATGGAGCCACTTCTGCTTAGATTTGCTTCCGCATTAGCTAAATTGCTTCCGCATTAGTTAGAAGACCTCCGCTGCATAGAAATAAAGACTTCCGCTATGAGCATGAGTCCAAGACTCATGAGATATTGTAATAAACCCTGTGATTCATGGTATTATATGATCTGAATTCAGTTTGTGGAACGTATGTGTATGTGTGATGAACATCCTGGGCACACATATGCATTAGTTCTTGGTTCCGTGGTTTTTCCACAGAACTGAGGGCGTCACAATGACGAGCTGACCCCAGAATCCTGTTCCCCGAGTGGAAGTAGGCAGAGGCAGCCAAAATCGTGAAGTTTGGAGCTTTACAGAAGCTGGCGGCGAGCTCTCCGGCGAGGTTCCTCGGCGGCAGAACGCGGGCAGCGGGAGGTTGACGAAGGGGTGGACCCCAGCTGTCAGCGGGAGATATTTTAAATTGGGATCGGGCTGCGGCCGGGATCGGCTGTGCTGGCGCGTAAATACCCTGTGAGCCCCGGTGTGCCGGACACCTCCGCGCTCGACACGTGTCCCCGCGGGCCCCGAGAGTTTAAACTTTTTCCCCGATTTTCAGAATTCTTCAAAACTTCAAATCTTCATAACTTTGGCTAGAAAGCTCCAAATTGAGTGAACCAAATTTTGTTGGATTCAGCTCTCTGAGCACATTCCAGCAAATCAAGTTTCAACTCATGAAAACCCTTATTTCTCCAAAATTAATTCCTCAAAATTTAAACTGTTAGGAATTTTAACTGGAGAATCCTTTGGAGGAAAATCCTGAAATTTTGCTGGGATGTTCACCATAATATCCCTGAACTGCCATAAAAATTTCAGATCCATTTGAGCTCATTTGATCCACCTAATGGTGTGATTAGTGAAACTGTTCCAGAGAAATTAGAAAATGTTCAGAAACATTTTCAGAATTTCCCCTGGAATTGTTTAGCTCATATCTTTAGCTAGGAACCTTCAAATTAAGTGAGACCAACTCCATTAGAATCCTCTAAAAATCTAGTTTTCAGAAAGTCATAGTTTGTTCCATGAAAATCCCTAGAACACCCTAAGAGTGCCAATTAAGGCCAAGTACATAATTAATTGTGGAGGGCTCAAATGAGCTTTGCTGCAACTAAAACTTGACCAAGTATCTGTTTAGGTTGTAACCAAGCCACAGTAAAAGTTTCAAAGTCATTGGGCTTGTCTAGTAAGAGTTATAGACTTCACAAGTTTAAAAGTTAATACAACTGCATTTAAATTAATACATGTATTGCTTCTATCATGTAGTCGCTAAGGTCGAGGAGGAACCCGAAGTCCTAGACTTCGTTACTCCGGAGGAACAGCTAGCCTACGACCAAGAGCAGCAAGGCAAGCTCCGGTTTGGATTAACCTTTTTACAAATTTTTATTGTTTTGAGCACATACTTGAATACTATTGTTCCTTTTATCAGAGTCTTGTTTGGAAACCCAACTGCATAGCCAAGAAAACCATGGGTTGGGTTTAGGATTGCAAACCCCATTAGCTACCGCAAAGCTAAGTTAGAGTAGGATTCGGTACAAGTCGAGTAGTTGGAACTACTCGCGAGCATAGGCTAGAGGCACTCGACTCGGGTAGAAATAGCACATGATACACGTGGCAAGAAAAATGAGACCGAGCGGAGAGTAAGGGCGACAGGACTTTGGGGCCTGTGTGCTATAGCTCCGCTTGTGTCGATTGAGGACCGAGCCGTGTGCGGGCCTGTTGAACAAGCTAGAACAGTACCGAAGACCTACCGGCTATATGGGAACCGGGAAACTGATGTAACTCGGGTAGCTGGGTGTTGAGGCATAGCTGGTCGTTCAGAGGGTAGGTTGTGAGCTCGAGGTGTAAATCGGCTGGTGGCACTGAGATGCGCGTGCAGAGACCTCTTGCTCGGGACGATTGGACTGGTTCAACATTTGGCTGACGGGTGAAAGGTAGTCGCGTACGGCGTCCGTGATGGTTGTTGTAGGCAACATCGAGTACGGGCGTACGTGACGGGTTGTTCGGGTAACCCTGCAGGTGTAAATCGATTATAATCGCCGTCCCTCACGGTCAGTGAGTATCACTTGTTCACTGTATCGTGACGTAGAAAGAACAGGCTAGTTACATGTTAAAATGCTGCTGATTGAAAGATGGACTTTGCTTGTTAATGGTTTGTTGTAGTTTAGATCTAACTAAAGTTCCTTTCAACTTTGGGCAAAGTACATGAGAGAAATGCGTTTCTTGTTTGATTGCGGCTCTCTCATGTGCCTTAGCGTAAGGTTCTCCACAACCTGCTACTAAAACCTGAAAATAAGGTTCTACTAATTAGGCGAGTCCTTGCAAATGATTTTTACCTCATGTAACTCATTAACCCTCATGTAGAAGTTCCATGTTTAGGTGAGACGGGTCAGACTTGCTGAGTCTTCGTGCTCACTGCTTGTGTTTGAAGCTTTTGCAGGGTTCTATGAGGAAGGGGCTCCCGAGGAGGAGACGGAACCCCAGGAGGGGAACCCCGTCGAGTGGGAGTCGTGCACGCCGCAGAGTTAGTGCGCGTGTGTGCTAGCAAGGACACGTTCAAGGGCTGGACATGGACTTGATGCGTAGTCTATGCCCGTGAGTGTAGACTGGAACTATTTTGATGTAACATGTTCATAAACTTGTTTATGTAATAAAATTTCACTTCCGCTTTGTACCTTTGACGTGTGTTATCCGGTGCTGTGCAACGCAGCACCCCTCAGCGTGATCCTGGCTCGACAAGACCGTTGGGGTCGTGTCAACCTTGAGGTGAACTGTGTCCCTTGATCTGACACTATCTTCTTTGGCACTCCATGGTAACACACGATCCTTGACATGTACAACTCCGCGAATTTGGATCCGCTGTAGCTTTCTTTTACGGGAATGAAATGAGCTACCTTGGTTAGCCTGTCGATGATGACCCATATCGAATCATATCCTGATTGGGTCCTGGGTAGTCCCACTATGAAATCCATACCGATTTCTTCCCATTTCTATTCAGGTACTTTGAGTGGTTGCAATAATCCCGTGGGTCGTTGATGTTCTGCTTTCACCAACTGACATGTGTCACATAGGGCAACATGTTCCGCGACATCTCGCTTCATGCCATACCACTAATACCTGCTCTTGAGGTCATGATACATCTTCGTACTCCCAGGATGAATGGAATAGTCAGAATCATGAGCCTCCTTCAAAATCAATTCACGGATCTCCTTCACTTCAGGCACACAGATTCTTTTCCCGTGCCACACCGTACCTTGTTCATCCTCTCTGAAACCAGGGGCTCTATTATCCTTGATGAGTTGTAATGTGTAAATTGGCAGGAAACTTACCAATTACCACGTCAGGTGCCTCTTGCACTTCCTCCATGGTCACGTGGTTCACCCGTCCTCGCATCACATTCTGCTGTGGTGGCGGCATGGGCTTCTTCTTTGGGCACTTATGGGCGTAGTGCCCCACTTCACCACAGTTGAAGCATTGCACCCCAACCTTAGGTGTCTGGCCTTTGTTGTCTTGGGGTTGGTTCTGTGGTCCTTGCACTGCTGGTCGAGGCTGATATGTGGGACGAGGCTGCTGTACAAACTGACGCTGCGGCTGTGCCGGTGCTGATGGAGGCCTGAAATTTGGGTTGTACCCTCTGGGTGCTGAGTAGGGCACCATAGCACGGCTCGTCTGCCCTGCGGTTGGTTGCATCAGTCGTGGGCGTGTGTTGCTACCTGAGGCTTGGTGTGACCATCCCGCCTTCCTCTTGTTTTCATTTTCCAAGGCCTTCAGCTTCCTCTCCACAACAAATGCTCTGTCCACCATCTTTTGGAAGCTTTCATACTCGTTGGAGGACATTGCACACTACATTTCCGCTGTAAGTCCTTCCACAAAGCAGTCATGTTTCTGCTCATCAGTCTCGATGTCCCGTGGTGCATAACGGGATAGTTGGGTGAATTTAGTGAGGTATTCCCTCACAGTCATTTTTCCTTGCTGCAGCCCCAAGAACTCCTTTCTCTTGTTTTTGAGTTCACGCCTTGGTATGTAATGGTTGCGGAAACTGTGCTTGAACTCTTCCCAAGTGATGTTCTCAGGGTCATGATGGGCGGCCACGTAAGCGGTCCACCAATCAGCAGCAGGTCCATGCAATTGGTGAGAGGCAAACAGCACCCTCTCATACCCTTGGCATTGTGTGATCCTCATCTTGCTCTCAATGGTCTTTAGCCAATCATCTGCCTCCAGAGGTTCAGCAGCACTTGCAAACTTTGGAGGTTGAGTCCCTAGGAACTCACTCAACCTTGGTTGGTGCGGTGCAGCTTGTGGAGGTGGAACTTGGTGCAAGTTGGCCACCACTTGAGTTAGGCTCTGGATGAGCTGATTCTGATTTTCAAGCATTTGGTGGATGGGATCAACTCCTTCACGGCGACCACCCCTGTCTTGTCCTCCAGAAAGATGAGGGTTGCCGGCCTCATCGTTGTTGTTGGCGGGGTTAGCACCACGACCCTTTCCTCTTCCGGCCATCTATCATGATCAACCAAATGTTGATTTAAAGCATTACAGATTAACTTCCCAATTTGCTTGTTTAAACTTAAACTTTTGAGGCCTTATTATATTAACATTTTCTGAGGGTTTCACGTCTCACGTGAAAGTCAATGCACTCTTAATTCATAGGGGTTCACACATCAAAGCAAAACAGCCTAAAGACGAGGTTGCGGACAAATGCCCATGGCCTCCACAACTCACGTCCCACACCAAACATGAACACACCATTAACTAAGGTATTGACTCGACTACTCGATAACCTGCTGAACTAAAGGTAAGGACTCTACACGACTCGTATCACTGAGCTGGCTCCTCGGGATCTTCCTCATTATTGCGGCTGCCCTCTGACTCCGCTTTGGGTGGGGAAGCTGTTGGTGGAGAAGTGCGGCGATGCCTGCTCGCCCGGTGGTCTGGAGAGTCAGGAGTCCATGTGTCATTCACGGTGACACACAGTTCATTTCCATCTCCTCTTTCTCTCGCCCTCAAGCTGGCGCGAAGCAATGCCTCAGTCTCCTTCAGGGTGTCACGAACATGCTGAAGCTCTTGCTGACACTCCTGCAGTCGAGTGCTGAGCATAGCAGCATCCTCCAAGCACAGGTCCATGTGCTCATGGGAAGTCCCCTGCTGCACTGGCGGGTACTTGTACTCCGCGGTACCACTCTCACGGTGGAGGACATACATGTACTCAGTCCTGTCCAGGTGGCGACAGTAGATGTAACTCTGGCAGGTGATGGCCTCCCAGGTGACATCCTTCTCGGCATCTACCTGTGTCGCTCGACAAGCTGGAGAGCGATGGATCTTGAGCATCTGATTTTCATGGATAATCCTCATTTCTGAACTCCATTCTTCACGCTTCTCACGGATGGTCCGGGTGGAGCTGTAGTGTATGGTTAGCTTGCCCGTATTGCCGGCGGCTTGGAGCATACGCCGAAGACGGCGCAACAAGCCTCCTACTTCCAATCCATAGGAGTGGTACGTCACCGAACGATTTTCTTCTCTCAGGGCAAGGGCAACTACGGGAACTCTCCCTCCGGTGGACTTGCGAGCGGTGCGGATCATGCGAACCATCTAAAACATAAAGCATTTAAAATTAAGTTAGATAAGATTTTAAACAAAAATTCTATTTTGAATAAAAGTTGGGGTAAGATGAATAAAATGACCCCATTAAATCACACCTTCAACCCACACCTTTGTAAAATAGTTTTTAAGAAAATAGGGTCCTTAAATACGTCCATTTCTACCTAGGTCCACGTTCCTACGGGCAACCTTGGCTCTGATACCACTTCTGTCACAAACGGTTTCTCCGAAGAACAACCGAGTGAATATCACATGTATGCCAGGATCATTTTCTCATACATGTGATGACAAATAGTGAAGCATCATTTATTACAAGCCAGGTGTCGAATATAAATATGTCTTACAAAGCATACGTCTCGATGAACGATAATAAGTTCATAACATGTCAATAAAATAGCATCGGAATATTATTCTTATGGGCTCCATCACAGGCGTTGCCCGGGGGGGCTCCATGAACCTACAATCCTTCTTCGGGTCCGAAGTCTTGGTCATTGAACACCACATCATCCCCTTGACCTGAGCAGCAATTTAAACCTACAAATGTGCAAGTTTGAGTACCGTTGGTACTCAGCAACTGTGGGAAAATTATGTCATGCATGGCTAGAACAAGGAGAGGTTGAACTCATGGTTAAAGCACTACGCAATTAATACCTATCACCTTAGCTATTAAGCACCTACCTTACTACATAGGTGAAATGGTCCCAATCTCCCAACCCATCAAATAACCATAACATCATTTCAAATGTTAAGCTCCCCGCTTAACATCCACAACTTCCAAAGTCATCATCCTCTAGTCATGAATAAGTCCAAGCCGCTCTTGACCGTGAGCACGGCTGTCATGACAGTTTTGACTCTGCAGAGTTTGCACCACTGTACCCACATGTAGTGATTTCATCCCCCGTTGCCGGGTGTACTAAAAGAACCTCCATTATGCCAGTGGCTACGAACCACATTCACACTTCCCAGGAGTGTAGCCAGGAGATCACTACGAAGCCTTTACAAAGGGATTCCCGACGAGCGTGGGCCCACTGAGGTTTCACCCCTAACAGCATACAAGAGGCTCCAACCCCGCTGTAGTGGCCCCCTCTTGAGCCTTGCGGTTCATACGGTAGTCCAACTGACACCTATTCCCTGCACCATCCAACACACCCATACTACGCCGGGGATAGACCTAATTAATTGGCCAAGCTGCCCCATCTCAGCATGTGGTTGGCACGGTAAAGCCAGGTTACATGCTCCATGAACCGGTCCTTAGGATCCAGGCAAGTACTAAACACAAACCCGAGTCTCGTGCACACAGCACCAACCAAATCATCCAACTTGCCTCGATCCCTACCTCTAAATAACTCATAATATCTCATTCAAGAGTAAGGTAAATAAATTGATGATCTCATATCCCACTTATCCCACTCTAAGCATGGCTAAGCATAAGCATATAAATGACATGATAAAATAAATCCCAACCCAAGCTACAAGGAAACAAGGTAATGCAATTCTAGGGAAACTTCCTATCATGGGTTTCATATTTCAATTGACAATGCAAATAATTCTATCTACACATCCTAGTATAGGATCAAAGTGGTCAAGGACACTTGCCTTCTTCCTGCTGCTCTGGGAATGGATAGTCCTGATCTTGGAAGGGGAGAACTTGCTCTGGGGCAGGTTTTGCTCATGTCAACACACATAGCAAAAGAGAACAACAATCCATAAGACATAGTTCACACTTTCACTCCACACATACATACATATGAAAATCATTCACATTTCTATGTGTTGTGTTTACTTTACATGTGTTGATTTTTGGTCTATATGCACTTTTAAACATATGTATATGATTTCTAACTTTTGTATTCAGATTTTTATTTGCACACTTAATATATGAATTTCAATTCTAAACAAATTCTTTATATTCAATTAACACACTCTTTAGCTACCAAGTTTGCATGGAAGGTAATTTCCTACTTCAATTGAGTTTTCAGATCTTCTACCAAATCCTAAACTGAAGTATTTGGATTTGGAGACTTTATTTATCATTTTCTAGTTATGCATACCTATTTTCCTATATTTTCCAGATTTATTTCCTATGCCTAAAAGTGAGTTTTAAATAGTAAATAGTAGGGCATATCATCTAAACAGAATAGGTTCTGATCTAAAATATTAAATAATATATTTTTGGAACTTCTCCTCTGATGTGAACTAATTTAAATTTATTTTACCAATTTTCAGAATTATTTCCTACCCTAAAAATGTATCCCTATAACTAATAAATGTGAACAATCAATTAAACAGATTCATTTCAGCTTAAAATCTACTTTTAACTCATTCTAAAGTTTTCCAATTGCTAGTAGAGTTTAATTTTGAATTTACAATGTGTTTGTCTCACCTTTTAAATTTTAAATCCTAATTACATATTCAAAATTCCTAAATTTAATATCATAGAAGGTTAAAAAGGTAAAGCCACCCCACTACAGGGTCTATTATATTATTTCATAAATTTCCAGGGGTCTAACTACACATAACAGAGGGGTTTTCCTGATTTTTATTAAGTCCAGGGGCTAAAACTGATTTTTAAATGAATTTACATGAATTTCTGAAGTTCCAGGGGCTAGATCAGAAGTTTCCGGGGCTAGATCAGAAGTTTCTGGGGCTAGCTCGTGTTTTCCGAGGTCCCCAGGGGGTAGCGCGTAAGAATCCCGGCCTTTATAATGCGGGGCTGATGTGGACCGTCCGATTTAAAACAGACGGCTCAGATTAGATCGCCGAACCGGTACGCGCGGGTTTTAATTCTACCGTGCGATTTAAAATAGACGGCGCACAAGCGGCCACGTCGCCCTGACCGTGCGCGGGCGGCGCTGCCCGGCGGCGCGCGGCGGCGGGAGGCGGCGATCTTGCCGGAAAACTTCGGATCTTCGTCTATTCTTCCTAAAACTGGGATTTCATGGCATAGATTGGTAGAGGGGAGGTCGGGGATCTCACCTCGGGGTTTTTCTTGAGCTCGGAGGTCCTGGAAGACGGTCGGCGACGAGGTCCGAGATGGAATTGCTGCGGTGCTCGTCGGAGCTGTGCCTAGAGCACAAACCACCGAGTCTTCTGCACTGCGTGATTCCCCGGAGGCGGTGGAACATGATCGGCACGTTAGATCGGAAAATCCAAGCAGGGATCGAGAGAAAACGGTGATCGGAGCTTCGGTTCTCACCGGAAGGAAAAACAGCCGATCATGGGGGAAAAACAGGACGATGCTGGCGTTTATATAGACGGGGGAGGGCGGCGTGTCGGTTGTGATCGAGTCGGAGTCGTCCGGGACCGGGAGTTGGGCTGGAGACGCGGATTTCCGGAGTCGGTTGCGATCGGGCGCGGGGAGGAGTCCGGCTGTTGGCGTGATCGCGCTAGGAAGACGATGACCGTGGGCCCCGCGTGTCAGTGAGAAAGAGAGGGGAGCGCGCGGCTGCGGTCTGGCGCGGGGGCGGGTGGGCCGGCTGGTGGGTTTCAGCCCACTGGCCAAGGTTTTGTTTTTTTTCTTTTTCTATATTTTCTTTTTCTTTTCTGTTTTGATTTGAATTTGAATTTGAATTTTTGCACCACATGCAATACGTCCAAAAATTTTTAAATTCCCCTCTTAACAGGTTTTGGGGTGTTACAGAATGGTAGATAAAAACTTTTCAGCGGAAGCAACAAAACACCCCTCAGCAGAAAACCGATCTGTTAAAGAAACCGTGTGTGCGACTAATCTAAATGTGTTAAACTGTGAAAAAACTAGTACAGATTGTATAGAATCAAGTCACGAAGACGTCACAATAAGAATCATGAAAATCCGTTGAGAGAAACTCATGTTACGATCGAAAGATCGAACAAAGGTCAATCTGTCCTACGCGAGAAAAACAATTCTAGAATACTGCAAAGAAACTCGTGTAGATCAGAAACAACAAATTAAATGACCGTGAAATTTTCAAAGATTATATATAATCAAGTTTTGAACACAACCCAAAAAGAATCACATCAATTGGATCTGTAAAACTCGAGTTATGATAAAACCACCGAAGCAAGGTAGTACTAAGCAGAAACTCGACGAGAAAAACTTGTCTGAAACAAGTCGGACGAACAAGGCACAAAAGTTTCTTTAAAATACGAATTTTATTTATCAAAACACAAGAGGAACAGCCCCAAAGTCGTGCACCACGATCTCTGGCCTCCCTTGCTTATATAACCAGCCCGAAGGCCAACTCAACTCAAACTAGGACTCCTACTTGGATTCAAAATGTAACTTTCCAATACTGCTTAGGACTCTTCTATATGCAGATAGAAGCAATCTTAAGACTTCCAAACACCTTAGGAACGTATCCCACATTCCTAAAATAACTCAAATTCGTGACCCACACCAAATTCTATCATAACCAACTCAAAACTTTCCATATTTGAGTCAAACACGACTCAGTCGCAGCCTGAGTCCTTAACCTAGTCGGTTGGACCTTTCCGACCAATTCTTTACGTCCACATCTCTTCATCACGCCTTGGAACCATGCAGCCACGTCCATGCACTCCTTGCACATGTGCAAGAATCTTCCAACGACGTCCAAGATACTTTCATATGCATTGTTCTTGATTCAAACATACTGCACAACCTCCCGATCAACTCAACCACAATTCCTCCCGAACTTGGTTGTTGAACCTCATCTTCTCCCTAAGACTAGTTCAATGGATCCCGTCACCAGCCATGTCTTGAAATCAAGTAACACCTGCACATGAATAAACAACTAATACTTCCGAGCACAAGTCCTCAACTTGACTCTCGTTAGTTCCGAAACTACAACATCTTACGTGAGCACCTCACATAAGCATGTTGTAAACCATAGCAAAATGATGTCAGCCATAACCACCAAAACACACCAAAAACATAGTAAAATAATACTAAACAAACTTTCCATAAGAGTAAAGCAAGTTCGAAACATTGCAAGTTAAAAGCAGAACCATTGCAATCAAGCTCCGAACCTTACCAAATCTAACTGGACCTTGAACCGGAGCTTACCAAAGCTAGTCGGACCCAGCGCCGGAGCTTACTAAAGCTTAGTCGGACCTAGCATGGAACTTACCAAAGCTAGTCGGACCTAGCACCGGAGCTAGCAAAAACAAGTCGGACCGAGCCAAAATAAGTCAGACCTAGACAAAGCAAGTCGGACCTTACGTCTGACCTTGCCGGAGCTACCCAAAACAAGTCGGACCTATCTTCGGACCTTGCAGGAGCTCGGACCTAGAGTCGGACCTTGTTAAAAAGGTTTTTTGGTAGTATTCAAAACTTTTATCGTCAAAGCCAATGTATTCAGCACACATAGGTCTCACAGACAAGCACGCCATGTCAGAAGCTGTTGACCAATAGATACGACGACAAGACATGCCCTGCCATCTCTGCCATCATCAACCACTATGCCTAACTTGCGGCACGGGCAGGACGGCAGGACGACGACTAAGAAGCCACTGCCAGAGACAACTACTAGCATTCACTGCGAGATATGGTAGATGGCAGGAAAACTCCCCGGGGCCACCTGTCGAGCCCCAAGGCCCACCTTGTAAGCCGCTCTAGCCTTGAAGTATAAAAGACTCGGGTTGGCAACGTTGCAAGGGGTTCAGCATTTTGGGCAACTCAGCTCATCCAAATCTCCAAGCTTAGAACTTCGATTCTAAACTCCGAGCAGTACAGCTCCTGTGGATATAGGGTATTACGCTCCGGCGGCCCGAACCACGTAAAAATTCTTGTGTCAATCCTCTCACCACCAACGTGACCTCCCGAGAGAACTAGCCCCTCCGAAAAAGAACCTCCACGGTTGCTCCTGAAGCAGGCCCAGGGGAAGTGTCGACGGCACACTTCGACAGTAGTACCTAACAAACCGCCTGTGATAATGGAATTTTACAGACGGCTTATCGTAGGTATCGAACCGCCTGTGATAATATAGTTTCATAGGCGGCTAGTCGTAGGTAAAGAACCGCCTGCGATAATGGAGTTACACAGGCGGATAATTTTACGTTATAAATCGTCTGTGATAAGCATTCTTCATAGACGGACGGTCGTAGGTAAGAACCGCTTGCGATAATGGCATTATCACAAGAGGATACTCTTACGTTACAAACCGCCTGGGATAAAAATTCTTCACAGGTGGATAGTCGTAGGTAAAGAACCGTATTCGAAAATGGAGTTATCACAAGCGGATACTCTTACCTTACAAAGCACCTGTGATAAAAATTCTTCACAGGTGGATAGTCATAGGTAAAGAACCGCCTGCGATAATGGAGTTATCATAGGCGGATACTCATATGCCACAAACCGCCTGTGATAAATACTCTTCACATGCGGTTTCACGAAAGATTAAGACCGCTGTGATAATACTCTTCACATGCGATTTCACGAAAGATTAAGACCGCTTGTGATAACTTTTTTCATAGGTGGTTTAAGTTTCCACCTGTGAAAATTGTTGATTATCACAGGCTCTTCATTTTAGGCGGTTTTGAAAACTGCGTGTGATAATACGTTTAGAGCCGCCTGAGATGAAGCTTGTAGACCCAGATGTGCACTGGTTGTCAGGTCTAGCTGGCTGAGACCTGACTGGATCTTCTTGGGGAGGTCCCCAACTCGGGGCCCCAGGCCCCCGGGCTCAGGACTGCATTTCGGGAGCTTGGACCCAGATATGCATCGATTGTCAGGTCCGACTGGTTGAGACCCGACTATTTCCCCGTCCCTCAGGTCTCCTGCGGAGTCTGAGTCCTAGGACTCAAGACCAATGGCAGCAAGAGCCTTATCTCAGTCTTGAGGTCGATGGAGTTCTGGCCACTCCACGACCAGAACCATGCTCATGACCTCAGTTGTAGCAGCGATGTAGAGGAGCAGAGGCTCGCCTTGTTCCGAGGCCACAATGATCGGTAGCATCGTGAGGAACTTCTTCAGCTCCTGTAACGACTCATCCGCCTCCTCGGTCCATACAAATGGATCAGATTTGCGTAGAAGCTTCAAGAACGGAAGAACCCGCTCAGCCAGTCTAGAGATAAATGACTGAGCACAACCAAGCATCCGGTAAGCTTTTGCACGTCCTTGATGCGGGCTGGGGGCCGCATCAATTCTATCACCTTAGTCTTCTCTGGGTTAGCTTCGATCCCTTGGTTTGAGACCAAGAAACCGAGTAGCTTTCCAGCAGAGACTCCAAAGACATACTTGTCTGGGTTCAACTTTGTGCGTGTCGAACGCAGTCTGTCGAAGACTAGGGCTATGTTGTCGAGCAGAGATGCTTGCGACTTAACCTTTAGTATGATGTCATTGATATACACCTCTACTAGGTCATGAATGAGATTCCCAAATGTTTTATCTGTTGCACGTACAAAAGTGGAAAGGGCATTCTTAAGACCATAAGGCATGGACACATAGCAGTATAGACCAGCTACTGTGATGAAGGCAGTGCGCTCTTCATCTTCTCTAGACATAGGTATTTGGTGAAAACCTGAATATGCGTCTAGGAAATAGTGTAGATCACAACCGGATGTAGAATCCACTATTTGGTCTACACGGGGGACAGGAAAGGGATCCTTTGGACATGCCTTATTGAGGGTAGTGTAGTCGATGCACGTCCGAAGCTTCCTGACAGCCTTGGGGACGACAACAGGGTTGGCCAACCATCGAGTATGGTGGACCTCTCGGATGAAGCCGACATCAAGTAACTTCTTGATTTCTTCATGGATGAAGTATTGCCGCTCGATGGATTGCTTCTAAGGCTTCTGTTGGACCGGCCTGGCATCGGGGTGGATCTTCAGTTGGTGCTCAATCACCTCCCTGGGGATCCCGGGCATTTCTGACGGTTGTCATGCAAACACGTCAACATTAGCCCAGAGGATTGTGACGAGCGCGTCTTCCTATTTGTCACCCATACTCCCGAAGATTTGGGTGGTCTGGGTGGCATCAAGACCGACTTGGACGACCTTGACTGGTACGTCCTCACCGTCTGAGGGCTGCACACGAGGTGCAAATGTCATCCCTTGCTGACGCATGCTTCGAGGCGGTCGACTAGCTTCTGCATGACCGGAAGAAGCCTCCTGCGCAGCTGCCAGCGCTTGGGGCTTCTCCAGCGCTTAGACAGTCACAGTGCGGTCTCCTTGGATCTTGAGGACACCCCTCAGGGTTGGCATCTTCACGACCAGTGTGACACCCTCAATTTCGATTTCTGCATGCATTCATATTTTATGTAGAGAAAACATTTTAAAAGAAGTAGGAACAAAGAAAGAATAAAAAAGATAGCCAAAAGAGCCAAATCGAATCCACAAAGAGCGCCAAAGACAACTCCCGTGGCCCACTGGCCACGTGGCGCCTTCTGTCACACCCGGTTTTTCCAAAGAACAACCAAGTGAATATCACATGTATGCCAGGATCATTTTCTCATACATGTGATGACAAATAGTGAAGCATCATTTATTACAAGCCAGGTGTCGAATATAAATAAGTCTTACATAGCAAATGTCTCGATGGACAATAATAAGTTCATCACAAGTAAATAAACTAGCAGCGGAATATTATTCTTGTGGGCTCCATTGCAGGCGTAGCCCGGGGGTCTCCATGAACCTAGAAACCTTCTTCGGGTCCAAAGTCTTGGTCATTATATACCACCTCATTATCTTGACCTGAGCAGCAATATAAACCAACAAAATATGCAAGGTTGAGTACCAATGGTACTCAGCAAGTGTGGGAAAATTATATCATGCATGGCTAGAACAAGGAGAGGTTGAACTCATGGTTAGAGCACTACGCAATTAATACCTATCACCTTAGCTTATTAAGCACCTACATTACTACACAGGTGAAATGGTCCCAATCTCCCATCCCATCATCATAATCCAATAACCATAACATCATTTCCAATGTTAAGCTTCCCGCTTAACATCCACAACTTCCAAAACCATCAATCCTCTAATCATGAATAAGTCCAAGCCGCTCTTGACCGTGAGCACGGCTGTCATGACAGTTTTGACTCTGCAGAGTTTGTACCACTGTACCCACATGTAGTGATTTCATCCCCCGTTGCCGGGTGGACTAAAAGAACCTCCATTATGCCAGTGGCTACGAACCACATTCACACTTCCCAGGTGTGTAGCCAGGAGATCACTACGAAGCCCTTACAAAGGGATTCCCGACGAGCATGGGCCCACTGAGGTTTCACCCCTATGTAACACCCCAAATTTTGATTCAAAACTCTAAACCATGTTCAGGGGGGATTTAAAAAATTTTGGACGTGTTGCATGTTTTGCAAAAATTCAAATTCAAACTGGAATTCAAATTATACTCAAAACAGAAAAGAAATGGAAAAAAGAAAAAGAGAAACGGGAAAAAAACCGGCCAGTGGGCTGAAACCCGCCAGCCGGCCCAGCTTCCCCGCGCCAGCCCGCCCCCGCGCGCGCCGCGCCGTCTCTCACAGATGGGTGGGATCCGCCTGTCATCCCTAACCCCGCGACCCCGGACTCTCTCCCGCGCGCGCGATCGCAACCGACCGGATTTCCGCGTCCCGCAGCCCGAATTCTGGTCCCAAACGACTCAAACTCGATCGCAACAGACCCACCGCCCTCCCCCGGCTATAAAAACCCCAGCCCCGATCGGTTTTTCCCACGCGATCGCCGATTTTTACTCCGGTGAGCACCGAGACTTCGCCGGTGAATTCTGGCCGATCTAAGCTCGGAAACTCTGATCTAACTCGCTGGTCTTGATCCACCGCCTCCGGGGAACTTTGCAGGTGCAGAAAACCCGAAGACTTACGGTGTAAACCCAGCGCCGACGAGCTTCGCCGTGGTTTTGCCTCGGACCTCGCCGCCGATCACTTTCCAGGACCCCCGAGCTCGAGAAAATCCCCGAGGTGAGATCCCTGACCTCCCCTCTACCGATCTATGCCATAAGATCACAGTTCTAGGTAGAATTCTCGAGGATCCGAAACTTTCCGGCGAGATCGCCGCTTCCCGCCGCCGTGCGCCGCCGGCAGCGCCGCCCGCGCTCGATCAGAGCGACGTGGCCGCTTGTGCGCCGTTTATTTTAAATCGCACGGTAGGGTTTAAATCCCCGCGTACCGGTTCGATGTTATAATCTCAGCCGTCGGTTTAAAATCGGACGGTCCACGTCAGCCCCGCGTTATAAAGACTGGAATTCTTACGTGCTACCCCCTGGGGTTCTCTGGAATTGAGAGCTAGCCCCGGAAACTTCAGATCTAGCCCCTGGAACTCCAGAAAATCATGTAAATTCATTTAAAAATCAGTTTTAGCCCCTGGAGTTAATAAAAATTAGGAAAAACACCTCTGATAAGTGTAGCTAGACCCCTGGAAATTATGAAAATAATATTATAGACCCTGTAATGGGGTGAGTTCATTATTTTAACCCTGTTTAGTATTTAATTTAGAAAAATTGAATATGTAACTAGTGTTTAAAAATTAAAAAGGGGGGACAAACATAATTGTCAAAATTAATTAAAAACTTTCTCAGTACTTAGAAAACTTTGGAGTGAGATAAAAATATATTTTTGGGCTGAAATAAATCTGTTTCATCTATTATTCACATTTATTAGTATAGGGAGACATTTTTAAGTAAAGAATAGTTATAGAAAAATAGGGAAAATAATTATGAAATAGTCTACATCAGAAGCCAAGGTCAAAAGATGTTATTAAATCATTTAGGACCAGAACCTATACTGTTTAGGTGATGTGTATTACTAATTTCATAATAAAATACACAATTATGCATAGGAATATAAATCTGAAAATATAGCAACTAGTAAATGATAAATGGAGTTTCTAAAATACAAAGAATTCAGTTTAGGGTTGTAGAAATTCTGAAGGCACATATGGAGAAGAAAAATACTTTTCATACATACTTGGTAGTGAAAAGGTGTAGTAGTTCAATATAAGGAATTTATTTAAAACTGAAACACACATGTATATATATATATATATAGTATGTAAGTATAAATATGAACACCAAAGTAGGAATCATATACATATAAATAAAAGTGTATGCAAGCCACAAATCAACACACACACAGAGTAACCGCAACACATAATGGTGAATGAATTTCATAAATATGAAATGTGTGGTTTGTATGAAGTAGAAGTGTGAACTATGTCTTATGATTGTTGTTTTTCTTTTGCTATGTGTGATGGTATGAAGTAGAACCTGTTCAAGAGCAAGTTATTCCTTTTCAAGATCAGGACTACCCATTTCAAGAGCAGCAAGAAGGAGGCAAGTGTCCTTGACCACTTTGATCCTATGCTAGGATGTGTAGATAGAATTATTTGCATTGTCAAATGAAATATGAAACCCATGCTAGGAAAGTTTCCTTAGAATTGCATTACCTTGTTTCCTTGTAGCTTGGGTTGGGATTTATTTTGTCATGTCATTTATTCACATGCATATGCTTAGCCATGCTTAGAATGGGATATTTGGGATATGAGATCATCAGTTTATTTTACCATACTCTTGAATGAGCTATTGTGAGTTATGTAGAGGTAGGGATCAAGGCAAGTTGGATGTTTTGGTTGTGTGCTGGGTGCACGAGACTTGGGTTTGTGTTTAGTACTTGCCTGGATCCTAAGGACCGGTTCATGGAGCATGTAACCCGGCTTTACAGTGCCAACCACATGCTGAGATGGGGCAGCTTGGCCAATTAATTAGGTGTATCCCCGGCGTAGTATGGGTGTGTTGGATGGTGCGGGGAGTAGGTGTCAGCTGGACTACCACATGAACCGCAAGGCTCAAGAGGGGGCCACTGCAGCGGGGTTGGAGCCTCTTGTATGCTGTTAGGGGTGAAACCTCAGTGGGCCCACGCTCGTCGGGAATCCCTTTGTAAAGGCTTCGTAGTGATCTCCTGGCCGCACACCTGGGAAGTGTGAATGTGGATCGTAGCCACTGGCATAATGGAGGTTCTTTTAGTCCACCCGGCAACGGGGGATGAAATCACTACTTGTGGGTACAGTGGTACAAACTCTGCAGAGTCAAAACTGTCTTGACAGCCGTGCTCATGGTTAAGAGCGGCCTGGACTTATTCATGATTAGAGGATTGATGGTTTTGGAAGTTAAGCGGGGAGCTTAACATTGGAAATGATGTTATGGTTATTGGATTATGATAATGGGTTGGGAGATTGGGACCATTTCACCTGTGTAGTAATGAAGGTGCTTAATAAGCTAAGGTGATAGATATTAATTGCGTAGTGCTTTAACCATGAGTTCAACCTCTCCTTGTTCTAGCCATGCATGATATAATTTTCCCACACTTGCTGAGTACCATTGGTACTCAACCTTGCATATTTGTTGGTTTATATTGCTGCTCAGGTCAAGATAATGAGGTGGTGTATAATGACCAAGATTTTGGACCCGAGGAAGGTTTTTAGGTTCATGAAGACCCCCGGGCAACGCCTGTGATGGAGCCCTAAAGAATAATATTCCGCTGCTAGTTTATTTACTTGTGATGAAGCATTAGTGTCCATTGAGACATTTGCGATGTAAGACTTATTTATATTCGACACCTGGCTTGTAATAAATGATGCTTCACTATTTGTCATCACGTGTATGAGAAAATGATCCTGGCATACATGTGATATTCACTTGGTTGTTCTTCGGAAAAACCGGGTGTGACAGAGGTGGTATCAGAGCTAAGGTTGCCCGTAGGAACGTGGACCTAGGTAAAAATTGACGTATTTAAGGGCCCTATTTTCTTAAAAACTATTTTTCAAGGTGTGAGTTGAAGAGTGTTATTTAAGGAGTCATTTTCTTCATCTTACCCCAAATTTTCATTCAAAATGGGATTTTTGTTTAAAAAGTTTATCTAATCTAAATTTAAATTCTTTTTGTTTTAGATGGTTCGCATGATTCGCACCGCTCGCAAGTCCACAGGAGGAGAGTTCCCGTAGTGGCCCTTGCCGAAAGAGAGGAGAGTCGTCCAGTGACGTACCTTTCCTACGGATTGGCAGTAGGAGACTTGTTGCGCCGTCTTCGACGTATGCTCGAAGCCGCCGGCAATACGGGCAAGCTAATCATCCACTACAACTCCACCAGGACCATCCATGAGAAGAGGGAAGAATGGAGTTCGGAGATGAGGATTATACACGAGAATCAGCTGCTGAAGATTCACCACTCTCCAGCTTGTCGAGCAACACAAGTTGACACGGAGAAAGATGTCACTTGGGAGGCCATCACCTGCCAGAGTCGCATTTATCGTCGCCACTTGGACAAAACTGAGTACATGTATGTCCTCCAACGTGAGAGTGGTACCACGGAGTACAAGTACCCACCGGTGCAGCAAGGGACTTCCCATGAGCACATGGACTTGTGCTTGGAGGATGCTGCTATGCTCAGCACTCGACTGCAGGAGTGTCAACAAGAGCTTCAGGATGTCCGAGACACCCTGAAGGAAACGGAGGCGTTGCTGCGAGCTTGCTTAAAGGCGAGAGAAAGAGGAGATGGGAATGAACTGTGTGTCACTGTGAGTGATCCATGGACTCCTGACTCCCCGGATCGCCGAGCGATCAGGCGTCATCGCACTTCTCCACCAGCAGCCTCCCCACCCAAAGCAGAGTCAGAAGGTAGCCAAAATGAGGAGGAAGATCCCGAGGAGCCAGCTCAAGAGGACGAGTAGTGTAGAGTCTTTCCCCTAGCTAGCAAGAGGTCGAGTAGTCGAGTCGTTACGTAGTTAATGGTGTGATAATGCTTGGTGTGTGACGTGAGTTGTGGAAGCCATGAGCAATTGTCCACAGCCTCGTCTTCAGATTGTTTTGCTTTGGTGTGTGAACCCACAGGAAATAATAGTGCATTTATTTGGTGTGAGATATGAACCCTCGTAAAAGCATAACAAAGCCTCAACACTTCAAAGTACAAACAAATGAAAGTAGTAAGATGATGCTAAATGATTTCAAATTGACATTGGTTGATTCTGCCAGATGGCCGGAAGAGGAAAAGGACGTGCTGCCAACCCCGCCAACAACAACGATGAGGCATGCAACCCTCATCTTTCTGGAGGCCAGGACAGGGGTGGTCGCCGTGAAGAAGTTGATCCTCTCCACCAAATGCTGGAGAATCAAAATCAACTCATCCAGAACTTGACTCAAGTAGTGTCCAACTTGCATCAAGTTCCACCTACACAAGCTGCACCACGCCAACCAAGGTTGAGTGAGTTTTTAGGAACTCAACCTCCAAAGTTTGCAAGTGCTGCTGAACCTCTGGAGGCAGATGATTGGCTGAAGACCATTGAAAGTAAGATGAGGATAATACAATGCCAAGGGTATGAGAGGGTGCTGTTTGCCTCTCATCAATTGCTTGGACCTGCTGCTGATTGGTGAACCGCCTACGTGGCCGCCCATCATGACCCTGAGAACATCACTTGGGAAGAGTTCAAGCATAGCTTCCGCAACCACTACATCCCAAGAGGTGAACTCAAAAACAAGAGGAAGGGGTTTTTGGGACTGCAGCAGGGAAACATGACGGTGAGGGAATACCTCACTAAATTCACTCAATTATCCCGTTATGCCCCACGGGACATAGAGACTGATGAGCAGAAACAAGATTGTTTCGTGGAAGGGCTTACCGCAGAAATGCAGTGTGCAATGTCCTCAAATGAGTATGAAAGCTTTCAAAAGATGGTGGACAGAGCGTTTGTGGTGGAAAGGAAGCTAAAGGCCCTGGAAAATGAGAATAAGAGGAAGGCGGGGTGGTCACATCAGGCCTCAGGGAGCAATACCCGCCCACGTATGATGCAGCAACCTACGGGGCAGACGAGCCGTGCTGCGGTACCCTATTCAGCACCAAGAGGGTACAACCCAAACTACAGGCCACCCGCAGCACCAGCACAGCCGCCACGTCAGTTTGTGCAGCAGCCTCGCCCCGCATATCCACCTCGACCAGCAGTGCAAGGACCCCCAAACCAACCCCAAGACAACAAGGGCCAAGCATCTAAGATTGGGGTGCAATGTTTCAGCTGTGGTGAAGTGGGGCACTACGCCCATAAATGCCCAAAGAAGAAGCCTGCGCCGCCACAACAGCAGAATGTAATGAGAGGACGGGTGAACCATGTCACTATGGAGGAAGCACAAGAGGCACCCGACGTGGTAGTTGGTAAGTTTCCTGCCAATTTACACCTTGCAACTCTGCTGTTTGATTCTGGTGCTACCCACTCGTTCATTGCTCAAGGGTTTGTTAAGAAGTATGACCTAGCAACCACACAAATGAACCATATGCTAGCCGTAAACTCTCCAGGTGGAGAAATAAGGACAAGACAAGTGTGTCCCAAAGTGAGCCTAGACATTAATGGGGTAGTATTTACGGCTAACCTCATAGTGATAGATTCACAAGGGATAGATATTATTTTGGGTATGGATTGGTTGACCAAACATAAAGGAATCATCCATTGTTCGTCCAGAACGATGGAACTAACTCACCCCAATGGCACAAGAGTAAAGTTCATAACGATACACGAGCCTAGGAGGGACATCAAATTAAATCAAGTGGAGGTGAAAGTTGAGGAAATCAGGACTATCAGGGAATATCCGGATGTTTTTCCGGAGGAGTTGCCAGGTATGCCTCCCGACCGTGACGTGGAATTCGCAATTGAGCTAGTACCGGGAACAGCCCCGATATACAAGAGACCTTATCGAATGGACTCCAAGCAGCTAGAAGAGCTCAAGGATCATTTGAGAGAATTGACGGAGAAGGGGTATATTCGCCCTAGTTCCTCACCATGGGGAGCTCCGGTGATATTTGTGCCCAAGAAAGACGAAACCCAAAGGTTATGCGTGGATTACCGTGCCTTGAATGAGGTAACTATCAAGAACAAGTACCCATTGCCTCGCATTGAAGACTTGTTTGATCAGTTGAGGGGAGCTTGTGTGTTCTCGAAAATTGATCTCAGGTCGGGATACCACCAACTCAAGATAAGGCAATCTGATATTCCCAAGACAGCTTTCATATCTCGGTACGGACTGTATGAATACACTGTCATGCCTTTCGGGCTAACCAATGCCCCGGCATATTTCATGTACCTCATGAACAAGGTATTCATGGAATATTTGGACAAATTTGTGGTGGTTTTCATAGATGATATTCTCGTTTTCTCCAAAGATGAAGAAGAACATGAGAAACATCTAAGGTTGGTGTTACAGAGGCTGAGAGAACACCAACTATATGCCAAGTTGAGCAAGTGTGAGTTTTGGCTGAAGAGAGTTCCCTTTTTAGGACATATAATCTCGGAGGGACGAATCTCCGTAGATCCCGCCAAAATCGAGGATATCCAGAAGTGGAAAACCCCTGAAAATGTCGGGGAAGTTCGAAGCTTTTTGGGATTGGCTGGATACTATCGACGGTTTATTGAGGGATTCTCCAAGATCTCGAGACCTCTCACCAAACTGTTGGAAAAGGGAATCACAATCACCTGGACGCCACAGTGCGATACGAGCTTTCAGGAGCTAAAGAAGAGATTGACAACAGCCCCAGTGTTGGTTATGCCAGATATGCAAAAGAATTTCACAGTGTACTGCGATGCCTCTGGAAATGGGTTGGGATGTGTTCTCATGCAAGAAGGTCATGTCGTGGCATATGCATCCCGGCAGCTTCGGAAGCACGAGAAGAACTATCCTACACATGATCTAGAACTAGCTGCAGTGGTACACGCGTTAAAAATTTGGCGGCACTATTTGATGGGGAAGAGGACAGAGATATATACGGATCATAAGAGTTTGAAGTACATATTCACACAGCCAGATCTCAACCTCAGACAAAGGAGATGGTTAGAGCTAATCAATGACTTTGATGTGGGCATCAACTATCATCCCGGGAAAGCAAACGTCGTGGCCGATGCTTTGAGTCGGAAAGTGCAGGTCAATAAGTTGAGCTTGAAGGACATGCCCGCAGAATTGAAGGACGAGTTTATAAGACTCAATCTATGTCTAGTAAATAGTGGTGAAGCCATCGCCATGGAAGTGGACTCCACACTTGAGCAAGACATACGCGAGGGCCAAAAGAATGATGAGAAGATACAAGAGATCAGACAGCTTATCAAGGAAAATAAAGCTCCTGGTTTTAGAGAGGATGAACAAGGAACGGTGTGGCACGGGAAAAGGATCTGTGTGCCAGAAGTAAAAGAGATCCGTGAATTAATTTTGAAGGAGGCTCACGATTCCGACTATTCCATTCATCCTGGGAGTACGAAGATGTAGCAGGACCTCAAAAGCAGGTATTGGTGGTAAGGCATGAAGCGAGATGTCGCGGAACATGTTGCCCTATGTGACACATGTCAGTTGGTGAAAGCAGAACATCAACGACCCGCGGGATTATTGCAACCACTCAAAGTGCCTGAATGGAAGTGGGAAGAAATCAGCATGGATTTTGTCGTGGGATTGCCTAGGACCCAATCCGGGTATGATTCAATATGGGTCATTATTGATAGGCTAACCAAGGTAGCTCATTTCATCCCTGTGAAAGAAAGCTACAGCGGATCCAAATTGGCAGAATTGTACATGTCAAGGATTGTGTGTTACCATGGAGTGCCAAAGAAGATAGTGTCGGACCGAGGGACACAGTTCACCTCGAGGTTTTGGCAAAAGTTGCATGAAACCATGGGAACCCATCTGAATTTCAGCTCTGCCTATCATCCCCAAACTGACGGGCAGACGGAGAGAACCAATCAGATCCTCGAAGATATGTTAAGGGCATGTGCACTCAAAAACAATAGGAGTTGGGACAAGATTTTACCGTATGCGGAGTTTTCCTATAACAACAGTTATCAAGCTAGTATGAAAATGTCACCGTTTGAAGCTTTGTATGGAAGGAAGTGCAGAACTCCCCTATTTTGGAACCAAACAGGAGAAAGTAAAGTGTTTGGTCCAGAAGTGCTACAAGAAGCCGAGGCGAAGGTGAGGGAGATTCGCAACAACTTGAGGATAGCACAAACCCGCCAGAAGAGTTATGCTGATGTACGAAGAAGAGAGCTCGTTTTCAACGTGGGAGACTATGTTTATCTCAAGGTGTCCCCTATCAGAGGGCTTCGTCGGTTCAAGGTGAAAGGGAAGTTGTCACCTCGATACATCGGACCCTTTCAAGTTTTGGAAAGGAAAGGCGAAGTGGCGTACCAACTAGAGTTACCGGTTCATCTATTGGACGTGCACGATGTATTCCATGTGTCACAACTCAAGAAATGCCTGAGGACACCTGAGGAGGTGTTACCCATGAATGAAGTGGATGTAGCTGAAGATTTGTCTTATGCCGAGCAACCATATAAAATTTTGGAGACGATGGAACGCCTCACCAGAAATAAAAGAATCCGGATGTGCAAGGTGCAGTGGAAGCATCACTCAGAAGAGGAAGCCACCTGGGAACGGGAAGATGAGCTTAAAGCACAATTTCCGGAATTGTTTTCTTAGAAACACCAATCTCGAGGACGAGATTTCTTTTAAGGGGGGTAGAGCTGTAACACCCCAAATTTTGATTCAAAACTCTAAACCATGTTCAGGGGGGAATTTAAAAAATTTGGACGTGTTGCATGTTTTGCAAAAATTCAAATTCAAACTGGAATTCAAATTATACTCAAAACAGAAAAGAAATGGAAAAAAGAAAAAGAGAAACGGGAAAAAAACCGGCCAGTGGGCCGAAACCCACCAGCCGGCCCAGCTTCCCCGCGCCAGCCCGCCCCCGCGCGCGCCGCGCCGTCTCTCACAGACGGGTGGGACCCGCCTGTCATCCCTAACCCCGCGACCCCGGACTCTCTCCCGCGCGCGCGATCGCAACCGACCGGATTTCCGCATCCCGCAGCCCGAATTCTGGTCCCAAACGACTCAAACTCGATCGCAACAGACCCACCGCCCTCCCCCAGCTATAAAAACCCCAGCCCCGATCGGTTTTTCCCACGCGATCGCCGATTTTTACCCCGGTGAGCACCGAGACTTCGCCGGTGAATTCTGGCCGATCTAAGCTCGGAAACTCTGATCTAACTCGCTGGTCTTGATCCACCGCCTCCGGGGAACTTTGCATGTGCAAAAAACCCGAAGATTTACGGTGTAAACCCAGCGCCGACGAGCTTCGCCGTGGTTTTGCCTCGGACCTCGCCGCCGATCACTTTCCAGGACCCCCGAGCTCGAGAAAACCCCCGAGGTGAGATCCCTGACCTCCCCTCTACCGATCTATGCCATAAGATCACAGTTCTAGGTAGAATTCTCGAGGATCCGAAACTTTCCGGCGAGATCGCCGCTTCCCGCCGCCGTGCGCCGCCGGCAGCGCCGCCAGCGCTCGATCAGAGCGACGTGGCCGCTTGTGCGCCGTTTATTTTAAATCGCACGGTAGGGTTTAAATCCCCGCGTACCGGTTCGATGTTATAATCTCAGCCGTCGGTTTAAAATCGGACGGTCCACGTCAGCCCCGCGTTATAAAGACTGGAATTCTTACGTGCTACCCCCTGGGGTTCTCTGGAATTGAGAGCTAGCCCCGGAAACTTCAGATCTAGCCCCTGGGACTCCAGAAAATCATGTAAATTCATTTAAAAATCAGTTTTAGCCCCTGGACTTAATAAAAATTAGGAAAAACACCTCTGATAAGTGTAGTTAGACCCCTAGAAATTATGAAAATAATATTATAGACCCTGTAATGGGGTGAGTTCATTATTTTAACCCTGTTTAGTATTTAATTTAGAAAAATTGAATATGTAACTAGTGTTTAAAAATTAAAAAGGGGGGGACAAACATAATTGTCAAAATTAATTAAAAACTTTCTCAGTACTTAGAAAACTTTGGAGTGAGATAAAAAAATATTTTTGGGCTGAAATAAATCTGTTTCATCTATTATTCACATTTGTTAGTATAGGGGCACATTTTTAAGTAAAGAATAGTTATAGAAAAATAGGGAAAATAATTATGAAATAGTCTTCATCAGAAGCCAAGGTCAAAAGATGTTATTAAATCATTTAGGACCAGAACCTATACTGTTTAGGTGATGTGTATTACTAATTTCATAATAAAATACACAATTATGCATAGGAATATAAATCTGAAAATATAGCAACTAGTAAATGATAAATGGAGTTTCTAAAATACAAAGAATTCAGTTTAGGGTTGGTAGAAATTCTGAAGGCACATATGGAGAAGAAAAATACTTTTCATACATACTTGGTAGTGAAAAGGTGTAGTAGTTCAATATAAGGAATTTATTTAAAACTGAAACACACATGTATATATATATATAGTATGTAAGTATAAATATGAACACCAAAGTAGGAATCATATACATATAAATAAAAGTGTATGCAAGCCACAGATCAACACACACAGAGAGTAACCGCAACACATATAATGGTGAATGAATTTCATAAATATGAAATGTGTGGTTTGTATGAAGTAGAAGTGTGAACTATGTCTTATGATTGTTGTTTTTCTTTTGCTATGTGTGATGGTATGAAGTAGAACCTGTTCAAGAGCAAGTTATTCCTTTTCAAGATCAGGACTACCCATTTCAAGAGCAGCAAGAAGGAGGCAAGTGTCCTTGACCACTTTGATCCTATGCTAGGATGTGTAGATAGAATTATTTGCATTGTCAAATGAAATATGAAACCCATGCTAGGAAAGTTTCCTTAGAATTGCATTACCTTGTTTCCTTGTAGCTTGGGTTGGGATTTATTTTGTCATGTCATTTATTCACATGCATATGCTTAGCCATGCTTAGAATGGGATATTTGGGATATGAGATCATCAGTTTATTTTACCATACTCTTGAATGAGCTATTGTGAGTTATGTAGAGGTAGGGATCAAGGCAAGTTGGATGTTTTGGTTGTGTGCTGGGTGCACGAGACTTGGGTTTGTGTTTAGTACTTGCCTGGATCCTAAGGACCGGTTCATGGAGCATGTAACCCGGCTTTACAGTGCCAACCACATGCTGAGATGGGGCAGCTTGGCCAATTAATTAGGTGTATCCCCGGCGTAGTATGGGTGTGTTGGATGGTGCGGGGAGTAGGTGTCAGCTGGACTACCATATGAACCGCAAGGCTCAAGAGGGGGCCACTGCAGCGGGGTTGGAGCCTCTTGTATGCTGTTAGGGGTGAAACCTCAGTGGGCCCACGCTCGTCGGGAATCCCTTTGTAAAGACTTCGTAGTGATCTCCTGGCCGCACACCTGGGAAGTGTGAATATGGATCGTAGCCACTGGCATAATGGAGGTTCTTTTAGTCCACCCGGCAACGGGGGATGAAATCACTACTTGTGGGTACAGTGGTACAAACTCTGCAGAGTCAAAACTGTCTTGACAGCCGTGCTCACGGTTAAGAGCGGCCTGGACTTATTCATGATTAGAGGATTGATGGTTTTGGAAGTTAAGCGGGGAGCTTAACATTGGAAATGATGTTATGGTTATTGGATTATGATAATGGGTTGGGAGATTGGGACCATTTCACCTGTGTAGTAATGAAGGTGCTTAATAAGCTAAGGTGATAGGTATTAATTGCGTAGTGCTTTAACCATGAGTTCAAACTCTCCTTGTTCTAGCCATGCATGATATAATTTTCCCACACTTGCTGAGTACCATTGGTACTCAACCTTGCATATTTGTTGGTTTATATTGCTGCTCAGGTCAAGATAATGAGGTGGTGTATAATGACCAAGATTTTGGACCTGAGGAAGGTTTTTAGGTTCATGAAGACCCCCGGACAACGCCTGTGATGGAGCCCTAAAGAATAATATTCCGCTGCTAGTTTATTTACTTGTGATGAAGCATTAGTGTCCATTGAGACATTTGCGATGTAAGACTTATTTATATTCGACACCTGGCTTGTAATAAATGATGCTTCACTATTTGTCATCACATGTATGAGAAAATGATCCTGGCATACATGTGATATTCACTTGGTTGTTCTTTGGAAAAACCGGGTGTGACACCCTAACAGCATACAAGAGGCTCCAACCCCGCTGCAGTGGCCCCCTCTTGAGCCTTGCGGTTCATATGGTAGTCCAGCTGACACCTACTCCCCACACCATCCAACACACCCATACTACGCCGGGGATACACCTAATTAATTGGCCAAGCTGCCCCATCTCAGCATGTGGTTGGCACTGTAAAGCCAGGTTACATGCTCCATGAACCGGTCCTTAGGATCCAGGCAAGTACTAAACACAAACCCGAGTCTCGTGCACCCAGCACACAACCAAAACATCCAACTTGCCTTGATCCCTACCTCTACATAACTCACAATATCTCATTCAAGAGTATGGTAAAATAAACTGATGATCTCATGTCCCAAATATCCCATTCTAAGCATAGCTAAGCATATGCATAATAATAAATGACATGGTAAAATAAATCCCAACCCAAGCTACAAGGAAAACAAGATAATGCAATTCTAGGGAAACTTCCTAGCATGGGTTTCATATTTCAATTGACAATGCAAATAATTCTATCTACACATCCTAGCATAGGATCAAAGTGGTCAAGGACACTTGCCTCCTTCCTGCTGCTCTTGAAATGGGTAGTCCTGATCTTGGAAAGGAATAACTTGCTCTTGAGCAGGTTCTGCATCATACCATCACACATAGCAAAAGAAAAACAACAATCCATAAGACATAGTTCACACTTCCACTTCAAACAAACCACACATTCATATTTATGAAAGTCATTCACCATTATATGTGTTGTGGTTACTCTATGTGTGTTGATTTGTGGCTTGCATGCACTTTTAATCATATGTATATGATTCCTACTTTTGTGTTCACATTTATTCTTACATACTATATATATGAGTTTCCAATTTAAATAAATTCCTTATATTCAATTACTACACCTTTTAACTACCAAATAAGCATGAAAGGTATTTTCCTTCTCCATATGTGTCTTCATAATTTCTACCAACCCTAAACTGAATTCTTTGGATTTTAGAAACTCCATTTATCATTTACTAGTTGCTATATTTTCAGATTTATTTTCCTATGCATAAGTGTGTACTTTATTATGAAAATAGTAAGACACATCATCTAAACAGAATAGGTTCTGGTCCTAAATAAATTAGTAACATATTTTGACCTTTGCCTCTGATGTAAACTATTTCACAATTATTTTCCCTATTTTCTAGAACTATTCTTTACTTAAAAATGTATCCCTAAATGTGAATAATAAATTAAACAGATTCAATTCAGCCCAAAATATGTTTTTATCTCACTCCAAAGTTTCCTAAATACTGAGAAAGTCTATAATTAAATTTTGACAATATGTTTGTCCCACTTTTTAATTTTTAAACCCTAGCCACATATTCAATTTCCTAAATTAAATACTAAACAGGGCTAAAAAGGTAAACTCACCCTACTACAGGGTCTATAATATTATTTTCAGAATTTCCAGGGGTCTAGCTACACTTATCAGAGGAGTTTTTCCTAATTTTTATTAAGTCCAGGGGCTAAAACTGATTTTTAAATGAATTTACATGATTTTCTGAAGTTCCAGGGGCTAGATCAGAAGTTTCCAGGGCTAGCTCTTATTTCCCGAGAATCCCAGGGGGTAGCACGTAAGATTTCCAGTCTTTATAACGCGGGGCTGACGTGGACCGTCCGATTTTAAACCGACGGATGAGATTATAACGTCGAACCGGTACGCGGGGATTTAAACCCTACCGTGCGATTTAAAATAAACGGTGCACAAGCGGCCACGTCGCTCTGATCGAACGCGGGCGGCGCTGCCGGCGGCGCACGGCGGCGGGAAGCGGCGATCTTGCCGGAAACTTTCGGATCTTCGAGAATTCTTCCTAGAACTGTGATCTTATGGCATAGATCGGTGGAGGGGAGGTCGGGGATCTCACCTCGGGGGTTTTCTTGAGCTCGGAGGTCCTGGAAGGTGATCGGCGACGAGGTCCGAGGTGAATTCACGGCGAGGCTCGTCGGCGCTGTGTTTACACCGCAAGTCACCGAGTTTTCTGCACCTGCAAGGTTCCCCGGAGGCGGTGGATCAAGACCAGCGAGTTAGATCAGAATTTCTGAGCTTAGATCGGCCAGAATTCGCCGGAGAAGTCTCGGTTCTCACCGGAGGAAAATCGGCGGATCACGTGGGAAAAATAGAACGAGGCCGGGGTTTTTATAGACGGGGGAGGGCGGCTGGGTGGTTTAGATCGAGTTTGCGTCGCCCCCGAACGGAATTCAGCTGGAATACGCGAGAATTCCCGATCGGTTTTGATTCGGGTGAGAGAGTCCGGCGCTGGCGCGAGGTAGACGATGAACTGGTGGGCCCCGCCTGTCAGTGGGAGGAAGCGGTGCGCGCGACTGCGGGCTGGCGCGGCGCTGGCTGGGCCGGCTGGTGGGTTGCGGCCCACTGGCCGGTTTTTTTCTGTTTTCTCTTTTTCTTTTTCTATTTCTTTTCTGATTTGAGTTTAATTTGAATTCCAGTTTGAATTTGAATTTTTGCAAAACATGCAACACGTCCAAAAAATTTTTAATTCCCCTCTTAACATGATTTAGGGTCTTAACAAATTTTTGGGGTGTTACACCTTCGGAGCTCATCCACACAAAGGGGGAGAGGTGTCACACCCGGTTTTTCCGAAGAAACAACCAAGTGAATATCACATGTATGCCAGGATCATTTTCTCATACATGTGATGACAAATAGTGAAGCATCATTTATTACAAGCCAGGTATCGAATAAGTCTTACAGAGTAAATGTCTCGATGGACAATAATAAGTTCATCACAAGTAAATAAACTAGCAGCGGAATATTATTCCTTGGGGCTCCATCACAGGCGTTGCCCGGGGGTCTTCATGAACCTAAAAACCTTTCTCGGGTCCAAAATCTTGGTCATTATACACCACCTCATTATCTTGACCTGAGCAGCAATATAAACCAACAAATATGCAAGGTTGAGTACCAATGGTACTCAGCAAGTGTGGGAAAATTATATCATGCATGGCTAGAACAAGGAAAAGGTTGAACTCATGGTTAAAGCACTACGCAATTAATACCTATTACCTTAGCTTATTAAGCACCTACATTACTACACAGGTGAAATGGTCCCAATCTCCCATCCCATCATCATAACCAAATAACCATAACATCATTTCCAATGTTAAGCTCCCCGCTTAACATCCACAACTTCCAAAAACCTTCACTCCTCTAATCATGAATAAGTCCAGGCCGCTCTTAACCGTGAGCACGGCTGTCAAGACAGTTTTGACTCTGCAGAGTTTGTACCACTGTACCCACAAGTAGTGATTTCATCCCCCGTTGCCGGGTGGACTAAAAGAACCTCCATTATGCCAGTGGCTACGATCCACATTCACACTTCCCAGGTGTGCAGCCAGGAGATCACTACGAAGCCTTTACAAAGGGATTCCCGACGAGCGTGGGCCCACTGAGGTTTCACCCCTAACAGCATACAAGAGGCTCCAACCCCGCTGCAGTGGCCCCCTCTTGAGCCTTGCGGTTCATATGGTAGTCCAGCTGACACCTACTCCCCGCACCATCCAACACACCCATACTACGCCGGGGATACACCTAATTAATTGGCTAAGCTGCCCCATCTCAGCATGTGGTTGGCACTGTAAAGCCGGGTTACATGCTCCATGAACCGGTCCTTAGGATCCAAGCAAGTACTAAACACAAACCCAAGTCTCGTGCACCCAGCATACAACCAAAACATCCAACTTGCCTTGATCCCTACCTCTACATAACTCACAATGTCTCATTCAAGAGTATGGTAATTTAAACTGATGATCCCATGTCCCAAATATCCCATTCTAAGCATGGCTAAGCATATGCATGTAAATAAATGACGTGGTAAAATAAATCCCAACCCAAGCTACAAGGAAACAAGGTAATGCAAATCTAGGGAAACTTTCCTAGCATGGGTTTCATATTTCATTTGACAATGCAAATAATTCTATCTACACATCCTAGCATAGGATCAAAGTGGTCAAGGACACTTGCCTCCTTCTTGCTGCTCTTGAAATGGGTAGTCCTGATCTTGGAAATGAATAACTTGTTCTTGAACAGGTTCTACTTCATATCATCACACATAGCAAAAGAAAAACAACAATCCATAAGACATAGTTCACACTTACACTTCATACAAACCACACATTCACATTTATGAAATTCATTCACCATTATATGTGTTGTGTTTTAGTTTTAAATAAATTCCTTATATCAAACTACTACACCTTTTTACTACCAAATGTGTATGAAAAGTATTTTTCTTCTCCATATGTGCCTTCAGAATTTCTACCAACTCTAAACTAAATTCTTTGTATTTTAGAAACTCCATTTATCATTTACTAGTTGCTATATTTTCAGATTTATATTCCTATGCATAATTGTGTATTTCATTATGAAATTAGTAATATACATCACCTAAACAGTATAGGTTCTGGTCCTAAATAATTTAATAACATATTTTGACCTTGGCTTCTGATGTAGACTATTTCATAATTATTTTCCCTATTTTTCTATAACTATTATTTACTTAAAAATGTGTCCCTAAATGTGAATAATAGATGAAACAGATTTATTTCAACCCAAAAATATATTTTTATCTCACTCCAAAGTTTTCTAAGTACTGAGAAATTTTTAATTAATTTTGACAATTATGTTTGTCCCACTTTTAATTTTTAAACACTAGTTACATATTCAATTTTCTAAATTAATTACTAAACAGGGTTAAAATAATGAATTCACCCCATTACAGGGTCTATAATATTATTTTTATAATTTCCAGGGGTCTAGCTACATTTATCAGAGGTGTTTTTCCTAATTTCTATTAAGCCCAGGGGCTAAAACTGATTTTTAAATGAATTTACATGATTTTCTGGAGTTCCAGGGGCTAGATCTGAAGTTTCCGGGGCTAGCTCTCAATTCCAGAGAACCCCAGGGGGTAGCACGTAAGAACTCCAGCCTTTATAAGGCGGGGTCGACGTGGACCGTCCGATTCTAAACCGACGGCTGAGATTATAACATCGAACCGGTACGCGGGGTTTTAAAGTCTACCGTGCGATTTAAAATAAACGGGGCACAAGCGGCCACGTCGCTCTGATCGAGCGCGGGCGGCGCTGCCGGCGGCGCACGGCGGCGGGAAGCGGCGATCTCGCCGGAAAGTTTCGGATCCTCGAGAATTCTGCCTAAAACTGTGATCTTATGGCATAGATCGGTAGAGGGGAGGTCAGGGATCTCACCTCGGGGGTTTTCTCGAGCTCGGGGGTCCTGGAAAGTGCTCGGCGGCGAGGTCCGAGGCAAAACCACGGCGAAGCTCGTCGGCGCTGCGTTTACACCGTAACTCTCCGAGTTTTCTGCACCTGCAAAGTTCCCCGGAGGCGGTGGATCAAAACCAGCGAGTTAGATCAGAGTTTCCGAGCTTAGATCGGCCAGAATTCACCGGCGAAGTCTCGGTGCTCACCGGAGTGAAAATCGGCGATCGCGTGCGGAAAACTGATCGGAGCTGTGGTTTTTATAGCCGGGGGAGGGCGGTGGGTCTGTTGTGATCGAGTTGGAGTCCGCTGGGATCGGAATTCGGCTGCGGGGACGGGTTTCCAATCGGTTCAGATCGAGCGCGCGCGCGGGGAAAGAAGTCCGGGGTCGCGGGGGCTCAGGTTAGGGATGACAGGTGGGTCCCGCCCGTCAGCGAGGGGGCAGCGCGGCGCGCGCGGGGGCGGGCTGCGCGGGGGTTTGCTGGGCCGGCTGGGTGTTCGGCCCACTGGCCAGTTTTTTTCCGGTTTTCCTTTTTCTTTTTCCATTTCTTTTCTGTTTTGAGTATAATTTGAATTTCAGTTTGAATTTGAATTTTTGCAAAACATGCAACACGTCCAAAAATTTCTAAATTCCCCTCTGAACATGGTTTATGGTTCTAAATCAAAATTTGAGTCTTGACTAAAATTTTGGGGTGTTACAGCTCTACCCCCCTTAAAAGAAATCTCGTCCTCGAGATTGGTGTTTCTAAGAAAACAACTCCGGAAATTGTGCCTTGAGCTCATCTTCCCGTTCCCAGGTAGCTTCCTCTTCTGAGTGATGCTTCCACTGCACCTTGCACATCCGGATTCTCTTGTTTCTGGTGAGGCGTTCCATCGTCTCCAAAATCTTGTATGGTTGTTCGGCATAGGACAAATCCTCAGCTACATCTACTTCATTCATGGGTAACACCTCTTCAGGCGTCCTCAGGCATTTCTTGAGTTGTGACACATGGAATACATCATGCACGTCCGATAGGTGAGCCGGTAATTCTAGTTGGTACGCCACTTCGCCTTTCCTTTCCAAAACCTGAAAGGGTCCGATGTATCTAGGTGACAACTTCCCTTTCACCTTGAACCTACGAAGTCCTCTGATAGGGGACACCTTGAGATAAACATAGTCTCCCACGTTGAAAACGAGTTCTCTTCTTCGTACATCAGCATAACTCTTCTGGCGTGTTTGTGCTATCCTCAAGTTGTTGCGAATCTCCCTCACCTTCGCCTCGGCTTCTTGTAGCACTTCTGGACCAAACACTTTACTTTCTCCTGTTTGGTTCCAAAATAGGGGAGTTCTGCACTTTCTTCCATACAAAGCTTCAAACGGTGACATCTTCATACTAGCTTGATAGCTGTTGTTATAGGAAAACTCCGCATACGGTAAGTTCTTGTCCCAACTCCTATTGTTTTTGAGTGCACATGCCCTTAACATATCTTCAAGGATCTGATTGGTTCTCTCCGTCTGCCCGTCAGTTTGGGGATGATAGGCAGAGCTGAAGTTCAGATGGGTTCCCATGGTTTCATGCAACTTCTGTCAAAACCTCGAGGTGAACTGTGTCCCTCGGTCCGACACTATCTTCTTTGGTACTCCATGGTAACACACAATCCTTGACATGTACAATTCTGCCAATTTGGATCCGCTGTAGCTTTCTTTCACAGGAATGAAATGAGCTACCTTGGTTAGCCTATCAATAATGACCCATATCGAATCATACCCGGATTGGGTCCTAGGCAATCCCACGACAAAATCCATGCTGATTTCTTCCCACTTCCATTCAGGTACTTTGAGTGGTTGCAATAATCCCGCGGGCCGTTGATGTTCTGCTTTCACCAACTGACATGTGTCACACAGGGCAACATGTTCCGCGACATCTCGCTTCATGCCATACCACCAATACCTGCCTTTGAGGTCCTGGTACATCTTCGTACTCCCAGGATGAATGGAATAGTCGGAATCATGAGCCTCCTTTAAAATCAATTCACGGATCTCCTTTACTTCTGGCACACGGATCCTTTTCCCGTGCCACACCGTTCCTTGTTCATCCTCTCTAAAACCAGGAGCTTTATTTTCCTTGATGAGCTGTCTGATCTCTTGTATCTTCTCATCATTCTTTTGGCCCTCGAGTATGTCTCGCTCGAATGTGGAGTCCACTTCCATGGCGATGGCTTCACCACTATTTACTAGACATAGATTGAGTCTTATAACCTCATCCTTCAATTCTGCAGGCATGTCCTTCAAACTCAACTTATTGACCTGCACTTTCCGACTCAAAGCATCGGCCACGACGTTTGCTTTCCCAGGATGATAGTTGATGCCCACATCAAAGTCATTGATTAGCTCTAACCATCTCCTTTGTCTGAGGTTGAGATCTGGCTGTGTGAATATGTACTTCAAACTCTTATGATCCGTATATATCTCTGTCCTCTTCCCCATCAAATAGTGCCGCCAAATTTTCAACGCGTGTACCACTGCAGCTAGTTCTAGATCATGTGTAGGATAGTTCTTCTCGTGCTTCCTAAGCTGCCGGGATGCATATGCCACGACATGTCCTTCTTGCATGAGAACACATCCCAACCCATTTCCAGAGGCATCGCAGTACACTGTGAAATTCTTCTGCATATCTGGCATAACCAACACTGGGGCTGTTGTCAATCTCTTCTTCAGCTCCTGAAAGCTCGTCTCGCACTGTGGTGTCCAGGTGAATGTGATTCCCTTTTCCAACAGTTTGGTGAGAGGTCTCGAGATCTTGGAGAATCCCTCAATAAACCGTCGATAGTATCCAGCCAATCCCAAAAAACTTCGAACTTCCCCGACATTTTCAGGGGTTTTCCACTTCTGGATATCTTCAATTTTGGCGGGATCTAGGAGATTCCTCCCTCCGAGATTATATGTCCCAAAAAGGGAACTCTCTTCAGCCAAAACTCACACTTGCTCAACTTGGCATATAGTTGGTGTTCTCTCAACCTCTGTAACACCAACCTTAGATGTTTCTCATGTTCTTCTTCATCTTTGGAGAAGTCGAGAATATCATCTATGAAAACCACCACAAATTTGTCCAGATATTCCATGAATACCTTGTTCATGAGGTACATGAAATATGCCGGGGCATTGGTTAGCCCGAAAGGCATGACAGTGTATTCATACAGTCCGTACCGAGATACGAAAGTTGTCTTGGGAATATCTGATTGCCTTATCTTGAGTTGGTGGTATCCCGACCTGAGATCAATTTTCGAGAACACACAAGCTCCCCTCAACTGATCAAACAAGTCTTCAATGCGAGGCAACGGATACTTGTTTTTGATGGTTACCTCATTCAAGGCACGGTAATCCACGCATAACCTTTGGGTTCCGTCTTTCTTGGGCACAAATATTACCGGAGCTCCCCATGGTGAGGAACTAGGGCGAATATACCCCTTCTCCGTCAATTCTCTCAAATGATCCTTGAGCTCCTCTAGCTGCTTGGAGTCCATTCGATAAGGTCTCTTGTATATCGGGGCTGTTCCCGGTACTAGCTCAATTACGAATTCCACGTCACGATCGGGAGGCATACCTGGCAACTCCTCCGGAAAAACATCTGGATATTCCCTGATAGTCCTGATTTCCTCAACTTTCACCTCCACTTGATTTAATTTAATGTCCCTCCTAGGCTCGTGTATTGTTATGAACTTTACTCTGGTGCCACTGGGGTGAGTTCCACCGTTCTGGTCGAACAATGGATGATTCCTTTATGTTTGGTCAACCCATCCATACCCAAAATAATATTTATCCCTTGTGAATCTATCACTATGAGGTTAGCAGTAAATACTACCCCATTAATGTCTAGGCTCACTTTGGGACACACTTGTCTTGTCCTTATTTCTCCACCTGGAGAGTTTACGGCTAGCATATGGTTCATTTGTGTGGTTGCTAGGTCATACTTCTTAACAAACCCTTGAGCAATGAACGAGTGGGTAGCACCAGAATAAAACAGCAGAGTTGCAAGGTGTAAATTGGCAGGAAACTTACCAACTACCACGTCGGGTGCCTCTTGTGCTTCCTCCATAGTGACGTGGTTCACCCGTCCTCTCACTACATTCTGCTGTTGTGGCAGCGCAGGCTTCTTCTTTGGGCATTTATGGGCGTAGTGCCCCACTTCACCACAGCTGAAACATTGCACCCCAATCTTAGATGCCTGGCCTTTGTTGTCTTGGGGTTGGTTTGGGGGTCCTTGCACTGCTGGTCGAGGTGGATATGCGGGGCGAGGCTGCTGCACAAACTGACGTGGCGGCTGTGCTGGTGTTGCGGGAGGCCTGTAGTTTGGGTTGTACCCTCTTGGTGCTGAATAGGGTACCGCAGCACGGCTCGTCTGCCCCGTAGGTTGCTGCATCATACGTGGGTGGGTGTTGCTCCCTGAGGCCTGATGTGACCACCCCGCCTTCCTCTTATTCTCATTTTTCAGGGCCTTTAGCTTCCTTTCCACCACAAATGCTCTGTCCACCATCTTTTGAAAACTTTCATACTCATTTGAGGACATTGCACACTGCATTTCTGTGGTAAGCCCTTCCACGAAACAATCTTGTTTCTGCTCATCAGTCTCTATGTCTCGTGGAGCATAACGGGATAGTTGAGTAAATTTAGTGAGGTATTCCCTCACCGTCATGTTTCCCTGCTGCAGTCCCAAAAACTCCTTCCTCTTGTTTTTGAGTTCACCTCTTGGGATGTAATGGTTGCGGAAGCTACGCTTGAACTCTTCCCAAGTGATGTTCTCAGGGTCATGATGGGCAGCCACGTAGGCGGTCCACCAATCAGCAGCAGGTCCATGTAATTGATGAGAGGCAAACAGCACCCTCTCATACCCTTGGCATTGTATTATCCTCATCTTACTTTCAATGGTCTTCAGCCAATCATCTGCCTCCAGAGGTTCAGTAGCACTTGCAAACTTTGGAGGTTGAGTTCCTAGAAACTCACTCAACCTTGGTTGGCGTGGTGCAGCTTGTGTAGGTGGAACTTGATGCAAGTTGGCCACCACTTGAGTCAAGTTCTGGATGAGTTGATTTTGATTCTCCAGCATTTGGTGGAGAGGGTCAACTTCTTCACGGCGACCACCCCTGTCTTGGCCTCCAGAAAGAGGAGGGTTGCATGCCTCATCATTGTTGTTGGCGGGGTTGGCAGCACGTCCTTTTCCTCTTCCGGCCATCTGGCAGGATCAACAAATGTTAATTTGATACCATTTAGTATCATCTTACTACTTTCATTTGTTGGTACTTTGAGGTGTTGAAGCTTTGTTAAAATTTTACGAGGGTTCATATCTCACACCAAATAAATGCACTATTATTTCCGGTGGGTTCACATACCAAAGCAAAACAATCTGAAGACGAGGCTGTGGACAATTGCTCATGGCTTACACAACTCACGTCACACACCAAGCATCATCACACCATTAACTACGTAACGACTCAACTACTCGGCCTCTTGCTAGCTAGGGGAAAGACTCTACACTACTCGTCCTCTTGAGCTGGCTCCTCGGGATCTTCCTCCTCATTTCGGCTACCTTCTGACTCTGCTTTGGGTGGGGAGGCTGCTGGTGGAGAAGTGCGACGACGCCTGATCGCTCGGCGATCCGGGGAGTCAGGAGTCCATGTATCACTCATGGTGACACACAGTTCATTCCCATCTCCTCTTTCTCTCGCCTTTAAGCAGGCTCGCAGCAACGCCTCCATTTCCTTCAGGGTGTCTCGGACATCCTGAAGCTCTTGTTGACACTCCTGCAGTCGAGTGCTGAGCCTAGCAGCATCCTCCAAGCACAAGTCCATGTGCTCATGGGAAGTCCCTTGCTGCACCGGTGGGTACTTGTACTCCGTGGTACCACTCTCACGTTGGAGGACATACATGTACTCAGTTTTGTCCAAGTGGCGACGATAGATGCGACTCTGGCAGGTGATGGCCTCCCAGGTGACATCTTTCTCCGCGTCAACTTGTGTTGCTCGACAAGCTGGAGAGTGGTGAATCTTAAGCAGTTGATTCTCGTGTATAATCCTCATCTCCGAACTCCATTCTTCCCTCTTCTCACGGATGGTCCTGGTGGAGTTATAGTGGATGATTAGCTTGCCCGTATTGTCGGCGGCTTCGAGCATACGCCGAAGACGGCGCAACAAATCTCCTACTGCCAATCCATAGGAAAGGTACGTCACTGGACGACTCTCCTCTCTTTCGGCAAGGGCAACTACGGGAACTCTCCCACCTGTGGACTTACGAGCGGTGCGAATCATGCGAACCATCTAAAACAAAAGAATTTAAAATTAGGTTAGATAAATTCTCAAACATAAATCCTATTTTGAATGAAAGTTGGGGTAAGATGAAGAAAATGACTCCTTTAATAACACTTTTCCACCCACACCTTGGAAAATAGTTTTTAAGAAAATAAGGCCCTTAAATATGTCCATTTCTACCTAGGTCCACGTTCCTACGGGCAACCTTGGCTCTGATACCACCTCTGTCACACCCGGTTTTTCCGAAGAAACAACCAAGTGAATATCACATGTATGCCAGGATCATTTTCTCATACATGTGATGACAAATAGTGAAACATCATTTATTACAAGCCAGGTATCGAATAAGTCTTACAGAGTAAATGTCTCGATGGACAATAATAAGTTCATCACAAGTAAATAAACTAGCAGCGGAATATTATTCCTTGGGGCTCCATCACAGGCGTTGCCCGGGGGTCTTCATGAACCTAAAAACCTTTCTCGGGTCCAAAATCTTGGTCATTATACACCACCTCATTATCTTGACCTGAGCAGCAATATAAACCAACAAATATGCAAGGTTGAGTACCAATGGTACTCAGCAAGTGTGGGAAAATTATATCATGCATGGCTAGAACAAGGAAAAGGTTGAACTCATGGTTAAAGCACTACGCAATTAATACCTATTACCTTAGCTTATTAAGCACCTACATTACTACATAGGTGAAATGGTCCCAATCTCCCATCCCATCATCATAACCAAATAACCATAACATCATTTCCAATGTTAAGCTCCCCACTTAACATCCACAACTTCCAAAAACCTTCACTCCTCTAATCATGAATAAGTCCAGGCCGCTCTTAACCGTGAGCACGGCTGTCAAGACAGTTTTGACTCTGCAGAGTTTGTACCACTGTACCCACAAGTAGTGATTTCATCCCCCGTTGCCGGGTGGACTAAAAGAACCTCCATTATGCCAGTGGCTACGATCCACATTCACACTTCCCAGGTGTGCAGCCAGGAGATCACTACGAAGCCTTTACAAAGGGATTCCCGACGAGCGTGGGCCCACTGAGGTTTCACCCCTAACAGCATACAAGAGGCTCCAACCCCGCTGCAGTGGCCCCCTCTTGAGCCTTGCGGTTCATATGGTAGTCCAGCTGACACCTACTCCCCGCACCATCCAACACACCCATACTACGCCGGGGATACACCTAATTAATTGGCTAAGCTGCCCCATCTCAGCATGTGGTTGGCACTGTAAAGCCGGGTTACATGCTCCATGAACCGGTCCTTAGGATCCAGGCAAGTACTAAACACAAACCCAAGTCTCGTGCACCCAGCACACAACCAAAACATCCAACTTGCCTTGATCCCTACCTCTACATAACTCACAATGTCTCATTCAAGAGTATGGTAATTTAAACTGATGATCCCATGTCCCAAATATCCCATTCTAAGCATGGCTATGCATATGCATGTAAATAAATGACGTGGTAAAATAAATCCCAACCCAAGCTACAAGGAAACAAGGTAATGCAAATCTAGGGAAACTTTCCTAGCATGGGTTTCATATTTCATTTGACAATGCAAATAATTCTATCTACACATCCTAGCATAGGATCAAAGTGGTCAAGGACACTTGCCTCCTTCTTGCTGCTCTTGAAATGGGTAGTCCTGATCTTGGAAATGAATAACTTGTTCTTGAACAGGTTCTACTTCATATCATCACACATAGCAAAAGAAAAACAACAATCCATAAGACATAGTTCACACTTACACTTCATACAAACCACACATTCACATTTATGAAATTCATTCACCATTATATGTGTTGTGTTTCAGTTTTAAATAAATTCCTTATATCAAACTACTACACCTTTTTACTACCAAATGTGTATGAAAAGTATTTTTCTTCTCCATATGTGCCTTCAGAATTTCTACCAACTCTAAACTAAATTCTTTGTATTTTAGAAACTCCATTTATCATTTACTAGTTGCTATATTTTCAGATTTATATTCCTATGCATAATTGTGTATTTCATTATGAAATTAGTAATATACATCACCTAAACAGTATAGGTTCTGGTCCTAAATAATTTAATAACATATTTTGACCTTGGCTTCTGATGTAGACTATTTCATAATTATTTTCCCTATTTTTCTATAACTATTATTTACTTAAAAATGTGTCCCTAAATGTGAATAATAGATGAAACAGATTTATTTCAACCCAAAAATATATTTTTATCTCACTCCAAAGTTTTCTAAGTACTGAGAAAGTTTTTAATTAATTTTGACAATTATGTTTGTCCCACTTTTTAATTTTTAAACACTAGTTACATATTCAATTTTCTAAATTAATTACTAAACAGGGTTAAAATAATGAATTCACCCCATTACAGGGTCTATAATATTATTTTTATAATTTCCAGGGGTCTAGCTACATTTATCAGAGGTGTTTTTCCTAATTTCTATTAAGCCCAGGGGCTAAAACTGATTTTTAAATGAATTTACATGATTTTCTGGAGTTCCAGGGGCTAGATCTGAAGTTTCCGGGGCTAGCTCTCAATTCCAGAGAACCCCAGGGGGTAGCACGTAAGAACTCCAACCTTTATAACGCGGGGTCGACGTGGACCGTCCGATTCTAAACCGACGGCTGAGATTATAACATCGAACCGGTACGCGAGGTTTTAAAGTCTACCGTGCGATTTAAAATAAACGGCGCACAAGCGGCCACGTCGCTCTGATCGAGCGCGGGCGGCGCTGCCGGCGGCGCACGGCGGCGGGAAGCGGCGATCTCGCCGGAAACTTTCGGATCCTCGAGAATTCTGCCTAAAACTGTGATCTTATGGCATAGATCGGTAGAGGGGAGGTCAGGGATCTCACCTCGGGGGTTTTCTCGAGCTCGGGGGTCCTGGAAAGTGCTCGGCGGCGAGGTCCGAGGCAAAACCACGGCGAAGCTCGTCGGCGCTGCGTTTACACCGTAACTCTCCGAGTTTTCTGCACCTGCAAAGTTCCCCGGAGGCGGTGGATCAAAACCAGCGAGTTAGATCAGAGTTTCCGAGCTTAGATCGGCCAGAATTCACCGGCGAAGTCTCGGTGCTCACCGGAGTGAAAATCGGCGATCGCGTGCGGAAAACTGATCGGAGCTGTGGTTTTTATAGCCGGGGGAGGGCGGTGGGTCTGTTGTGATCGAGTTGGAGTCCGCTGGGATCGGAATTCGGCTGCGGGGACGGGTTTCCAATCGGTTCAGATCGAGCGCGCGCGCGGGGAAAGAAGTCCGGGGTCGCGGGGGCTCGGGTTAGGGATGACAGGTGGGTCCCGCCCGTCAGCGAGGGGGCAGCGCGGCGCGCGCGGGGGCGGGCTGCGCGGGGGTTTGCTGGGCCGGCTGGGTTTTCGGCCCACTGGCCAGTTTTTTTCCGGTTTTCCTTTTTCTTTTTCCATTTCTTTTCTGTTTTGAGTATAATTTGAATTTCAGTTTGAATTTGAATTTTTGCAAAACATGCAACACGTCCAAAAATTTCTAAATTCCCCTCTGAACATGGTTTATGGTTCTAAATCAAAATTTGAGTCTTGACTAAAATTTTGGGGTGTTACAAGAGGTCCGCTGCTAAACTGGCTACGTGGCAGGCTCGGGGCTCATCCCTATGAAGGGGGCGAGGTCCGACCCCGTGGGACACGTGTTGCCCCCGGAGCTAGCCTCTGCGGAGGAGCGAGGTCAGCCCCACAGGACACATGTCACCTTCGGAGCTAGTCACTGCGGAGAAGCGTGAGGACCAGCCGCACGGGACACGTGTCACTCTCGGAGCTCATCTCTTAAAGGTTCGGCCTAGATACGTGTTGCTCTCGGAGCTTGCCTCCGGGAGGTCCGGTCCTACTGGACACGTGTCATCCTCGGAGCTCACCTTCGAGGAGAAGGTACTGCAGGACACGCGTCAGCCTCGGAGCTCACCTCCGAGAGGTCCCGTCCTAAGGGAGGTCCGATGCTATTGGACACGTGTCGACTTCGGAGCTTGCCTCTGAAGAAAGGGGAGGTACAGAACTGACACGTGGCACTCCTGGAGCTCATCTCCGAAGAGAGGGGAGGCCCGGCACTGACACATGGCACATTCGTAGCCACCTCCGAAGAGAGGGGAGGTCCAGCACCGACACGTGGCGTTCACGGAGCTCGTCTCTAGAAAGAGGGGAGATCCCGACCCACCAGACACGTGGCGCACGCGGAGCTCGCCTCTAAGAGAGAGGGAGGTCCCGACCCACCAGGACACGTGGCGCACGTGGAGCACGCCTCTGAGGAAGAGGGAGGTCTCGCCCGCCTGACACACGGCACAACTGGAGCGCGTCTCTGCGGAAAAGGGAGACCAGGCCGCCGCTGGACACGTGGAGCCTCTGGAGCTTATCCCTGCGGAAGGACGTGATTCTGAAGCGGTTTCCCTCTGTGCACGAGTGCCCGATACGGAGGAAACTGACACGAACTCTTCTACATTGAATACTGCACCAAATCAGCTAGAGATAAGTTGTTAAGATTAAAACACAAATCAAATAGGACTATTATTTGAAATCCATTCGGAGAAGGACTCTTCTTTTTCCGATTATAAATAGAACCCAAAACAACCCCTTGGTCGTAACATCTTTTCTAAAGCCAACAACTTAGAGGCCCTAGCCCCCAAACTCGCCGAGCTAAACCCCTTCGCCGGAGTTTGACCACCGGAGAGACTGCCGACGGGCCAGACACGATCACCATCACCGGAGGAGAGCCGACGATCTGTTTTTGCTAGGAGGAAGGACCCGAAGGAAGTAAGGTAGGTCTCCATTACCACCTTACGACGAGATCACGGTTTTCTTTGCATCTGTTCTCTTTGATCCCTTCGAACAGAAGCTCTTTCATGTGGACAGATCACATGTTGATCAGTTTGATCTAGAGTCAAGATCATTGCCACGTCCACATTTGATCTTTACACCTCTGTTCATCGTAAAACCCCATGCAAACCCATGCAAACATGCAAGAACACGTAAAAACAGCATCATAGGATTAGCATGCATATGCACCATTGCATCTTGAGTAAAGTTTGTGCATGATGATTGATTGCTATGAATCTTGTGTGTGCGTGATCATAAATAGAAGGACAAGCTCAGGGGGGCATCTACGAAGGATTTCAGCAACAAGACTTCGAGATCCCAGAGCAACAAAAGCCACAAGAACAAGGCAAGTGCCCCTTGACCATATTGATCCCATGTTTTGGAAACTGTTTTGTTTGCGAAAAGGTGTGTGTGCTTGAGTCAACTTGATGGGAAACCCTTTCATAGGAGTTTACTAGTTTTGTTAACCACCCTTGTCGTCGGGACAGTTGATGAGTCGGGTATGGTCGTTTTACTTTTTGCTTCGCTAATCTATGGGATATGGGAAGCGACAGAATGTGTCTAGCTAACTGCACTTGTATGAATAATGGTAATGAGAGACTGATGATTGATAATGGACATGAATCGGAGGGAGATCTAGGCAAGCTTTGTTTGTGAATGAGGTAGAATGAGATGGTGGTTTATTTGTCGTAGATCTAAGGACCGGTTCATGCCAGCCATGCCAGGAAAACAGTGCCACCACAAGGCCAAATATGGGTGCGGCTTAGCCGACTAATTAGGTAAGTTGCTAGATTGTTATGGACCGTGGAAGGCGTGGGGAATGGGAGTCGAGAGAGGACTTCCCTAGGAACTGCATGGCACAAGAGGGAGCCCGTAGGTGGGAGAATTAGAGATTCTAGCCTGCTGATGAAACCTTGGTGAGTCCATACATCTAGTAGCCCCTTTGTAAAGGCTATTTTGTGATCTCTTGGCCATACACCGACGGTTGTGTACTGGTATAATGGAGGTTTTGCAGTCGCCGATGGGTGACGAAATCACAAACTTATGGGTAAAGTGGTGCCACCTATGCAGAGTGTAAAACTATCATGATAGCCGAGCTTATGGTCACAAGCGCCTGGACTACTCACATGATTAGATGGGATGGTTATTGGGATGGTAGTTCTCAGGCGTCCCGAACGTCACCGTGAGGGAGATGCTACCGTATGGGAAGATTGGATTCCGACCTACCCCCAAGAATGGTCTCGAGGGGGATAAGCTGGGACATAGTGATCTGCAGCTTCTTGAAGGCTGCGAGGATGATAATGCTGAGGGATGCCCCGCCATTGATCAGCATGTGGTAGGTCTTCACGTTGGAGACGGTCGGGGCGACGAGGAGACGCCTAGTACTCCACATGCTCTTCGAAGTACTGCTCTACTGTTGCTGATGATGAAGTAATAATGCAAGGTTGAGTATATGACGTACTCAGCAAGTGCGGGAAAATATGATATGTAGCTTTAAACAAGGTAGGAACAAAAAGGCTCATTGCAGAAAGCAAAGTTTATTTCACAAAACATGATAAAAACAGCAACTAGCTTTAAGTGAATGTAATCCCAACATTTATCCAATTAAAACATCAACATACCTCCATCATAGTTCACAACCTTTCATGTCTCACCCAGCCATTTATCTTTCTCAGCTTTTTCTCATGCTCATGAATACCATCTCGTATTCATTACCATCTCATCTCATATTCAATTCCGTCTCATAACCGAGACCAAAGCTCATTATCACGACTCAACAGTCCAATCTTATTACCAAGACTCAACAGTCTTGAAACCAAACCAAAGACCATCCATGACCAAACCCATAACCAAACCGAATACCATTCCAATCACCATATTTGGCCTTGTAGTGGCACTGTCATCCTGGCATGTGCTGGCATGAACCGGTCCTTAGATCTACGGCAAGTAAACCACCATCTCATTCTACCACTTCCACGAACCAAGCTTGCCTAGATCTCCCCCGATTCATGTTCATTATCATCATCAAGTTCTTATTATCCTTGTTCATATGAGTGCAGTACCTAGACACATTCTATCTCGCTTCCCATATCCCGTAGATCAGCAAAGCAAAAAGCAAAATGACCATACCCGACTCATCAACTTTCCCGGCGACAAGGGTGGTTAACAAAACTAGAAACTCCTATGAAAGGGTTTCCCATCAAGTTGACTCAGCATACACAGTTTTCGCAAACGAAACAGTTTCCAAAAACATGGGACCAATATGGTCAAGGGGCACTTGCCTTGTTCCTGTGGTTTATGTTGCTCTTGGATCTCGAAGTCTTGGTTCTGTATTCCTTCGTAGATAGCTCCCTAAGCTTGTCCTTCTACTCATGATCACGCATATGCAAGATTCACAGCAATCAATTATCATGCACAATTCTTACTCAAGATGCAATGGTGCATATGCATGCTCTTCCTCGGCTTTCTTCCTAGCAATGGCAGCAAAACATATCGTCGGCTCTCCTCCGGAATGGCGATCGTGTCGGGGCTCGTCGGCGGTCTCTCCGATGGTCGAACTCTGGCAAAGGGGGTTAGCTCGGCGAGTTTGGGGCTAGGGCCTCTAAGTTGTCGGCTTTGGAAAAGATGTTACGACCAAGGGGTTGCTTCGGGTTCTTTTTATAATCGGGAAAAGAAGAGTCCTCCTCCAATTGGATTTCAAATAAGAGTCCTATTTGATTTGTGTTTGGATCTTAACAACTTATCTCCAATAGATTTGGTGTGGTATCAATCGTGAAAGAAATCGTGTCGGTTTCCTCAGTACCAGATACTCGCGTATAGAGAAAACCGCTTAAGAGTCTCGTCCTCCCGCAGGGATGAGCTCCGGAGGCTCCACGTGTCCAGCGGGGCCTCGGCCTCCCTTTTCCTCAAGGGCGAGCTCTGGTTGCACCACGTGTCAGGCGGGTGGGACCTCCCTCTTCTGCAGAGGTGAGCTCCGCGTGCGCCACGCGTCTGGCGGGCGGGACCTCCCTCTTCCTCAGAGGTGAGCTCCACGTGCGCCACGTGTCTGGTGGGTCGGGACCTCCCCTCTCTTCAGAGACGAGCTCCGCGTACGCCACGTGTCAGTGTCGGACCTCCCCTCTCTTCGGAGGTGAGCTCTGAGAGTGCCACGTGTCCTAGCAGCGCCGGATTTCCTTTCTGCTCAGAGATGAGCTCCGAGGTCGACACGTGTCCAACAGTGTCAGACCTCCCGAAGGTGAGCTCTGAGGACGACACGTGTCCAGTAATGCCTTCTCCTCGGGGATGAGCTCCGAGGATGACACGTGTCCATCGGGACCGGATCTCTCGGAGGCGACCTCCGAGAGCGACACGTGTCCAATAGTGTCGGACCTCTCGGAGGTGGGCTCCGAGGGTGACACGTGTCTAACGGGCCGGACCTCCCGGAGGTGACCTCCGAGAGCGACACGTGTCCCGTGGTTCTGGGCCTCGCTTCTCCTCAGTGACTAGATCCGAAGGCGACACGTGTCCTGCGGGCTGGCCTCACTTCTCCATAGAGGCTAGCTCCGGGGGCAACACGTGTCCCAAGGTGTCGGACTTCGCCCCTTTCACAGAGGCAAGCTCCGAGCCTGCCACGTAGCCAAGTTGGTGCTGGACCTCACCCCTTTTCGCAGGGATGAGCTCCGAAGGCGCCACGTGGCCAGCGGGCCGCGGGAAGTGCCTACAGCGCTCCTCGGCGAACTGAAATTGGCTCTTTTTGGCTATCTTTCACATTCTTTCTCTGTTTCTACTTCTTTAAAAATGTTTTCTCTACATGAAATATGAATGCATGCATGGTTACGAGATTGAGGGTGTCACAAACCTACCCCCCCCCCCCTTAAATTTAATCTCGCCCTCGAGATTCGATAGAGTGGAGAATAGAGGAGGGAATTCTGCCTTGAGGTCTTCCTCACGCTCCCATGTAGCTTCGACTTCTGTGTGATTGCTCCATTGTACCTTGCACCAACCGATCACTTTGTTCCGCGTGACCCTTTCCTTCATGTCCAAAATTTTGACAGGGTGCTCTACATAGGTCAGATCTTCTTGAAGTTCAAGTTCATCCATCGGTACTCGTTCTTCTGGTACTCTCAAGAACTTCTTGAGCTGAGATACGTGAAATAGGTCATGCACGTCGGAGAGGTGCATTGGGAGCTCTAGTTGATAGGCTACTCTCCTCGCTTGTCCAAAATCTTAAATGGCCCGATGTAGCGAGGTGCTAACTTGCCTTTGACGTTGAAACGTTGTTGGCCTCGGATAGGTGATATCTTAAGGTACACGAAGTCTCCTACTTCAAAGGTCAATTTTCTTCGCCTATTGTCCGCATAGCCCTTTTGTCGTGACTGAGCAGCCTTCAAGTTCTCCAGTATCGTTTGGACTTGCTTCTCAGCCACTTGCAGCACTTCTGGTCCAAACACTTGGTTCTCTCTGGTCTCATTCCAAAACAACGGCGTTCTACACCGTCTACCATACAATGCTTCAAAAGGTGACATCTTCAAGCTGGCTTGATAGCTTTTATTGTATGAGAACTCAGCATACGGCAAGCTCCTATCCCAACTACGTCCAGGTTTCAAGGCGCATGCTCTCAACATGTCTTCCAAATTTGGTTTGTCCTCTCGGTTTGTTCATCAGTCTGCGGGTGGTAAGCGGAGCTAAAATCTAGTCGTGTACCCATAGCTTCATGCAGCTTGTTCCAGAACCTAGAGGTAAATTGGGTACCCCGGTCTGAAACTATCCTCTTCGGGACTCCATGACGGCACACGATTTGCTCCATGTATAGCTTGGCTAGTTCGGCGACGCGGTATGTGGTCTTAACATGAAGAAAATGGGCAGTTTTCATCAATCGATCCACGATAACCCAGATGGAGTCGTAACCCGACCGAGTTCATGGTAATCCGATGATGAAATCCATGCTGATCTCCTCCCACTTCCACTCGGGTACCTTTAATGGTTGCAACAGTCCAGCGGGTCTTTGATGTCCGGCCTTCACCCATTAGCATGTGTCGCATAGGGCCACATACTCAGCTATGTCCCTTTTCATACCATCCCACCAATAACAAGTCTTCAGGTCCTTGTACATCTTTGTACTTCCGGGATGTATGGAATAAGGTGACTCATGTGCCTCCTTTAATATCGTGTCGCGGATATGCTTCACGTTAGGCACACAAATCCTTTTTCCTAACCAAAGTGTACCCTTCTTTGTCTTCCTTGAAGTCCTTCTCTATGCCTTGTTGGATTCTTTCCTTGATCTCCTTGATTTCCTCATCCGTAGCTTGGCCATCTCTTATCTCGTGTTCTAGCGAAGCCATCACTTCCATCTTGTTCAAGAACCCGAGATGTAATCGTTCAAACTCCTTGCGTAGCTTGGGCGGTAGCTCCCGAACTGTAAGTTGGTGACATGCTCCTTTTCGGCTTAATGCATCAGCTACTACATTGGCCTTCTCGAGCTGATAGTTGATTCCAATATCATAATCCTTGATGAGTTCCAACCATTGACGTTGCCTCAAATTCAAATCCGTTTGGGTGAATATGTACTTGAGGCTTTTATGATCCGTATAGATCTCATATTGGTGGCCAAGGATATAATGTCTCCAAATCTTCAAGGCATGTACCACGGTTGCAAGCTCCAAGTCATGTGTGGGGTAATTCAGCTCGTGTTTCTTTAGTTGCCTTAACGTATAGGCTACCACTTGTCCTTCTTGCATGAGCACACATCCAATCCCTTGTCTTGATGCGTCACAATATATGTCGAAGCTCTTGCTCACGTCCGGCAATACCAAAACCGGTGTTGTGGTTAGCCTTTTCTTGAACTCCTCAAAGCTTTCTTGGCACGCTGGGGTCCACTGGAACGCTTTTCCCTTCATTAGCAACTCCGTCATAGGCTTTTGCTATCTTGGAGAAATCCTTGATGAACCGGGGGTAGTATCCAGCCATCCCAAGAAAACTCTGAATATCCCTCACGTTTTGCGGTTGGTTCCACTTCAGAACATCTCCCACTTTTCTGGGATCAACCGATACTCCTTCCTCGGAGATGATGTGGCCTAGGAACGATATCTCCTTTAGCCAAAATTGACACTTGTTGATCTTGGCATACAATTGATGCTCTCGCAGTTTCTGCAAGGTCAATCTTAAATGTTCTTCATGCTCCTCCTCACTTTTTGAATACACCATGATATCGTCGATGAAAACCACGACGAACTTGTCCAAGTACTCCATGAAGACCTTATTCATGAGGTACATGAAATATGCAGGTGCATTCGTTAACCCAAAAGACATGACGGTATATTCATACGAACCATACCGTGTTCGAAAGGCAGTCTTGGGTATATCGGAGGGCTTAATCTTCAGCTGGAAGTATCCCGACCGAAGATCAATCTTGGAGAAAACTCGGGCACCTTTCATTTGGTCGAATAGGTCCTCTATTCGGGGCAGTGGGTATTTATTCTTGATCGTCACCTCATTGAGAGACCTATAATCCACGCACATCCTTTGGGTTCCATCCTTCTTGTCTACGAAGAGCACGGGGGCTCCCCATGGTGACGAGCTTGGGCGAATAAAACCCTTTTCCAGTTGCTTCTGAATCTGCTTCTTGAGCTCCACTAGTTCATTAACGGGCATCCTATATGGTCTCTTTGCTATAGGTGAAGTTCCGGGTACCAAATCAATGGAAAACTCGATGTCCCGGTCAGGTGGCATACCTAGAAGTTCTTCCGGGAACACGTCCAAGAATTCTTGAACCACCGGAATGCTTTCCAAGGTTTCTTCTTCGATGTAGTTCAAAGTTGCCTTCTTGATTGCCGGTTGGGCTGCCTCGAACTCGATGCGAGTACCGTGCTCGTTTGTCAACTGCACGCTCCTCTTAGCATATTGGATTACTCCGTTGTGCTTGCTTAACCAATCCATTCCAAGTATTATGTCAAGCCCTTGGGTATCCAAGACAATGAGGTTGGCAAGGAAGTCTACCCCCCTTATTTTAAGGTTTACTTTCGGACATACTATATTAGTCCTCATCTCTCCACCGGGAGAATTAACTAATATAGTATACTTCATGTGTGATATGGGTAGATTGTACTTAGAAACATACTTGGATGATATGAAAGAATGTGATGCTCTGGAATCAAATAAAATGGTGGCTGGGTTGGAGTTGGCAAGGAACATACCAGTCACGACGTCCTTAGCCTGTTGTGCTTCCTCAGCAGAGACATGGTTCACGTTGTCACGAGCATAGTTCTGCTGTCCACGGCTGCCTTGCATAGCTCCTCCATTCGGACGTGGGTTTTGCTTGGGCGTGTTGCTTTGCTGCCCAGGACCTTTCCTCGGGCACTGACTTGCAAAGTGTCCAGTTTCTCCGCATGCAAAGCATGCCTTGTTGCACAAGACGACGGGGACGTTGGGGCGGGGGTTTTGAGCGTAGGCACCCTTATTCGGACGAGGCGCCGGAGGCAAAGGCTCACGAGGTGCTTGCGTGACAGGACGTTGCTGTGGTGGTTGATTAGGGCAAAACGATCCATACGGTGGTGCAGCTGAAGGCATGTACCGAGGGCGTACATTGCTCCCTTGTGGCTGGTATGGCATCTTTCTTTTGCCTCTTGCTCGATCTCCCGGATCTTGCTTTCCACCACTATAGCTTTGTCAACTAGCTTATGGAAGTTTGCATAGTCGTTGTTGAGCAGTTGAACTTGGATCTCATTGTTCAACCCTCTCATGAACAAGTACTGCTTCCGTTGGTTCGAGTTGACATCTTTGGGGGCATACCTAGACACTTGCGTGAACTTGATCTTCTTGGAAATGGGAAGATCTAGGATAGGCGGCCAACCTCCTGGAAAGAGCGATGTGGTTGAGGTACTCATTCAAGCTCTTTTGTCCTTGGCGGAGACCTTCAAACTCTTGCCTCTTTAGCATCATGACTCCAACAGGGACGTAATGAGAGCGGAAACTCTCCTTGAACTCAGCCCAAGTGATCGTCTCCTGGTTGACATGAGCGTTGCAGAGAGCGTCCCACCAGTCAGCGTCTGCTCCCATAAGTTGGTGCGATGCGAAGAGAACTTTCTCTCGGTCATTGCATTGAACTATGGCAAGCTTCTTCTCCATGGACTTCAACCAATCATCGGCCTCCATGGGATCATTAGCTTGTGCAAAAGTAGGTGGTCGAGTCCTCATGAACTCTCCCAATCGGTTATGAGCCAGCGGTGGTGGCAGTGGTGGTGGCAGGGGTGCAGGAACGGGATTGTTGTTGTTGTTGGCTTGCAGCTGACCCAAAGTTTAGATCATTGTCTACATGAGCTAGTTCTGCATAGCCATCAACCGTTCTAAGTTGTTTGCACCAGCCCCGGGGTCAACATTCTCAGGAATCTCAACTGGTCATCCTCTTGGGGTTCCTAGTTGCCACGGGTGTTCCTCCTTTGACGGCCGGCGTTTTCTCTCACCATCTGTGAGTGAGAGTTGGATAGAATAGAGGTTAGAAGTTTAGATTGATCCCCACAACTATATGCATCAAGGGTATGAACTATATATCAGCCTATATGAGGATATGAACACATGCCGAAGCACCTCACATTTCTCTACTATGTGTGGTTATGGACAACGCTGAAGCGTCCCACAACTCACACTAAGCACACAAGCACAAACAATCATCACAAAAGTTTCAACATACAACTCCTATTCAAGCTTTTTCAAGGGGTCCTACGTGGTTTGGGGTGCTACCAATCTGTTATCAATCTGTGACTTCTACCTAGGCTTGCACCTTACGGTCAATGTGGTTCTAATGCCAATCTATGCATTCTAGGCTTGCATCCTATGGACAAGGGTGGCTTCTAATACCAATCTGTTACTAGGCCTGCGTCCTACGGTCAACATGGCTCCGGTACCAATCTGTTAATCCTATCTAGGCTTGCGACCTACGGTCATCCGTGGCTTTGATACCAATCTGTGACGCCCGGTCCCGTGAAAACCACGGAACCCAACTGATGCATATGTGTGCCCAGGATGTTCGTCACACATACACATGTAATCCACAAGCTGAATTCAGAATAATACCATGAATAATAGGGTTTTATTACTTTGTCTCATGAATTTCTAACTCATTCTAACAGCGGAAGTCTTTAATCTAGCAGTGGAAGTCTTCTAAACTATTGCGGAAGCAAACTAAACAAGACAGCGGCTCCATCTCTTACTCCATAGGCAAGTTGACGGTAGATCACACGCCTAGTACTCCACATGCTCTTCGAAGTACTCCTCTATTGTTGCTGATGATAAAGTAATAATGCAAGGTTGAGTACATGACGTACTCAGCAAGTGCGGGAAAATATGATATGTAGCTTTCAACAAGGTAGGAACAAAAAGGCTCATTGCAGAAAGCAAAGTTTATTTCCCAAAACATGATAAAAACAGCAACTAGCTTTAAGTGAATGTAATCCCAACATTTATCCAATTAAAACGTCAACATACCTCCATCATAGTTCACAACCTTTCATGTCTCATCCAGCCATTTATCTTTCTCGGCTTTTTCTCATGCTCATGAATACCATCTCGTATTCATTACCATCTCATCTCATATTCAATTCCGTCTCATAACCGAGACCAAAGCTCATTATCACGACTCAACAGTCCAATCTTATTACCAAGACTCAACAGTCTTGAAACCAAACCAAAGACCATCCATGACCAAACCCATAACCAAACCGAATACCATTCCAATCACCATCTCAATAACCATCCCATCTAATCATGTGAGTTGGCCAGGCGCTTGTGACCGTAAGCTCGGCTATCATGATAGTTTTATACCCTGCAGAGTTTGCACCACTTTACCCACAAGTTTGTGATTTCATCACCCGTCGGCGACTGCAGAACCTCCATTATACCAGTACACAACCGTCGGTGTATGGCCAAGAGATCACAAAATAGCATTTACAAAGAGGCTACTAGATGTATGGACTCACTAAGGTTTCACCAGCAGGCTCGAATCACCATTCTCCCACCTACGGGCCCCCTCTTGTGCCATGCGGTTCCCAGGGCAGTCCTCACTCGACTCCCATTCCCCGTGCCTTCCACGGTCCATAACAATCTAGCAACTTACCTAATTAGTTAGCTAAGTCGCACCCATATTTGGCCTTGTGGTGGCACTGTCATCCTGGCATGTGCTGGCATGAACCGGTCATTAGATCTACGGCAAGTAAACCACCATCTCATTCTACCACTTCCACGAACCAAGCTTGCCTAGGTCTCCCCCGATTCATGTTCATTATCATCATCAAGTTCTTATTATCCTTGTTCATATGAGTGCAGTAGCTAGACACATTCTATCTCGCTTCCCATATCCCGTAGATCAGCGAAGCAAAAAGCAAAACGACCATACCCAACCCATCAACTTTCCCGACGACAAGGGTGGTTAACAAAACTATTAAACTCTTATGAAAGGGTTTCCCATCAAGTTGACTCATTATACATAGTTTTCGCAAACGAAACAGTTTCCAAAAACATGGGATCAATATGGTCAAGGGGCACTTGCCTTGTTCCTGTGGTTTCTGTTGCTCTTGGATCTCGAAGTCTTGATTCTGTATTCCTTCGTAGATAGCTCCCTGAGCTTGTCCTTCTACTCACGATCACGCATATGCAAGATTCATAGCAATCAATTATCATGCACAATTCTTACTCAAGATGCAATGGTGCACATGCATGCTCTTCCTCGGCTTTCTTCCTAGCAATGGTAGCAAAACAGATCGTCGGCTCTCCTCCGGCGATGGCGATCGTGTCGGCGCTCGTCAGTGGTCTCTCCGGTGGTCGAACTCCGGCGAAGGAGGTTAGCTCGGCGAGTTTGGGGCTAGGGCCTCTAAGTTGTCGGCTTTGGAAAAGATGTTACGGACAAGGGGTTGCTTCGGGTTCTATTTATAATCGGGAAAAGAAGAGTCCTCCTCCGATTGGATTTCAAATAAGAGTCCTATTTGATTTGTGTTTAGATCTTAACAACTTATCTCCAATAGATTTGGTGCGGTATCAATCGTGGAAGAAATCGTGTCGGTTTCCTCAGTACCGGGTACTCGCGTACAGAGAAAAACTGCTTAAGAGTCTCGTCCTCCCGCAGGGATAAGCTCCAGAGGCTCCATGTGTCCAGCGGCGCCTGGGCCTCCCTTTTCCTCAGGGGCGAGCTTTGGTTGCGCCACGTGTCAGACAGGCGGGACCTCCCTGTTCCGCAGAGGCGAGCTCCGCGTGCGCCACACGTCTAGCGGGCGGGACCTCCCTCTTTCTCAGAGGTGAGCTTCGCGTGCGCCACGTGTCTGGTGGGTCGGGACCTCCCCTCTCTTCAGAGACGAGCTCCGCGTATGCCACGTGTCAGTGCCGGACCTCCCCTCTCTTCGAAGGTGAGCTCCGAGAGTGCCACGTGTCCTAGCAGCGCCAGTTTCCTTTCTGCTCAGAGATGAGCTCTGAGGTCGACACGTGTCCAACAGCGTCGGACCTCCCGGAGGTGAGCTCTGAGGATGACATGTGTCCAGTAATGCCTTCTCCTCGGGGGTGAGCTCCGAGGATGACACGTGTCCATCAGGACGGGACCTCTTGGAGGCGAGCTCCGAGAGCAACACGTGTCCAATAGTGTCGGACCTCTCGGAGGTGGGCTCCGAGGGTGACACGTGTCTAACGGGCCGGACCTCCCGGAGGTGAGCTCTGAGAGCGACACGTGTCCCACAGTTCTAGGCCTCGCTTCTCCGCAGTGACTAGCTCCGAAGGCGACACGTGTCCTGCGGGCTGGCCTCGCTTCTCCGAAGAGGCTAGCTCCGGGGGTAACACGTGTCCCACGGGGTCGGACCTCGCCCCTTTCACAGAGGCAAGCTCCGAGCCTGCCACGTAGCCAGTTGGTGTCGTACCTCACCCCTTTTCGCAGGGATGAGCTCCGAAGGCGCCACGTGGCCAGCGGGCCGCAGGAAGTACCTACAGCGCTCCTCGGCGAACTGGAATTGGCTCTTTTTGGCTATCTTTCACATTCTTTTTTTGTTTATACTTCTTTAAAAATGTTTTCTGTACATGAAATATGAATGCATGCATGGTTAAGAGATTGAGGGGGTCACAAGGTTTAGAGCCCACCGACACGTGGCAGCCTCGGATCTCACCTCAGCAGGAAGGCTCGTATCGGAGCCAAGGGCAAGTGTCGGCTTCGGAGCCCTCCTCAGCAGGGAGGAGGTCCAGAGCCCACCGACGTGTGGCATCTCCAGACCTCGCCTCAGCGGGGAGGCTTGGTCTAGGGCCAAGGGCACGTGTCGGCTTCGGAGCCCTCCTGAGCAGGGAGGAGGTTTGGAGCCCACCAACACGTGGCAGCTCCGGACTTTACCTCGAGGAGGCTTGGTCCGGGGTTAAGGGCTCGTGTCGGCTCCGGAGCCCTCCTCAACAGGGAGGAGGTTCGGAGCCCACCGACACGTGGTAGCTCCGGACCTCACCTCAACGGGGAGGCTCGGACCGGAACTAGGGGCATGTGTGGGCTTCATAGCCCAAGCGCATGTGGCAGCTCTAGGGCTGACCTCGGGGCTAAGGACACGTGGCGGCGTTGGCACCCGCCTCAGCAGGGAGGCGAAGACTGGGCTGTCTTTTTCCCCCCACGCGGGGGTACCCGGTCTGCATGGTACCGACAACTCTAAAAGATTTCTACTTATACAGTTTAGTTCTCTGTACTAGTTCACTTCTATATCAACTATCACTTTTTATATTAGATAATACAACTATCCATATTTTATATAACTACTTCTATATAAAAAATATTATATTTACAACTTATAAAAGGTCACCAAATTATTTTTTGTTTTATTTTTCTCTCTTTTCTTCTTATTTTTTCCTTTGCCTTTTCCCTTTTCCTTTTTTTTTCCTTCCTTTTCCTTTTCCCATTTTCCTTCTTTTCTCTCTTTTTTCCTCTCATCTCTCTCTGTACAGGCGCTCTTTACATCTAGCGGTTGCGTGCAACCGCTAAGGCTATCCGTACTCGTCGTACTCCAAAAGCCTACTCTAAAATAATATTTTCATCTACTTAAAGCACACTCTAAAAGATTTTCTACTTTCCAGTACGTGTTTCCGCGTCGTCGTACTGTAAAAATATACTTTATAATAACTATCAATCATTATATATTATATCATATAACTATATCCTATTTTGTATTATATCAAATAAATAATTACTTTCATTTCAATAATATTACATGCATTATTTAAAATTCAATCAAAATTATTTATTCTTTCCTTTTTATTCACTTTTCTCTTTCTTCTTTCTTCTTTTCTTTTCTTTGCTTTCCTTTCCTCTCTCTTTATTTTCTTTTTGTCTCTGTTTCCCATTAATTATTTCCTTCCTTATTACCTCGTTTATTCCTTCCATTTTATTTTATTTTCTACCTCTTTTCTTCCTTCTATTTTCCTTCTTCCCCCACGTGGAGCTCTAGTCAAAGCACCCCGGTCTTCATCTTCTTCGATTCCGTGGCTGCACAGACGAGCGTGTTCATGCACCTGCTGGTACCTGCTCCTTCGAAGCCATCCTCGGCCACCAACGCGTTGGCGCCGTGTCACCCGCTTCTCCTCATGGTCACACGTGTGCTCCTCAGTCGCCATCCTCGGTCGCCGTCTGCTTCTCCCCCAAGGTCACGCACCAGCTTTTTGGCTGCCATCCTCGCCCGCCGCCGCACCAGGCCAAGTCTAGAATCGGTCTGTTCGACGGGAGTTGCTGTCTGTGGCGGCGCGTGAAGCGATGGATTTTTCCGATGAAGCCATCCCACACCATTATTCCTACGGATGAGAGAACACAACGTTGTTGCGTGCGAGCGAATGGCGTAGCCAATTATGTAATATCGGTGCGGACGAAAAAAAATCAAGCGCTACGGTATCTATCCAGGCCTGTATGCTTCCCAGTACATCGGTGCAACTGGTCTAGATCCTAGGCGCGGATGGCACTGCCGCTGCAGCCAGCTGGTACAGCCAGTCTGGGAATTTGCTATCTAGGCAGTTGGCGGTTGTACCGGTGTGAGCAACCTTACTAGGCAAGCCTGCAAGCAATGACACAACCCCATGCGCCTAAACAGTATGGACGATAGCGGCGGTGCTCACAACTGGAGCCGGACCGCCGCTCGTGCGACTTGACAGCGTAGACACGCGTAAACTATGAACGATGGGGTCATGGGTTTAGTGTGGTGCAAGACTAGCTTTGTATCATACCAACTAGTGTGAACATAAAAACTGAAAACCGGGAAAAAAATTGAGTTCAAAAACGAAAAGATCAAAATATCAAACATCAGTTACATGTTATAGTAATAAATTTAAATAACCAGTATATAAATTTCAAGTTCGAATATATTGTTATCCATTAGAATTTCAACAGTAAACGGACAGAATTGATTGTCACTCGCCAGGTAGCATGCCTGCCTCCTTTGTTTTTTTTTTAAAAAGCGCTTATCCACGTGCGTGCGTGCCTGCAGGTGCAGCGTCTAGTCAGGATCATTAGACTGAGCGCAGCGGAGCACGCTACCCGCGCGCAAAGGTAGCGGGCGCGCGGTAGCGGCTCTCCGCAGCGGGAGCCTTTAGCGCTCCGCTAAAGTGGCGGCGCACTGTAGCGCCGGGAAAAGAGAGAGAAGGAGAAAGAGAAGAGAAAGAAAGGAAAAGAAAAAGAAAAAAGAGAAGAAAAAAGGAAAAAAAGAAAGAAAAAAGGGAAGGAAAATGGAGAAAAGAAAGAAAAAAAATGAAAAATGGAGAAGGAAAAAAGAGAGAATAAAAAACGAAAAATAAAGTTGATGAATTTTTATAAGTTATAATTATAATATTAGCAACATAAAAATAATTATATAAAATATTTTAAAATATAAAATAGATGTATTATCTAATATAAAATATGTTATAATTGATATAGAGGTCTGATTTAGAGGTGAACGAGTGCGAAGAATTAAACTGTAAACGTAGGAATTTTTTAGAGTTGACTGTAAAAAATAAAAATATTCGTTTAGGACCGATATATAATCCACGAGTGCGAATAACCTTATCCGCTCCAGAGTTGCGTGAAGGAGCAGTGTACCGAAACGCGAGAGGCTGACTGTTACAGCAGCAGCAGCAGCCTCCACTCTCCAGCAGCGGCGCGAGCAGCCTGCACAAACCGCGGCAGCCGGCACATCGGTCGATCGTCCGATCATGCTCCCCTCCCGCCTCGCCGCGCGGCGGCACCCGCTGCCGCTCCCGCTCCGGCGCGGCCCCTCGGCGGCCGCCGCGGTGCGCGGGGAACCGGCGCCGAGCTCGGTGCTCCCGGACACGCTCGACAGGGGCTCCGACGCCTACGCGCGCAACGCCGCCGCCGTCGGCGAGCTCCTCTCCGACCTGCGCGCCCACGTCTCCCAGGTTCGGCCCGTCCGTCCCCGTCTCTCTCCCCCCCCCCCACCCCCCCCCCCCCTCTTCCGTGCCCTCTTACCCGCGCACCTCCTGATTCGAGGAGCCCCCTCCCGTGTGAGCAGGCGCTGCGCGGGGGAGGCGCGGAGGCGCTGCGGCGGAACTCGGCGCGGGGGAAGCTCCTCCCGCGGGACCGCATCGATCGCCTGCTCGACCCCGGCGCGTCCTTCCTCGAGCTCTCCCAGGTTCGCTCACCGCCACACCTCCGTCACCCTCTTATTACTCTTTTCCTCTCACTGGCCAGGCAGCTGAACTCTGCATTCGACTACTACTATATCTCTAACAAACAAAGCATGTCTATGCTTCCCAGAACAAAACACACAAAACATGTAAAAAACAGATAACATGCATGTTTCCAAAGACAATAGGCATAAGGTACCCAACTGATATACCCCTTCTTGCAATTTTTTTAAGGTACCCTGTGGCAACATGCCTCTGCATGTTCAGAAGTATCAATGTCTTGTAGGGTTTCCCAGAATAGAAATCATAGCTGTACATTTTTTCCCGAATACATCTGTTGATAGTTTTTACGATACAGCTTGCAGGATTGGATGTTTATGATGAGGCATTACCATCAGCGGGTATAATAACTGGCATAGGACCTGTCCATGGACGGTTGTGTATGTTTGTGGCCAATGACCCTACCACAAAGGGTGGAACATACTATCCTCTTACTGTCAAAAAGCATCTGCGAGCACAGGAAATAGCTTCTGAATGTAAATTGCCCTGCATATATCTCGTTGACAGCGGAGGTGCTAATCTTCCGAGGCAGGCTGAAGTCTTCCCTGACCGTGACAATTTTGGTCGAATATTCTACAATCAAGCTAAGATGTCTTCAGTTGGTATCCCTCAGATTGCACTAGTTTTAGGTTCTTGCACTGCTGGTGGGGCTTATATTCCTGCGATGGCTGATGAGAGTGTGATAGTCAAGGGAAATGGAACAATATTTCTAGCTGGTCCACCTCTTGTGAAGGTCAGTATCAAGCAGCTATTTGTTTCTGCAGCTTATTTTTTGCTTGTGAGAGTTGTTAACAAATGTCTTAATTATATGTTGAAGTCTAAAGGACAAAATTTGTAGGCTGCTACAGGAGAAGAGATATCTGCTGAGGATCTTGGTGGAGCATCGGTACATTGTAAGGTATCAGGAGTCTCTGATCACTTTGCACAAGGTAGTCTTTATCAGCACTTTGCATCATATGACTTTATTTCTTCCCTTTTAGATATAAGTAATGGAGCAAAGATGGCCTGCTTGTATTCTTTAAAATATGCAGCTTCATTACGCTTTACGGTTTTAGTATAGAAAAATGATTCGTCCCTTTCTTTTACCTGTTGTCTAATGCCTTCTTATTGTTCTTCTGGCCACTGGTCCTGTTACTATTACTCTTTCCCTTTTACTGTTCCATGTAAATTGAATGCTATATTTTAGAGTCAACTGTGGCAATGTTTATTGATGTAGATGAACTTCATGGGCTTGAGATGGGGCGAAACATTGTGAAGAACCTGCATTTGGCTGCGAAAGGAACAAATATGCAAAATTCTTCCTGTGCTTACGAAGAACCATTATATGATGTACAAGAACTTTGGTCAATCGCACCTGCTGATATGAAACAATCTTTTGACATCCGTTCAGTGATAGCTCGCATAGTTGATGGAAGTGAATTTGATGAATTCAAAAAGTTGTACGGAACAGTAAGGATTCCTCATATTGTAATTTATTACCAGTTGCATTATATCTCATGCATCAAGGTCACTTGATTTTTTTTCGTTGTACATTGACGCAGACTCTGGTAACTGGTTTCGCGAGGATATGTGGGCAGCCAGTTGGAATTATCGGAAACACTGGCATCTTGTTTATCGAGTCAGCGCTAAAGGGTTCCCACTTCATTGAATTGTGTGCTCAGCGCCATATTCCTTTGATATTCCTTCAAAATATTACTGGATTCATGGTAGGCTATCCAATTTATTCATCAATCTACAATTTGTATTTCATAAGCCACTGCGCACATACTAAACAAACTTATTACTGCATAGATGTTGTCTAATAAGAATAAAATTATTATTTGAATATACTATGCCTACCCCAACGTGCTTGGGACAAAGGCTTTATTGTTATTGTTGTACTATTATTCGTGCGAGGTGATACAGATGTATAGCGGTCTTAGAGCAGGCGATGCTTTAACATGCGGAGAATATAGAAGCCTATGAACTATGGTCCAGTTATATACTATAAGATCTGTACAGTAGGGCTGGGGATGCTAAAACCTAACATATAAGTTGGTTTTGTTTAAAATGCAATTGTTCGACCCTGTTGAACGACTACTGGCATGTTAATTGTTATTTTGTTTGCGGTAGGTTGGGTCGAAGTCTGAAGCAAGTGGTATTGCAAAAGCTGGAGCAAAGATGGTCATGGCTGTTTCCTGCGCCAAGGTCTGGCCTTTCTAGATCCTTGGAGGACATGGAAAAACAAACCTGGCATCAACAAAACTTGATAACAATATCTACATGATTTTCAAAACAGGTTCCTAAAATCACAATAATTGTCGGTGGAAGTTTTGGTGCTGGGAATTATGGAATGTGCGGGCGTGCTTACAGCCCAAATTTTTTGTTTCTTTGGCCAACTGCTAGAATATCTGTAATGGGTGGCATCCAGGTAAGCCTGAGTGTGCTATAGAATATTTTCCTGGTATCCAATCCACTTAGATTTAACCTGAGTCGCAAGTCCCTTGACCATATATTGTCTGTGTAATGCTCAAAACAGAGCCAAATCACACGGGTTGCACAGTTCTTACTGCGTCCTCTCTTATATCTTTTTCAGGCGGCCGGTGTCCTTGCTCAAATAGAAAAGAACAATAAGAAAAGGCAAGGATTGGAGGTATATATTGCCTTGCTTCTTTGTTACGGAAAACGTATAACAATGTACTTTGTTTGAGCTTTGATTATCGAAATGATTGTTCTTGATGACTACTGCTTGTTTGCTCATATATACAGTGGAGCGAGGAGGAGGAAGAAGCTTTCAAAGCCAAAGTTGTGGAAGCTTATGACAAAGAAGGAAGCCCATACTATTCTACTGCGAGACTGTGGGACGATGGGATCATCGACCCCGCTGATACCAGGCGGGTGATAAGCCTGTGTCTGTCTGCTGCGACCAAGCCAGTTCCAGAAGACACACAGTACGGTGTATTCCGCATGTAAATAATGAATACGTATACGTTCCTGTATATTGAAAACAATGTACAGTAAACTTTGCTTCTAAAGGGCATGTTCTCTGCAAATAAAATATCATACCGAGTCGATTTTGCTTCTAAAAGGCGGAGAGGAGCGCGCGAAGAACATTTATTTCCAGGTGAACAACTGAGCATGCGATTTTAGCCTTTTATTTTTTGGTTTATAAAAGTTTCTATCGAGCAAAAATCATCGTCTTTTCTGAGTGCACGACAAGAGCACCCTTCTAAACGGTGGCCCATGTATTTCCAGGCGAACATGCGAGGCCGGCCCATTAGACAGCAAGCTCATTTTAAGCCGGCCCATATTCTCTCGGGAGACCGGCCCGTCACTTCCAGAACCAAGTACCAACCAATCGCCGACCACGAGCCTCTGACGAGCAGTCCACGCCTCGCATCCCGAGAGTCCACCGCCGTCCCGGATCCGCCGCCGCCGATGGCCGGCCGCCACGCACCGCACCTCCGGCTCGCCGTGCCGCCGCGGCTGCCCCCGCACTCTTCCTTTCGCTTCCCCTCCACGCCCCTCCCGACCCCGTCCAAGGCGCTCCGCCGTGGCGGCGGCGGCGGCGGCGGCCTCCCTTCCTCCCCGTACGCTGCCGCGCTGCTCCGCTTGCTCGCGCTGCACGCGCTCTTCCTTCTCGGTCCCGCCGCGCGCGCTCTCCCTTCGCTTGCCCACGCGCTCTGGCTGCCCCCGCTCCTCGCGCTCCTCTCCGCCGCCGTGCTCCTCCTCCACCTCTCCGTCAAGACCCAGCAGCCCCACCGCCCGTTCCCGGCACTGCCCGCCCTCCTCCGCCCCGCGCTCGTCATCGCGCTCTCCCTCCTCCTCCGGCTCGTCGCCCTCCGCGTCCTACCCTCCCTAGGCCTCCTTGTCCTCGCGGACTCCGCTGGCGCCCTGCTAGCCCGCGCACTCCGCCGGCCATCCCGCCGCCGCGTCCTCGCTGTCTCCGTTGCCTCCTTGTCCCTTGTCTGCATCTTCCCTTCAGCCGCCGCGCTCCTCGCGATTCCCTTCGCTTCCGGCTTCCTTTCCTCGGCCGAGCACTCGGCCACCGCGCGGCATGCCACCCACAGTCATCGAGCCCGTGCGGCGGCCTTTGCCCTCGCCGCTGCCTTCCTCTTTATGCCTGCACTCGTGGGACTCTTCTTGCTTGGTGGCAGCGAAGCAGGCGATTGGGGTGTAGTTCCGCACGGCCGGCTCTGGTGGCTGCTTCTTAATGCTGCCGTCTTTGGCATGGCCTTGGGACGACAGCAGGAGCACGACAGAGGTAATGGCACGCCAAGTATGGATTTTGCTATGACTTTCTTGTGCACTCTTGTTCTGGAGCTGGTATATTATCCGAAGATGTTTCTACCGGGCTTCTTGATTTGCGGGTTCCTCTTGTGGATCGCCAGCAGGGAGCTGGCCCCTGCAGGGTATATCGAGCTCGGGAGCGCAGATGTCTCAGGGTCAGTGTATGAGGCAGTCATGGGGCCAGTCAGGCATATCATGAGTGAACGAAAGTCAAGGAAGATTGCTGCGTTTCTGCTGATCAATACAGCTTACATGTTTGTGGAGTTTAGCTGTGGGTTCATGAGTGACAGTCTCGGGTTGATCTCTGATGCCTGCCATATGTTGTTCGATTGTGCTGCTCTGGCAATTGGGCTCTATGCGTCATACATTGCTAGGTTGCCTGCGAATGGAATATACAACTATGGAAGGGGGCGGTTTGAGGTGCTGTCAGGGTATGTCAATGCAGTGTTCTTAGTTCTTGTTGGTGTGCTGATTGTACTGGAGTCATTTGAAAGGATTCTTGAGCCTCGAGAAATATCAACCAGTAGTCTTCTGGCAGTTTCAATTGGTGGGCTTGTTGTAAACATCATAGGATTGGTTTTCTTTCATGAGGAGCACCATCATGCTCATGGAGGTACCTGTTCTCACTCCCGTTCACATTCTCATTCCCACTCGCATTCTCACCCACATAATCATAGTCATGAAGATCACTATCATGATCATGATCATCAAGGTAGTAATCATGTGAAAGCATCTTGTGAGCATCACGGAGATGCAAATAACAGTCATCACCATGATCACCACATTAATTGTAACAGTTACAATGGGGAGAGCATTGGTGACACCTGCAAGGACAAACATGGTCATTGCCACAGCCATGAGCATCACCACCATGACCATTCGGATCATTGCCAGAGGAAGAGTGGAGATCACACTCATCAAAATTGCAGCAATGTTAGTGCTGAGCAACAGCTTCTCGATATTCCTCTTCAAAATATACATTGCTCACAAGGTCACTCTTCAAAAGTAGAATTAAATTCATCAGAAACTGGAAACAGCGAGAAGTCAAAAACCCGGCGTCACATTGACCACAATATGGAAGGAATCTTCTTGCATGTCTTAGCTGATACAATGGGAAGCATCGGTGTTGTAATATCAACCTTACTGATCAAGTACAAGGGATGGCTTATAGCTGACCCCATATGTTCAGTATTCATCTCGGTAATGATTGTGTCTTCTGTTCTTCCATTGTTAAGGAATTCTGCTGAAATTTTGTTGCAAAGAGTCCCAAGGAGTCACGAAAAGGACTTGTCCGTAGCTTTGGATGATGTTATGAAGATTGAGGGTGTACATGGAGTCCGTGATGTTCATGTATGGAACTTAACAAACACTGATATCGTAGGCACTTTTCACCTACATGTATCCGCAGAAGCTGACAAGCCTTCCATAAGAAATAGAGCGTCACACATATTTCATGAAGCTGGGGTTCAGGATCTGACTGTCGAGGTTGAATGTATTAAAAGGTAGCAGCAATTGTCGATAGTGTGATAGGATTTGATATAAAGCATTTTTATGGCACTCAGTGCAGGAGCCATTCAATTCAAATGTATCACGGAAATAATTTTATATTATTTAAAAAAATACAGATATGCATATTTTCAGTTAGGAATTGCATGCTGTGTATACTTGGTCTTTATTGAATTCTAATCATAACCCCTCCATAATCTGTAATTGTGTTTGATTTTGGTTAATCATCATACTGTCCATCCTGCTAAGAACGCAGGACGACACTTGCTACCTTCACTTTTTGTCACAGATCATCAAATACTAAATCGACTTGATTTAGCATTGTACGGAAATGATGTGGACAGTTCATAGCAATTCAGTGACGAAGGTGAAAATAGATAGGAGGAAGTCCACTTCATTTCCTCTAACTTAGGCCCAAGTTCTCATAACTCTTTGAACTATTAAACTATTTACTTAAACCACCCCTAGAATTTTTAAAATCGGCACACTTTCATCTTTGCTACTAATCAAAATCATTTTTGTCTGTGTGGACAATGATGTTATCATATGTCTGCTACGTCGCCCTTCTCCCCACCTCCTCACTGGCTGTCGTTCAACTCCAGTGAGCGAGAAGGTACAATTTATCCTCCATCACACCCTTCTGCGCCCCCCTTCCACGGTCCTCTTGACCACTGCTCACATTTGGTGCTATCATGGCTCAATGACCATTGACTGCAATCATGTGAAAGAAGTGTCTTGTCGCGCCACTTGCTCCCCTCGTCTTTCGCTCCACACACAACGACACCCGCTAGATCCAGGTTAGAGAATGTCTAGGGCCCAAGGGAGGCCACTCCAGTCGTGGTTTCTATATGGAGGGCCTGACCCATTGTTGTATGCTCTGTGTTGTCCCACATCCTTTCTTATCTTGCTCGCCGTTGTGTACATTGTGGTATACACCATCTCTATAGTGTTCCTCCATAAGAGGCCAATTAACAACAACATGGCTGGGACAAGGAGGATGACAGGTTGCACCTTATTGCTGGAGGAGAGTGACAACTAGTGAGGGATGAGGAGCAGGAAAAGAAGGGTGACGTTATAGTCACATGATAATATGTCACACTCGGTTTTTCTGCTGAACAACCAAGCGATTCCTACATGTATGCCAGGATCATTTTCTCATACATGTAATGACAAATAGTGAAACATCATTATATTACAAGTCAGGTGTTCGAATACAAATAAGTCTTACATAGCATCTCAATGGACGATAATATGTTCACAACATGTAAATAAACAAACAATGGAAGTAAAGTCTTATGGGCTCTATCACAGGCGTTGCCCAAGGGACTCCGTGAACCTAGAATCATTCTTCAGGTCCAAAGTCTTGATTGTTGTACACCACATCATTCGCTTGGCCTGAGCAGCAATTTAAAACCAACGAAAAGCAAGGTTGAGTACCATTGGTACTCAACAAGTGTGGGAAAGTTATGTCATGCACGGCTAGAGCAAGGAAAGGATGAACACATGGTTAAAGCACTATGCAATTAATGCCTATCTTCTTAGCTTATTTAGCACCTACATTACTATGCAAGTAAAGTGGCCCAATCCCATACGCCCAATTCAATTGTTAAGCTCCCCGCTTAACATCCTCAACACCACAATTCCTCATCATCTAATCATGAATAAGTCAAAGCCGCTCTTGACCGTGAGCACGACTGTCATGACAGTGTTTGACTCTGCAGAGTTTGCACCACTGTACCCACATGTAGTGATTTCATCCCCGTTGCTGGATGGACTAGAAAGCCTCCATTATGCCAGTGGTCGCGAACCACGTTCACACTTCCGCTGTGTGTAGCCAGGAGATCACTACGAGACCTTTACAAAGGGATTCCCGATGAGTGTGGGTCCGCTGAGGTTTTACCCCCAACAATATCCAGCCCCTGCTGCAGTGGCCCCCTCTTGAGCCTTGCGGTTCCTAGAGTAGTCCAGCTGACACCTATTCCCCGCACCATCCAAACACCAATACTACATATGAAATACACCTAATTAATTGGCCAAGCTGCCCCATCTCAGCATGTGGTTGGCACGGTAAAGCTAGGTTACATGCTCCATGAACCAATCCTTAGGATCTAGGCAAGCACTAAACATAAACCCGTGTCTCGTGCACACAGCATCAACCAAAGCATTCAACTTGCCTAGATCTATACCTCTACATAAATCATAATACTCCATTCAAAGGTAACCAAGGTGATGACCTCATAACTCATTTATCCCATTCTAAACATGGCTAAGCATGAATAACATGAATGAATGACATAATAAAACAACTCCCAACCCAAGGCTACAAGAAAACAAGATAATGAAATTCTAGGTAAACTTCCTAGCATGGGTATCATATTTCAATTTACAATGCAAATAATTCTAACTACACATCCTAGGGTAGAATCAAAGTGGTCAAGGACACTTGCCTTTTTCTTATATAGTTGCTCAGTCCACTGGTTAAACTCTTGATCTTCAAAGCCTTTATGTTGTTTCTTTATCGTCACTTGTACACGCATACCTTAGAGGGTTTGTGTGGCACGGAAAGAGAGGAAGACGGCTCGCGACGTGGAGGAGCGGCGACGTTCTTCGGGCATCGTCGGGATTGCCGATGGGGTGTCCTTCCTGTGCATTCTTCGGGTCCCAGGCGCGTTCGAACCTTGTCGAAGTTGGGGTTCCAACGCCAATTCCTACCGGGGAACTTCCGGAAGAGCTTTCCGACAACCCGAGAGGAAGGGCCGCGGGGACAGAAGCTTGCGGAGGAGCACCTCATCTTTTGATAACATCCTTGTCCTCATCAGATAGTGCGGGTAAGTCAATATGAATCTGCGAATAGTGCAAGAACATTGAACCATCCAGAGTAGTTGTGTTCTTGATAGCACAAACCATTCCTTTAATTTTAGAAACCTCCAACTAAACTGATGTAGTCTCGCTGCCAGTGAACAAGTATTGACCAACAATATTGTGGCACCTGGTTTTACAGACTTGGCAAGGCCAGAGAAGTTGATGGGTAACAAGCGTTTGAGGCTTCTTGTCCTCAGCAAGGTGGGAGGACCAACTTTCCATTCTCTTCAAGGGAGATCGAGATTTCCCTAGCGTTCACCACCTGCAGCTCTGGACCAACCGTATCAAGCATGACAGCACCGAGCTTCTTGGTGGACTTGATGGCGAGCTGAGGCATCACGAGAGGACCAGCCGTTGAGCGGACTGTAACACCCCAAAAATCTGTTAAGAGGGGAATTTAAAAATTTTTGGACGTATTGCATGTGGTGCAGAAATTCAAATTCAAATTGGAATTTAAATTCAAACCAAAACAGAAAAGAAATGAAAAAAAAAAGAAAAACCCCACCGACCAGTGGGCCGAAACCCACCAGCCAGCCCACTCTCCCCACGCCAGCCCCGAACCCGCGCCCCTCTCTTCCTCTCGCTGACACGCGGGGCCCGCATGTCATCTTCCACCTCCCGCGCGCTCGGCCGACCCCGGGACTCTCCTTTCCCCCCGAATCCAAACAACCTCCGAAAAACCGCGCCAACTGCCCGATCTCTAGCCCCGGACGCTGCTATTTAACCAAGTCGATCCTCTGCCGCCTCCCCTCGTGAAATTCCCGCACAAAAACTCGCCAAATTCCCCAGCGCACTCCAATTTTCTCTCCGGTGAGAACCGAAGCTCCGATCACCGTTTTCTCTCGATCTTTGCTCGGGTTTTCTGATCTAACGCGCCGATCATCTTCCACCGCCTCCGGGGAGTCACGCAGGTGCAGAAAACTCGGTGTTTTGCACCCTAGACGCAGCTCCGGCGAGCACCGTCGCTATTTCATCTCGGACCTCGCCGCCGACCGCTTTCCAGGACCTCCGAGCTCAAGAAAAACCCCGAGGTGAGATCCCCGACCTCCCCTCTACCGTTCTATGCCATGAAATTCAAGTTTTAGGAGGTATAGACGAAAATCCGAAGATCTCCGGCGAGATCGCCGCCTCCCGCCGCCGCGCGCCGCCAGGCAGCGCCGCCCGCGCACGGCCAGGGCGACGTGGCCCCCTAAGGCCCGTCCATTTTAAATCGTGCGGTTTCTATTAGATCTAACCCGTACCGCTTCGCGTTATAATCTCAGCCGTCTATTTTAAATCGGACGGTCCACATCAGCCCCGCGTTATAAAGGCCGGGATTCTTACGCGCTACCCCCTGGGGATCTCGGAAAACACGAGCTAGCCCCGAAAACTTCTGATCTAGCCTCTGGAAATTCAGAAATTCGTGTAAATTCATTTAAAAATCAGTTTTTAGCCTCTGGACTTAATAAAAATTAGGGAAAACCCCTCTGTTATGTGTAGTTAGACCCCTGGAAATTTATGAAATAATAAATTAGCCCCTGTAGTAGGGTGGATTTACCTTTTTGACCCTATATGATATTAAATTCAGAAATTTGAATAGGTGATTAGGATTTAAATTTAAAAGGTGAGGCAAACACATTGTAAATTCAAATTTAAACTCTCCTAGCACTTGGAAAACTTTAGAATGAATTAAAATAGATTTTTAGGCTGAAATGCATCTGTCTAATTGATTGTTCACATTTATTAGTTATAGGGACACATTTTTGGGTTAGGAAATAATTCTGAAAATTGGTAAAATAAATTTAAATTAGTTCACATCAGAGGAGAAGTTCAAAAATATATTATTTAATATTTTAGATCAGAACCTATTCTGTTTAGAAGATATGTCCTACTATTTAATATTAAAACTCACTTTTAGGCATAGAAGATAAATCTGAAAAATATAGGAAAATAGGTATGCATAATTAGAAAATGATAAATGAAGTCTCCAAATTCAAAAACTTCACTTTAGAATTTGGTAGAAGATCTGAAAACCTATTTGGAATAGGAAAATACCTTTTATACAAACTTTGTGGCTAAGAAGTGTAATAATTGAATATAAAGAATTTGTTTAAATTGGAACTTCATATATAGTGTGCAAATAGAAATCTGAACATAGAAGATTAGAAATAATATACATATGTTTAAAGGTGAATGTAGGCCAAAAATCAACACATGTAGAATAACCACAACACTTAGAAATGTGAATAACTTTCATAGATATGTATGTGTGGTTTGTATGAAGTGAAAGTGTGAACTATGTCTTATGGATTGTTGTTTTCTTTTGCTATGTGTATGGGCATGAGTAGAACTTGCCCCAGAGCAAATTCTCCCCTTCCAAGACAAAGACATTCCATTCCCAGAGCAGCAGGAAGAAGGCAAGTGTCCTTGACCACTTTGATCCTATACTAGGATGTGTAGATAGAATTATTTGCATTGTCAATTGAAATATGAAACCCATGCTAGGAATTTTCCCTAGAATTGCATTACCTGTTTCCTTGTAGCTTGGGTTGGGATCTGTGACGCCCTCAATTCTGTGGAAAGCCACGGAACCGAGAACTAATGCATATGTGTGCCCAGGATGTTCATCACACATACACATACGTTCCACAAACTGAATTCAGATTATATATTACCACGAATAACAGAGTTTATTACAATCACCTCATGAGTCTTGGACTCATGCTTACAGCGGAAGTCTTTATTCTATGCAGCGGAAGTCCTTATTTAAATGCGGAAGCAAAAACTAATGCGGAAGCAAACTTAGCAGAAGTGGCTCCATCCCTACTCCCTCCACAGGCAAGGTTGAGAACAGATCACACGCCATAATGCTCTACTCGGTCTTCATAGTAGTCTCCTCTTGCTGTTGATGAAGAAATAATAATGCAAGTTTGAGTACAATGATGTACTCAGCAAGTGCGGGAATAACACATGATATGCAGCTCATAAACAAGGAAGGCATAAAAGGTTTATTTGCAGAAAAGCAGTTCTGTAAAAACCATGATAAAACAACAACTTAAGTTTAAATGTAATCCCAACATGTACTAAATTACCAACATACCTCCATCACTTCCCGTGTTCCATCCGAACATTAACCAATCTTTTATTCATACTCACGAATACCTCCTCGTATTCGCTACCATTTCACCCCATAAAACAACCTCGTCTCGCACCGAGACCAATCTCATGTCATGACCCTTCAGTCATGCAACCATCTCATCTCGCGGGCTTAACAGTCCAAAACCAAACCATAACCAATGACCTTCCCAATACCCATTCCAATAATCATCCCAGTAACCATCCCATCTAATCATGGTAGTTTAGCCAGGTGCTCGTGACCGTAAGCTCGGCTATCATGATAGTTTTAACAACTTTGCAGAGTTTGTACCTCTTTACCAACAAGTTTGTGATTTCGTCACCCGTCGGCGACTGCAGAACCTCCATTTTACCAGTACACAACCGTCGGTGTATGGTCAAGAGATCACAAAATAGCCTTTACAAAGGGGATTACTAGATGTATGGACTCACTAAGGTTTCACCGGCAGGCTAGAATCTCCAATTCTCCCACCCACGGGCCCCCTCTTGTGCCATGCAGTTCCCAGGGCAGTCCTCACTCGACTCCCATTCCCCGCGCCTTCCACAGTCCATAACACCCTAGCAACTTACCTAATTACTCAGCTAAGCCGCACCCATACTTGGCCTTGTGGTGGCACTGTTATCCTGGCATGTGCATGCATGAACCGGTCCTTAGATCTACGGCAAGTAAAACCATCATCTCATGCTACCTCATACACAAACCCGGGCTTGCCTAGATCTCCCTCCGATCCATGTTCATTAACCTCATCAGTTACTTATTATTAGTACGAGTGCAGTTAGCTAGACTCATCTATCCCGCTTCCCGATCCCAGAGACTCAGCGAAGCATAAAGCAAAAACCATACCCGACTCATAAACTTCCCAGGCGACAAGGGTGGTTTAATCAAAACTAGTAAAGTCCTATAAAAGGGATTCCCGTCATGTTTGACTCAGCACACACACCTTTTCGCAAAACAAAATAGTTTTACCCAAAACATAGGATCAATATGGTCAAGGAGCACGTGCCTTGTTCTTGCGGTTCCGGATGTTCTTGATTCTCAAAACTTTGTTGCTGCAGCTCGTCGTAGACAGCTTCCTGAGTTTGTCCTCACGCTCTTCTTGTCTTCGAGGTCCTCCTGAGACCGCTTGGTTCTCCTCCGATGATCTCCCTTGTTGTGCTTCGGCGATGTTTTGCTCGGCGAGTTAGGGCTAGGGCTCTAAGTCGTCGGCTAAGGAGTTGAAAGAGAAGTTCGTGGTTTTGGCCAGAGGTTTTGGGTTCTATTTATAATCAGGAAGAGAAGAGTCCTAATCTGATTGAATCCCGAATAAGAGTCTTACTCAGATTTTTGTTAGATCCTGACGTCTTATCTTCGGTAAGGATCGTGGATTTTAGATCGGTTTCCGTTGCGTACCGGTGTCCTTACGCGTAACAGCTGCTCCAAAACTCGTTACCTCCGTGACGATGATCTCCGGAAGCTCCACGTGTCCTCCGGGCCTGGTATCTCCTCGTCCGTAGAGACGAGCTCCGGTCGTGCCGCGTGTCAACCGATCGAGACCTCCCTCTTCTTCGGAGGTGAGCTCCGTGCACGCCATGTGTTGGTACCGGTTTCCCTCTTCTTCTTTCCTCAGGGACATGCCCCGAGGTCGACACGTGTTTAGCTGCGACGGACCTTCCGGTGATAAGCTCCGGTGGCGACACGTGTTCAATAGATCCGGACTTCTCTGAGATGAGCTCCGAGATTGACACGTATCCCGCGTGACTGGTCCTCTTATTTCCGTGAGGACCTTCTCCGAGGATGACACGTGTCCTAAAAAAATGCCTTTGCTTCTTCCGCAGAGGCTAGCTCCGCGGGTAGCACGTGTCCCACAGGGTCGGACCTCTTTCCAATTGCGGAGGTGACCCCCGAGCCTGCCACGTAGCTAGTTTAGCGGCGGACCTCTCCCAAATTTCTCGGGGATGAGCTCCAAACACGCCACGTGGTCTGTTGGCCATGGAATTTGCCTTCGGTGCTCTCGGAGAGCTTTATTAGCTATCCTTCTGATACTTGTCTCTGTTCCTTCTTTCGTAAAATGTTTTCTTCTTCATAAAACATGAACATATGCTGACACCCGAGGTGAGGGTGTCACAAATCTACCCCCCTTAAATTGAATCTCACCCTCGAGATTCGTTAGTAGAAAATAGATGGGGGAATTCAGCCTTAATCTCCTCTTCACGCTCCCATGTGGCTTCAGCTTCAGTATGATGACTCCATTGTACCTTGCACCATCGAATCACTTTGTTTCGGGTGACCCTTTCCTTTACGTCCAAGATTCGGACATGGTGTTCTGCGTAGGTCAGGTCTTTTTGAAGTTCAAGTTCTCTCATTGACACTTGCTCCTCTGGTACTCTCAAACACTTCTTGGGCTGGGATACATGAAACACGTCATGTACGTCAGAGAGGTGGTGTGGGAGCTCTAGTTGATAGGCTACTTCTCCTCGCTTGTCCAAAATCTTAAATGGTCCGATGTAGCGAGGTGCTAGCTTGCCTTTGACGTTAAAGCGTCGTTGGCCTCGGATAGGCGATACCTTAAGGTATACGAAGTCTCCTACTTCAAAGGTCAACTTCCTACGCCTATTGTCCGCATAGCCTTTCTGTCGTGACTGAGCAGCCTTTAAGTTTTCCCGTATCGTTTGGACTTGCTTTTCAGCCTCTTGTAGTACTTCGGGTCCAAACACCTGGTTCTCTCCAGTCTCGTTCCAGAACAGTGGCGTTCTACACCGTCTACCATATAAGGCTTCGAAAGGCGACATCTTCAAGCTAGTTTGATAGCTGTTGTTATAGGAGAACTCGGCATACGGTAAACTCCTATCCCATCTTCGCCCATGTTTTAAGGCGCAAGCTCTCAGCATGTCCTCCAAAATTTGGTTCGTCCTCTCAGTTTGCCCATCTGTTTGTGGGTGATAGGCGGAGCTAAAATCCAGTCGCGTACCCATGGCTTTCTGCAGCTTCCTCCAGAATCTAGAGGTAAACTGAGAACCTCGATCTGAGACTATCCTCTTCGGAACTCCATGACGGCACACGATCTGCTCCATGTACAATTTTGCCAACTGAGTAACGTTGTAACTGGACTTTACCGGAAGAAAATGGGCGGTTTTCGTCAACCGGTCCACAATGACCCAGATGGAGTCGTATCCTGACTGAGTTCGTGGCAATCCGACAATGAAGTCCATACTGATGTCCTCCCATTTCCATTCAGGTATTTTTAAAGGTTGCAACAACCCAGCGGGTTTTGATGTTCGGCTTTTACCCGTTGGCATGTGTCGCATAGGGCAACGTGTTCGGCTATATCCCTCTTCATACCATCCCACCAATAGCAAGTTTTCAAGTCCTTGTACATTTTGGTGCTCTCTGGATGTATGGAATAGGGTGAATCATGTGCCTCCTTCAATATCATGTCGCGAAGGTGTCTTAGGTTTGGCACACAAATCCTTTTTCCTAGCCAAAGCGTACCCTTTTCATCCTCTTTGAAATCCTTCTCTATCCCTTGTCGGATTCTTTCCTTGATTTCCTTGATCCCCTCGTGCGTTGCTTGTCCCTTTCTTATTTCTTGCTCCAATGAGGAGTGGATCTCCATCATTTCCATGTTATTCAAGAATCCGAGGTGTAACCGTTCGAACTCCTTACGTAGTTCGGGTGGTAGCTCCCGAACCGTGAGTTGGTAGCATGCTCCCTTTCTGCTCAATGCGTCAGCGACCACATTGGCCTTCCCGGGGTGGTAGTTGATTCCCACATCATAATCCTTGATGAGTTCTAACCATCGACGTTGCCTCAAATTCAAGTCCGTTTGTGTAAATATGTACTTGAGGCTTTTATGATCTGTATAGATCTCATATCGATGACCAAGGATATAATGTCTCCAAATCTTCAATGCATGCACCACTGCTGCTAACTCCAAATCATGTGTAGGATAGTTAACCTCGTGCTTCTTTAATTGTCGTGAGGCATAGGCTACCACTTGTCCTTCCTGCATGAGTACACACCTGAGCCCTTGTCTGGATGCGTCACAATATATGTCAAAGCTCTTGCTTACGTCTGGCAATACCAGAACTGGTGCTGTGGTTAGCCTTTTCTTGAGTTCCTCAAAACTTTCTTGGCAGGCTTGTGTCCATCGAAAGATCTTCCCCTTCGTTAGCAACTCCGTCATAGGTTTTGCTATTTTAGAGAAGTTTTTAAGAAGCGCCGATAGTATCCTGCCATCCCAAGGAAACTCCGAATATCCCTCACGCTCTTCGGTTGGTCCCACTTCAGAACATCTCTCACCTTTCCAGGATCAACCGATACCCCTTCCTTGGAGATGATGTGGCCTAGGAAGGATATTTCTTTTAGCCAAAATTGACATTTGTTGAGCTTGGCATACAACTGATGCTCTCGCAACTTCTGCAAGGTCAATCTCAGATGTTCTTCATGCTCCCCCTCACTTTTTGAATACACCATAATGTCGTCGATGAAAACCACGACGAACTTGTCCAAGTACTCCATGAAAACCTTATTCATAAGGTACATGAAGTATGAGGGTGCATTCGTCAATCCAAAAGACATAACGGTATATTCATATGAACCATACCGCGTCCGAAAGGCTCTCTTAGGTATATCGGAGGGCTTAATCTTCAGCTGGAAATATCCCGACCGAAGATCAATTTTGGAGAACACTTGGGCTCCTTTCATTTGATCGAATAGGTCCTCTATACGTGGCAGAGGGTATTTATTCTTGATTGTTACCTCGTTGAGAGACCTGTAGTCCACGCACATTCTTTGGATTCCGTCCTTCTTGTCCACGAAGAGTACCGGGGCTCCCCATGGTGACGAACTTGGACGGATAAAACCCTTCTCCAACTGTTCTTGAATTTGCTTCTTGAGTTCAACTAACTCGTTGACGGGCATCCTATATGGTCTCTTAGCTATGGGTGCAGTTCCAGGTACCAAATCTATGGCAAACTCAATGTCCCGGTCAGGTGGTATACCTGGAAGTTCTTCCGGGAACACATCCGAAAATTCTTGAACCACTGGAATGTTGTCCAATGTTGTTCCTTCAACATGGTTCAGATCCGCCCGTTCGGTCTCTTGCGGGGCTGACTCAAACTCGACACGGATACCGTGTTCGTTTGTCAATTGCACGCTTCTCTCAGCGCATTGGATTACTCCATTGTGCTTGCTTAACCAGTACATTCCGAGTATGATGTCAATTCCGTGGGAGTCCAAGACAATAAGGTTGGCAAGGAAGTCTACCCCCCTTATTTTAAGTCTTACCTTAGGACATACTATACTAGTCCTCATTTCTCCTCCGGGAGAATTAACTAACATAGCACATTCTAGGTGGGATACGGGTAGATGATGTTTGGCAACATATTTGGATGATATGAAGGAATGCGATGCTCGGAATCAAATAAAATGGTGGCTGGGTTGGAGTTGGCAAGGAACATACCAATTGCGACGTCCTCAGCCTGTTGTGCTTCCTCAGCAGTGACATGGTTAACGTGGCCACGAGCATAGTTCTGCGGTCCTCGGTTCCCTTGGTTGTCCCCTCCGTTTGGTCGCTGATTCTGCTTGGGCACGTTACCTTGCTGTCTAGGGCCTCTCTTCGGGCACTGGTTAGCAAAGTGGCCTACTTCCCCGCATGCAAAGCATGCCCTGTTGCCTACGGCAGCAGGTACGTTGGGGCGGGGGTTTTGAACAGGAGCGCCATTGTTAGGCCGGGGCGCAGGAGGCATGGGCACACAAGGTGCCGGTGCAACGAGCCGTTGCTGTGGTGGCTGACCAGGGCGGTACGTAGGAGTGGTCGATCCATACTACGGTGCAGGGGGCATGTATCTAGGTCGTACGTTGCTCCCTTGGGGCTGGTATGGGATCTTCCTTTTGCCCTCGCGCTCGATCTCTCGGATCTTGTTTTCCACCACAATAGCCTTATCAACTAGTTTCTGGAAGCTTACGTAGTCATTGTTGAGGAGCTGAACATGGATCTCATTGTTCAACCCTCTCATGAACAGGTACTGCTTCATCTGATCTGAGTTGACATCTTCGGGGGCATACCGGGACAGTTGTATGAACTTGTTGAGGTATTCGTTCACACTTTTCTGCCCTTGGCGGAGACCTTCAAACTCCTGCCTCTTGAGCATCATTACGCCAACAGGGATGTAGTGGGAGCGGAAACTTTCCTTGAACTCAGTCCAAGTGATTGTCTCCGAGTTGGCATGGGCGTTGCTCAAGGCATCCCACCAGTCAGCAGCTGCTCCCATCAGTTGGTGCGACGCAAAGAGAACCTTCTCTCGGTCGTTGCACTGAACAATGGCAAGCTTCTTCTCCATGGATTTCAACCAATCATCGGCCTCCATTGGATCGCTTGCTTGAGCAAAGGTGGGTGGTCGAGTCCTCATGAACTCTCCCAACCTGTTATGAGCCGGCGGGGGTGGTGGCGGTGGTGCCGGAACGGAGTTTTGATTGGCCTGCAACTGACCCAAAGTTTGGATCATGGTTTGCATAAGCTGGTTTTGCATGGCCATCAACCTTTCTAGGTTGTTTTCGCCAGCTCCGGGGTTAGCAGGAACTTCCTCGTGGTCATCTTCCTGGACGTTCCTTCGGCTGGCGTTTCCTCTCACCATCTGTGAGAGAGAACGAAATAGTAATAGAAGGTTAGAAAGTTAGGTAGGTCCTTTCAACTATATGCATCAAGGTGAGTTGGACTATATATATTAGCCCTTATGAGGATGTGAGCAAGTGCCGAAACATCTCACACCTCCTTCTTCTTACGTGTGTATATGGACAACGTTTTTGAGACGTCCCACAACTCACACTAAGCGCATATTCACAAATAATCATCACAAGGGCCCACTCAACTCCTATTCAAGGATGGTTTCCTATGTCAAGGTGGTTTTAAAGGCCAATCTAAGCTATTCACCCTAGGGCGCTTCCTTTGGTCAGCGTGGCTTCTATTTAGGGGTGTAACTTGCTGTTAACCCGTGATTCTAATATCAATCTAAGGTTTCTATCTAGGCGTGTAACCTACTGTCAACCCATGGCTCTGATACCAATCTGTGACGCCCTCAATTCTGTGGAAAACCACGAAACCGAGAACTAATGCATATGTGTGCCCAGGATGTTCATCACACATACACATACGTTCCACAAACTGAATTCAGATTATATATTACCACGAATAACAGAGTTTATTACAACACCTCATGAGTCTTGGACTCATGCTCACAGCGGAAGTCTTTATTTTTACGCAGCGGAAGTCCTTATTTAAATGCAGAAGAAAAAACTAATGCGGAAGCAAGACTAAGCAGAAGTGGCTCCATCTCTACTCCCTCCACAGGCAAGGTTGAGAACAGATCACACGCCATAATGCTCTACTCGGTCTTCATAGTAGTCTTCTCTTGCTGTTGATGAAGAAACAATAATGCAAGTTTGAGCACAATGATGTACTCAGCAAGTGCGGGAATAACACATGATATGCAGCTCATAAACAAGGTAGGTATAAAAGGGTTATTTGCAGAAAAACAGATTTATAAAACCGTGATAAAACAGCAACTTAACTTTAGATGAATGTAGTCCCAGCATGTATGAAATTTCCAACATACCTGCATCACTTCCCGTGTTCCATCCTCACATTAACCAAATCCTTTACCCATACTCACGAATACCTCCTCGTATTCGCTACCATCTCACCTCAGGAAACAACCTTGTCTCGCACCGAGACCAATCTCATATCATGACCCACCAGTCATGCAACCCTTTCATCATACAGACTTAACAATTCCAAACAAACCATAACCAAACCCATAACCATAACCAAGAACCTTCCCAATAACCATCCCATCTAATCATGGCATTTTAGCCAGGTGCTCGTGACCGTAAGCTCGGCTATCATGATAGTTTTAGACTCTGCAGAGTTTGCACCTCTTTACCCACAAGTTTGTGATTTCGTCACCCGTCGGCGACTGCAGAACCTCCATTATACCAGTACACAACCGTCGGTGTATGGTCAAGAGATCACAAAATAGCCTTTACAAAGGGGTTACTAGATGTATGGACTCACTAAGGTTTCACCGGCAGGCTAGAATCTCCAATTCTCCCAACCACGGGCCCCCTCTTGTGCCATGCAGTTCCCAGGGCAGTCCTCACTCGACTCCCATTCCCCGCGCCTTCCACAGTCCATAACACTCTAGCAACTTACCTAATTACTCAGCTAAGCCGCACCCATACTTGGCCTTGTGGTGGCACTGTTATCCTGGCATGTGCATGCATGAACCGGTCCTTAGATCTGCGGCAAGCAAAACCACCCTCTCATGCTACCTCATTCACAAACCCAGGCTTGCCTAGATCTCCCTCCGATCCATGTCCATTATTAACATCAGTTTCTCATTATCATTACGAGTGCAGTTAGCTAGACACATCTATCTCGCTTTCCAATCCCATGGACTCAGCGAAGCATAAACAAAAAAAAACCATACCCGACTCATAAACTTCCCAGGCGACAAGGATGGTTTAATCAAAACTAGTAAACTCCTATAAAAAAAAAGGTTTCCCATCATGTTTGACTCAGCACGCACACCTTTTCGCAAAACAAAACAGTTTTACCCAAAACATAGGATCAACATGGTCAAGGAGCACTTGCCTTATTTTTGCGGTTCCGGTTGTTCTTGATTCTCAAAACCTTTTTGCTGCAGCTCGTCGTAGACAGCTTCCTGAGTTTGTCCTGCTATGTAGGATTCACGTGCATACAAGATTCACAGCAATCAATATCATGCGCAATCCTTAAACTAGATGCGATGATGCACATGCATGCTATCCTACGATTAGTTTTATTAGATTGATCTGTACGTATTCTTGCATGGCTTGCATGGTCAGAGGTGTTCGGATTAAAGGTGAGCGTGGCGATGGTCTTGTCCTTTAGATCAAACTGATCATCGAGTGATCTGCCCACGAGAAGGCTTCTGTTCGAAAGGAATTGAAGAACAGATGCAAGAGATGAACACAATGATGTCGTAAGGTTGTATTGAAGTCCTACCTCACGTTCTTCTTGACTTCGAGGTCCTCCTCAGACCGCTTGGTTCTCCTCCGATGATCTCCCTTGTTGCGCTTCGGCGATGTTTTGCTCGGCGAGTTAGGGCTAGGGCTCTAAGTCGTCGGCTCAGGAGTTGAAAGAGAAGTTCGTGGTTTCGGCCAGAGGTTTCGGGTTCTATTTATAATCGGGAAGAGAAGAGTCCTAATCTGATTGGATCCCAAATAAGAGTCTTATTCAGATCTTTGTTAGATCCTGACGTCTTATCTTCGGTAACCAATGTGTATTTTAGATCGGTTTCTGTTGCGTACCGGTGTCCTTACGCGTAACAGCTGCTTCAGAACTCGTTACCTCCGTGATGATGAGCTCCGGAAGCTCCATGTGTCCTCCGGGCCTGGTATCTCCTCATCCGCAGATACGAGCTCCGGTTGTGCCACGTGTCAATCGATCGAGACCTCCCTCTTCTTCGGAGGTGAGCTCCACGCACGCCACGTGTTGGCGCCGGTCTTCCTCTTCTTCTTCCTCATGAACATGCCCCGAGGTCGACACGTGTCTAGCAACAAAAGACCTCCCGGAGATAAGCTCCGGTGGCGACACGTGTTCGATAGATCCGGACTTCTCTGAGATGAGCTCCGAGATCGACACGTATCCCGGCGACGGGTCCTCTTATTTCCACGAGGACTAGCTCCGAGGGTGACATGTGTCCTACGAGAAATGCCTTTGCTTCTTCCGCAGAGGCTAGCTCCGGGGGCGACACGTGTCCCACAGGGTCGAACCTTTTTCCTTTGTGGCAACGAGCCCCGAACCCGCCACGTAGCTCTTTCAGCAGCGGATTTCTCTTTACCTCGCAGGGACGAGCTCCGAACACGCCACGTGGCCGGTTGGCCGCGGTAGTTGCCTTCGGTGCTCTTTGTAACACCCCAAATTTTTAGTCAAAAACCCAAATTTTGATTTAAAACACTAAACCATGTTCAGAGGGGAATTTAGAAATTTTTGGACGTGTTGCATGTTTTGCAAAAATTCAAATTCAAACTGGAATTCAAATTATACCCAAAACAGAAAAGAAATGGAAAAAGAAAAAGGAAATCGGAAAAAAAAAACTGGCCAGTGGGCCAAAACCGCCGACCGGCCCAGCAAACCCCGCGCCAGCCCGCCCCCGCGCGCGCCGCGCTGCCCCTCGCTGACGGGTGGGACCCACATGTCATCCCTAACCCGAGCCCCCGCGACCCCAGACTTTTCCCCCCGAGCGCGCGCGATTGCAACCGATCGGGAAACCCGTCCCCGCAGCCGAATTCTGGTCCCAGCGGACTCCAACTCGATCACAACAGACCCACCGCCCTCCCCCGGCTATAAAAACCCCAGCTCCGATCAGTTTTCCGCACGCGATCGCCGATTTTTACTCCGGTGAGCACCGAGACTTCGCCGGTGAATTCTGGCCGATCTAAGCTCGGAAACTCTGATCTAACTCGCTGGTCTTGATCCACCGCCTCCGGGGAACTTTGCAGGTGCAGAAAACTCGGAGAGTTACGGTGCAAACACAATGCCGACGAGCTTCGCCGTGGTTTTGCCTCGGACCTCGCCGCCGAGCAGTTTCCAGGACCCCCGAGCTCGAGAAAACCCCCGAGGTGAGATCCCTGACCTCCCCTCTACCGATCTATGCCATAAGATCACAGTTTTAGGCAGAATTCTTGAAGATCCGAAACTTTCCGGCGAGATCGCCGCTTCCCGCCGCCGTGCGCCGCCGGCAGCGCCGCCCGCGTTCGATCAGAGCAACGTGGCCGCTTGTGCGCCGTTTATTTTAAATCGCACGGTAGACTTTAAAACCCCGCGTACCGGTTCGATGTTATAATCTCAGCCGTCGGTTTAGAATCGGACGGTCCACGTCGACCCCACGTTATAAAGGCTGGAATTCTTACGTGCTACCCCCTGGGGTTCTCTGGAATTGAGAGCTAGCCCCGGAAACTTCAGATCTAGCCCCTGGAACTCCAGAAAATCATGTAAATTCATTTAAAAATCAGTTTTAGCCCCTGGACTTAATAAAAATTAGGAAAAACACCTCTGATAAGTGTAGCTAGACCCCTGGAAATTATGAAAATAATATTATAGACCCTGTAATGGGGTGAGTTTACTTTTTAACCCTGTTTAGTATTTAATTTAGAAAATTGAATATGTAACTAGTGTTTAAAAATTAAAAAGGGGGACAAATATAATTGTCAAAATTAATTAAAAACTTTCTCAGTACTTAGAAAACTTTGGAGTGAGATAAAAGTATATTTTTGGGCTGAAATAAATCTGTTTCATCTATTATTCACATTTATTAGTATAGGGACACATTTTTAGGTAAAGAATAGTTATAGAAAAATAGGGAAAGTAATTATGAAATGGTCTACATCAGAAGCCAAGGTCAAAATATGATTTTAAATTATTCAGGACCAGAACCTATTCTGTTTAGGTGATGTGTATTACTAATTTAATAATAAAATACACAATTATGCATAGGAATATAAATCTGAAAATATAGCAACTAGTAAATGATAAATGGAGTTTCTAAAATACAAAGAATTCAGTTTAGGGTTGATAGAAATTATGAAAGCACATATGGAGAAGAAAAATACTTTTCATACACATTTGGTAGTAAAAAGGTGTAGTAGTTTAATATAAGGAATTTATTTAAAACTGAAACACAACACATATAATGGTAAAAGAATTTCATAAATGTGAATGTGTGGTTTGTATGAAGTGTAAGTGTGAACTATGTCTTATGGATTGCTGTTTTTCTTTTGCTATGTGTGATGATATGAAGTAGAACCTGTTCAAGAACAAGTAATTCATTTCCAAGATCAGGACTACCCATTTCAAGAGGAGCAAGAAGGAGGCAAGTGTCCTTGACCACTTTGATCCTATGCTAGGATGTGTAGATAGAATTATTTGCATTGTCAAATGAAATATGAAACCCATGCTAGGAAAGTTTCCCTAGAATTGCATTACCTTGTTTCCTTGAAGCTTGGGTTGGGATTTATTTTACCATGTCATTTATTTCCATGCATATGCTTAGCCATGCTTAGAATGGGTTATTTGGGACATGAGATCATCAGTTTATATTACCATACTCTTGAATGAGACATTGTGAGTTATGTAGAGGTAGGGATCAAGGCAAGTTGGATGTTTTGGTTGTGTGCTGGGTGCACGAGACTTGGGTTTGTGTGTTGTACTTGCCTGGATCCTAAGGACCGGTTCATGGAGCATGTAACCCGGCTTTACAGTGCCAACCACATGCTGAGATGGGGCAGCTTAGCCAATTAATTAGGTGTATCCCCGGCGTAGTATGGGTGTGTTGGATGGTGCGGGGAGTAGGTGTCAGCTGGACTACCATATGAACCGCAAGGCTCAAGAGGGGGCCACTGCAGCGGGGTTGGAGCCTCTTGTATGCTGTTAGGGGTGAAACCTCAGTGGGCCCACGCTCGTCGGGAATCCCTTTGTAAAGGCTTTGTAGTGATCTCCTGGCTGCACACCTGGGAAGTGTGAATGTGGAACGTAGCCACTGGCATAATGGAGGTTCTTTTAGTCCACCCGGCAACGGGGGATGAAATCACTACTTGTGGGTACAGTGGTACAAACTCTGCAGAGTTAAAACTGTCTTGACAGCCGTGCTCACGGTTAAGAGCGGCCTGGACTTATTCATGATTAGAGGATTGATGGTTTTGGAAGTTAAGCGGGGAGCTTAACATTGGAAATGATGTTATGGTTATTGGATTATGATGATGGGATGGGAGATTGGGACCATTTCACCTGTGTAGTAATGTAGGTGCTTAATAAGCTAAGGTGATAGGTATTAATTGCATAGTGCTTTAACCATGAGTTCAACCTCTCCTTGTTCTAGCCATGCATGATATAATTTTCCCACACTTGCTGAGTACCATTGGTACTCAACCTTGCATATTTGTTGGTTTATATTGCTGCTCAGGTCAAGATAATGAGGTGGCGTATAATGACCAAGATTTTGGACCCGAGGAAGGCTTTTAAGTTCATGAAGACCCCCGGGCAACGCCTGTGATGGAGCCCCAAAGAATAATATTCCGCTGCTAGTTTATTTACTTGTGATGAACTTATTATTGTCCATCGAGACATTTACTATGTAAGACTTACTTATATTCGACACCTGGCTTGTAATAAATGATGCTTCACTATTTGTCATCACATGTATGAGAAAATGATCCTGGCATACATGTGATATTCACTTGGTTGTTTCTTCGGAAAAACCGGGTGTGACAGAGGTGGTATCAGAGCCAAGGTTGCCCGTAGGAACGTGGACCTAGGTAGAAATGGACGTATTTAAGGGCCCTATTTTCTTAAAAACTATTTTCCAAGGTGTGGGTGGAAAAAGTGTTATTAAAGGAGTCATTTTCTTCATCTTACCCCAACTTTCATTCAAAATAGGATTTTTATTTGAAAATTTATCTAACCTAATTTTAAATTCTTTTGTTTTTAGATGGTTCGCATGATTCGCACCGCTCGTAAGTCCACAGGAGGGAGAGTTCCCGTAGTTGCCCTTGCCGAAAGAGAGGAGAGTCGTCCAGTGACGTACCTTTCCTATGGATTGGCAGTAGGAGACTTGTTGCGCCGTCTTCGACGTATGCTCGAAGCCGCAGGCAATACGGGCAAGCTCATCATCCACTACAACTCCACCAGGACCATCCGTGAGAAGAGGGAAGAATGGAGTTCGGAGATGAGGATTATACACGAGAATAAGCTACTGAAGATCCACCATTCTCCAGCTTGTCGAGCAACACAAGTTGACGCGGAGAAAGATGTCACTTGGGAGGCCATCACCTGCCAGAGTCACATCTATCGTCGCCACTTGGACAAAACTGAGTACATGTATGTCCTCCAACGTGAGAGTGGTACCACGGAGTACAAGTACCCACCGGTGCAGCAAGGGACTTCCCATGAGCACATGGACTTGTGCTTGGAGGATGCTGCTATGCTCAGCACTCGACTGCAGGAGTGTCAACAAGAGCTTCAGGATGTCCGAGACACCCTGAAGGAAACGGAGGCGTTGCTGCGAGCTTGCTTAAAGGCGAGAGAAAGAGGAGATGGGAATGAACTGTGTGTCACCGTGAGTGATCCATGGACTCCTGACTCCCCGGATCGCCGAGCGATCAGGCGTCGTCGCACTTCTCCACCAGCAGCCTCCCCACCCAAAGCAGAGTCAGAAGGTAGCCGAAATGAGGAGGAAGATCCCGAAGAGCCAGCTCAAGAGGACGAGTAGTGTAGAGTCTTTCCCTTAGCTAGCAAGAGGTCGAGTAGTCGAGTCGTTACGTAGTTAATGGTGTGATAATGCTTGGTGTGTGACGTGAGTTGTGGAAGCCATGAGCGATTGTCCACAGCCTCGTCTTCAGATTGTTTTGCTTCGGTGAGTGAACCCACAGGAAATAATAGTACATTTATTTGGTGTGAGATATAAATCCTAGTGAAATTTTAACAACGCCTTAACACCTCAAAGTACACACAAATGAAAGTAGTAAGATGATACTAAATGATTTCCAATTAACATTAGTTGATTCTGCCAGATGGCCGGAAGAGGAAAAGGACGTGCTGCCAACCCCGCCAACAACAACGATGAGGCATGCAACCCTCATCTTTCTGAAGGCCAGGACCGGGGTGGTCGCCGTGAAGAAGTTGATCCTCTCCACCAAATGCTGGAGAATCAAAATCAGCTTATCCAGAACTTGACTCAAGTGGTGGCCAACTTGCATCAAGTTCCACCTCCACAAGCTGCACCACGCCAACCAAGGTTGAGTTAGTTCCTAGGAACCCAACCTCCAAAGTTTGCAAGTGCTGTGGAACCTCTGGAGGCAGATGATTGGCTGAAGACTATTGAAAGTAAGATGAGGATCATACAGTGCCAAGGGTACGAGAGGGTGCTGTTTGCCTCTCATCAATTGAATGGACCTGCTGCTGATTGGTGGACCGCCTACGTGGCCGCCCATCATGACCCTGAGAACATCACTTGGGAAGAGTTCAAGCGTAGTTTCCGCAACCACTACATCCCAAGAGGTGAACTCAAAAACAAGAGGAAGGAGTTTCTGGGACTGCAGCAGGGAAACATGACGGTGAGGGAATACCTCACTAAATTTACTCAACTATCCCGTTATGCTCCACGAGACATAGAGACTGATGAGCAGAAACAAGATTGTTTCGTGGAAGGACTTACCGCAGAGATGCAGTGTGCCATGTCCTCCAATGAGTATGAAAGTTTTCAAAAGATGGTGGACAGAGCATTTGTGGTGGAAAGGAAGCTAAAGGCTCTGGAAAATGAGAATAAGAGGAAGGCGGGATGGTCACATCAGGCCTCAGGGAGCAACACCCGCCCACGTATGATGCAGCAACCTACGGGGCAGACGAGCCGTGCTGCGGTACCCTATTCAGCACCAAGAGGGTACAACCCAAACTACAGGCCTCCCGCAGCACCAGCACAGCCGCAACGTCAGTTTGTGCAGCAGCCTCGTCCCGCATATCCACCTCGACCAGCAGTGCAAGGACCCCCGAACCAACCCCAAGACAACAAAGGCCAAGCACCTAAGGTTGGGGTGCAATGTTTCAGCTGTGGTGAAGTGGGGCACTATGCCCATAAGTGCCCGAAGAAGAAGCCTGCGCCGCCACAACAGCAAAATGTAGTGAGAGGACGGGTGAACCACGTCACTATGGAGGAAGCACAAGAGGCACCCGACGTGGTAGTTGGTAAGTTTCCTGCCAATTTACACCTTGCAACTATGCTGTTTGATTCTGGTGCTACCCACTCGTTCATTGCTCAAGGGTTTGTTAAGAAGCATGACCTAGCAACCACACAAATGAACCATATGCTAGCGGTAAACTCTCCAGGTGGAGAAATAAGGACAAGACAAGTGTGTCCCAAAGTGAGCCTAGACATTAATGGGGTAGTATTTACTGCTAACCTCATAGTGATAGATTCACAAGGGATAGATATTATTTTGGGTATGGATTGGTTGACCAAACATAAAGGAATCATCCATTGTTCGACCAGAACGGTGGAACTAACTCACCCCAGTGGTACCAGAGTAAAGTTCATAATAATACACGAGCCTAGGAGGGACATTAAATTAAATCAAGTGGAGGTGAAAGTTGAGGAAATCAGGACTATCAGGGAATATCCAGATGTTTTTCCGGAGGAATTGCCAGGCATGCCTCCCGACCGTGACGTGGAATTCGCAATTGAGCTAGTACCGGGAACAGCCCCGATATACAAGAGACCTTATCGAATGGACTCCAAGCAGCTAGAAGAGCTCAAGGATCATTTGAGAGGATTGACAGAGAAGGGGTATGTTCGCCCTAGTTCCTCACCATGGGGAGCTCCGGTAATATTTGTGCCCAAGAAAGACGGAACCCAAAGGTTATGTGTGGAATACCGTGCCTTGAATGAGGTAACCATCAAAAAAAAGTACCCATTACCCCGCATTGAAGACTTGTTTGATCAGTTGAGGGGAGCTTGTGTGTTCTCGAAAATTGATCTCAGGTCGGGGTACCACCAACTCAAGGTAAGGCAGTCAGATATTCCCAAGACAGCTTTCGTATCTCGGTACGGACTGTATGAATACACTGTCATGCCTTTCGGGCTAACCAATGCCCCGGCATATTTCATGTATCTCATGAACAAGGTATTCATGGAATATCTGGACAAATTTGTGGTGGTTTTCATAGATGATATTCTCGTCTTCTCCCAAGATGAAGAAGAACATGAGAAACATCTAAGGTTGGTGTTACAGAGGCTGAGAGAACACCAACTATATGCCAAGTTGAGCAAGTGTGAGTTTTGGCTGAAGAGAGTTCCCTTTTTAGGACATATAATCTCGGAGGGAGGAATCTCCGTAGATCCCGCCAAAATCGAGGATATCCAGAAGTGGAAGACCCCTGAAAATGTCGGGGAAGTTCGAAGCTTTTTGGGATTGGCTGGATACTATCGACGGTTTATTGAGGGATTCTCCAAGATCTCGAGACCTCTCACCAAACTGTTGGAAAAGGGAATCGCATTCACCTGGACGCCACAGTGCGAGACGAGCTTTCAGGAGCTAAAGAAGAGATTGACAACAGCCCCCGTGCTGGTTATGCCAGATATGCAGAAGAATTTCACAGTGTACTGCGATGCCTCTGGAAATGGGTTGGGATGTGTTCTCATGCAAGAAGGTCATGTCGTGGCTTATGCATCCCGGCAGCTTCGGAAGCACGAGAAGAACTATCCTACACATGACCTAGAACTAGCTGCAGTGGTACACGCATTGAAAATTTGGCGGCACTATTTGATGGGGAAAAGGACAGAGATATATACGGATCATAAGAGTTTGAAGTACATATTCACACAGCCAGATCTCAATCTCCGACAAAGGAGATGGTTAGAGCTAATCAATGACTTTGATGTGGGCATCAACTATCATCCCGGGAAAGCAAACGTCGTGGCCGATGCTTTGAGTCGGAAAGTGCAGGTCAATAAGTTGAGCTTGAAGGACATGCCTGCAGAATTGAAGGACGAGGTTATAAGACTCAATCTATGTCTAGTAAATAGTGGTGAAGCCATCGCCATGGAAGTGGACTCCACACTCGAGCGAGACATACGCGAGGGCCAAAAGAATGATGAGAAGATACAAGAGATCAGACAGCTCATCAAGGAAAATAAAGCTCCTGGTTTTAGAGAGGATGAACAGGGAACGGTGTGGCACGGGAAAAGGATCTGTGTGCCAGAAGTAAAAGAGATCCGAGAATTAATTTTGAAGGAGGCTCACGATTCTGACTATTCCATTCATCCTGGGAGTACGAAGATGTACCAGGACCTCAAGAGCAGGTATTGGTGGTATGGCATGAAGCGAGATGTCGCGGAACATGTTGCCCTATGTGACACATGTCAGTTGGTGAAAGCAGAACATCAACGACCCGCGGGATTGTTGCAACCACTCAAAGTGCCTGAATGGAAGTGGGAAGAAATCAGCATGGATTTTGTCGTGGGATTGCCTAGGACCCAATCCGGGTATGATTCAATATGGGTCATTATTGATAGGCTAACCAAGGTAGCTCATTTCATTCCGGTGAAAGAAAGCTACAGCTGATCCAAATTGGCGGAATTGTACATGTCAAGGATTGTGTGTTACCATGGAGTGCCAAAGAAGATAGTGTCGGACCGAGGGACACAGTTCACCTCGAGGTTTTGGCAGAAGTTGCAAAAAACCATGGGAACCCATCTGAACTTCAGCTCTGCCTATCATCCCCAAACTGACGGGCAGACGGAGAGAACCAATCAGATCCTTGAAGATATGTTAAGGGCATGTGCACTCAAAAACAATAGGAGTTGGGACAAGAACTTACCGTATGCGGAGTTTTCCTATAACAACAGTTATCAAGCTAGTATGAAGATGTCACCTTTTGAAGCTTTGTATGGAAGGAAGTGCAGAACTCCTCTATTTTGGAACCAAACAGGAGAAAGTAAAGTGTTTGGTCCAGAAGTGCTACAAGAAACCGAGGCGAAGGTGAGGGAGATTCGCAACAACTTGAGGATAGCACAAACACGCCAGAAGAGTTATGCTGATGTACGAAGAAGAGAGCTCGTTTTCAATGTGGGAGACTATGTTTATCTCAAGGTGTCCCCTATCAGAGGACTTCGTAGGTTCAAGGTGAAAGGGAAGTTGTCACCTCGATACATCGGACCCTTTCAGGTTTTGGAAAGGAAAGGCGAAGTGGCGTACCAACTAGAGTTACCGGCTCATCTATCGGACGTGCATGATGTATTCCATGTGTCACAACTCAAGAAATGCCTGAGGTCGCCTGAAGAGGTGTTACCCATGAATGAAGTAGATGTAGCTGAAGATTTGTCTTATGCCGAGCAACCATACAAGATTTTGGAGACAATGGAACGCCTCACCAGAAACAAGAGAATCCGGATGTGCAAGGTGCAGTGGAAGCATCACTCAGAAGAGGAAGCTACCTGGGAACGGGAAGATGAGCTCAAGGCACAATTTCCGGAATTGTTTTCTTAGAAACACAAATCTCGAGGACGAGATTTCTTTTAAGGGGGGTAGAGCTGTAACACCCCAAATTTTTAGTCAAAAACCCAAATTTTGATTTAAAACACTAAACCATGTTCAGAGGGGAATTTAGAAATTTTTGGACGTGTTGCATGTTCTGCAAAAATTCAAATTCAAACTGGAATTCAAATTATACCCAAAACAGAAAAGAAATGGAAAAAGAAAAAGGAAATCGGAAAAAAAAACTGGCCAGTGGGCCGAAACCGCCGACCGGCCCAGCAAACCCCGCGCCAGCCCGCCCCCGCGCGCGCCGCGCTGCCCCTCGCTGACGGGTGGGACCCACATGTCATCCCTAACCCGAGCCCCCGCGACCCCAGACTTTTCCCCCCGAGCGCGCGCGATCGCAACCGATCGGGAAACCCGTCCCCGCAGCCGAATTCTGGTCCCAGCGGACTCCAACTCGATCACAACAGACCCACCGCCCTCCCCCGGCTATAAAAACCCCAGCTCCGATCAGTTTTCCGCACGCGATCGCCGATTTTTACTCCGGTGAGCACCGAGGCTTCGCCGGTGAATTCTGGCCGATCTAAGCTCGGAAACTCTGATCTAACTCGCTGGTCTTGATCCACCGCCTCCGGGGAACTTTGCAGGTGCAGAAAACTCGGAGAGTTACGGTGCAAACACAACGCCGACGAGCTTCGCCGTGGTTTTGCCTCGGACCTCGCCGCCGAGCAGTTTCCAGGACCCCCGAGCTCGAGAAAACCCCCGAGGTGAGATCCCTGACCTCCCCTCTACCGATCTATGCCATAAGATCACAGTTTTAGGCAGAATTCTTGAAGATCCGAAACTTTCCGGCGAGATCGCAGCTTCCCGCCGCCGTGCGCCGCTGGCAGCGCCGCCCGCGTTCGATCAGAGCAACGTGGCCGCTTGTGCGCCGTTTATTTTAAATCGCACGGTAGACTTTAAAACCCCGCGTACCGGTTCGATGTTATAATCTCAGCCGTCGGTTTAGAATCGGACGGTCCACGTCGACCCCGCGTTATAAAGGCTGAAATTCTTACGTGCTACCCCCTGGGGTTCTCTGGAATTGAGAGCTAGCCCCGGAAACTTCAGATCTAGCCCCTGGAACTCCAGAAAATCATGTAAATTCATTTAAAAATCAGTTTTAGCCCCTGGACTTAATAAAAATTAGGAAAAACACCTCTGATAAGTGTAGCTAGACCCCTGGAAATTATGAAAATAATATTATAGACCCTGTAATGGGGTGAGTTTACTTTTTAACCCTGTTTAGTATTTAATTTAGAAAATTGAATATGTAACTAGTGTTTAAAAATTAAAAAGGGGGACAAATATAATTGTCAAAATTAATTAAAAACTTTCTCAGTACTTAGAAAACTTTGGAGTGAGATAAAAGTATATTTTTGGGCTGAAATAAATCTGTTTCATCTATTATTCACATTTATTAGTATAGGGACACATTTTTAGGTAAAGAATAGTTATAGAAAAATAGGGAAAGTAATTATGAAATGGTCTACATCAGAAGCCAAGGTCAAAATATGATTTTAAATTATTCAGGACCAGAACCTATTCTGTTTAGATGATGTGTATTACTAATTTAATAATAAAATACACAATTATACATAGGAATATAAATCTGAAAATATAGCAACTAGTAAATGATAAATGGAGTTTCTAAAATACAAAGAATTCAGTTTAGGGTTGATAGAAATTATGAAAGCACATATGGAGAAGAAAAATACTTTTCATACACATTTGGTAGTAAAAAGGTGTAGTAGTTTAATATAAGGAATTTATTTAAAACTGAAACACAACACATATAATGGTAAAAGAATTTCATAAATGTGAATGTGTGGTTTGTATGAAGTGTAAGTGTGAACTATGTCTTATGGATTGCTGTTTTTCTTTTGCTATGTGTGATGATATGAAGTAGAACCTGTTCAAGAACAAGTAATTCATTTCCAAGATCAGGACTACCCATTTCAAGAGCAGCAAGAAGGAGGCAAGTGTCCTTGACCACTTTGATCCTATGCTAGGATGTGTAGATAGAATTATTTGCATTGTCAAATGAAATATGAAACCCATGCTAGGAAAGTTTCCCTAGAATTGCATTACCTTGTTTCCTTGAAGCTTGGGTTGGGATTTATTTTACCATGTCATTTATTTCCATGCATATGCTTAGCCATGCTTAGAATGGGTTATTTGGGACATGAGATCATCAGTTTATATTACCATACTCTTGAATGAGACATTGTGAGTTATGTAGAGGTAGGGATCAAGGCAAGTTGGATGTTTTGGTTGTGTGCTGGGTGCACGAGACTTGGGTTTGTGTGTTGTACTTGCCTGGATCCTAAGGACCGGTTCATGGAGCATGTAACCCGGCTTTACAGTGCCAACCACATGATGAGATGGGGCAGCTTAGCCAATTAATTAGGTGTATCCCCGGCGTAGTATGGGTGTGTTGGATGGTGCGGGGAGTAGGTGTCAGCTGGACTACCATATGAACCGCAAGGCTCAAGAGGGGGCCACTGCAGCGGGGTTGGAGCCTCTTGTATGCTGTTAGGGGTGAAACCTCAGTGGGCCCACGCTCGTCGGGAATCTCTTTGTAAAGGCTTTGTAGTGATCTCCTGGCTGCACACCTGGGAAGTGTGAATGTGGAACGTAGCCACTGGCATAATGGAGGTTCTTTTAGTCCACCCGGCAACGGGGGATGAAATCACTACTTGTGGGTACAGTGGTACAAACTCTGCAGAGTTAAAACTGTCTTGACAGCCGTGCTCACGGTTAAGAGCGGCCTGGACTTATTCATGATTAGAGGATTGATGGTTTTGGAAGTTAAGCGGGGAGCTTAACATTGGAAATGATGTTATGGTTATTGGATTATGATGATGGGATGGGAGATTGGGACCATTTCACCTGTGTAGTAATGTAGGTGCTTAATAAGCTAAGGTGATAGGTATTAATTGCATAGTGCTTTAACCATGAGTTCAACCTCTCCTTGTTCTAGCCATGCATGATATAATTTTCCCACACTTGCTGAGTACCATTGGTACTCAACCTTGCATATTTGTTGGTTTATATTGCTGCTCAGGTCAAGATAATGAGGTGGTGTATAATGACCAAGACTTTGGACCCGAGGAAGGCTTTTAAGTTCATGAAGACCCCCGGGCAACGCCTGTGATGGAGCCCCAAAGAATAATATTCCGCTGCTAGTTTATTTACTTGTGATGAACTTATTATTGTCCATCGAGACATTTACTATGTAAGACTTACTTATATTCGACACCTGGCTTGTAATAAATGATGCTTCACTATTTGTCATCACATGTATGAGAAAATGATCCTGGCATACATGTGATATTCACTTGGTTGTTTCTTCGGAAAAACCGGGTGTGACACTCTTCTGAGAGCTTTATTGGCTATCCTTTTGGTACTTGTCATTGTTCCATCTTTTCTTAAAATGTTTTTTCTTCTTCATAAAACATGAACATATGCTGACACCCGAGATGAGGGTGTCACATCTACGGCGTATGCTCCACACTGCCGGCAACACGGGCAAGCTAATCATACACTACAGCTCCACCCGGACCATCCGTGAGAAGCGGGAAGAATGGAGTTCGGAAATGAGGATTATCCATGAAAATCAGCTGCTCAAGATCCACCGCCTCCAGCTTGTCGAGCGACACAGGTCGATGCCGAGAAGGATGTCACCTGGGAGGCCATCACCTGCCAAAGTTACATCTACCGTCGTCACCTGGACAGGACTGAGTACATGTATGTCCTCCAGCGTGAGAGTGGTACCGTGGAATACAAGTACCCGCCAGTGCAGCAGGGGACTTCCCATGAGCACATGGACCTGTGTTTGGAGGATGCTGCTATGCTCAACACTCGACTGCAGGAGTGTCAGCAGGAGCTTCAGGATGTTCGTGACACTCTGAAGGAGACTGAGGCGTTGCTTCGAGCCAGCTTGAGGGCGAGAGAAAGAGGAGATGGGAATGAACTGTGTGTCACCATAAATGACACATGGACTCCTGACTCCCCAGATCGCCGGGCGAGCAGGCGTCGCCACACTTCTCCACCAGCAGCTTCCCCACCCAAAGCGGAGTTAGAGGGCAGCCGCAATAATGAGGAAGACCCCGAGGAGCCAGCTCAGTGATACGAGTCGTGTAGAGTCCTTTCCCATAGTTCAGCAGGTTATCGATGTAGGTGAGTCAATACCTTAGTTAATGGTGTGTTAATGTTTGGTGTGTGACGTGAGTTGTGGAAGCCATGGGCATTTGTCCACAACCTCGTCTTAAGGTTGTTTTGCTTTGATGTGTGAAACCCTATGAATTAAGAGTGCATTTATTTTCGCGTGAGACGTGAAACCCTCAGAAAATGTTAATATAATAAGATCCCATGAGTTTAAGTTTAAACAAGCAAATTGGGAATTTAATACGAAACACTTTAAATTAACATTTGGTTGATCATGATAGATGGCCGGAAGAGGAAAGGGTCGTGGTGCCAACCCCACCACCAACAACGATGAGGCCGGCAACCCTCATCTTTCTGGAGGACAAGACAGGGGTGGTCGCCGTGAAGGAGTTGATCCCATCCACCAAATGCTTGAAAATCAGAATCAGCTCATCCAGAGCCTAACTCAAGTGGTGGCCAACTTGCACCAAGCTCCACCCCCACAAGCTGCACCACGCCAACCAAGGTTGAGTGAGTTTCTAGGGACTCAACCTCCAAAGTTTGCAAGTGCTGCTGAACCTCTGGAGGCAGATGAGCAAGATGAGGGTCATACAATGCCAAGGGTATGAGAGGGTGCTGTTTGCCTCTCACCAATTGCATGGACCTGCTGCTGATTGGTGGACCGCTTACGTGGCAGCCCATCATGACCCCGAGAACATCACTTGGGAAGAGTTCAAGCGCAGTTTCCGCAACCATTACATACCAAGTGGTGAACTCAAAAACAAGAGAAAGGAGTTCTTGGGGCTGCAGCAAGGAAACATGATTGTGAGGGAATACCTCACTAAGTTCACTCAACTATCCCGTTATGCACCACGGGACATCGAGACTGATGAGCAGAAACAGGACTGCTTTGTGGAAGGACTTACTGCGGAAATGCAGTGTGCAATGTCCTCCAACGAGTATGAAAGCTTCCAAAAGATGGTAGATAGAGCATTTGTTGTGGAGAGGAAGCTGAAGGCCTTGGAAAATGAAAACAAGAGGAAGGCGGGATGGTCACACCAAGCCTCGGGTAGCAACACACGCCCACGACTGATGCAGCCACCCGCAGGGCAGACGAGCCGTGCTGTGGTACCCTACTCAGCACCGAGAGGGTACAACCCGAATTTCAGGCCTCCGTCAGCACCAGTCCAGCCCCAACGTCAGTTTGTACAGCAGCCTCGCCCCACATATCAACCTCGACCAGCAGTACAAGGACCACCGAACCAACCCCAAGACAACAAAGGCCAGGCACCTAAGGTTGGGGTGCAATGCTTCAACTGTGGTGAAGTGGGGCACTACGCCCATAAGTGCCCAAAGAAGAAGCCCATGCAGCCACAACAGCAGAATGTGATGTGAGAACGGGTGAACCACGTGACCATGGAGGAAGCGCAAGAGGCACCTGACGTGGTAGTTGGTAAGTTTCCTGTCAATTTACACATTGCAACCCTGTTGTTCGATTCTGGTGCTACCCACTCATTCATTGCCCAAGGGTTTGTTAAGAAGCATGATCTAGCAACAACACAAATGAACCACATGCTAGCAGTAAACCCTCCAGGGGGAGAAATAAGGACAAGACAAGTGTGTCCCAAGGTGAATCTAGACATTAATGGGGTGGTATTTACTGCAAACCTCATAGTGATAGATTCACTAGGGATAGATATTATTTTGGGTATGGATTGGTTGACCAAACATAAAGGAATCATCCATTGTTCGACAAGAACGGTGGAACTAACTCACCCTAGTGGCACCAGAGTAGAGTTCATAACCATACAAGAGCCTAGGAGGGACATTAAACTCAATCAAGTTGAGGTGGAAGTGGAGGAGATCAGGATCATCAAGGAATATCCAGACGTTTTTCCGGAGGAGTTGCCAGGTATGCCTCCCGATCGTGAGGTGGAATTTGCGATTGAGCTAGTGCCTGGAACAACTCCGATATACAAGAGATCCTATTAGATGGACTCCAAACAGCTGGAAGAACTCAAGGAACATTTAAGAGAATTGACAGAGAAGGGGTACATTCGTCCTAGTTCCTCACCATGGGGAGCTCCAGTGATATTTGTGCCCAAGAAGTGTGATGGCTCTCTAGGATCATAGACTGGCCCCACATACCACCACTCATCTTTTTTGCGCACTTTGTCCTCACTCGTGCACACCCGGGATAACTTCCCGGTCGGTCACCCATCCCCAACTTCCTTTGGGCCAAGCACGCTTAACCCCGGAGTCCTTTGCAGGTGGGCTTCCGGAAAAGAAGGTATACCTTGGTGGTATGAGTACTCTATCAATCCTATTAAGCCGGGAGCCAGGATATCACACAATCCACCCCCCTTAGAAGACCGACGTCCTCGTCGGTCAACACCAAGACAGGAACGTCCCCTCTTAGCCATGTTCGTACGTTCAGTACTGGCATACGCATACCGTACGTCCGGTTAGCAGCATACGTACCATACCGTGTCCCACACAGAGGACCCACGCGTCATGCATACATACCTATGTCCCTGACCCATACGCTACCGTATCCTTGTCACTTACCCGCACGCACCCATGAAACTGCGAGGGTCGGCTCTGATACCATTTGTGATGGCTCTCTAGGATCATAGACTGGCCCCACATACCACCACTCGTCTTTTCTACGCACTTTGTCCTCACCCGTGCACATCCGGGAAAACTTCCCGGTAGGTCACCCATCCCCAAATTCCTCCGGGCCAAGCACGCTTAACCCCGGAGTCCTTTGTAGGTGGGCTTCCGGAAAAGAAGGTATACCTTGGTGGTATGAGTACTCTATCAATCCTATTAAGCCGGGAGCCAGGATATCACAAGAAGGACGGAACCCAAAGGTTGTGCGTAGACTACCATGCGTTGAATGAAGTAACCATCAAGAACAAGTACCCCTTACCCCGCATTGAAGACTTGTTTGATCAATTGAGGGGAGCTTGTGTGTTTTCGAAAATTGATCTCAGGTCGGGATGCCACCAACTTAAGATAAGACAAACTGATATTCCAAAGACAGCTTTCGTATCTCGGTACGGACTGTATGAATACACCGTCATGCCTTTCAGGCTAACTAATGCCCCGGCATACTTCATGTATCTCATGAACAAGGTATTCATGGAATATCTGGACAAATTTGTGGTGGTTTTCATTGATGACATTCTCGTCTTCTCCAAAGATGAAGAAGAACATGAGAGACATTTAAGGTTGGTGTTGCAAAAGCTGAGAGAACACCAACTATATGCCAAGTTGAGCAAGCGCGAATTTTGGCTGAAGAGAGTTCCCTTCTTAGGACATATAATCTCGGAGGGAGGAATCTCCGTAGATCCCGCCAAGATCGAGGATGTACAGAAGTGGAAGACCACTGAGAATGTCGGGGAAGTTCGAAGCTTCTTGGGATTGGCTGGGTATTATCGACGGTTTATCGAGGGATTCTCCAAGATTTCGAGACCCCTCACCAAACTGTTGGAGAAGGGAATCACATTCACATGGACACCGCAGTGCGAGACGAGCTTTCAAGAGCTGAAGAAAAGATTGACAACAGCCCCGGTGCTAGTTATGCCAGATATGCAGAAGAACTTTTCGGTGTACTGCGATGCCTTTGGAAATGGGTTCGGATGTGTTCTCATGCAAGAAGGGCATGTCGTGGCTTATGCGTCCCGGCAGCTCCAGAAACACGAGAAGAACTATCCTACACATGACTTAGAGCTAGCCGTAGTGGTACACGCATTGAAGATCTAGCGGCATTATTTAATGGGGAAGAGGACATAGATATATACGGATCATAAGAGCTTAAAGTACATTTTCACACAGCCAGATCTCAACCTCAGACAAAGGACATGGTTAGAGCTAATCAACGACTTTGATGTGGGCATCAACTATCATCCTGGGAAAGCGAACGTCGTGGCAGATGCTTTAAGCCGGAAGGTGCAGGTCAATAGGTTGAGCTTGAAGGACATGCCTACAGAATTGAAGGAAGAGGTTACAAAACTCAATCTATGTCTGGTAAATAGTGGTGAAGCCATCGCCATGGAAGTGGACTCCACACTCGAGGAAGACATACGCGATATTCAAAAGAATGATGAGAAGATACAAGAAATCAGAGAACTCATCAAGGATAATAAAGCACCTAGTTTTAGAGAGGATGAACAAGGTACGGTGTGGCACGGGAAAATAATCTATGTGCCTGAAGTGAAGGAGATCCGTGAATTGATTTTGAAGGAGGCTCATGATTCTGACTATTCCATTCATCCTGGGAGTACGAAGATGTACCATGACCTCAAGAGCAGGTATTGGTGGTATGGCATGAAGCGAGATGTCGCGGAACATGTTGCCCTATGTGACACATGTCAGTTGGTGAAAGCAGAACATCAACGACCCGCGGGATTATTGCAACCACTCAAAGTGCCTGAATGGAAATGGGAAGAAATTGGTATGGATTTCTTAGTGGGACTACCCAGGACCCAATCAGGATATGATTCGATATGGGTCATCATCGACACGCTAACCAAGGTAGCTCATTTCATCCCCGTGAAAGAAAGCTACCGCGGATCCAAATTGGCAGAATTGTACATGTCAAGGATCGTGTGTTTCCATGGAGTGCCAAAGAAGATAGTGTCAGATCGAGGGACACAGTTCACCTCAAGGTTCTGGCAGAAGTTACATGAAACCATGGGAACTCATCTGAATTTTAGTTCTGCCTATCATCCCCAGACTGACGGACAAACGGAAAGAACCAACAGATCCTTGAGGATATGCTGAGAGCGTGTGCGCTCAAGAACAATAGGAGTTGGGATAAGAACTTATCGTATGTGGAGTTCTCCTATAACAACAGCTATCAGGCTAGTATGAAGATGTCACCATTTGAGGCTTTGTATGGGAGAAAGTGCAGAACTCCACTATTTTGGAACCAAACCGGGGAAAGTAAAGTGTTTGGACCCGAGGTACTACAAGAAGCCAAGGCAAAAGTGAGGGAAATTCGCAACAACCTGAGGATAGCACAGACCCGACAAAAGAGTTATGCCGATGTACGGAGAAGAGAGCTTATTTTCAATGTGGGAGACTATATTTATCTCAAGGTGTCACCTATCCGAGGACTTCGTCGGTTCAAGGTGAAAGGGAAGTTATCACCTCGATACATCGGACCCTTTCAGGTTCTGGAGAGGAAAGGCGAAGTGGCATATCAACTAGAACTACCGGCTCGCATATCGGATGTGCATGATGTATTCCATGTGTCACAGCTCAAGAAATGTCTGAGGACGCCTGAAGAGATGTTACCCATGAATGAGGTTGACGTAGGAGAGGATCTGTCTTATGCCGAGCAACCGATCAAGGTTTTGGAGACAATGGAACACCTCACAAGAAATAAAAGAATCCGGATGTGCAAGGTGCAGTGGAAGCATCACTCAGAAGAGGAAGCCACATGGGAGCGAGAAGACGAACTTAAGGCACAGTTTCCGGAATTGTTTTCTTAGAACCACCAATCTCGAGGACGAGATTTCTTTTAAGGGGGGTAGAGCTGTAACACCCCAAAAATCTGTTAAGAGGGGAATTTAAAAACTTTTGGACGTATTGCATGTGGTACAGATATTTAAATTCAAATTGGAATTTAAATTCAAACCAAGACAGAAAAGAAATGGAAAAAGAAAAACCCCACCGGCCAGTGGGCCGAAACCCACCAGCCGGCCCACTCTCCCCGCGCCAGCCCCGAACCCGCGCCCCTCTCTTCCTCTCACTGACACGCGGGGCCCGCATGTCATCCCCCACCTCTCGCGCGCTCGGTCGATCCCGGGACTCTCCTCTCCCCCGAATCCAAACAACCTCCGAAAAATCGCGCCAACAACCATATCTGGCCCCGGACGCTGCTATTTAACCAAGTCGATCCTCCGCCGCCTCCCCTCGTGAAATTACCGCACAGAAACTTGCCGAATTCCCCAGCGCACTCCAATTTTCTCTCCGGTGAGAACCATAGCTCCGAGCACCGTTTTCTCTCGATCTTTGCTCGGGTTTTCTGATCTAACGCGCCGATCATGTTCCACCGCCTCCGGGGTGTCACGCAGGTGCAGAAAACTCGGTTTTTGCACCCTAGACGCAGCTCCGGCGAGCACCGCCGCTATTTCATCTCGGACCTCGCCGCCGACCGCTTTCCAGGACCTCTGAGCTCAAGAAAAACCCCGAGGTGAGATCACCGACCTCCCCTCTACCGTTCTATGCCATGAAATTCAAGTTTTAGGAGGTATAGACGAAAATCCGAAGATCTCCGGCGAGATCGCCGCCTCCCGCCGCCGCGCGCCGCCGGGCAGCGCCGCCCGCGCACGGCCAGGGCGACGTGGCCCCCTGAGGCACGTCCATTTTAAATCGTGCGGTTCCTATTAGATCTAACCCGTACCGCTTCGTGTTATAATCTCAGCCGTCTATTTTAAATCGGACGGTCCACATCAGTCCCGCATTATAAAGGCCAGGATTCTTACGCGCTACCCCCTGGGGATCTCGGAAAACACGAGCTAGCCCCAGAAACTTCTGATCTAGCCCCTGGAACTTCAGAAATTTGTGTAAATTCATTTAAAAATCAGTTTTTAGCCCCTGGACTTAACAAAAATTAGGGAAAACCCCTCTGTTATGTGTAGTTAGACCCCTGGAAATTTATGAAATAATAAATTAGCCCCTGTAGTAGGGTGGATTTACCTTTTTGACCCTATATGATATTAAATTCAGAAATTTGAATAGGTGATTAGGATTTAAATTTAAAAGGTGAGGCAAACACATTGTAAACTCAAATTTAAACTCTCCTAGCACTTGGAAAACTTTAGAATGAATTAAAAATAGATTTTTAGGCTGAAATGCATCTGTCTAATTGATTGTTCACATTTATTAGTTATAGGGACACATTTTTGGGTTAGGAAATAATTCTGAAAATTGGTAAAATAAATTTAAATTAGTTCACATCAGAGGAGAAGTTCAAAAATATATTATTTAATATTTTAGATCAGAACCTATTCTGCTTAGAAGACATGTCCTACTATTTAATATTAAAACTCACTTTTAGGCATAGAAGATAAATCTGAAAAATATAGGAAAATAGGTATGCATAATTATAAAATGATAAATGAAGTCTCCAAATTCAAAAACTTCACTTTAGGATTTGGTAGATGATCTGAAAACCTATTTGGAATAGGAAAATACCTTTTATACAAACTTTGTGGCTAAGAAGTGTAATAATTGAATATAAAGAATTTGTTCAAATTGGAACTTCATATATAGTGTGCAAATAGAAATCTGAACATAGAAGATTAGAAATAATATACATATGTTTAAAGGTGAATGTAGGCCAAAAATTAACACATGTAGAATAACCACAACACTTAGAAATGTGAATAACTTTCATAGATATGTATGTGTGGTTTTTATGAAGTGAAAGTGTGAACTATGTCTTATGGATTGTTGTTTTCTTTTGTTATGTGTATGGGCATGAGTAGAACCTGCCCCAGAGCAAGTTCTCTCCTTCCAAGACCAAGACTTTCCATTCCCAGAGCAGCAGGAAGAAGGCAAGTGTCCTTGACCACTTTGATCCTATACTAGGATGTGTAGATAGAATTATTTGCATTGTCAACTGAAATATGAAACCCATGCTAGGAAGTTTCCCTAGAATTGCATTACCTTGTTTCCTTGTAGCTTGGGTTGGGATTTATTTTATTATGTCATTTATTATTATGCTTATGCTTAGCCATGCTTAGAATGGGAAAATTTAGGATATGAGATCATCAATTTATTTACCTTACTCTTGAATGAGATATTATGAGTTATGTAGAGGTAGGGATCGAGGCAAGTTGGATGATTTGGTTAGTTCTAGGTGCATGAGACTCGGGTTTGTGTTTAGTACTTGTCTGGATCCTAAGGACCGGTTCATGGAGCATGTAACCTGGCTTTACCGTGCCAACCACATGCTGAGATGGGGCAGCTTGGCAAATTAATTAGGTGTATCCCCGGCGTAGTATGGGTGTGTTGGATGGTGCGGGGAATAGGTGTCAGCTGGACTACCATATGAATCGCAAGGCTCAAGAGGGGGCCACTGCAGCGGGGTTGGAGCCTCTTGTATGCTGTTAGGGGTGAAACCTCAGTGGGCCCATGCTCGTCGGGAATCCCTTTGTAAAGCTTCGTAGTGATCTCCTGGCTACACACCTGGGAATTGTGAATGTGGTTCACGGCCACTGGCATAATGGAGGTTCTTTTAGTCCACCCGGCAATGGGGGATGAAATCACTACATGTGGGTACAGTGGTGCAAACTCTGCAGAGTCAAAACTGTCATGACAACCGTGCTCACGGTCAAGAGCGGCTTGGACTTATTCATGATTAGAGGATGATGACTTTGGAAGTTGTGGATGTTATGCGGGGAGTTTAACGTTGGAAATGATGTTATGGTTATTTGATTATGTTGATGGGTTGGGAGATTGGGACCATTTCACTTGTGTAGTAATGTAGGTGCTTACTAAGCTAAGGTGATAGGTATTAATTACGTAGTGCTTTAACCCTGAGTTCAACCTCTCCTTGCTCTAGCCATGCATGAAATTACTTTCCCACACTTGCTGAGTACCAACGGTACTCAAACTTGCATATTTGTTGGTTTAAATTGCTGCTCAGGTCAAGGGGATGATGTGGTGTTCAATGACCAAGACTTCGGACCCGAAGAAGGATTCTAGGTTCATGGAGTCCCCCGGGCAACGCCTGTGACGGAGCCACAAGAATAATATTCCGCTGCTAGTTTATTTACATGTTATGAACTTATTATCGTCCATCGAGACGTATGCTTTGAAAGACATATTTATATTCGGCACCTGGCTTGTAATAAATGATGCTTCACTATTTGTCATCACATGTATGAGAAAATGATCCTGGCATACATGTGATATTCACTCGGTTGTTCTTCAGAGAAACCGGGTGTGACACGGACATCTTGAGCTGTTGCACTCAAGAATGTACCGACAGCAAGCGGGACTGCATCTAGGGTGAATGTCCTTGTTCGGTCAAATTTTTCAGCCAAAGACCCTCCAGTAAAAGAACCTACTATTGCACCAGCTAGGGTTGTGCTAACCACCAATCCTTGCAAAACAGTATTTTCAGCCATCCCAAGATCTTTATCGAGATGTTCAAGGGCGCCGTTGACCACACCAAGATGGTAACCAAACAATATAGCCTCCAAGCAAACAACACCAATGTAGGCAGAACATGCCCGGAAAATTTAACCTGAGTGTTCTCAAGTGGAGCATCCTCAAGATCAGCTGCAGACGTGGCGCGCACGTGGCTGTAGCGCCGGCGGGCGAGTCAATGACCATGATAACCTCGCTGAAGTCGCTGCGGTTGACGGCGAGGAGCGTAAACTTCTCCTGATGCTGCTGCTTCGGCAACTTCTCCTGCTGCTGGGCCTCGGTGGCTGGCGGAAAGAGGACGGAGCAGGCGGCAGTCTTTGATGCGGACACAACACATCTCGAACAGCGCCAACCTCGCTCTTGAGCTGCCGCATCTGCGCGAACATCCAACATCGGGTGAAATGCCGAGATTAAGGGTTGTGCGTGAACCTTGTGAGGATGGGAGCGGTCGGGGAAGGGCAGGAAGAGCGTCACCTCGTTGGGGTGGCGGTCGTGAAGCGCGCGCGAGGAAGGCGACCTGCACAGGGGTGACCTTCTCCTTGGGTTGCCGCGGCCCATCCCTTTGTCCTTGTTCCTGCCGAATGTAGAAGCGGAGCGCGGGGGCGAGTGGGCGGCAGCCCGAGGCGAGGTAAACCGAGTAGGAGGACCCAACATCATTGACGTGGACGGCGAGGCGGGAGGCTGCTGGGCCGAAGGGGCTCGGCGGCGGGCGGTTATCGTAGGGTGGCAGCCCTGAGCGGCGCTCGACGCGGAGCCAGGAGTGGCAGGCGCGGGCGGCGGTGATGGGGAACAGGCAGGACGAGGCGGTGAGGGCTCGGGAGAGGGCGCAATCAGGGAGGGCGCGGCGGTGGAGCCTGAGGGGCAGTGGCGGTGGAGGAGAGCTGCTGGGCGGTGGGGAGGGCGGGGTCTGCAGGGGCATGCGAGGAGCGGCACGGCGGTGTGAAGCGAGGTAGGGGAGCGGCGGGCAGGTCGAGTGCCGGCGGGAGGGGGTGCGCAGCGCTCGTCGCCATGAAAGAGGAGGCGAGGGCGGAGACCGGAGGGGGTGAGGGCTCGAGTGGGCTGGCGTGAGCGGGGAGAGGGCGGCGGGAGAGGTGCAGCGGAGGGGGGATCGGGAAAGAGAGGCGGCGGGGGAGCAGAGGAAGGAGGCGAGCGGCAGTTTGTTCGGGGGGCTCGGCGAGAGTTGGGTGAGTGGGGCGGAAGTGGGTTAGGTTTTTTTTTTTGCTAATCAGGGTGTTACATAATATCATTGTTCATACAGTTAAAAATAATTTATTTTAATGATTAAAGGTAAAAAGTAAACCAGTTTGAGAATCTTGAGGGTTTAAGTAAACGGTCTAATAGTTCACAGGTTATATGACCTCAACCGTAGTTGAAGGGAACCAATATAAATATGAATACAAAATATCTATTTCAAATCTTTGATATGTAATATTTTGGACTGTTGAAAAATAAATAAATCAAAGATTCAGACGGATCGGCGATTCTATTTTAGGACTTCTACGCTCCACAATGTGACCATAACCTAGTTACGGAAAGCCATGCCCATGTACATGATTCTTCCTTTTTTGGGAAAACTTGATTCTCTTACATGAAACTATTTATTCCGCCTGACGATAATCTAAACCAGCTCCATATCTCCATTCTTCAAGATGCCTTTCGCATGTAAATGCCCCTCGGCACTCGGAAGCAGGGTTCCAACCCAGGACCTTTAAAAGTGTAAGGAAATAGCAAATGATACCAGACACCTAAAGTCAGGCAGTAAGTGTTTATCTGATATTAGAGATGAATAATAATTGGACCTCATGGCCTGATCGATAAAGGGGCAAAGGAACGTGTAGTAACCAAGCATCAGAAAATGGACTGACCACTCGAGGATGATGTCACACCCGGTTTTTCCGCAGAACACCCGAGTGACTCCCACATGTATGCCAGGATCATTTTCTCATACATGTGATGACAAATAGTGAAGTATCATTATATTACAAGCCAAGTGTTTGAATATAAATAAGTCTTACATAGCGTCTCGAAGGACGATAATATGTTCACAATAATGTAAATAAACAAACAGCGAAACATAAGTCTTTTGGGCTCCATCACAGGCATTGCCCGGGGGACTCCGTGAACCTAAAATCCTTCTTCGGGTCCGAAGTCTTGGTCGTTGTACACCACGTCATTCCCTTGGCCTGAGCAGCAATTTAAAACCAACAGAAAAGCAAGCTTGAGTAATGTTGGTATTCAGCAAGTGTGAGAAAGTTATGTCATGCATGGCTAGAGCAAGGAAAGGTTGAACTCATGGTTAAAGCACTACGCAATTAGTCCCTATCACCTTAGCTTATTAAGCACCTACACTACTATATGAATGAAATGGTCCCAATCCCCTAACCCATCATCAATATCAAGTAACCCTAACTTCATTTCCATTGTTAAGCTCCCCGCTTAACAACCTTAACTTTCCAATTCATCAACCTCTAATCATGAATAAGTCCGAGCCGCTCTTGACCGTGAGCACGGCTGTCATGACAATTTTGACTCTGCAGAGTTTGCGCCACTGTACCCACATGTAGTGATTTCATCCCCCGTTGCCGGATGGACTAGAAAAACCTCCATTGTGCCAATGGCCGCGAACCACGTTCACACTTCCGAGGTGTGTAGCCAGGAGATCACTACGAGACCTTTACAAAGGGATTCCCGATGAGTGTGGGCCCACTGAGGTTTCACCCCTAACAGCATCCAGGAGGCTCCAATCCCCGCTGCAATGGCCCCCTCTTGAGCCTTGCGGTTCATATGGTAGTCCAGCTGACACCTATTCCCCGCACCATCCAAACACCCATACTACGCCAGAGATACACCTAATTAATTGGCCAAGCTGCCCCATCTCAGCATGTGGTTGGCACGGTAAGGCTAGGTTACATGCTCCATGAACCGGTCCTTAGGATCCAGGCAAGCACTAAACACAAACCCGTGTCTCGTGCATACAACACCAACCAAAGCATTCAACTTGCCTTGATCCCTACCTCTACATAGTTCATAATAATCCATTCAAGGGTGAATAATCAAGGAGATAACCATCATATACCATTTACTCCATTCTAAGCATGGCTAAGCATGAATACCATAAATGAATGACATAATAAAACAACTCCCAACCCAAGGCTACAAGGAGTTAATGAAATTCTAGGGAAACTTCCTAGCATGGGCCTCATATTCCAATTTGACAATGCAATTAAATTCTAGCTACACATCCTAGTATAGGATCAAAGTGGTCAAGGACACTTGCCTTCTTCCTGCTGCTCTAGGAATGGAAAGTCTTGATCTTGGAAGGTGAGAACCGGCTCTGGGGCTGGTTCTACTCATGCCAACACACACATAGCAAAAGAAAACAACATTCCATAAGAAATCATCCACACATACACATGAAAGTCATACACATATTTAAGTTTGGTGTTCACCCTAGTTAGGTGGCTTCTATGCATGCATGCACTTTTAAACATATATATTATTTCTAACTTGGTATTCAGATCTCTAAGTGCACACTACATGTGAATTTCAGATTTTACTAATTTTCTATATTAGATACTTCACTTCTTAGCTACAAAATTTGCATGAAATGTGAATTCCAACTCCAAATTGGTTTTCAGATCTCCTACACAGTTTTAACATGAAGTTTTGGATTTGGGGACCTCATTTGGCATTTTCTAATTATGTATACCTATTTTCCTATATTTTCAGATTTATTTTCTATACCTAAAAGTGAACTTCAATACTAAAACAGCAAAATATATCACCTACACAGAATATATTTTGATCTAAATTACCCAACAAAATATCTTTTGGCTTCCTATCTGATGGGATCAATTTAAATATATTTTTACCTATTTTCAGAATTATTTCAAGCCTAAAAATGAATTTCAGCACTAAAATAGCAAAATAAATTCATACACAAAATTTATACTGTTCCAAATATCTAAACAGAACCTTTATAATTTTTTCCTACCCTTTTTGGTTACTTAGATTCCTTTTTCCACATATTTAAATTTGTTTTATGCCTAAAGGGTATATTTCAGAAATAAATATCAAAACAGCAACCTTATTGAAATTTCAAAGTTTATTTCCCATCTAAATTCAAACTTCAGATTGTTCTACAAGTTTTCAACAGAGTTAGAATAATTCAAACTGAATTTATACCTATGTTTGAATTTAAATCACACTCAATTTGCTTGAGTTTCTAAATTAAATATTCCACCAGGGTTGAAATTTAAATTCTATACTGTTGCAAGGTCAAAATTATATTTCCCAAAACTCTCAGGGGTCAATGCATCATTTACAGAGGGTATTTCCTAAATTCTATTAAGTCTAGGGGCTAAAACTGATTATTAAACGCATTCTCCTAAATTTCCGATGGTCCAGGGGCTAGATCAAAAGTTTTCCGGGGCTAGATCCTTTTTCCTCAGAACCCCAGGGGGTAGCGTGTAAGTTTCCCAGCGGGAATCGTTGCTTTAAACGTGGGCCGTCGGATTTTAAATGGATGGCTGAGATTATAATGCGAAAGAGTACGGGGTGAATCTATTCGGGACTGTATGATTTAAAACGGACGGACCACAGAGGGCCACGTCGCCCTGGCCGTGTGCGGGCGGCGCTGCCCGGCGGCGCACGGCGGCGGGACGCGGCGGACTCGCCGGAATTTCACGAAATCTCGTCTACCGGCCCTAGACTACCGTTTTCTCTGCACAATTCGAAGGAGGGGGAGTAGGGGGCCTCACCTCGGTGGTTTTCTCGAGCTCGGAGGCCCTGGAAGTCGGTTGGCGACGATGTCCGAGGGTGGAGCTCGGCGGTGCTCACCGGAGCTGTGGCTAGAGCGCGACACACGGTGCCTTCTTCACCTGCAAGACTCCGCGACGGCGGTGGAACACGCTACGCACGTTAGGTCACAGAAACCGGATGAAGATCGAGAGAAAACGGCAGAGGGGGGTCTCGGTCTCACCGGAACTGAAGTGAGTCGAGTGGGGGAAAAAGGGGCGGGCGGTGAATTCGGAAAGGGTGGCGCGGCGGTTGCTCGGAGCGGGAGAGAAGGGCGGGTGGCGGTTGGGGAAGAAAGCGCTGACAGGCGGGCCCGTGCGGCAGTGAGAGGAAGGGGGCCCGGTGGCCACTTTTCTTTTTCCTTTCTTTTTTCTTTTCTGTTTTTGCTTCAAATTTGAATTCCGGTTTGAATTTGAAATTTTCTTCAACATGCATCACGTCCAGTTGGTATAAAATTTGGGTTTACAATTTTTGGGATGTTACAACTCTACCCCCCTTAAAAGAAATCTTGTCCTCGAGATTGGTGACCCTAGGGAAATAAATCCGGAAACTGTGCCTTGAGTTCGTCTTCTCGCTTCCATGTGGCTTCCTCTTCCGAGTGATGCTTCCAATGCACTTTACACATTCGGATTCTTTTGTTCCTTGTGATGTGTTCCATCATCTCCAGAATCTTGACCGGCTGTTCGGCATACGAAAGGTCTTCTCGGACGTCTACTTCATTCATTGTCACACCCGGTTTTTTCGAAGAAACAACCAAGTGAATATCACATGTATGCCAGGATCATTTCCTCATACATGTGATGACAAATAGTGAAGCATCATTTATTACAAGCCAGGTATCGAATATAAATAAGTCTTACATCGCAAATGTCTCAATGGACACTAATGCTTCATCACAAGTAAATAAACTAGCAGCGGAATATTATTCTTTAGGGCTCCATCACAGGCGTTGCCCGGGGGGTCTTCATGAACCTAAAATCCTTCCTCGGGTCCAAAGTCTTGGTCATTATACACCACCTCATTATCTTGACCTGAGCAGCAATATAAACCAACAAATATGCAAGGTTGAGTACCAATGGTACTCAGCAAGTGTGGGAAAATTATATCATGCATGGCTAGAACAAGGAAAGGTTGAACTCATGGTTAAAGCACTACGCAATTAATACCTATCACCTTAGCTTATTAAGCACTTACATTACTACACAGGTGAAATGGTCCCAATCTCCCATCCCATCATCATAATCCAATAACCATAACATCATTTCCAATGTTAAGCTCCCCGCTTAACTTCCAAAACCATCAATCCTCTAATCATGAATAAGTCCAGGCCGCTCTTAACCGTGAGCACGGCTGTCAAGACAGTTTTGACTCTGCAGAGTTTGTACCACTGTACCCACAAGTAGTGATTTCATCCCCCGTTGCCGGGTGGACTAAAAGAACCTCCATTATGCCAGTGGCTACGATCCACATTCACACTTCCCAGGTGTGCAGCCAGGAGATCACTACGAAGCCTTTACAAAGGGATTCCCGACGAGCGTGGGCCCACTGAGGTTTCACCCCTAACAGCATACAAGAGGCTCCAACCCCGCTGCAGTGGCCCCCTCTTGAGCCTTGCGGTTCATATGGTAGTCCAGCTGACACCTACTCCCCGCACCATCCAACACACCCATACTACGCCGGGGATACACCTAATTAATTGGCCAAGCTGCCCCATCTCAGCATGTGGTTGGCACTGTAAAGCCGGGTTACATGCTCCATGAACCGGTCCTTAGGATCCAGGCAAGTACTAAACACAAACCCGAGTCTCGTGCACCCAGCACACAACCAAAACATCCAACTTGCCTTGATCCCTACCTCTACATAACTCACAATAACTCATTCAAGAGTATGGTATAATAAACTGATGATCTCATATCCCAAATATCCCATTCTAAGCATGGCTAAGCATATGCATGTAAATAAATGACATGACAAAATAAATCCCAACCCAAGCTACAAGGAAAACAAGGTAATGCAATTCTAGGAAAACTTTCCTAGCATGGGTTTCATATTTCATTTGACAATGCAAATAATTCTATCTACACATCCTAGCATAGGATCAAAGTGGTCAAGGACACTTGCCTCCTTCTTGCTGCTCTTGAAATGGGTAGTCCTGATCTTGGAAATGAATAACTTGTTCTTGAACAGGTTCTACTTCATACCATCACACATAGCAAAAGAAAAACAACAATCATAAGACATAGTTCACACCTCTACTTCATACAAACCACACATTCATATTTATGAAATTCATTCACCATTATATGTGTTGTGTTTCAGTTTTAAATAAATTCCTTACATTAAACTACCAAGCATGTATGGAAAGTATTTTTCTTCGCCATATGTGCCTTCACAACTTCTACCAACTCTAAACTAAATTCTTTGTATTTTAGAAACTCCATTTATCATTTACTAGTTGCTATATTTTCAGATTTATATTCCTATGCATAATTGTGTATTTCATTATGAAATTAGTAATATACATCACCTAAACAGTATAGGTTCTGGTCCTAAATAATTTAATAACATATTTTGACCTTGGCTTCTGATGTAGACTATTTCATAATTATTTTCCCTATTTTTCTATAACTATTATTTACTTAAAAATGTGTCCTTATACTAAAGAATGTGAATAATTAAATGAAACAGATTCATTTCAGTCCAAAAATATATTTTTACCTCACTCCAAAGTTTTCTAAGTACTGAGAAAGTCTTTAATTAATTTTGACAATTATGTTTGTCCCACTTTTTAATTTTTAAACACTAGTTACATATTCAATTTTCTACATTAAATACTAAACAGGGCTAAAATAATGAACTCACCCCATTACAGGGTCTATAATATTATTTTCATAATTTCCAGGGGTCTAGCTACACTTATCAGAGGTGTTTTTCCTAATTTCTATTAAGTCCAGGGGCTAAAACTGACTTTTAAATGAATTTACATGATTTTCTGGAGTTCCAGGGGCTAGATCTGAAGTTTTCGGGGCTAGCTCTCAATTCCAGAGAACCCCAGGGGGTAGCACGTAAGACTTCCAGTCTTTATAACGCGGGGCTGACGTGGACCGTCCGATTTTAAACCGACGGCTGAGATTATAACATCGAACCGGTACGCGGGGTTTTAAAGTCTACCGTGCGATATAAAATAAACGGCGCACAAGCGGCCACGTCGCTCTGATCGAGCGCGGGCGGCGCTGCCGGCGGCGCACGGCGGCGGAAGCGGCGATCTCGCCGGAAAGTTTCGGATTCTCGAGAATTCTGCCTAGAACTGTGATCTTATGGCCTAGATCGGTAGAGGGGAGGTCAGGGATCTCACCTCGGGGGTTTTCTCGAGCTCGGGGGTCCTGGAAAGTGATCGGCGGCGAGGTCCGAGGCAAAACCACGGCGAAGCTCGTCGGCGCTGCGTTTACACCGTAACTCTCCGAGTTTTCTGCACCTGCAAAGTTCCCCGGAGGCGGTGGATCAAGACCAGCGAGTTAGATCAGAGTTTCCGAGCTTAGATCGGCCAGAATTCACCGGCGAAGTCTCGGTGGTCACCGGAGTGAAAATCGGCGATCGCGTGAGAAAAACTGATCGGATCGGGGTTTTTTATAGCCGGGGGAGGGCGGTGGGTCAGTTGTGATCGAGTTGGATTCTTCTGGGACCAGAATTCGGGCGACGAGACGCGGTTTCCGGTCGGTTGCGATCGCGCGCGCTCGGGGAAAAGTCCGGGGTCGCGGGGTTAGGGATGACAGGCGGGTCCCACCCGTCTGTGAGAGGCAGCGCGGCGCGCGCGGGGGCGGGCTGCGCGGGGAAAGCTGGGCCGGCTGGCGGGTTTCGGCCCACTGGCCGGTTTTTTTCCTGTTTCTCTTTTTCTTTTTCCTTTTCTTTTCTGTTTTGAGTATTATTTGAATTCCAGTTTGAATTTGAATTTTTGCAAAACATGCAACACGTCCAAAAATTTCTAAATTCCCCTCTGAACATGGTTTAGGGTTTTGAATCAAAATTTGGGGTGTTACATTCATGGGTAACCTCTCTTCGGGTGTCCTCAAGCATTTCTTGAGTTGTGACACATGGAACACATCGTGCACATCCGATAGGCGAGCCGGTAGTTCTAGCTGATATGCCACTTTGCCTTTCCTCTCCAAAATCTTGAAAGGTCCAATATACAAAGGTGATAGCTTCCCTTTCACTTTGAACCGACGAAGCCCTCGGATAGGAGACACCTTGAGATAGACGTAGTCCCCTACATTGAAAGTGAGCTCCCTTCTTCGTATATCAGCATAGCTCTTTTGTCGGGTCTGAGCTATTTTCAGGTTGTTGCAGATTTCTCGCACTTTCGCTCGGCATCTTGTAGCACCTCTGGCCCAAATACTTTGCTTTCCCCAGTTTGATTCCAAAATAACGGAGTTCTGCACTTCCTCCCATACAGTGCCTCAAAGGGTGACATCTTCATACTAGCCTGGTAGTTGTTGTTAAAGGAGAACTCAGCATATGGTAAGTTCTTGTCCCAACTCCAATTGTTTTTGAGTGCACAAGCCCTCAACATATCCTCAAGGATTTGATTGGTCCTTTCGGTCTGCCCGTCTGTTTGTGGATGGTACGCAGAGCTGAAATTCAAATGAGTCCCCATGGTTTCATGTAACTTCTGCCAGAACCTTGAGGTGAACTGTGTCCCTCGATCTGACACTATCTTCTTCGGCACTCTATGAAAGCACAGAATTCTTGACATGTACAATTCTGCCAATTTGGATCCGCTGTAGCTTTCTTTCACAGGGATGAAATGAGCTACCTTGGTCAGCCTATCGATTATGACCCATATCGAATCATATCCTTATTGGGTCCTGGGCAGTCCCACTATGAAGTCCATGCCTATTTCTTCCCATTTCCATTCGGGTACTTTGAGTGGTTGCAACAACCCCACGGGTCGTTGATGTTCTGCTTTCACCAACTGACATGTGTCACATAGGGCAACATGTTCCATGACATCTCGCTTCATGCCATACCACCAATATCTGCTTTTGAGGTCATGATACATCTTCGTACTCCCAGGATGAATGGAATAGTCGGAATCATGAGCCTCTCTCAGAATTAGTTCACGGATCTCCTTTACTTTAGGCACACATATTCTTTTCCCATGCCACACCGTACCTTGCTCATCCTCTCTAAACCCAGGAGCTTTATTCTCTTTGATGAGTTCTCTAATTTCATGTATTTTCTCGTCATTCTTCTGACCGTTGCGTATGTCTTGCTCCAATGTGGAATCCACTTCCATGGCGATAGCCTCACCATTATTCACCACGCATAGATTTAGTTTTGCAAATTCCTCCCTCAATTCCGTAGGTGTGTCGTTTAAGCTCAACATGTTGACATGCACCTTTTGGCTTAAAGCATCTGCTACAACGTTCGCTTTCCCAGGATGATAGTTAATACCCACATCAAAGTCGTTAATCAGCTCTAACCATCTCCTTTGTCTGAGGTTGAGATCTGGCTGTGTGAAGATGTACTTTAAGCTTTTATGGTCTGTATGTATTTCTGTCCTCTTTCCCATCAAGTAATGCCTCCAAAGCTTCAATGCATGGACCACTGCGGCTAGTTCTAGGTCATGCGTAGGATAGTTCTTCTCGTGTTTTTGAAGCTTCCTAGACGCATATGCAATGACATGTCCCTCTTGCATGAGAACACATCCCGATCCGTGTCCAGAAGCATCACAATATACCGAAAATTTTCTCTGCATGTCTGGCATAACTAGCACTAGGGCCGTTGTTAATCTTTTCTCTAGCTCTTGGAAGCTTGCCTCACACTCCGGAGTCCACGTGAATGTGATTCCCTTCTCTAGCATTTTGGTGAGGGGTCTTGATATCTTGGAGAAGCCCTCAATGAACCGTCGATAGTACCCAGCCAATCCTAAGAAGCTTCGGATTTCCCCGACGTTTTCCGGGGTCTTCCACTTCTGCACATCTGCGATCTTGGCGGGGTCCATGGAGATTCCTCCTTCAGAGATTATATGTCCCAAAAAGGGGACTCTCTTCAGCTAGAACTCACATTTGCTTAGCTTGGCATATAGTTCGTGCTCTCTCAATTTTTGCAACACCAGCCTTAGATGCTTCTCATATTCTTCTTCATATTTGGAGAAGACAAGAATGTCATCAATGAAAACCACCACAAATTTGTCCAAATATTCCATGAATACCTTGTTCATGAGATACATGAAGTACGCCGGGGCATTAGTTAGCCCGAACGGCATGACGGTGTATTCATACAGCCCGTCCGAGATACGAAAGATATCTTGGGAATGTCGGTTGGTCTTATCTTCAGTTGGTGATATCCCGATCTGAGATCAATTTTTGAGAACACACAAGCTCCTCTCAACTGATTAAATAAGTCTTCAATGCGAGGTAACAGATACTTGTTCTTGATGGTTACCTCATTCAACGCACGGTAGTCTACACATAGCCTTTGGGTTCCATCCTTCTTGGGCAAAAATATCACTGGAGCTCCCCATGGCGAGGAACTTGTATGAATGTACCCTTTTTCTGTCAATTCTCGGATATGTTCTTTGAGCTCTTCTAGTTGTTTAGAATCCATCCGGTAAGATCTCTTGTATATCGGGGTGGTTCCAGGCATTAGTTCAATCACGAATTCCACTTCACGATGTGGGGGCATACCTGGCAACTCTTCGGGAAAAACATCTGGATATTCCTTGATGACCCTTATCTCTTCCAATTCCACTTCCACTTGATTGAGTTTAATGTCCCTCCTAGGTTCTTGGACAGCTATAATTTCACTTTGGTGCCACTAGTGTGAGCTAGTTCCACCATTCTAGTCGAACAATGGATAATGTCTTTATGCTTGGTTAACCAATCCATACCCAAAATAATATCTATTCTTTGCGAGTTTATCACTATGAGGTTTGCAGTAAATACTACCCCATTATTGTCTAGATTCACTTTGGGGCACACTTGCCTTGTTCTTATTTCCCCGCCTGGAGAGTTCACTACTAATATATGATTCATTTGTGTTGTTGCTAGATCATGCTTCTTAACAAATCCTTGAACAATGAACGAGTGGGTAGCACCAGAATCGAACAAAATGGTTGCAATGTGTAAATTTGCAGGGAACTTACCAATTACCACATCAGGTGCCTCCTGTGCTTCTTCCATGGTCCTGTGGTTCACCCGTCCCCGCGTCATGTTCTGTTGTTGTGGCTGCATTGGCTTCTTCTTCAGGCACTTGTGAGCGTAGTGCCCCACTTCGTCACAGTTGAAACATTGCACCCCAACTTTAGGTGCATGACCTTTGTTGTCCTGGGGTGGGTTCTGTGGCCCTTGTCCTGCTGGTCGAGGTGGATAAGCGGGACATGGCTGTTGTAGAAACTGACACTGCGGCTGTACTTGTGCTGATGGCAGCCTGAAGTTTGGGTTGTAACCTCTCGGTGCTGAGTATGGTACCACAACACGGCTCATCTACCCTGCGGCTGCTGCATAAGACATGGGCGTGTGTTGCTGCTTGACGCTTGGTGCGACCATCCCATCTTCCTCTTGTGTTCATTCTCCAAGGCCTTCATCTTCCTCTCCACAATAAACGCCCTGTCCACCATCTTTTGGAAGCTTTCATATTCGTTGGAGGACATTGCACATTGCATTTCCATGGTGAGCCCTTCCATAAAGTAGTCCTGTTTCTGCTCATCAGTTTCAATGTCCCGTGGTGCATAACGGGACAGTTGGGTGAACTTGGTGAGGTACTCCCTCACTGTCGTGTTGCCCAGCTGCAGTCCCAAAAACTCTTTCCTCTTGTTCTTGAGTTCTCCCCTTGGTATGTAGTGGTTGCGGAAGCTGCGCTTGAACTCCTCCCAAGTTATGTTCTCGGGGTCATGGTGGGCTGCCACATATGTGGTCCACCAATCAGCAGCGGGTCCATTCAATTGATGAGAGGAAAACAGTACCCTCTCATATCCTTGGCATTGTATGATACTCATCTTGTTCTCAATGGTCTTGAGCCAATCATCTGCCTCCAGGGGTTCAGCAGCACTTGCAAACTTCGGGGGTTGAGTTCCTAGGAACTCACTCAACCTTGGTTGACGTGGTGCAGCCTGTGGGGGTGGAGCTTGGTGTAAGTTGGCCACCACTTGAGTCAAATTCTGGATGAGCTGATTTTGATTGTTGATCATTTGGTAGATAGGATCAACTCCTCGGCGACCACCCCTGCCTTGCTATCCAGGAAGGTGAGGATTGGCAGCCTCATTATTGTTTTTGTTGGGGTTGGCACCACGACCTCTTCCTCTTCCGGCCATCTATTATGATTAACCAAATGTCAACTTAATCATTACGCATTAATTTCTCACATTGCTTGTATGAACTTAAACTTTTGAGACATTCAAATTTAGACAATTTCAGAAAATCTCGCATAAATTTTTAGGCACCATGTCTCATACGAAAACAAATGTAACTATTGATTCATAAGGTTTCACACACAAAAGCAAATGAAAACATAAAGACGAGGTTGTGGACAAGTGCCCATGGCTCCCACAACTCACGTCACACACCAAACATTAACAAGCAAATAGATAGGTTCTTGACTCGACTACTCGATAACATGCTGAAATAAGGGAAATGACTCTAAACGACTCGTCTCACTGTGCTGGCTCGTCGGGGTCTTCCTCATCATTGCGGCTGCCCTCTGACTCCGCTCTAGGTGGGGAAGCTGCTGGTGGAGAAGTGCGGCGACGCTTGTTCGCCCGACGGTCTGGGGAGTCAGGAGTCCATGTGTCATTCTCTGTGACACGCAGTTCATTCCTAAAACAGGGCAGAGCAAACACTCTCTGTAGCATAACTTCCGGCATAAAAATACAAAAATAGAAAATGAGGTAGTTCTGAAAAGTTTAAGAGATGGTTTACAACTTTGTAACAGAAAGTTTTGTCAGATTGGGATTAGAATTAACTGGGATTCTTGGATCAAATCAGTACCTAAAGCAGGGAGGTGCTGTCCAATTTCCTCCAGAAATTCTATCAACTTCGACATCTCATAACTTTTGAACCAGGACAGATCTCAGACCAAGCAAATACTTTCCGTAAATATATTGAAGTTACCTTTAACTTTGATGTTGGGCTCCAGAAGTGGTTTTGCCTTTAGTATGGTCTAAATCAGGTTGAAATGGAAACTGGTCAGAGTTGTCCTATTGGACAGCAGACCAGCGATCAAATTTGTTCTAAGTTTGATTGTGTTTCCAAGTTGTATGAGTTCAATGACATGTTTTATGTTATAACTCAATGGTTTACTGTTCAAATAAATATTTGACATGTCTCAAATATGTTTTTACAGATGACAGCGGATAGACAGTTGGAGAACGGGTGGGTGGAATCTCACTGTTCTCACCACAGCGGCTATCCGGAAGCGTTGAGGCAAATGCTTCAATATTTCAGGTACAGCGAGATGCCGCAGTTCTTCGCTAAGGAAGAAGGCGAGGAGGGGAACAGAACATGGACAATACATATCAAAGTTCCTGCAGGACCCACGCCACCCGGTTGGGCGCCGTTCACCGTTACGGTGAGAGGTAGACAGCCGGAGGGGATGTGGCAAGTGGCAGCCCGCGACACTATGTCGCGTTTCTGCCAACTACACGTGAGAGCTATGGAGGGTACTCCATACGCGCTCGTTCCGGTGGAGGGACGGGCTAATCATGTGTGGGAGGGGAGGTACATGGAGGCAACCGATCCGGGTTGCCCAAGGTACAGTCCCGCGGAGGCAAACCTCAGTCTCCAATTGAGGGCAGGAAAAGCTGTGATGGACAGCCAAGCTGTTCATACGGATTGTCTTGCTGCAAAGCTTAAGGAGAGCACAAGCCATGGAGACCATTTCGAGAGTGCTCACAGCGCACTCCGCAATGTGCTCCTTCCGATGATAAAGCGACTGAATGAGCAACACAATCAGTTGCATCGTCTGAAGAAGGCGAAGACAAAAAGCCGCGTCGACATCACAGCTTTGCAACAACAGGTGCAGGCTCTGACCCAGCAGAACGAGGTACTCACTCAAGAGCGGGATGACGCTATTGAGGAGGGGCAAGGCTGGGAAGAGGACTACAACCAAGCCATGGATGAGGTGCACGCGTTGCAGGACCTCGTACCTCCGGTAATGGGCATACCGGTGGGAGGTGCCGTACCCGTGGTCTTGGGTCTTCCGGCAATGGGGGAACCCGAGCCGGAAGAGGAGGTTGTGGACCCAGAGCCTCCAGCAGAGGTACCGGAGGAGGACGACCTGCAGGAGGTCGAGTTCTACTCCGAGTAGGAGGTTACCGTTGCCAAGTAGGGCAGCTGGGGTGATGTAACCCAAACTTTTGTAATCAGTGACATGTTGGGTAGACAGTAGCGTATGTATAGGTAGTGACAACATGAGCACGACTTCTCGGAGACCCGAGAATAATGTATATTGTATAAAGTTTATGCTTTATCAATATATGTGAATGTTGTGCAAATTATTCATGCGTCATTTCAAATACTTACTGTTTCATATGGAATTTTAAGTATGACATGTGCTGATCGCTTCTGTTTTGAATCTCAGAATGACTCGTACTCGTGCCAACCCGGACGTTAAGGGTTCCAGTCAGGGGGGAGGACCTCCCAACAGCCTCCTGAGGATTCCTCGGGACAGCAACAGCAGCAACAGCAACAGCAACAACCGCCACCGCCAATGGTCACTTTGGCTGATATTGTGGCAGCGATGGCGGGCTCTCATCAGCAGCACACGGAGTTTCTGCAAACCCTCATTGCGAATACGTCTCGACCAGAGAGGCGTCAAGATCGCGAGGAGCGCCAACAGAGCTCCTACTCCGACTTTCTGGCTACTCATCCCCCGGTATTCTCAAGGGCGGATGAACCCCTCGATGCGGACATCTGGCTCCGCACGATGGAGATGAAGTTCGGGCTGCTCCAAGTGAGTGAGCAGCACAAGACTCAGTTCACGGTCAAACAGCTCCAGGGATCCGCGAGCGTGTGGTGGGCTAATTACTGTCATTTGCAGCCCACCGAGCGAGTTATGACCTGGGTGGAATTCCGGACGGCCCAGGGCCTATCACATACCGCCGGGTGTCATGAAGAGGAAGACGCAGGAGTTCTTACGCCTGCAGCAAGGGAGGTGGAACGCGCTGGAATACTCCAGGGCGTTCAATGATCTTGCGCTCTACGCTTCATATCACTCCGATACCGACGAGAAGTGGCGGGATCATTTCTACCAGGGGCTTAACCCGCTCCTGAAAGACAAGCTGACGATGTTCAATCGCGGCAGCCTCAATGACATAATTGATGCTGCGATTGTTCAGGAGGACTCCGGCATGGAGTTGGTGGCGGCGGAAAGAAAGCGGAACGTGCCGCAAAGCAGCAGAGAAGGAGGTGGTCCTTCTCAAAAATACTGGATGGTGAATCGCCCACCATCGGGTCCACGCTGGCAGCCACCACAGAGGCCGATGCCATTCTGCAGTCGGCCATATTCTCCACCGGCATTCAGGCCGGCACTGCCAGTACCACCTCTGCAGCAACAACAACGACAGTGGGCGATGCCGCGTGCGTATGTACCTCAGCAACGCATGCCGGGCTTTCGTCCCCCAAGCACTGGACAAGCAGCAGCCACATGCTACAAATGTGGTCGTCCAGGACACTTCGCCAGCAGTTGTCCAGAGAGGCAAGGCAGCGGAGTTGCACCGCAACTTCCGGAGAGGAATCAGCCCCGGAACCCCACTAATGCGCGGCGGGCAAACCCTAGGCCCGGCACCATCGACCAACTTGCCATAGAGGACGTGCCGGAGGGAGAGCCAATCCTTGCGGGTATGTTCCAACTCCACCAGCATCCCGCCATAGTATTATTTGATTCAGGCGCCACGCATAGCTTCATTAGCCAAGCTTTTATTGCTAAATACAGCTTGCAAATACTACCCACCGATAGTCCATACTTGATTTGTTCACCGGGTGGGAAGATTTCAGCAAGCATGATGGTCCCAAAAGCGCCATTATGCTTAGAGGGTAGAGTATACCCTACGTCTCTCATAGTTCTAGAGGGACAAAAGGTCGATGTCATCTTAGGGATGTCGTGGTTAACCCGCCACGGCACTGTTTTAGATGCCGTCCTCCGAATTGTGCACTTGAACTCAGAAGTGCACGAGTGTCATTCCTTATTTCTGGACAGTCCAGAAATAAAACTTCCAAGTGTGTATCAATCCACAACCATCAGATTGGAAGACATTCCAGTAGTCCGTGAGTTCCCTGACGTGTTCCCGGATTATTTACCGGTGATGCCGCTCGACAGAGAGGTGGAGTTCAAGATTGAACTTGCGCCGGGAACCATGCCAATATCCCGAAGGCCGTACAAGATGGCGCCCAAGAAATTGGCTGAACTGAAGACTCAGCTAACGGACCTGCTGGAGAAGGGTTTTATTAGGCCGAGCTCCTCGCCATGGGGCTGTTTGACATTATTTGTGAAAAAGAAAGACGAGACATTGCGGCTTTGCATGGACTATCGTCCACTAAACGCCGTAACCATCAAGAACAAGTACCCGTTTCCACGGATCGACATGTTGTTTGATCAGTTGGTCGAAGCAAAGATCTTTTCCAAGATGGACTTAAGATCCGGGTACCACCAGATTAAGATACGGGCTGAGGATATTCCGAAGACGGCTTTCTCGATGAGGTATGGACTTTATGAGTACCTGGTCATGTCCTTCGGCCTCACCAACGCTCCAGCTCATTTCATGTACTTAATGAACTCGGTATTCATGCCAGAGCTGGACAAGTTTGTCATGATCTTCATCGACGACATATTGATATATTCCAAGTCGGAGGAAGAGCACAAGAAGCATCTGCGTATAGTCTTGCAATGGCTGCGGGATCACAAGTTATACGTGAAATTCAGCAAATGCGAATTCTGGATATCGCAAGTGCCTTTTCTCGGGCATATTATCTCAGCGGAGGGAATCGCGGTAGATCCGAGCAAAATCAAACAAGTGCTGAATTGGAAATCTCCGAGAATTGTTCACGAGGTATGGAGTTTCCTCGGACTCGCGGGATATTATCGGAGGTTTATTCCGAACTTCTCGAAGATTGCCAAGCCTATGACGGAGATGCTGAAGAAGGCTACCAAATATGTTTGGAGTTCAGCATGTGAAGCAGCATTCAAGGCTTTAGTGAAGCACCTAACATCAGCACCAGTTTTGGTGCAGCCAGACACAACAAAACCGTTCGATGTGTACTGCGATGCATCCGGCATTGGGCTCGGATGTGTGCTGATGCAAGACTGAAGAGTGGTCGCGTATGGATCACGGCAGCTCAGAAACCATGAGCAGAATTATCCAACTCACGACTTGGAGCTCGCTGCCGTGGTACTCGCACTTAAAATGTGGAGGCACTACCTACTCGGTAACCTCGTACATTTATATATCGATCACAAAAGTCTCAAGTACATATTCACTCAGAAGGAGCTGAACATGAGGCAGCGAATATGGTTAGATTTGATAAAGGATTATGAAATAGAGATCCATTATCACCCCGGCAAGGCAAACGTAGTGGCAGATGCGTTGAGTCGCAAGTCACACGTCAACAATCTGACCATCACACGGTTGGAAGAGAGCGAGCCACCATGATATAATTCAATATGGGTGATAGATAGATTAACCAAAGTTGCCCATTTCATACCAGTGAAGGAAAATTATAACAGATCAAAATTAACGGAATTATATATGTCCAGAATAGTATGCTTACATGGTGTACCCAAAAAGATAGTGTCGGATAGAGGTGCACAGTTTACTTCAAGATTCTGGCAGAAATTACATGAGTATATGGGAACTAGATTAAATTTCAGTTCTGTATATCATCCGCAAACTGATGGGCAGACAGAAAGAACTAACCAAATACTTGAAGATATGATTAGAGCTTGTGCACTCAAGAATAGTAGAAGCTGGGATAAGAATTTTCCATATGCGGAATTCTCTTACAATAATAATTACCAGGCCAGTATGGAAATGTCTCCATTTGAGGCATTATATGCAAGAAAATGCAGAACTCCTTTGTTTTGAGATCAAATAGGTGAGAATAAAGTGTTTGTGCCAGAGGTATTAAGAGATGCAGAAAAGAAAGTAAAAGAAATCCGCAATAATCTAAAGATAGCTCAAACCAGACAAAAGAATTATGCAGACACAAGGCGAACAGAATTAATTTTTGATACAGTGGTGCAACACCGGACAGAACTCCGAATTCAACTTGTTTCGACAACTCCCAACAACTCCTGGCTAATTTTAATGTGGGACCAGAACCATTGGAAAGTTTATCTTCTCATCTTTCCATGCATATGTAGAACATCAAGAACGGAGTCCGTATGCATCCTGGACGTCCATTTTAAGATGTACTGCTCCTAGACTCCAAGTTGAACTCGAGTCCGAGTTGGTGACTGTTTCCATCAACTTGTGGACGCCCCATATTATTCTTCACGTCCCCAAATCCTCCTCCCTTTACTTGTTGATCATGTCCATGGTTCCTAATAACAATTAAATCATTTAATAGCAATCCATTCTCAAAATCACATGGTAGGAAGTTAGGAACGAGTTCACCTGCTGATTTAGTAACCGTGCTCGTCCTCTTGTGATTGGTCCTTGTAGATCAATGTGAGTATCCACTGTTGTGATGTCTTCATCATCCTCCCCCTCTTGAATCGGAGTCGTCCTCGACTCAAGATCATCTTCATCCCCCAAGTATGGTCGTAAATCTAAAATGTTAAATGTGGGACTAACCCCAAAATCGGGAGGCAACTCAAGCTTATATGCATTGTCATTGATCTTTTCAACAATCTTAAAAGGACCAGCAACTCGTGGCATAAGTTTAGATTTTCTCAAGTGAGGGAATTGTTCTTTTCTCAAATGTAGCCATACCAAGTCCCCTGGTTCAAGTTTTACTTCTTTTCTACCTTTACTACCAGAAATTCTATACTTCTCATTCATCCTTTCAATATTTTTCTTTGTAGTTTCATGCATCTTAAGAATGAATTCAGATCGTTGTGTAGCATCCAAATTTATAGTTTCAGAAGGAGGCAAAGGTAATAAATCAATAGGAGCACGGGGATTGAAACCATACACTACCTGGAATGGGCTTACCTTTGTAGTAGAGTGAACTGACCTGTTGTAAGCAAATTCTATATGTGGTAAACAATCCTCCCAACCCTTTAAATTTGTTTTTAAAACAGCCCGCAACATAGTGGATAGAGTACGATTTACTACCTCAGTTTGTCCATCGGTTTGTGGTGACATGTGGTTGAAAACAGCAGCTTGGTTCCCAATTTATGCCACAAAGTTCCCCAAAAATGACTTAAAAATTTTGCATCACGATCAGAAACAATGGTATTTGGCACACCATGTAAACGAATAATTTCTGTCATAAACAAATCAGCAATGTGTGAGGCATTATCATTCTTATGACAAGGTATGAAATGTGCCATTTTGGAGAAACGATCAACAACCACAAAAATACTATCCCTCCCCCTCTTAGTCCTAGGCAATCCCAAAACAAAATCCATGGAAATATCCTGCCAAGGTACACTAGGAACAGGAAGAGGCATATAAAGACCATGTGGGTTAAGTTGAGACTTAGCTTTATTGCAAGTAGTGCATCGTGACACATAGCGCTCGACATCACGTCTCATCTTTGGCCAAAAGAAGTGTGTGGCCAGCACGTCCTCCGTTTTCTTCACTCCAAAATGTCCCATCAAACCTCCTCCATGTGCTTCCTGCAAAAGTAATAGGCGAACGGAACTAGCAGGAACACATAGCTTGTTAGAACGATACAGGAGGCCCTCCCGTAGTACATATTTATTCCATGGTCTTCCTTCTCTACAATTTTAAAGGCATCTTTGAAGTCCAAACCTGTAGGATATAATCCTTTTATTGTTTCTAAACCAAATATTTTATGATCTAGTTGGGACAGCATGGTGTGACGTCTAGATAATGCATCTGTAATAACATTCTCCTTCCCTTTCTTATGCTTAATGATGTATGGAAATGATTCTATGAACTCAATCCATTTAGCATGTCGTTTATTCAGATTGTTTTGACACTTAAGATACTTCAAAGATTTATGATCGGAATGTATGACGAACTCCTTAGACCACAGGTAGTGTTGCCAAATTTGTAGAACTCGCACTAAGTCATACAATTCCTTATCATAAGTAGAATAATTCAGAGAAGGACCATGCAATTTTTCACTAAAGAATGCAACGGGTTTACCTCCTTGTATGAGAACACCTCCAATACCAATGCCGCTTGCATCACATTCTAGCTCAAATGTCTTATCAAAATCAGGAAGTTGTAGCAATGGTGCTTGTGTAAGCTTTGATTTGAGAACATCAAAAGCTTATTGCTGCTGTTCGCCCCATCGAAACTGCACTCCCTTCTTCGTCAGTTCATGGAGAGGTGCTGCAATGGTGCTGAAATCCCGCACAAAGCGTCGATAAAAACCTGCAAGATCAAGAAAACTACGCACCCGCGTGACGGTTGATGGAGTTGGCCAGCTAGTGGTCGCTACAATTTTCGCCTCATCCATCTCAATTCCCTGCGATGAAACGACATATCCAAGAAACGAAACTTGATTGGTGCAAAAGACACACTTTTTGAGGTTACCAAACAAACGTGCATCTCTCAAGACACTGAAAACAGCACGTAAAGATTAAGATGTTCATCATATGGCTTGCTGTAAATGAGGATATCATCGAAGTAAACCACCACAAATTTTCCAATAAAAGCACGTAAAACCTCGTTCATTAATCGCATAAAAGTGCTAGGTGCATTAGTTAAACCAAAAGGCATTACTAACCACTCATAAAGTCCAAACTTTGTTTTAAATGCAGTTTTCCATTCATCTCCTAGTGCCATTCTAGTTTGGTGGTAACCACTATGCAAGTCAATTTTTTTGAAAATAATAGCACCACTCAATTCATCAAGCATGTCATCTAAGCGAGGAATAGGATAACGATATCGAATAGTGATGTTATTAATCGCTCTACAATCAACACACATGCGCCAGCTACCATCTTACTTAGGAACCAAAAGAACAGGAACAGAACAAGGACTAAGGCTTTCACGAATATACCCACGGTTCAAAAGATCTTGAACTTGTCGCTGAATTTCCCTTGTCTCTTCCGGATTCGCCCTGTACGCTGTACGATTTGGCAAATTTGCCCCTGGAATCAAGTCGACCTTATGTTCAATGCCCCTCATAGGTGGTAATCCAGGGGGTATCTCGGGGGGAAACACATCCGCAAAATCCTGCAAAAGGTTAGTATTAGAGGGATAAATCTGGACTGAATGGGATACATTCATCATGAGGGTACAGGGTCCATTATATAGAGGGATTAGGTGAGGGGAAATGACTAAACCACCCCTAACCCTAATCTCTCACTAATGACTAATATGCCCCTGTGACACACACATAATCACAGTGTCTAACACCCCCCCCCCCCCCGCAGTCACAACATCTAGCCACTGCAGATGTTGAGACTGGACCGAAACTCGGAGAACAGCGACGACGGGAGGCTCTTCATGAAGATGTCGGCGAACTGCGTCGTCGTCGGGACATGGTGTACCCGAATCTCGCCACGTGCAACCCGCTCACGAACAAAATGGAGGTCGATCTCCACATGTTTCGTGCGCTGATGCTGGACCGGGTTGGTGGAGAGGTACACGACGCTGACGTTGTCGCAGTAGATGAGGGTGCTCCTGGCGACGGAAGTGTGGAGCTCCTGAAGCAATTGCTGGAGCCAGGAGGCCTCAGCTACGCCGTTAGCCACGGCGCGATACTCCGCCTCAGCACTCGAACGCGACACCACGGGCTGTCGCTTCGAGGACCAGGAGACGAGGTTACCTCCCAGGAAGACGGCATACCCAGAAGTAGAACGTCGTGTGTCCGGGCAGCCTGCTCAGTCAGCATCGGTGTACACGACCAGCTCGGAGGTCGTGTTACGTCGAAGGAGGAGGCCGTAGTCGAGAGTACCTCGTAGGTACCGAAGAATCCGCTTCACAGCGGTGAGGTGCGGCTCCCTCGGGTCATGCATGTGGAGGCACACCTGCTGAACTGCATACGAGATATCCGGCCTGGTGAAGGTGAGGTATTGAAGAGCACCTGCAAGACTCCTGTAAGTAGTGGGGTCAGAGACGGGTGTCCCGTCGGTAGCGGAGAGCTTCGCCTGAGTATCCACTGGAGTGGAGCAAGGCTTGCACTCGGTCATGCCCGCTCGCTGGAGGATATCCAGGCAGTACTGTCGCTGGTGAAGGAATAAGCTGCCTGGTCGGTCCTCGACCGCAATGCCCAGGAAGTGGTGAAGACGGCCCAGGTCCTTCATAGCGAACTCCTGCTGTAAAGCAGAAATGGTGCGCCGAAGCAGAGCCGGACTAGACGCTGTTAGTACAATGTCATCGACGTACAGTAGGAGGTAGGCAGTGTCACTGCCACGTCGATAGACAAACAGCGAAGTGTCCGACTTAGCTTCGACGAACCCCTGTGAGACCAAGAAGGAGGCGAACCGGCTATACCAGGCTCGCGGTGCTTGCTTCAGTCCGTATAAGGATTTGTTCAGCTTACAGACCATGTCTGGGTGAGCTGGATCAACAAACCCTGCCGGCTGACTGCAGTACACCGTCTCGGTCAGTGTACCGTGGAGGAAGGCATTCTTGACGTCCAACTGGAGGACAGGCCAAGAACGTGAGAGAGCCAGCGACAGAATGGTACGAACCGTCACCGGCTTTACCACTGGGCTGAAAGTCTCGTCGTAGTCGACTCCAGGGCGCTGAGTGAAACCCCGGAGTACCCACCTAGCCTTGTACCTCTCCAAGGTACCGTCCGCCTTCTTCTTGTGCGTGAACACCCACTTGCCCGTGACAACATTGCCACGACCAGGATGGGGAACCAGGTCCCAGGTCCGGTTGGCAAGCAGAGCCTCATACTCTTCCTCCATAGCGCGGCGCCAGTGAGGATCGGCGAGGGCGCTACGCACGGAAGTAGGTATGGGTGATATCGAAGAAGAGTCGGTCGGTGGAGAAGTCGTCGACGAGAAGGCAGCTCCGGTGAAGCGCTCAACTGGACGAAGACACCCGGATGCACGTTGAGTCACCATCGGGTGGACGTGACCAGGATCCCTGTGGAGAAGAGGAGGGTTGTACACCGGGCGCTCGGGTACAACGATCTTCTCTCGTCTCGGGGCCACACGTGGTGCAGCTGAAGTAGGGCCGCCCCCCCGTGCTCGTCGCTGGTAGACAAGTACGGGGTCGGCGAAGCGAGAAGTCATCGTCGGTGCTGCTCCTGGTGCGTCTGGTGACGTCGGGCTTGCTGCAGGTGATGTCGGGGAAGCTGAGGCCGTGCGTGGTGCAGTAGTCGACGTCGGGGACGCAGAGGCCGCGCTTGGCGCAGCAGGTGTCGTCGGGGACACCGGGGCCGCGCGTGCTGCAGTGGGTGATGTCGGGGGCGCCGAGGCCGCGCGTGGCGCAGCCGGTGGTGTCAGGGACATCGGTGCCACGCGTGGCGCAGCCGGTGGCATCAGGGACGCCGGTGCCGCGCGTGGCGCAGCAAATGGCGTCAGGGACGCCGGGGCCACGTAAGGCACAGCAGGTGGAGTGGAAGACGCCGAAGTCATGCGTGGCGTAGCGGGTGGGTAACCTGCAAGAGGTAACCGACAAGGTCTCTGTACAGGAGCGGCCTCGGGGTCAGTAGAGAAGAGGGAATCCAACTCAGTGACGGAGTCAGAGGACAGGGTGGAAAAGGGAAAGGAAGACTCGTCGAAGACGACATGTCGGGAGATCAAGATACGACGGGTGGTGGGGTCAAGGCACCTGTACCCCTTATGGTCAGGGGAGTACCCAAGGAAAACACACTGAGTCGAATGAGGCGCAAGTTTATGGGGAGCTGTGGCAGAGAGGTTCGGGTAGCAAGCGCACCTGAAGACCCGAAGATGGTCGTAAAGAGGGTGGGTGCCGAACAAAGCAAAGTGAGGGGTGGGAGCACTAATCGCCTTAGTAGGAAGGCGATTAATGAGGTAGGTGGCAGTGTGAAGCGCCTCCGCCCAGTAGCGAGCAGGGGTAGAAGCCTGAAACATCAGGGAGCGCATGACATCGTTGGTGGTCCGAATCATGCGCTCAGCCTTGCCGTTCTGGGGGGAAGTGTACGGACATGACATGCGTAACTGAACACCGCGAGAAAGCAGAAAGTCACGGAACGTTGAGTTGTCAAACTCACGCCCGTTGTCGCACTGGACCGCACGAATCGTGCGCCCAAACTGGGTGGACACCCAAGCGAAGAAGTGAGAAAGAGTACCGAAAGTATCAGACTTCTGTCGCAAGGAAAAAGTCCATGAATAGTGCGAGAAATCATCCACGACCACCAAGTAATACTTGCATCCAGAGACACTAAGAACAGGTGAAGTCCAAAGATCACAATGAATCAAATCAAATGTGTGCTCGACACGAGTGACAGAATGCGGAAAAGGAAGTCGAACATGGCGACCTAACTGACAAGCATGGCAAAGAGACTCATGAGTACCCCGAGTACACGAAATCGCTCAACTACCAGACAACTTCGACATAGCATCAACACCGGGGTGGCCAAGCCGACGATGCCAAATGGTCGAAGATGCTGTCGTAGTCAGGGCAAGAGGCGGAGCGGAAGCAGGAAGACGCATCGTGTACAGGGGACCCGTACTATCACAGCGAAAAAGAAAGCGTCGGGTAGTAAGATCCTTCACAGTTACACCATAAGGATCAAACTCAAGGGAAACATGGTTGTCAGTAGTAAAACGACGAACGGAAAGAAGATGCTGAATGATGTCAGGGGCAACAAGAACATCACGTAGCTGAAACGTATCCGGCGAACCCGAGTCACCTACTGAGGTGACTGGGAGAGTCGACCCATTCCCAACAATGATAGATGAAGGATCAGAGGGACGGGAAGGGCGGGTAGAGGAGAGGATACCGACGTCAGGGGTGGTGTGGTACGAGGCACCGGAGTCCACCACCCAGTCAGGGCCAGACGGCGTGAGACCCCGCAGGTAGACCGACGGTGTAGAACGGGTCGCGACATGCCCCGGCGGTGGCGGCGCCGGGAAGGAATACAACACGCTTGGACCATCGACGGTCGTGCCAAGCGAGTAGACAACAGCCGATCCAGGTACACCAGTCGATGGCGGCCGAGGAGCACCTCCCAGAGCGGCGTCCCATGGTGCAGTGGCGGCTGGGGTCCAGGGGCCGGCGGCGGCTGCGGGCAGGCGGCGCCGTTGTGGGGGGCTGCAGGGCTGACGGCCCAAGGGGCGTCTACAGCTGCTGCGGGCCAAGCAGCGGCACTGTCGTGGGGTGCTGCAGAGGCGACGGCGGCGGACCAGACGGCAGCAGCGAGCTCGGCTCGAGGGGTGGCAGCGCTGGGGGCTGGATGGGCGGTGGGGGCCAGATGTGGCTGTGCGGTGGCCCAGGGTGGTGACACGGCGGCATCTGGCCAGGGGACAGTGGCGGCCGCGCCAGCCCTCCCCGAGGCGGCGGCGGGCAGCGCGACTGGGGCGCTGGCGGCGGCGGCGCCAGCGGCCCGGCGCGCAGATCTGGCGGCAGCCCAGGGCGCTGCTGCGCGGGCTGGAGACGCGCCAGCGGCGGCGGCGGCTGTGCCAGGCGGCGCGAAAGCATGGGCGAGGGGCGCAGCTGTGGCGGTCCCAGCGGGCGGCGCGACTGGGGTGCTGGCGGCGGTGGCGCCAGCAGCGGGCCCGGCCCTGGGCGCCGCGGCGTGGTTGGGAGCAGCGAAGGCGAATGGGGCGGCGGCAGCAGCAGCCACCGCGGGCGGCACGGCTGTGCGGAGGCGTGGCGCCTCGGCGGCGGCTGCTGCTCCTGCGGGCGGCGCGCCGGCGAAGGCTGCGGCGGCAGCGGCGGCGCAGGGACGCTGCAGCGGCGGCGGCTGGGCCGGCGGCGGCTGGGCAGGGCCGCTGTGGAGGGGCTGTGGCGGCGGCGGCGGCACAGCCATCAGGGGAAGAGGATTAGGGTTAAGCCCTAATCCTTGATTACCTAGCTGATACCATATTAGAGGGATAAATCTGGACTGAATGGGATACATTCATCATGAGGGTACAGGGTCCATTATATAGAGGGATTAGGTGAGGGGAAATGACTAAACCACCCCTAACCCTAATCCCTCACTAATGACTAATATGCCCCTGTGACACACACATAATCACAGTGTCTAACAGTTAGCAACAGCAGGGGGCAATGCAATGGACACTTCATGAATTGAAAACATAGCTTCTTTGCATACTAAAGCGTAGTACATCCCCTTGGTATTAAATAAATCAGCAAGGTCAGATTTAGTTTTGAGCAACGAAGGTGATTTTAACTTAATTACTTGCTGTTTTTAGAGTGTAGTGATTTTGTTGCCTTATCATCACATGTTTTACTTTTCTCAAAATGTACAATTTCAGCAGGAGTCATAGGAAGCAAAGTGATTTTCTTTCCTTTATGCATCAGAGTATATTTATTAGTTCTACCATGATGAATAGCATCCGTATCAAATTCCCAAGGACGTCCCAATAAAAGAGAACAAGCATCCATAGGTACGACATCAAAATCAGCAAAATCATGGTAAGAACCAATCGAAAAATGTACCCTCGCTGTTTGTGTTACCCTAACCTTACCGCTGTTGTTGAACCACTGAATGTGGTATGGATGAGGGTGGGCTCTTGTTGTCAACCCAAGTTTCTTGACCACATCCGTGTTCACCAAGTTGTTGCAGCTGCCTCCATCAATTATAGTGTGCACGCGGCAGTCCTTGACGATGAGAAACATGTGAAAAAGATTGTGTCGTTGTAGCTTGTCATCCGCCTCAACTTTGGAGCTCAAAGCACGCTGCACAATTATGCTTCTATAATTTTCTGTTGCTGCAGTACCAAGTACCTCTTCATCTGTGCTATAGTGGTCATCCTTTGGTCCTGCAATGTTAGTAGTAAGAGAATATTCATCTTCAACATCCGAAGTACTATCATACCTGCCATCATCTCGTGCTATGTATGCTCGTTTTCTAGGGCAATCTTTCATCACATGACCAACTCCCTGGCAGTGGTGACACTTAATGTTGGAAGTTCGACTTGTGGAAGGAGTGGAAGACGTGGGCTTGAATGGTGTCGTCTTGCTGCCCTCCGGCGCGCGAGGAAATGAAGCAGTAGATGAAGTTTGTTGGCCACCATTGGATGGTGTAGTGGCAGTAGGAAAACTCGAAGATGGTGCTGTTTTGGATGGTGTAGATGTTGAACGCGGTGTGAAAGTGCTCGTCATGCGTTGGTGCTGCTGCTGTTGGCGTCCCTGCAATTATTTTTCTGCCAACATAGCCAGCTGAAATAATCTGTTAACAGTATCATATTCCTTATAATCAACAATGTCCTGAATTTCACGACTCAACCTCCCATAAAAACGAGCTATTTTATCATCCATGTCCTCTACTACTCCACAGCGCAACGTACCCTTTTGTAACTCTTGATAATACTCCTCTACGGACATGTTACCTTGGTCTAAGCGCTGCAATTTTTTGCGAAGGCCCCGCTGAAAAGAAGGAGGAACAAAACGAATACGCATAGCTTCCTTTAATCTATCCCATGTTGGAGGATCAGTTCTAGTTTTAACAAGTTCATTCCACCATATGATAGCAAAATCCTTAAACTCACTAGTGGCTTGACGAACTCTATGTTGTTCAGGAACAAGGTGGGCATTAAATTTCTGCTCTACTGTCATCTCCCAATCAAGATATGCCTCAGCATCATAAGCACCAGAAAAGAGGATATAGTAAATTTGACTTTAGCAAAAGGATCATCAAGAGGGCAATTAAAATTGTTATGACAATCATTGTAATTATAACGATTATTACCTCCCATATCTCGTAGATAGTGTGGAAGTCGTGGTTGATTGTTATGATGTTCCATATTATAGGCATCGTCTTCACGATCTTCAGCGAGAGGCAGCCGCGCCTCAAGAGTATCCATCCGAACAACAAGATCAGCAAGTTGGCGATTCAAGGTCGTCAATGACGCCTCTGTCGATGCTTGGGTTTTGGTGAACATATCTGTCATTTCCCTCATCATGTCACGCAACTCAGCATGTTGAACACATTCATCATCCCTTTTATCTTTTGCCATTGTTAGTAGTAAACAAAAGACAACAAAAATATGTTATCCCTATCAACTACAAAGGATAGTGGCAATGTGAAAAGTGGAAGGAAGGAAACAATCTCTCTCTCTCTCTCAAGCGTCTTACCACGTTCTTACAAGTGTTCTTACCGACACAACAGGTGGTAAACGGTGGACGGTGAGAACCAATGAAGCGTGGAGTGATTGTAAAGGTACCTGTTCTACTCAAGAGGAAAAGTGGAGCTTGGATGGCACAATATAGTGGCTAATAGGCAAAAAAATCGTTAACAGCAAAACAAAGTTGATTAAATATTCAATGTAGGAATTGTTGCTGGTTAACAATTGTTCTAGGCCTAGCACAACACAAGGTGGTAGAGAGGCAAATAGAAGATTAAGAAGATATAAGCAATAAGTACAACACAAGTGTATAGGCCAACTGTTTCAAATGTGTGCTGTCAATGCTTTAATATCTGTGCTCTTTTCACTATTTTTTTTCTTTTTTTTTAATATTTTTCTGATATTTTTTGTTTACTTGAGAGCACAAAAATAGGAAGCACACAACTTTGCGGCTCAATTGGATGTAAGATGTGGCCTATAGAAAATCAGGAAGATTCTTTAAAATTTATGCTGAAACTTTGGAGGCCGAATAGTCTATCTTCCGAGGGGAATTTGGCCGAACGAATTTCGCCGAACACGGCAAAGCAGTGGAGAATCGGTTGCGAAATTTTAAGTAGATCAATTTGAAAAAAAATCGCCCGATTTCGAGTTCGTATGCAAAAGTTATGGCCGTTTTAAGGTAGGCTACCCGAGTTACTGTTTTTTATGTTGATTCAAACTCGACTTTGAAAAAGATCTCGCAATAGGATGTGAAAAACAATCGGAATTCAGCAACGACGGCTGATGGGATGTTGTGTGATGAATCAAGGAGGACTTGCACAATGGTTTGTCACCTGTTCCAGGGCTGGCGATTGTAACACCCCAAATTTTTAGTCAAAACTCAAATTTTGATTTAGAACCATAAACCATGTTCAGAGGGGAATTTAGAAATTTTTGGACGTGTTGCATGTTTTGCAAAAATTCAAATTCAAACTGGAATTCAAATTAGACTCAAAACAGAAAAGAAATGGAAAAAGAAAAAGGAAAACCGGAAAAAAACTGGCCAGTGGGCCGAAACCCCAGCCGGCCCAGCAAACCCCCGCGCAGCCCGCCCCCGCGCGCGCCGCGCTGCCCCTCGCTGACGGGTGGGACCCGCCTGTCATCCCTAACCCCGCGACCCCGGGCTTCTCCCCCGCGCGCGCGATCGCAACCGATCGGGAAACCGCGTCTCGCAGCCGAATTCTGGACACTGAGGACTCTAACTCGATCACAACAGAACCACCGCCCTCCCCCGGCTATAAAAACAACCGATCCGATCAGTTTTTCTCACGCGATCGCCGATTTTCACTCCGGTGAGCACCGAGACTTCGCCGGTGAATTCTGGCCGATCTAAGCTCGGAAACTCTGATCTAACTCGTTGGTCTTGATCCACCGCCTCCGGGGAACTTTGTAGGTGCAGAAAACCCGAAGACTTACGGTGCAAATCCAGCTCCGACGAGCTTCGCCGTGGTTTTGCCTCGGACCTCGCCGCCGAGCACTTTCCAGGACCCCCGAGCTCGAGAAAACCCCCGAGGTGAGATCCCTGACCTCCCCTCTACCGATCTAGGCCATAAGATCACAGTTCTAGGCAGAATTCTCGAGGATCCGAAAGTTTCCGGCGAGATCGCCGCTTCCCGCCGCCGTGCGCCGCCGGCAGCGCCGCCCGCGCTCGATCAGAGCGACGTGGCCGCTTGTGCGCCGTTTATTTTAAATCGCACGGTAGACTTTAAAACCCCGCGTACCGGTTCGATGTTATGATCTCAGCCGTCGGTTTAAAATCAGACGGTCCACGTCAGCCCCGCGTTATAAAGACTGGAATTCTTACGTGCTACCCCCTGGGGTTCTCTGGAATTGAGAGCTAGCCCCGGAAACTTCAGATCTAGCCCCTGGAACTCCAGAAAATCATGTAAATTCATTTAAAAATCAGTTTTAGCCCTAGACTTAATAGAAATTAAGAAAAACACCTCTGAAAAGTGTAGCTAGACCCCTGGAGATTATGAAAATAATATTATATACCCTGTAATGGGGTGAATTCATTATTTTAGCCCTGTTTAGTATTTAATTTAGAAAATTGAATATGTAACTAGTGTTTAAATATTAAAAAGGGGGACAAACCTAATTGTCAAAATTATTAAAAACTTTCTCAGTACTTAGAAAACTTTGGAGTGAGATAAAAATATATTTTTGGGGCTGAAATAAATCTGTTTCATATATTATTCACATTTAGCAGTATAGGGACACATTCTTAAGTAAAGAATAGTTAAAGAAAAATAGGAAAAATAATTATGAAATAGTATACATCAGAAGCCAAGGTCCAAAATATGATCTTAAATTATTTAGGACCAGAACCTAATCTGTTTAGGGAGTGTGTATTACTAATTTAATAATAAAATGCACAATTATGCATAAGAATATAAATCTGAAAATATAGAAACTAGTAAATGATAAATGGAGTTTCTAAAGTACAAAGAATTCAGTTTAGGGTTGATAGAAATTATGAAGGCACATATGGAGAAGAAAAATACTCTTCATACATACTTGGTAGTTTAATATATAAGGAATTTATTTAAAACTGAAACACACATATATACATATATATATATATATATATATATATATATATATATATATATATATAGTATGTGAGTATAAATATGAACACCAAAGTAGGAATCATACACATGTAAATAAAAGTGTGTGCAAGCCCCAAATCAACACACATAGAGTATCCACAACACATAAAATGGTAAAGAAAATTTCATAAATGTGAATGTGTGGTTTGTATGAAGTAGAAGTGTGAACTATGTCTTATGATTGTTGTTTTCCTTTTGCTATGTGTGATGGTATGAAGTAGAACCTGTTCAAGAGCAAGCTATCAGTTTCCAAGATCAGGACTACCCATTTCAAGAGCAGCAAGAAGGAGGCAAGTGTCCTTGACCACTTTGATCCTATGCTAGGATGTGTAGATAGAATTATTTGCATTGTCAAATGAAATATGAAACCCATGCTAGGAAGTTTCCCTAGAGTTGCATTACCTTGTTTCCTTGTAGCTTGGGTTGGGATTTATTTTGTCATGTTATTTATGTCCATGCATATGCTTAGCCATGCTTAGAATGGGATGTTTGGGACATGAAATCATCAGTTTATATTACCATACTCTTGAATGAGATATTGTGAGTTATGTAGAGATAGGGATCAAGGCAAGTTGGATGTTTTGGTTGTGTGCTGTGTGCACGAGACTTGGGGTTTGTGTTTAGTACTTGCCTGGATCCTAAGGACCGGTTCATGGAGCATGTAACCCGGCTTTACAGTGCCAACCACATGCTGAGATGGGGCAGCTTGGCCAATTAATTAGGTGTATCCCCGGCGTAGTATGGGTGTGTTGGATGGTGCGGGGAGTAGGTGTCAGCTGGACTACCATATGAACCGCAAGGCTCAAGAGGGGGCCACTGCAGCGGGGTTGGAGCCTCTTGTATGCTGTTAGGGGTGAAACCTCAGTGGGCCCACGCTCGTCGGGAATCCCTTTGTAAAGGCCTCGTAGTGATCTCTTGGCCACACACCTGGGAAGTGTGAATGTGGATCGTAGCCACTGGCATAATGGAGGTTCTTTTAGTCCACCCGGCAACGGGGGATGAAATCACTACTTGTGGGTACAGTGGTACAAACTCTGCAGAGTCAAAACTGTCTTGACAGCCGTGCTCACGGTTAAGAGCGGCCTGGACTTATTCATGATTAGAGGAGTGAAGGTTTTTGGGAGTTGTGGATGTTAAGCGGGGAGCTTAACATTGGAAATGATGTTATGGTTATTTGGTTATGATGATGGGATGGGAGATTGGGACCATTTCACCTGTGTAGTAATGTAGGTGCTTAATAAGCTAAGGTGATAGGTATTAATTGCGTAGTGCTTTAACCATGAGTTCAACCTCTCCTTGTTCTAGCCATGCATGATATAATTTTCCCACACTTGCTGAGTACCATTGGTACTCAACCTTGCATATTTGTTGGTTTATATTGCTGCTCAGGTCAAGATAATGAGGTGGTGTATAACGACCAAGACTTTGGACCCGAGGAAGGTTTTTAGGTTCATGAAGACCCCCGGGCAACGCCTGTGATGGAGCCCTAAAGAATAATATTCCGCTGCTAGTTTATTTACTTGTGATGAACTTATTATTGTCCATCGAGACATTTACTATGTAAGACTTACTTATATTCGACACCTGGCTTGTAATAAATGATGCTTCACTATTTGTCATCACATGTATGAGAAAATGATCCTGGCATACATGTGATATTCACTTGGTTGTTCTTCGGAAAAACCGGGTGTGACAAGAGGTGGTATCAGAGCCAAGGTTGCCCGTAGGAACGTGGACCTAGGTAGAAATGGACGTATTTAAGGGCCCTATTTTCTTAAAAACTATTTTCCAAGGTGTGGGTTGAAAAGTGTTAATAAAGGAGTCATTTTCTTCATCTTACCCCAACTTTCATTCAAAATAGGATTTTTGTTTGAGAATTTATCTAACCTAATTTTAAATTCTTTTGTTTTAAATGGTTCGCATGATTCGCACCGCTCGTAAGTCCACAGGAGGGAGAGTTCCCGTAGTTGCCCTTACCGAAAGAGAGGAGAGTCGTCCAGTGACGTACCTTTCCTACGGATTGGCAGTAGGAGACTTGTTGCGCCGTCTTCGACGTATGCTCGAAGCCGCCGGCAATACGGGCAAGCTCATCATCCACTATAACTCCACCAGGACCATCTGTGAGAAGAGGGAAGAATGGAGTTTGGAGATGAGGATTATACACGAGAATCAGCTGCTGAAGATCCACCATTCTCCAGCTTGTCGAGCAACACAAGTTGACGCGGAGAGAGATGTCACCTGGGAGGCCATCACCTGCCAGAGTCACATCTATCGTCGCCACTTGGACAAAACTGAGTACATGTATGTCCTCCAACGTGAGAGTGGTACTACGGAATACAAGTACCCACCGGTGCAGAAAGGGACTTCCCATGAGCACATGGACTTGTGCTTGGAGGATGCTGCTATGCTCAGCACTCGACTGCAGGAGTGTCAACAAGAGCTTCAGGATGTCCGAGACACCCTGAAGGAAACGGAGGCGTTGCTGCGAGCTTGTTTAAAGGCGAGAGAAAGAGGAGATGGGAATGAACTGTGTGTCACCGTGAGTGATCCATGGCCACCTGACTCCCCGGATCGCCGAGCAATCAGGCGTCGTCGCACTTCTCCACCAGCAGCCTCCCCACCCAAAGCAGAGTCAGAAGGTAGCCAAAATGAGGAGGAAGATCCCGAGGAGCCAGCTCAAGAGGACGAGTAGTGTAGAGTCTTTCCCCTAGCTAGCAAGAGGTCGAGTAGTCGAGTCGTTACGTAGTTAATGGTGTGATGATGCTTGGTGTGTGACGTGAGTTGTGGAAGCCATGAGCAATTGTCCACAGCCTCGTCTTCAGATTGCTTTGCTTTGGTGTGTGAACCCACAGGAAATAATAGTGCATTTATTTGGTGTGAGATATAAACCCTCGTAAAATTTTAACAAAGTCTCAACACCTCAAAGTACCAACAAATGAAAGTAGTAAGATGATACTAAATGGTATCAAATTAACATTTGTCGATTCTGCCAGATGGCCGGAAGAGGAAAAGGACATGCTGCCAACCCCGCCAACAACAACGATGAGGCATGCAACCCTCATCTTTCTGGAGGCCAGGACCGGGGTGGTCGCCGTGAAGAAGTTGATCCTCTCCACCAAATGCTGGAGAATCAAAATCAGCTCATCCAGAACTTGACTCAAGTGGTGGCCAACTTGCATCAAGTTCCACCTCCACAAGCGGCACCACGCCAACCAAGGTTGAGTGAGTTTCTAGGAACTCAACCTCCAAAGTTTGCAAGTGCTGCTGAACCCCTGGAGGCAGATGATTGGCTGAAGACCATTGAAAGTAAGATGAGGATCATACAATGCCAAGGGTATGAGAGGGTGCTGTTTGCCTCTCATCAATTGCAAGGACCTGCTGCTGATTGGTGGACCGCCTACGTGGCCGCCCATCATGACCCGGAGAGCATCACTTGGGAAGAGTTCAAGCGTAGCTTCCGCAACCATTACATCCCAAGAGGTGAACTCAAAAACAAGAGGAAAGAGTTTTTGGGACTGCAGCAGGGAAACATGACGGTGAGGGAATACCTTACTAAATTCACTCAACTATCCCGTTATGCTCCACGAGACATAGAGACAGATGAGCAGAAACAAGATTGTTTCGTGGAAGGACTTACCGCAGAAATGCAGTGTGCAATGTCCTCCAATGAGTATGAAAGCTTTCAAAAGATGGTGGACAGAGCGTTTGTGGTGGAAAGAAAGCTAAAGGCCCTGGAAAATGAGAATAAGAGGAAGGCTGGGTGGTCACATCAAGCCTCAGGGAGCAACACCCGCCCACGTATGATGCAGCAACCTACGGGGCAGACGAGCCGTGCTGCGGTACCCTATTCAGCACCAAGAGGGTACAACCCAAACTACAGGCCTCCCGCAGCACCAGCACAGCCGCAACGTCAGTTTGTGCAGCAGCCTCGCCCCGCATATCCACCTCGACCAGCAGTGCAAGGACCCCCAAACCAACCCCAAGACAACAAGGGCCAAGCATCTAAGATTGGGGTGCAATGTTTCAGCTGTGGTGAAGTGGGGCACTACGCCCATAAGTGTCCAAAGAAGAAGCCCACGCAGCCACAGCAGCAGAACGTAATGAGAGGACGGGTGAACCACGTCACTATGGAGGAAGCACAAGAGGCACCCGACGTGGTAGTTGGTAAGTTTCCTGCCAATTTACACCTTGCAACTCTGCTGTTTGATTCTGGTGCTACCCATTCGTTCATTGCTCAAGGGTTTGTTAAGAAGCATGACCTAGCAACCACACAAATGAACCATATGCTAGCGGTAAACTCTCCAGGTGGAGAAATAAGGACAAGACAAGTGTGTCCCAAAGTGAACCTAGACATTAATGGGGTAGTATTTACCGCTAACCTCATAGTGATCGATTCACAAGGGATAGATATTATTTTGGGTATGGATTGGTTGACCAAACATAAAGGAATCATCCATTGTTCGACCAGAACGGTGGAACTAACTCACCCTAGTGGCGCAAGAGTAAAGTTCATAACGATACACGAGCCTAGGAGAGACATTAAATTAAATCAAGTGGAGGTGAAAGTTGAGGAAATCAGGACTATCAGGGAATATCCAGATGTTTTTCCGGAGGAGTTGCCAGGAATGCCTCCCGACCGTGACGTGGAATTCGCAATCGAGCTAGTACCGGGAACAGCCCCGATATACAAGAGACCTTATCGAATGGACTCCAAGCAGCTAGAAGAGCTCAAGGATCATTTGAGGGAATTGATGGAAAAAGGGTATGTTCGCCCTAGTTCCTCACCATGGGGAGCTCCGGTAATATTTGTGCCTAAGAAAGATGGAACTCAAAGGTTATGCGTGGATTACCGTGCCTTGAATGAGGTGACCATCAAGAACAAGTATCCATTACCCCGCATTGAAGACTTGTTTGATCAGTTGAGGGGAGCTTGCGTGTTCTCGAAAATTGATCTCAGGTCGGGATACCACCAACTCAAGATAAGGCAATCTGATATTCCCAAGACAGCTTTCGTATCTCGGTACGGACTGTATGAATACACTGTCATGCCTTTCGGACTAACCAATGCCCCGGCATATTTCATGTACCTCATGAACAAGGTATTCATGGAGTATCTGGACAAATTTGTGGTGGTTTTCATAGATGATATTCTCGTCTTCTCCAAAGATGAAGAAGAACATGAGAAACATCTAAGGTTGGTGTTACAGAGGCTGAGAGAACACCAACTATATGCTAAGTTGAGCAAGTGTGAGTTTTGGCTGAAGAGAGTTCCCTTTTTAGGACATATAATCTCGGAGGGAGGAATCTCCGTAGATCCCGCCAAAATCGAAGATATCCAGAAGTGGAAAACCCCTGAAAATGTCGGGGAAGTTCGAAGCTTTTTGGGATTGGCTGGATACTATCGACGGTTTATTGAGGGATTCTCCAAGATCTCGAGACCTCTCACCAAACTGTTGGAAAAGGGAATCACATTCACCTGGACGCCACAGTGCGATACGAGCTTTCAGGAGCTAAAGAAGAGATTGACAACAGCCCCAGTGTTGGTTATGCCAGATATGCAGAAGAATTTCACAGTGTACTGCGATGCCTCTGGAAACGGGTTGGGATGTGTTCTCATGCAAGAAGGACATGTCGTGGCATATGCATCCCGGCAGCTTCGGAAGCATGAGAAGAACTATCCTACACATGACCTAGAACTAGCTGCAGTGGTACACGCGTTGAAAATTTGGCGGCACTATTTGATGGGGAAGAGGACAGAGATATATACGGATCATAAGAGTTTGAAGTACATATTCACACAGCCTGATCTCAACCTCAGACAAAGGAGATGGTTAGAGCTAATCAATGACTTTGATGTGGGCATCAACTATCATCCCGGGAAAGCAAACGTCGTGGCCGATGCTTTGAGTCGGAAAGTGCAGGTCAATAAGCTGAGCTTGAAGGACATGCCTGCAGAATTGAAGGACGAGGTTATAAGGCTCAATCTATGTCTAGTAAATAGTGGTGAAGCCATCGCCATGGAAGTGGACTCCACACTCGAGCAAGACATACGCGAGGGCCAAAAGAATGATGAGAAGATACAAGAGATCAGACAGCTTATCAAGGAAAATAAAGCTCCTGGTTTTAGAGAGGATGAACAGGGAACGGTGTGGCACGGGAAAAGGATCTGTGTGCCAGAAGTAAAGGAGATCCGTGAATTAATTTTGAAGGAGGCTCACGATTCTGACTATTCCATTCATCCTGGGAGTACGAAGATGTACCAGGACCTCAAAGGAAGGTATTGGTGGTATGGCATGAAGCGAGATGTCGCGGAACATGTTGCCCTATGTGACACATGTCAGTTGGTGAAAGCGGAACATCAACGACCCGCGGGATTATTGCAACCACTCAAAGTGCCTGAATGGAAGTGGGAAGAAATCAGCATGGATTTTGTCGTGGGATTGCCTAGGACCCAATCCGGGTATGATTCAATATGGGTCATTATTGATCGGCTAACCAAGGTAGCTCATTTCATTCCAGTGAAAGAAAGCTACAGCGGATCCAAATTGGCAGAATTGTACATGTCAAGGATTGTGTGTTACCATGGAGTGCCAAAGAAGATAGTGTCGGACCGAGGGACACAGTTCACCTCGAGGTTTTGGCAGAAGTTGCATGAAACCATGGGAACCCATCTGAATTTCAGCTCTGCCTATCATCCCCAAACTGACGGGCAGACGGAGAGAACCAATCAGATCCTTGAAGATATGTTAAGGGCATGTGCACTCAAAAACAATAGGAGTTGGGACAAGAACCTACCGTATGCGGAGTTTTCCTATAACAACAGTTATCAAGCTAGTATGAAGATGTCACCGTTTGAAGCTTTGTATGGAAGGAAGTGCAGAACTCCCCTATTTTGGAACCAAACAGGAGAAAGTAAGGTGTTTGGTCCAGAAGTGCTACAAGAAGCCGAGGCAAAGGTGAGAGAGATTCGCAACAACTTGAGGATAGCACAGACACGCCAGAAGAGTTATGCTGATGTACGAAGAAGAGAGCTCGTTTTCAACGTGGGAGACTATGTTTATCTCAAGGTGTCCCCTATCAGAGGACTTCGTCGGTTCAAGGTGAAAGGGAAGTTGTCACCTCGATACATCGGACCCTTTCAAGTTTTGGAAAGAAAAGGCGAAGTGGCGTACCAACTAGAGTTGCCGGTTCATCTGTCGGACGTGCACGATGTGTTCCATGTGTCGCAACTCAAGAAATGTCTGAGGACGCCTGAGGAGGTGTTACCCATGAATGAAGTGGATGTAGCTGAGGATTTGTCTTATGCCGAGCAACCATACAAGATTTTGGAGACGATGGAACGCCTCACCAGAAATAAGAGAATCAGGATGTGCAAGGTGCAGTGGAAGCATCACTTAGAAGAGGAAGCCACCTGGGAACGGGAAGATGAGCTTAAGGCACAATTTCCGGAATTGTTTTCTTAGAAACACCAATCTCGAGGACGAGATTTCTTTTAAGGGGGGTAGAGCTGTAACACCCCAAATTTTTAGTCAAAACTCAAATTTTGATTTAGAACCATAAACCATGTTCAGAGGGGAATTTAGAAATTTTTGGACGTGTTGCATGTTTTGCAAAAATTCAAATTCAAACTGGAATTCAAATTAGACTCAAAACAGAAAAGAAATGGAAAAAGAAAAAGGAAAACCGGAAAAAAACTGGCCAGTGGGCCGAAACCCCAGCCGGCCCAGCAAACCCCCGCGCAGCCCGCCCCCGCGCGCGCCGCGCTGCCCCTCGCTGACGGGTGGGACCCGCCTGTCATCCCTAACCCCGCGACCCCGGACTTCTCCCCCGCGCGCGCGATCGCAACCGATCGGGAAACCGCGTCTCGCAGCCGAATTCTGGACCCTGAGGACTCTAACTCGATCACAACAGAACCACCGCCCTCCCCCGGCTATAAAAACAACCGATCCGATCAGTTTTTCTCACGCGATCGCCGATTTTCACTCCGGTGAGCACCGAGACTTCGCCGGTGAATTCTGGCCGATCTAAGCTCGGAATCTCTGATCTAACTCGTTGGTCTTGATCCACCGCCTCCGGGGAACTTTGTAGGTGCAGAAAACCCGAAGACTTACGGTGCAAATCCAGCTCCGACGAGCTTCGCCGTGGTTTTGCCTCGGACCTCGCCGCCGAGCACTTTCCAGGACCCCCGAGCTCGAGAAAACCCCCGAGGTGAGATCCCTGACCTCCCCTCTACCGATCTAGGCCATAAGATCACAGTTCTAGGCAGAATTCTCGAGGATCCGAAAGTTTCCGGCGAGATCGCCGCTTCCCGCCGCCGTGCGCCGCCGGCAGCGCCGCCCGCGCTCGATCAGAGCGACGTGGCCGCTTGTGCGCCGTTTATTTTAAATCGCACGGTAGACTTTAAAACCCCGCGTACCGGTTCGATGTTATGATCTCAGCCGTCGGTTTAAAATCAGACGGTCCACGTCAGCCCCGCGTTATAAAGACTGGAATTCTTACGTGCTACCCCCTGGGGTTCTCTGGAATTGAGAGCTAGCCCCGGAAACTTCAGATCTAGCCCCTGGAACTCCAGAAAATCATGTAAATTCATTTAAAAATCAGTTTTAGCCCTAGACTTAATAGAAATTAAGAAAAACACCTCTGAAAAGTGTAGCTAGACCCCTGGAGATTATGAAAATAATATTATATACCCTGTAATGGGGTGAATTCATTATTTTAGCCCTGTTTAGTATTTAATTTAGAAAATTGAATATGTAACTAGTGTTTAAATATTAAAAAGGGGGACAAACCTAATTGTCAAAATTATTAAAAACTTTCTCAGTACTTAGAAAACTTTGGAGTGAGATAAAAATATATTTTTGGGGCTGAAATAAATCTGTTTCATATATTATTCACATTTAACAGTATAGGGACACATTCTTAAGTAAAGAATAGTTAAAGAAAAATAGGAAAAATAATTATGAAATAGTATACATCAGAAGCCAAGGTCCAAAATATGATCTTAAATTATTTAGGACCAGAACCTAATCTGTTTAGGGAGTGTGTATTACTAATTTAATAATAAAATGCACAATTATGCATAAGAATATAAATCTGAAAATATAGAAACTAGTAAATGATAAATGGAGTTTCTAAAGTACAAAGAATTCAGTTTAGGGTTGATAGAAATTATGAAGGCACATATGGAGAAGAAAAATACTCTTCATACATACTTGGTAGTTTAATATATAAGGAATTTATTTAAAACTGAAACACACATATATACATATATATATATATATATATATATAGTATGTGAGTATAAATATGAACACCAAAGTAGGAATCATACACATGTAAATAAAAGTGTGTGCAAGCCCCAAATCAACACACATAGAGTATCCACAACACATAAAATGGTAAAGAAAATTTCATAAATGTGAATGTGTGGTTTGTATGAAGTAGAAGTGTGAACTATGTCTTATGATTGTTGTTTTCCTTTTGCTATGTGTGATGGTATGAAGTAGAACCTGTTCAAGAGCAAGCTATCAGTTTCCAAGATCAGGACTACCCATTTCAAGAGCAGCAAGAAGGAGGCAAGTGTCCTTGACCACTTTGATCCTATGCTAGGATGTGTAGATAGAATTATTTGCATTGTCAAATGAAATATGAAACCCATGCTAGGAAGTTTCCCTAGAGTTGCATTACCTTGTTTCCTTGTAGCTTGGGTTGGGATTTATTTTGTCATGTTATTTATGTCCATGCATATGCTTAGCCATGCTTAGAATGGGATGTTTGGGACATGAAATCATCAGTTTATATTACCATACTCTTGAATGAGATATTGTGAGTTATGTAGAGGTAGGGATCAAGGCAAGTTGGATGTTTTGGTTGTGTGCTGGGTGCACGAGACTTGGGGTTTGTGTTTAGTACTTGCCTGGATCCTAAGGACCGGTTCATGGAGCATGTAACCCGGCTTTACAGTGCCAACCACATGCTGAGATGGGGCAGCTTGGCCAATTAATTAGGTGTATCCCCGGCGTAGTATGGGTGTGTTGGATGGTGCGGGGAGTAGGTGTCAGCTGGACTACCATATGAACCGCAAGGCTCAAGAGGGGGCCACTGCAGCGGGGTTGGAGCCTCTTGTATGCTGTTAGGGGTGAAACCTCAGTGGGCCCACGCTCGTCAGGAATCCCTTTGTAAAGGCCTCGTAGTGATCTCTTGGCCACACACCTGGGAAGTGTGAATGTGGATCGTAGCCACTGGCATAATGGAGGTTCTTTTAGTCCACCCGGCAACGGGGGATGAAATCACTACTTGTGGGTACAGTGGTACAAACTCTGCAGAGTCAAAACTGTCTTGACAGCCGTGCTCACGGTTAAGAGCGGCCTGGACTTATTCATGATTAGAGGAGTGAAGGTTTTTGGGAGTTGTGGATGTTAAGCGGGGAGCTTAACATTGGAAATGATGTTATGGTTATTTGGTTATGATGATGGGATGGGAGATTGGGACCATTTCACCTGTGTAGTAATGTAGGTGCTTAATAAGCTAAGGTGATAGGTATTAATTGCGTAGTGCTTTAACCATGAGTTCAACCTCTCCTTGTTCTAGCCATGCATGATATAATTTTCCCACACTTGCTGAGTACCATTGGTACTCAACCTTGCATATTTGTTGGTTTATATTGCTGCTCAGGTCAAGATAATGAGGTGGTGTATAACGACCAAGACTTTGGACCCGAGGAAGGTTTTTAGGTTCATGAAGACCCCCGGGCAACGCCTGTGATGGAGCCCTAAAGAATAATATTCCGCTGCTAGTTTATTTACTTGTGATGAACTTATTATTGTCCATCGAGACATTTACTATGTAAGACTTACTTATATTCGACACCTGGCTTGTAATAAATGATGCTTCACTATTTGTCATCACATGTATGAGAAAATGATCCTGGCATACATGTGATATTCACTTGGTTGTTCTTCGGAAAAACCGGGTGTGACAGCGATGCGGGAGTGCACGCAAGGCGGCTAGCTAGGGCAAACCGATGATCTTGTTGGCTCGGTTTGTTGTTTTGGGATTGTGGAATAGGTGAGCAGCAAGAAAACACAAGGAAGAAAAATGATAACTACGACGCAAAAACACAATGCTAAACCAGCAACAAGACTCGACCACACGAATGCAAACTGAAAAACGAAAACTTGCAGGCACTATAGTCTAGGAATCGGTAACACGATATGCTTTTTTTGTGGACTCTAGCTATGAAAAACAAAAACTAATCTAGTGGGAAATCAAAGTACCTCACGGGCAACCTGAAATCTGATACTAAATGATGAGTTGTTTAGGCCCGATCTTCCGAAAGGTAGGTCGATTGAAGTGGAGATCTCGACGTTGATGATCCGAGGAACTCAAGCAGACCCGAACACCCCTGCAATCACTACACCACTGCTCCGTTGGTTATCAACCGTTCTTCACACGCTTGACCTCGCCAAGAAGGCTATCCCTGCAGGTGCAACCGAGAACACAAGCAAGAACGACGAAGATGCAATCTGAAATTGCGAAATTGGGGTCTCACAAACCTTAGAACGGCAAAAGTGTTTAATATAAGCAAAACCTCACCAATTATTGCCGGCGTCTGCAGTATTTAAAGGCTAAGGTTTGACCATAAGACCTTTAGACGTGTCCCTAATGGACTCATACGGGATACAAGGCCCAAAAGCCCAATACGGTGGTGCAACACCGGACATAACTCTGAATTCAACTTGTTTCTACAACTCCCAACGACTCCTGCCGAATTTTAATGTGGGACTAGAACCATTGGAAAGTTTATCTTCTCATCTTTCCATGCATATGTAGAACGTCAAAAACGGAGTCCGTATGCATCCTGGACGTCCATTTTAAGATGTACTGCTCCTGGACTCCGAGTTGAACTCGAGTCCGAGTTGGTGACTGTTTCCATCAACTTGTGGACGTTCCATGTGATTCTCCACGTCCCAAAATCCTCCTCCCTTTACTTGTTGATCATGTCCATGGTTCCTAATAACAATTAAATCATTCAATAGCAATCCATTCTCAAAATCACATGGGTAGGAAGTTAGAAACGAGTTCACCTGCTGATTTACTAACCGTGCTCCTCCTCTTGTGATTGGTCCTTGTATATCAATGTGAGTATCCACTGTTGTGATGTCCTCATCACTAGGTTACATGCTCCATGAACCGATTCTTAGGATCCAGGCAAGCACTAAACACAAACCCGTGTCTCGTGCATACAGCACCAACCAAAGCATTCAACTTGCCTCGATCCCTACCTCTACATAGTTCATAATAATCCATTCAAGGGTGAATAATCAAGGAGATAACAATCACATCTCATTTACTCCATTCTAAGCATGGATAAGCATGAATACCATAAATGAATGACATAATAAAACAACTCCCAACCCAAGGCTACAAGGAATACAAGTTAATGAAATTCTAGGGAAACTTCCTAGCATGGGCCTCATATTCCAATTTGACAATGCAATTAAATTCTAGCTACACATCCTAGTATAGGATCAAAGTGGTCAAGGACACTTGCCTTCTTCCTGCTGCTCCGGAAATGGAAAGTCTTGATCTTGGAAGGTGAGAACCGGCTCTGGGGCTGGTTCTACTCATGCCAACACACACATAGCAAAAGAAAACAACATTCCATAAGAAATCATCCACACATACATACACATGAAATTCATACACATAATTAAGTTTGGTGTTCACCCTAGTTAGGTGGCTTCTATGCATGCATGCACTTTTAAACATATATATTATTTCTAACTTGGTATTCAGATCTCTAAGTGCACACTACATGTGAATTTCAGACTTTACTAATTTTCTATATTAGATACTTCACTTCTTAGCTACAAAATTTGCATGAAATGTGAATTCCAACTCCAAATTGGTTTTCAGATCTCCTACACAGTTTTAACTTGAACTTTTGGATTTGGGGACCTCATTTGGCATTTTCTAATTATGTATATCTATTTTCCTATATTTTTAGATTTATTTTCTATACCTAAAAGTGAACCTCAATACTAAAACAGCAAAATATATCACCTACACAGAATATATTTTGATCTAAATTGCCCAACAAAATATCTTTTGGCTTCCTATCTGGTGGGATCAATTTAAATATATTTTACCTATTGTTTAGAATTATTTCAAACCTAAAAAATGAATTTCAGCACTAAAACAGCAAAATAAATTCATACACAAAATTTATACTGTTCCAAATATCTAAACACAACCTTTATAAATTTTTCCTACCCTTTTTGGTTACTTAGCTTCATTTTTCCACATATTTAAATTTGTTTTATGCCTAAAGGGTATATTTCAGAAAAAAATAACAAAACAGCAACCTTGTTGAAATTTCAAAATTTATTTCCCATCTAAATTCAAACTTCAGATTGTTCTACAAGTTTTCAACAGAGTTAGAATAATTCAAACTAAATTTATACCTATGTTTGAATTTAAATCACACTTAATTTGCTTGAGTTTCTAAATTAAATATTCCTCCAGGGTTGAAATTTAAATTCTATACTGTGGCAAGGTCAAAATTATATTTCCCAAAACTCTCAGGGGTCAATGCATCATTTACAGAGGGTGTCGAAGTGTGTGGTCGACACTTCCCTCGGACCTGCTCTGGGCAGCCCGCGGAGGTTCTTTTTCGGAGGGGCTAGTCACTTGCGGAGAGCTTAAGCGTTAGGGACGAGTGAGGGAGAAGCTTGACACGGCGAGTTTTACGTGGTTCGGGCCGCCGGAGCGTAAAAACCTACGTCCACGGTGAGCAGAGGTGCTCGCTGTATTGCTTGCTGCTCAGAACCGGAGTCCTGAGCTTGAGGGTGAGTGATGTCTAGGGTGGGAGTTCACAGAGTTCGAACCCAAGGGTGCGAATGGCTGGAGTGCCAACCCTCGCTAACGTTGCCTTCCCAAGCCTTTTATAGTCCAAGGCTCGAGCGGCTTACAAGGTGGGTCCGGGACCCGACAGGTGGTCCCAGGGAGATTTCCTGCCCTCTACCGTATCTGCAGTTATGCCGGTAGTTGTCTCTGGCGAAGGCTTCCGAGTCTTCATTCTGCCGCCCTGCCCATGCCGCAAGCTAGTCGTAGTGGTTGATGATGGCAGGGGCGGCAGGGGGTGTCTTGTCGCTGCATTTATTGCCGGACGGGCTCTGACACGGCGCGCTAGTCTACGATGTGACTGGGCGCAACGGCACCTGACAGAGGCGTGCTCCGCGTCTCTGCGCCTCGGGAAGGCGCGGGCCTTGAATACCTTGTATGGGCAAGGTATGGCGCGTCTTTACTCTAGCTGCCTACCGCGCGGGGGCAGGCAGCGTTGCTCTGCTGGCCACGTGGCAGGCCCGGAGCTCTCCTCTGAGGAGAGGGAGGTCCGGCCCCGCGGGACACGTGGAGCCTTCAGAGCTCTCCCCGCGAAGGGGGGAGGTCCGGCTGCTGCTGGCCACGTGGCGGGCCTGGAGCTCTCCTCTGAGGAGAGGGAGGTCCAGCCCCGCAGGACACGTGGAGCCCTCGGAGCTCTCCCCGCGAAGGGGGCGAGGTCTGGCCTTCTAGGCCACGTGGCAGGCCCGGAGCTATCCTCTGAGGGGAGGGAAGCTCCGACCCTACTGGACACGTGGCTCCTTCGGAGCTCGCCCCGGTGGAGGGGGCGAGGTCCGGCCTTCTGGGCCACGTGGCAGGCCTGGAGCTATCCTCTGAGGAGAGGAGCTTGAGCTATCCTCTGAGGAGAGGAGAGCTCCGGCCCTGCCGAACACGTGGTGCCTTCTGAGCTCGCCCCTGCGGAGGGGGCAAGGTCCTTAGGTGGTTTCACCCTGTGCGCAGGGGTACCCGGTATTGAGGGTACCGACAGTGGCCCCCGGGCCCACCTCGGGGGAGGTAACGATCCCGGGGTGGGGCCTTCTTCTTTCCGCGCACTTACTTGTCTTGAGTATTCCCTGTGCTGATAGGGTTTCGACGGCTTCGGAGTTCAGCTTCTGAGGAAAGGGTGAACCCTGGCATCGGAGCTCAGCCCTGCTGCAGGGGCGGAGGTCCGGAAGTCATCGGAGCTCAGGCCCACGGAGGGCGTGAGGTCCGGCATCAGTGCTCGCCTCTGAAAGGAGGGCGAGGGCTGGCATCGGAGCTCAGCCCGGCTGTGGGGGAGGAGGTCCGGAAGTCATCGGAGCTCAGGCCCACGGAGGGCGTGAGGTCCGGCATCAGGGCTCGCTGTGAGACCTATGTGTGCTGAATACATTGGCAATTAGGATAAAAGTTAGCATTAACATTCAAAGTTTTGAATATTGCCAAAACATTCTTCTGTGGCAAGGTCCGACAAGTTCTTTGTTACGTTCGCCAAGTGTTGGCAAGGTCCGACGCAAGGTCTGGAGAGCTCCTGCAAGGTCCGGAGAGCTTCTGTGAGGTCCGGAGCTTGTTTTTAGGGAGCTCCCGTGAAGTTCAACTCGTAGAACTGCAGCGTCTTGTTTTTGCTTTTAACTCGCAATGTTTCAAATCTGCTTTATGGGAAGGTTTGCTTAGTATTAATTTGCTAAGTTTTTGGTGTGTTTTGGTGGTTATGGCTGTTATCATTTGATATGGTTTGCAACATGCTTATGTGACGTGCTCATGTAAGGTGTTGTGGTTTTCGAACTAACGTGAGTCAAGTCGAGGACTTGTGCTCGGAAGAATTGGTTGTTTATTCATGTGCAGGTGTTGCTTGAGTTCAAGACATGGCTGGTGACGGGATCCTTGGACTAGTCTCAGGGAGGAGATGAGGTTCCAACAACCAAGTTCGGGAGGAGCTGTGGTTGAGTTGATCGGGAGGTCGCACAACATGTTTGGATCAAGGGCAGTGCATATGAAGGTTGCGTGTACGTCGTTGGAAGGTGTTTGCACGTGTGCAAGGAGTGCATGGACGTGGCAACATTGTTCCAAGGAGTGATGAAGAGAAGTGGACGTAAAGAATTGGTCGGAAAGGTCCAACCGGCTGGATTGCGTACTCAGGCTGAGGCTGAGTCGGATATGGCTCAAATATGGAAGATTTGAGTTGGTTATGATAGGATTTCGTGCTAGGCACGAAGTTGAGTTTTTTTAGGAATGTTTAGGACGTTCCTAAGGTGTTTGGAAGTCTCACGATTGCTTCTATCTGCGAATAGGAGAGTCCTGAGCAGTTATGGTAAGTTAGGATACGAGTCCAATTAGGAGTAGGAGTCCTAGATCGGATTGTTTAGCCTGAGGGCCGGCTATAAAAGCAAGGGAGGCCAGAGCTCTCGTGGGTAGAGAACTTTGGGCTGTTCCTCTTGTGTTTCTATTGAATAAAGTTCATAGTTTCGAGGAGCTTTTGTGCCTTGTTCGTCCGACTTGTTGTTCGTCAAGTCTTTCTCGCCGAGTTTCTGGACAGACCGACATTGCTTCGGTGTTTTGTTCATAACTCGAGTTTTACAGATCCGATTGACGTGATTCTTTTTGAGTTGTCTTCACAACTCAATTATCTATCATCTGCGAAATTTTCACGAGCTTCGGATCTGTAGTTTTTGATATACACGAGTTTCTTTGCAGCGTTGCAGATCTGTTTTATATCGGGTAGAACAGATTGATCTTCGTTTAATGTTTTGATCATATCTCAAGTTTTACTACGTGTTTTCAAGTGATTCTTGTTGCATTAGATCCGTGACTTGATTCTCTACCTCTATACTTGATTTGTCACGGTTGAACACGTTTGAAAACACTTGCACACACGGTTTCTTTAACCGATTGATTTTTTGCTGAGGGGTTTTTGTTGTTTCCACTGCGAAAAGTTTTAATCTACCATTCACCCCCCCTCTGGTAGCTTTTCACGTGCTCTTCGATCCTACAATTGGTATCAGAGCCAAGGTGCACTAATCTTTGTGATTTGCACGTGTTTTGACTAATCATCATGGAGAAGTACTCCGCAAAACCTTGTATGTTCAATGGCATCGATTTTCAGGTTTGGAAGGCGCGGATAGAGGCCTACATACAGGCGCAAGGCTTCGCCATATGGGAAAAGGTATACCGGAACTTCGATGTACCACCCAACGATCAAGTTACGGCTGCGAACATGAGAGATGTTGACAACAACAACAAGGCTCGCAACTTGATCATCCAAGGATTGACTCAAAGCGACTTCGACCGTGTTGCACACCTCCGATCTGCATTGTAACACCCCAAAAATCTTGTTAAGACCCTAAATCATGTTAAGAGGGGAATTTAAAATTTTTTGGACGTGTTGCATGTTTTGCAAAAATTCAAATTCAAACTGGAATTCAAATTAAACTCAAATCAGAAAAGAAATAGAAAAAGAAAAAAAGAAAACAGAAAAAAACCGGCCAGTGGGCCGCAACCCACCAGCCGGCCCAACCAGAATCCGCGCCAGCCCGCAGCCGCGCGCGCCCTTTCCACCCACTGACAGGCGGGGCCCGCCAGTTCTTCGTCTACCTCGCGCCAGAGCCGGACTCTCTCACCCCGAATCCAAACCGATCCGGATTTCTGCAAAGCCCAGCCGAATTTCGCTCGGGGGCGACGCGAACTCGATCTAAACCACCCCGCCGCCCTCCCCCGTCTATAAAAACCCCGGCCTCGTTCTGTTTTTCCCACGCGATCTGCTGTTTTTACTCCGGTGAGAACCCGAGCCTTCTCCGGCGAATTCTGGCCGATCTACGCTCGGAAATTCCGATCTAACTCGCTGGTCTTGATCCACCGCCTCCGGGGAACCTTGCAGGTGCAGAAAACTCGGTGACTTGCGGTGTAAACACAGCGCCGACGAGCCTCGCCGTGAACTCACCTCGGACCTCGTCGCCGATCACCTTCCAGGACCTCCGAGCTCAAGAAAACCCCCAAGGTGAGATCCCCGACCTCCCCTCCACCGATCTATGCCATAAAATCACAGTTCTAGGAAGAATTCTCGAAGATCCGAAAATCTCCGGTGAGATCGCCGCTTCCCGCCGCCGTGCGCCGCCGGGCAGCGCCGCCCGCGCTCGATCAGAGCAACGTGGCCGCTTGTGCGCCATCTATTTTAAATCGCACGGTAGACTCTAAATCCCCGCGTACCGGTTCGATGTTAGAATCTCAGCCGTCTGTTTTAAATCGGACGGTCCACGTCAGCTCCGCGTTATAAAGACTGGAATTCTTACGTGCTACCCCCTGGGGTTCTCGGGAAATAAGAGCAAGCCCCGGAAACTTCTGATCTAGCCCCTGGAACTTCAGAAAATCATGTAAATTCATTTAAAAATCAGTTTTAACCCCTGGACTTAATAAAAATTAGGAAAACCCCTCTGTTATGTATAGCTAGACCCCTGAAAATTGTTAAAATAATATTATAGACCCTGTAGTGGGGTGAGTTTACCTTTTTAGCCCTGTTTGATGTTTAATTTAGGAAATTGAATATGTGGCTAGTATTTAAAATTTAAAAGTGGGACAAACATATTGTCAAAATTAAATTAAAGACTTTCTCAGTATTTAGAAAACTTTGGAGTGAGATAAAAATATATTTCGGGCAGAAATGAATCTGTTTAATTTATTATTCACATTTAGGGACACATTTTTAAGTAAAGAATAGTTCTGGAAAATAGGGAAAATAATTGTAAAATAGTTTACATCAGAGGAAAAGGTCAAAAATATATTAGTAAATATTTTAGATCAGAACCTATTCTGTTTAGATGATGTGTCTTGTTATTTTCATAATAAAGTTCACATTTAGGCATAGGAAATAAATCTGAAAATATAGCAACTTGTAAATGATAAATGGAGTTCTAAAATCCAAAGAATTCAGTTTAGGGTTGGTGAAAATTCTGAAGACACATATGGAGTAGGAAAATACCTTTCATGCATACTTGGTAGCTAAAAGGTGTAGTAATTAAATATAAGGAATTTATTTAAATTGGAAACTCATATATAAAGTATGCAAGCATAAATGTGAATACAAAAGTAGGAATCATATACACATGATTAAAAGTGCATGTAAGCCAAAGGTCAACACACATAGAGTAAACACAACACATAGAAGTTGTGAATGGCTTTGTTACATATGAATGTGTGGTTTGTATGAAGTGGAAGTGTGAACTATGTCTTATGGATTGTTGTTTTTCTTTTGCTATGTGTGATGGTATGATGTAGAACCTGCTCCAGAGCAAGTTCTTCCTTTCCAGGATCAGGACTACCCATTTCAAGAGCAGCAGGAAGGAGGCAAGTGTCCATGACCACTTTGATCCTATACTAGGATGTGTAGATAGAATTATTTGCATTGTCAATTGAAAATATGAAACCCATGCTAGGAAGTTTCCCTAGAATTGCATTACCTTGTTCCCTTATAGCTTGGGAATGGGATTTATTTTATCATGTCATTTATTATTATTATGCATATGCTTAGCCATGCTTAGAATGGGATATTTGGGATATAAGGTCATCAGTTTATTTTACCATACTCTTAAATGAGATATTGTGAGTTATGTAGAGGTAGGGATCAAGGCAAGTTGGATGATTTGGTTGTGTGCTGGGTGCACGAGACTCGGGTTTGTGTTTAGTACTTGCCTGGATCCTAAGGACCGGTTCATGGAGCATGTAACCTGGCTTTACCGTGCCAACCACATGCTGAGATGGGGCAGCTTGGCCAATTAATTAGGTGTATCCCCGGCGTAGTATTGGTGTGTTGGATGGTGCGGGGAGTAGGTGTCAGCTGGACTACCATATGAACCGCAAGGCTCAAGAGGGGGCCACTGCAGCGGGGTTGGAGCCTCTTGTATGCTGTTAGGGGTGAAACCTCAGTGGGCCCATGCTGGTCGGGAATCCCTTTGTAAAGGCTTCGTAGTGATCTCCTAGCTACACACCTGGGAAGTGTGAATGTGGTTCATAGCCATTGGCATAATGGAGGTTCTTTTAGTCCACCCGGCAACGGGGGATGAAATCACTACATGTGGATACAGTGGTGCAAACTCTGCAGAGTCAAAACTGTCATGACAACCGTGCTCACGGTCAAGAGCGGCTTGGACTTATTCATGATTAGAGGATTGATGGTTTTGGAAGTTGTGGATGTTAAGCGGGGAGCTTAACATTGGAAATGATGTTATGGTTATTGGATTATGATGATGGGATGGGAGATTGGGACCATTTCACCTGTGTAGTAATGTAGGTGCTTAATAAGCTAAGGTGATAGGTATTAATTGCGTAGTGCTTTAACCATGAGTTCAACCTCTCCTTGTTCTAGCCATGCATGATATAATTTTCCCACACTTGCTGAGTACCATTGGTACTCAACCTTGCACATTTTGTTGGTTTATATTGCTGCTCAGGTCAAGTTAATGAGGTGGTGTATAATGACCAAGACTTTGGACCCGAAGAAGGTTTCTAGGTTCATGGAGACCCCCGGGCAACGCCTGTGACGGAGCCCTCAAGAATAATATTCCGCTGCTAGTTTATTTACTTGTGATGAACTTATTATTGTCCATCGAGACATTTGCTATGTAAGACTTATTTATATTCGACACCTGGCTTGTAATAAATGATGCTTCACTATTTGTCATCACATGTATGAGAAAATGATCCTGGCATACATGTGATATTCACTTGGTTGTTCTTCGGAAAAACCGGGTGTGACATGCATATGATGTTTTGAAAGCTCTTTGTGACTACCATGAAGGATCCAATACGATCAAGGAGGTAAGGCAAGATATGTTCAAGAAAGAATACATGCGTTTTGAGATGCAACCCGGTGAGTCAATTGACGACCTTTTTGCTCGCTTTAATAAAATTCTCAGCAACTTGCGTAGTGTCAATGTTAACTTTTCAGATGCTAAAAATGCTAGACAATTGTTAGGAGCATTAGATATGTCAATTTGGGAGATGAAAGTTACATCTATTCGTGAATCTACTGTCATGAGTTCTCTTACTTTAGACGTGCTTTATTCTAAATTGAAAACTCATGAAATTGACATCATCTCACGTAAAAACCCCAACAAGTCTATTGCATTTGTTTCGCAATGTGACATGTCTAGTTCTAGTCAATCATCATCTAGTGGTGCACTCTCTTTGCTGTCCTCTCTAACCCTTGAACAGATTGAAGAGTTTCCAGAGGAGGAGCTTGCACTCATCTCTACTCGGTTCTCAAAAGCATTGCAAAATGTGAGAACTAGAAGGAGAGGAAGCTCCGGACCTCAACGATGTTTCGAATGTGGTAAGACAGGACATTTTCGTACGGAGTGCCCTAACCTTTCAGATCCGACTTCACGTGAAGAAAAGCAAACAAGGCCGAAGAAATCGTTTGCAAAGAATAAGAAGAAGAAAGATTTATCAATGTGCAACATAGTGCATAGTATGATCTCTGCACTTCAAGATTTCGGCTCAAGTGATGTGGACACCGGTAGTGATGAAGATGAAGAAGCTATGGAAAATATGTGCTGCATGGCGAGCAAGTCAAGTTCAAGCTCCGAGGAGGCAGAACACAACAGCGACGATGAAGAGGTATGTCCCACTTGCGAAGAAATGTGTGATGCTATTTCTCGTGCCACTGTTATATTAAAGAAAAAGGATAAAAAACTTAGGAACAATGCTGTTAAAATTGAATCACTAGAATCTGAAATTAATCGTTTAAAAACTTTGATTCCTAGTGATGATTCTTGTTCCTCATGTGATTTGATTTATGAACAATTATCCTCTTTAAGAAGTGCACACGCATCTACACTTGATAAACATGAACTGGAAATTGAAAAGAACAAAGAGCTTGCTGCACTTAATGATAAAAATTTGAAAGATGCTTGTTGTTCTACAATTGATTTGCATTGTTCTTCATGTGATGATCTGAATAAGAAACTAAATGATGCTATGAATGAGATTTCTATTTTGAACAATGCTTTACATGTGCATGAAGTTAAATATTGTTCAAATTGCAAACTAAAAGGAAAAACTTCATGTGAAAACTGCTTTGATCTGTCCAATAAACTTGATGACATGCATAGGACACTAGATCGGTTTTCTAATGCAAATAAGAACCTAAACTTGCTGCTGAATTCTTCCAAGTCTTGTAATGATAAAACTGGTTTAGGTTTTAATTCTCATGCTCATGCTAAGGCACACCCACCTAAAGTTGTAAAGTCATTAGGAAGCGGTTTGATTCAAACAGCTCCTAGACAAAAAGAGGTGATTTTCAAATCTGCAGGAGTACTGTCCCATTCGGGTTCTAATAAACGTGTTGCTTGCTCATCTGGACATGATAATAAGGTTATTTTTCATTGTACCTACTGTGGTAGAGATGGTCATGTCATGGATTTTTGTTATAGACTAGCTAAACACGATAAGAAACAAAGAATACTTGCTAGATCACATAACAACCAAGCAAAATCTGCTAGACCGAATGTTCGGAGCTTGCAACCTGCTGTAAAAACTTGCCCCCGGACCTACTGTTTTCTGTGCTACATATAACACATCTTCTAAGTCAGTAGTTGGGAACAAAAATTTTCGATGTTTGGCTCATAAACCTGCTGTACCTTCTCAGCTTTCGCGTGTTATTCCTGCTGGACGTCGTGTGACTCAGTACTGGATTCCTAAAAGTCTTTTAACTAACCCCAGTATTGAGTCATCGACGTATTGTGCTGCTGTGTAGGTTTCACGTTTGAGGAAGGAGAACATTTGGATTGTGGATTCAGGTTGCTCACGCCACATGACCGGTAACAAAGAATGGTTCTCCTCTCTCTCTTTTGTGTCACGTGTAGAAAATGTTACTTTCGCCGATAACTCTTCTACTCCCATAATTGCTAAAGGTTCGGTTAGAGTAAACAATCTCTACACTTTGAAAGATGTGGCACTTGTTAAAAATTTGAAATACAACTTGCTTTCGTTTTCACAATTGCTAGATGAAAATCTAGAGGTTAGCTTTGCTAAAAATTGCTGCAAGGTTGTAGATTCAAAAGGTGAGCTTTTGTTTAACATGTCTAGGTTTGGAAGAGTTTTTAAAGCTGATTTTGATTTGTCAACTTCTAAGCATCGGTGTCTAGTTGCTAATGATACAAAGGATCTATATTTTTGGCATCGTAGACTTGGTCACATAGGCTTTGATCATCTCACTCGTGTTAGTGCTCTCGATCGCATACGTGGGCTGCCGAAGCTTAAAAAGGACAATGATATTGTGTGCACTTCTTGTAGACATGCTAAGTTTGTTGCAGGTTCACATGCTCCTCTCACAATGACCATGACAGCTGAACCAGGACACCTTTTACATCTTGACACAGTAGATCCGGCACGTGTTCAATCCTTCGGAGGTAAATGGTATGTGCTTGTGATTGTTGATGATTATTCCAGATATTCTTGGGTTTATTTTATGGCATCTAAGAATGAAGCTTTTAGTCATTTTAGAACTTTATTTCTTAGATTATCTATTGATCACCCAGGATCATTAAAAGCAATTAGAAGTGATAACGGAACTGAATTTAAAAACCAATCCTTTGATCACTTTTGTGCTGAAAATGGAATAGATCATCAATACTCTTCACCCTATATACCACAACAAAATGGTGTCATAGAAAGAAAGAACAGGACCTTAGTTGAGATGGCTAGGACTATGCTTGATGAATATCAAACTCCTAGGAAATTTTGGGCTGATGCAATTGCAACCGCTTGTTATGTCTCAAATCGTGTTTTCTTGCGTGCTAAGCTTGGAAAAACCCCATATGAGCTCCGGTTTGGACATAGGCCTAGTGTTACACACTTTAGGGTTTTTGGTTGCAAATGCTTTGTTAAGAAACATGGTAATCTTGATAAATTTGAAGCTAGATCTGTTGATGGCATGTTTCTTGGTTATCCATCTCATACTAGAGGCTACCGTGTGCTTTTACTTGACACTAACAAAATTGTGGAGACTTGCGAGGTTTCTTTTGATGAAGCTAGCCCAAGTACTAGCTCCGATATTGCAGGTCCGGATCCATATCCGCAGGGGGAGAGTATTTTTATTGAAGAAGATGAAGAAGTGGTGCTGCTGCCCGAAAACTCGGAAGTAAATAACGATCAAGCTGCTTATTTTGCACCACAACCAGCACCAACAGTCACTACTGCTGGTTCGGACCTTCCTCAATCAACAAGCTCTCCTAATCAAAGGTCCGAACATGAAGAAGAAGGTGCTTGTGAAGTGTCTACTCCCCTCCGAGTACTCAAAAGTCATCCTCCACAACAAATCATTGGAAGCTTGCATGGACGAGTCACTCGGTCCAGGTTTTGCGATCCAAACTCTCATGCTCATTCTGCTTTTGTTGCTTCTTTTGAACCCAAGGATATATCACACGCACTCACTAATGAATCTTGGATTAATGCCATGCAAGAAGAGTTAGAAAATTTTGAAAGAAATAATGTTTGGAAACTTGTACCTCCACCTCAAGGTCACACATTAATTGGAACTAAATGGGTATTTAAAAATAAGCAAGGTGAGGATGGGGTTGTGGTTAGGAATAAAGCTAGGTTGGTTGCTCAAGGTTTCACTCAAATTGAAGGTCTAGATTTTGATGAAACATTTGCTCCTGTTGCTAGATTAGAAGCTATAAGAATTTTATTAGCATTTGCTGCATCTAAAGGTTTCAAGTTATATCAAATAGATGTTAAAAGTGCTTTTCTTAATGGCTACATAGAGGAGGAGGTTTATGTTAAGCAGCCGCCGGGTTTTGAAAATCCAAATTTTCCTAATCATGTTTACAAACTGTCCAAAGCCTTGTACGGTCTAAAACAAGCCCCTAGAGCATGGTATGATAGGTTAAAAACATTCTTACTTGAAAAGGGGTTTACCATGGGCAAGGTTGATAAAACTCTTTTTGTACTTAAGCATGGCAATGACTCATTATTTGTTCAAGTGTATGTGGATGATATTATCTTTGGTTGTGCTTCTCATGATCTCGTGTCCAAGTTTTCAGCTATGATGAGTTCAGAATTTGAGATGAGTATGATGGGATAACTCACATACTTTTTGGGGCTGCAAATCAAGCAAACAAAAGAAGGAACTTTTGTGCATCAAACTAAGTATACAAAGGACCTTCTTAAGCGCTTCAACATGGACAAATGCAAGCCTCTTCGGACACCAATGGGAACAGCAACAACACTTGAACTTGACGAAGATGGTGACCCGGTCGATAAAAAGGAATACAGAAGTATGATTGGATCACTTTTGTATCTCACGGCGTCAAGACCGGACATACAATTCAGCATATGTCTTTGTGCACGTTTTCAAGCTTCTCCACGTGCTTCACATCGCCAAGCCATCAAAAGGATTCTCAGGTACCTACATGGAACTCAAGAATTTGGTATTTTTCTTCCTTCTTCCTCAACCGTTTCTTTGAAAGCTTTTTCGGATGCTGATTTTGGGGGTTGTAGGATTGATAGGAAAAGTACTTCGGGTGCTTGTCATTTTCTTGGTAATTCACTTGTTGCTTGGTCCTCTAGAAAACAAAGTTCAGTTGCACAATCCACGGCCGAATCTGAATATGTAGCTGCGGCTAGCGCTTGCTCACAAATTCTTTGGAATTTTCAAACACTTAAGGACTATGGGGTTGATTTAGATAGTGTTACACTGTTTTGTGATAACACTAGTGCAATTTGTATTGCTAAAAACCCCGTGAAACACTCTAGAACTAAGCACATTGACATTAGGTATCACTTTCTTCGTGATAATGTTGAAAAAGGAAACATTGTGCTTCACCATGTCGATACCGAACAACAATTGGCTGATATTTTTACAAAACCTTTGGATTTCACTCGTTTTTGTTTCATTCGTAGTGAAATAGCGGTTATGCATCCTCATGGATTAAATTGAGGGGGAGTTTTTGAAACTTTGAAAGTCTATGTGTGAATCTGAAACTAAAATAATATGAGCATAGTATTTCATACATATATGACTTTGTGATTCCTTTTACAGGCTAAAAGTTCTTACTACATTACTAATGTTATACATTTTGTAGTTTTTGCCATGACTAGTAATTGGAATAATTACTTACACTAAATCTGGTCATGATCGAACTTTCTTGCTGTTTTGAACTTGTTGCGTGCTCACAAGTGCTTTTAATCATAAAAAAATAATCAAGTGATCAGCTCACATGTTGAGTTTTCAAATAAAAAATTGAGAAAAGATCAAGAGAATATGCATGCATCGCACTTCTTCTTTTGATATTGCTTATCATTGCACTAAGATATGAACTTGGAAGGAATTGTGTATGACTAAAACCATGTCCTTAAGCTTCTGATTGTCAAATGACATAGGCTTGGCTTGGTTGGTTAGAATAAGGCTGATGCGGCATATAATCTCTTGCAAATATCATATGATCAACTTTGTGCCTTAAAAGATTATGAATAATAAAAATGCAGCAACAAGTGTCATGTTTTCAGGTTTTGAAATAGTTGAGTAAGGGAGATCATGACTTGCTTAAACTGAAAAATACATTTGATCTCTAGCATGGCTTACACTACTTTATGTATCTCATTGATGTGATAGTGTAAGTAACCTGATAGTATGACTTGGATGAGCTTTGTTTTGTATGTATATGTTATAATATGCTCATAACATTTAAAAATTTCTCTTTTGAACCTTGCTGAATACATTGTCAAAGGGGGAGAAATATGTATAAGGAGAGATTTTTTTTACACTTTACATATGTTATACACTTTCTTCCTTCTCTGATTTTAAAAAATGAGGAGAAATTAATAAAGGGGGAGAAATGAGTTTTCAAAGCTTTTCAAAACTTTTCATAAGCCAATGTTCGGATTTTAATTGGTGTTTCCAATGCATTCATCAAGGGGGAGATTGTGAGACCTATATGTGCTGAATACATTGGCAATTAGGATAAAAGTTAGCATTAACATTCAAAGTTTTGAATATTGCCAAAATATTCTTCTGTGGCAAGGTCCGACAAGTTTTTGTTAGGTTCTCCAAGTGTTGGCAAGGTCCGACGCAAGGTCCGGAGAGCTCCTGCAAGGTCCGGAGAGCTTCTGTGAGGTCCGGAGCTTGTTTTTAGGGAGCTCCCGTGAAGTTCAACTCGTAGAACTGCAGCGTCTTGTTTTTGCTTTTAACTCGCAATGTTTCAAACCTGCTTTATGGGAAGGTTTGCTTAGTATTAATTTGCTAAGTTTTTGGTGTGTTTTGGTGGTTATGGCTGTTATCATTTGATATGGTTTGCAACATGCTTATGTGACGTGCTCATGTAAGGTGTTGTGGTTTTCGAACTAACGTGAGTCAAGTCGAGGACTTGTGCTCGGAAGAATTGGTTGTTTATTCATGTGCAGGTGTTGCTTGAGTTCAAGACATGGCTGGTGACGGGATCCTTGGACTAGTCTGAGGGAGGAGATGAGGTTCCAACAACCAAGTTCGGGAGGAGCTGTGGTTGAGTTGATCGGGAGGTCGCGCAGCATGTTTGGATCAAGGGCAGTGCATATGAAGGTTGCGTGTACGTCGTTGGAAGGTGTTTGCATGTGTGCAAGGAGTGCATGGACGTGGCAACATTGTTCCAAGGCATGATGAAGAGAAGTGGACGTAAATAATTGGTCGGAAAGGTCCAACCGACTGGATTGCGTACTCAGGCTGAGGCTGAGTCGGATATGGCTCAAATATGGAAGATTTGAGTTGGTTATGATAGGATTTCGTGCTAGGCACGAAGTTGAGTTGTTTTAGGAATGTTTAGGACGTTCCTAAGGTGTTTGGAAGTCTCACGATTGCTTCTATCTGCGAATAGGAGAGTCCTGAGCAGTTATGGTAAGTTAGGATACGTGTCCAATTAGGAGTAGGAGTCCTAGATTGGATTGTTTAGCCTGAGGGCTGGCTATAAAAGCAAGGGAGGCCAGAGCTCTCATGGGTAGAGAACTTTGGGCTGTTCCTCTTGTGTTTCTATTGAATAAAGTTCATAGTTTTGAGGAGCTTTTGTGCCTTGTTCGTCCGACTTGTTGTTCGTCAAGTCTTTCTCGCCGAGTTTCTGGACAGACCGACGTTGCTTCGGTGTTTCGTTCATAACTCGAGTTTTACAGATCTGATTGACGTGATTCTTTTTGGGTTGTCTTCACAACTCAATTATCTATCATCTGGAAATTTTCACGACCTTCGGATCTGTAGTTTTTGAGATACACGAGTTTCTTTGCAGCGTTGCAGATCTGTTTTATATCGGGTAGAACAGATTGATCTTTGTTTAATGTTTTGATCGTATCTCAAGTTTTACTTCATGTTTTCAAGTGATTCTTGTTGCATTAGATCCGTGACTTGATTCTGTACCTCTCTACTTGATTTGTCACGGTTGAACACGTTTGAAAACACTTGCACACACAGTTTCTTTAACCGATTGATTTTTTGCTGAGGGGTTTTTGTTGTTTCCGCTGCGAAAAGTTTTAATCTACCATTCACCCCCTCTGGTAGCTTTTCACGTGCTCTTCGATCCTACACTCGCCTCTGAAAGGAGGGCGAGGGCTGGCATCAGAGCTCGGCCCGGCTGTGGGGGCGGAGGTCCGGAAGTCATCGGAGCTCAGGCCCACGGAGGGCGTGAGGTCCGGCATCAGGGCTCGCCTCTGAAAGGAGGGCGAGGGCTGGCATCGGAGCTCGGCCCGGCTGTGGGGGCGGAGGTCCGGAAGTCATCGGAGCTCAGGCCCACGGAGGGAGTGAGGTCCGGCATCAGGGCTCGCCTCTGAAAGGAGGGCGAGGGCTGGCATCGGAGCTCAGCCCAGGTGTGGGGTCGGAGGTCCAGAAGTAATCGGAGCTCAGACCCACGGAGGGCGTGAAGTCCGGCATCAGGGCTCGCCTCTGAAAGGAGGGCGAGGGCTGACATCGGAGCTTGGCCCAGCTGTGGAGGTGGAGGTCCGGAAGTCATCGGAGCTTAGGCCCACGGAGGGCGTGAGGTCCGGCATCAGGGCTCGCCTCTGAAAGGAGGGCGAGGGCTGGCATCAGAGCTCGGCCCAGCTGTGGGGGCGGAGGCCCGGAAGTCATCGGAGCTCAGGCCCACGGAGGGCGTGAGGTCCGGCATCAGGTCTCACCTCTGAAAGGAGGGCGAGGGCTAGCATCGGAGCTCGGCCTGACTGTGGGGGCGGAGGTCCGGAAGTCATCGGAGCTCAGGCCCATGGAGGGCGTGAGGTTCAGCATCAGAGCTCGCCTCTGAAAGGAGGGCGAGGGCTGGCATCGGAGCTCGGCCCAGCTGTGGGGGCGGAGGTCTGGAAGTCATCGGAGCTCAGGCCCACGGAGGGCGTGAGGTCCGGCATTAGAGCTCACCCCTGCGGAGGGGTGATGTGCGTCTTCATAGCTCAGCCCAGTGTAGGGCGCAAGGTCCGACTTCGGTGTTCACCCCTGGGGGTGGCGACCGGCTTCGGAGATCACTCCTGCGATAGGGGTGTCGTCCGGCATCACACCTTAGCCCAGTGTAGGGCGCAGGGTCCGGCTTCGGTGTTCACCCCTGTGGGGTGGCGACCGGCTTCGGAGGTCACTCCTGCGATAGGTGTGTCATCCGGCATCGAACCTTAGCCCAGTGTAGGGCACACGGTCCAGCTTTGGTGTTCACCCCTGTGGGGTGGCGACCGGCTTCGAAGATCACACCTGCGATAGGTGTGTCGTCTGGCATCGGACCTTAGCCCAGTGTAGGGCGCATGGTCCGGCTTCGGTGTTCACCCCTGTGGGGTGGCGACCGGCTTCGGAGATCACACCTGCGATAGGTGTGTCGTCCAACATTGGACCTTAGCCCAGTGTAGGGCGCATGGTCCGGCTTCGGTGTTCACCACTGTGGGGTGGCGACCGGCTTCGGAGATCACACCTGCGATAGGTGTGTCGTCCGGCATCGGACCTTAGCCCAGTGTAGGGCGCATGGTCCGGCTTCGGTGTTCACCCCTGTGGGGTGGCGACAGGCTTCGGAGATCACACCTGCGATAGGTGTGTCGTCCGGCATCGGACCTTCGCCCAGTGTAGGGCGCATGGTCCGACTTCTGTGTTCACCCCTGTGGGGTGGCGACCGGCTTCGGAGATCACACCTACGATAGGTGTGTCGTCCGGCATCGGACCTTAGCCCAGTGTAGGGCACACGGTCCGGCTTCGGAGCTCACCCTTGCTGAGGGGGTGAGGTCCGGCGCTGCTCAGGGGCCCTCCCTTTCCTGTCCCTTAGTCTCATTTGGCTTAGTGTCCCGGGCCGGAACATGGGGCTTGGGTAATCCAGTGCACTCGGTCCCGGAGGTCTGGCCCCCAGCCCTAGTCAGGGTGTAACTGTCCGGCCCCTAGTACTCAGACCGTAGCGCTGGGGGGCAGAGTGCGCATGCTTTGGGTGCAGGACCGGGCAAAGCAAGGCTCCTGACCCCCCGGTCTGGCGTAGGTATTTTCCTGGAGGAGACGAACTGGCGTTACAGTACCCTTACAGGGGGAGGTCCAAAAGGCCCCCGGGCCGCTGGCAGGTACCCCAAGCACTACCGCCTTCGGTAGGATGGCAAATATCGACTATGCATGAGAGCAGGAAAGAGGAACCGCGTGTACAATGGATGTACACTGTCTAGAGCGTGGGGAGGTGATCATATAAATTAATGCGTAATTTAAATAAACACCTAAGTAAGCATGGTGAACTTACTGGGGTAGCGTCGGAGCGCCTGTCTTGGGCTCCCATGCACGGACCGGTGGCGCCAGGGCGGTTGCCGGTACCGCGCGATCTGGAGCGGAGGATTGATGGCAGCAGCGTCGAGGTCGTTGACGTCGCGGATCCACTGCTGGGTGGCCCCCTGGAGGGCGTCTTCAGCAGGCGGATTGTCCAGGAGCACTTCTGCGGCGGCTAGCGCGCTTGCTTCAGCGGCACTCTGCGCCGCGGTAGACCATGAGGTTGATGGAGTTCGTGTTGCCTGAGTCGGCTGCTGGCTTTCAGCTCGCACCGACACACTTCGTGCTGAGTGTGTCGAGACGTAGTTCTCGCTGGTCACCGTTCGTCGAGAACGTGGGCGAGGAGAGCTTGCCGCTGAAGGAAGCTTGGTCATCTTCGTCGGTGAAAGCTCGCCGCACAAGGGAAAAGCCCCCTTCCTGGCGCGCCAAATGTCGAAGTGTGTGGTCGACACTTCCCCCGGACCTGCTCTGGGCAGCCCGCGGAGGTTCTTTTTCGGAGGGGCTAGTCGCTTGCGGAGATCTTAAGCGTTAGGGACGAGTGAGGGAGAAGCTTGACACGGCGAGTTTTACGTGGTTCGGGCCGCCGGAGCGTAAAACCCTACGTCCACAGTGAGCAGAGGTGCTCGCTGTATTGCTTGCTGCTCAGAACCGGAGTCCTGAGCTTGAGGGTGAGTGATGTCTAGGGTGCGAGTTCACAGAGTTCGAACCCAAGGGTGCGAATGGCTGGAGTGCCAACGCTCGCTAACGTTGCCTACCCGAGCCTTTTATAGTCCAAGGCTCGAGCGGCTTACAAGGTGGGCCCGGAACCCGACAGGTGGTCCCGGGGAGATTTCCTGCCCTCTACCGTATCTGCAGTTATGCCGGTAGTTGTCTCTGGCGAAGGCTTTCGAGTCTCCGTTCTGCCGCCCTGCCCATGCCGCAAGCTAGTCGTAGTGGTTGATGATGGCAGGGGCGGTAGGGGATGTCTTGTCGCTGCATTTATTGGTGGGCAGGCTCTGACACGGCGCGCCAGTCTGCGATGTGACTGGGCGCAACGGCACCTGATAGAGGCGTGCTCCGCGTCTCCGCGCCTCGGGAAGGCGCGAGCCTTGAATACCTTGTATGAGCAAGGTATGGCGCGTCTTTACTCTAGCTGCCTACCGCGCGGGGGCAGGCAGCGTTGCTCTGCTGGCCAAGTGGCGGGCCTGGAGCTCTCCTCTGAGGAGAGGGAGGTCCGGCCCCGCGGGACACGTGGAGCCTTCGGAGCTCTCCCCTCGAAGGGGGGAGGTCCGGCTGCTGCTGGCCATGTGGCGGGCCCGGAGCTCTCCTCTGAGGAGAGGGAGGTCCGGCCCCGCAGGACACGTGGAGCCCTCGGAGCTCTCCCCACGGAGGGGGCGAGGTCTGGCCTTCTAGGCCACGTGGCAGGCCCGGAGCTATCCTCCGAGGGGAGGGAAGCTCTGGCCCTACTGGACACGTGGCTCCTTCGGAGCTCGCCCCGGTGGAGGGGGCGAGGTCCGACCTTTTGGGCCACGTGGCAAGCCCGGAGCTATCCTCTGAGGAGAGGAGAGCTCCGGCCCTGCCGGACACGTGGTGTCTTCGGAGCTCGCCCCTGCGGAGGGGGCGAAGTCCTTAGGCGGTTTCACCCTGTGCGCGGGGGTACCCGGTATTGAGGGTACCGACAGAGGGTATTTCCTTATTTCTATTAAGTCCAGGGGCTAAAACTGATTATTAAATGCATTTTCCTAAATTCCCGAGGGTCCAGGGGCTAGATCAGAAGTTTTTCGGGGCTAGATCCTTTTTCCTCAGAACCCCAGGGGGTAGCGCGTAAGTTTCTCGGCAGGAATCAGCGCTTTAAACATGGGCCGTCGGATTTTAAATGGATGGCTGAGATTATAACGCGAAAGGGTACGGGGTGAATCTATTCGGTACCACATGATTTAAAACGGACGGACCACAGAGGGCCACGTCGCCCTGGCTGTGTGCGGGCGGCGCTGCCCGGTGGCGCACGGCGGCGGGAGGCGGCGGACTCGCCGGAATTTCATGAAATCTCGTCTACCGGCCCTAGACTACCGTTTTCTCTGCACAATTCGAAGGAGGGGGAGTAGGGGGCCTCACCTCGGTAGTTTTCTTGAGCTCGGAGGCCCTGGAAGTCGGTCGGCGACGATGTCCGAGGGTGGAGCTCAACGGTGCTCACCGGATCTGTGGCTAGAGCGCAACACACGGTGCCTTCTTCACATGCAGGACTCCCCGGCGGCGGTGGAACACGATACACACGTTAGATGAGAGAAACTGGATGAAGATTGATAGAAAACGGCAGAGGGGGGTCTCAGTCTCACTGGAACTGAAGCGAGTCGAGCGGGGGAAAAAGGGGCGGACCTCGGCATTTAAATGGGTGAGGGGGCGGCGGGGGGTGAGTGGGGTTCGTGCTGCGCCGAGAGGGGCTGTAGATTGTGGGCGCGGGCGATGAATTCGGAAAGGGTGGCGCGGTGGTTGCTCAGAGCGGGAGAGAAGGGCGGGTAGCGGTTGGGGAAGAAAGCGCTGACAGGCGGGCCCGCGCGGCAGTGAGAGGAGGGGGGACAGCGTGGGCCAGCTGGGCTGCTGCGGTGGGTTTCGGCCCAGTGGCCACTTTTCTTTTTTCCTTTCCTTTTTCTTTTCTGTTTTTGCTTCAAATTTGAATTCCGGTTTGAATTTGAAATATTCTTCAACATGCATCACGTCCACTTGGTACAAAATTTGGGTTTACAATTTTTGGGATGTTACAGATGACTCCAAGTCCAACCTGGATGAAACCAGAATAAAAATACTAATGAAAGACCACTCCGATGAGAGTTTTGCGAAGCAAAGAAGCTTGTATGGAAAGAAAAATGGACAATTTTCCAAAGTCTACCTGCTTAAATATGGAGGGCAAAATTTGTGGTCATGTGAGCATTACTAGGCCCAAGTTTTCACCAGAGGTCCAAACTGTATTACATCCTGAAGAGGAACAATTTCGTAGATATGAAGGCAAGACTTCGTTAAGGATACAACGGATAAATTTCTGGATCACATTAAAATGTCTAAGAGAAACCTGAAGAAATGGCCGAAGTACTGAATCCCCAAGCTTCTGATGCTAAAAAAACAACAAATCATAAGATAGACAAAAAGGCTGACATAATAGTGTACCCTCTAAACAAATCTAGTTACCTGCATTGACTGAAATTTTGCAAACAGAAGCTCATTAACAATAGTTGGTGAAACACTGATCTGTGGCCTTACTGACATTGCTCGTTGGAACAACAATGATGCAATTAAATTTAGCTGCAATAGCAAAGCTGACAAGATTCTGCTTGAAGTTATACACAAAGGGGTATGGGGTACACTATAAGGGTTCAACAATCGCAAGCTATGAAAATCCAGATCTCCTTCGACTGCTTCATGTATACCTTCAACTCCACAAGAATAAAGGAACAAAGAGAAGTTTGTGAAACAGGATGGAAACGATACCAGCCAAAAACAAAAATACTATGCGTGATTCATCAGTAAACAAGCAAGTAGTACTCAATTCCATCTTCCGTTATAGCTAAGATTATAAATTAACATATCATAGTATGGATCGAAAATTTAAAATTGTGACACACAAATTCGGTATTAGAACTTTGATGAAGCCCGATTAGTCATGTCTACACCATGAACAGCTCTGTTTTCTTGAGCTAAATTTGGTGCCACTGGAAGAATGCGTTTACCAAAAATCGCTGTGTTGTACGCAACACTGCATGATTCATCACCAAGAAACAAGTAATACTCTTCGGTTCTTACACTAATATTACAAGATTTATAATTATATAGATCATAATGTTGGTAAAAGAAATTTCAATTCAGAACATAATATAAATTTGGAATAAATAACTTTAATGAGACCTGATTAGTCACCTCTACACCATGGCAGCATCTCTATTTTCTAGAGTTAAATCAGGTGCCATCAGGGGAAGGCGTTAGTCTAAAGGCAGATTGCAGTGTTAAGTCCCGTTCAAATGCTTAATTATTTTTATACATTAAATGAATCTGTATTATGCATGATCTATATTACAGCAAAACTTATTTCCTTTTGGTGATCAAGTAGTAACATTTTAACACAAAGGAATATTCAGAAGACAAACCATTTGACAAAACGACCAAAATGTCTTGTCAAGACTCCAAAACCTCCAAATGAAACAGGTACTTGTATAGCACTAGTATCACCAACCTGGAGTGCAAAGGCATCAGTGATTGAAAAGAGGTCTGCAGGACAACTAGGGCTTCCAATGACAGAAATCACATGCCTATAAGATACGGTCAAATGCAGCTGGCAAGGGGCTAAAATTGTGGAATTGATTGTGTGAGACCAGAACATAAAGAAAAATAGAAGTATTAAATAAATTGGACTAAACTTTCCGGTGTCTGGGAAGCTAAGATTTTGCAACTGTCGAAGTGTGTTGTCGACACTTCCCCCGGACCTGCTCTAGGCAGACCGCGGAGGTTCTTTTTCGGAGGGGCTAGTCGCTTGCGGAGAGCTTAAGCGTAAGGAAGAGTTAGGGAAGAGCTTGACACGGCGAGTTTTACGTGGTTCGGGCCGCCGGAGCGTAAAACCCTACGTCCACGGTGAGCTGAGGTGGTCGCTGTATTGCTTGTTGCTCAGAACCAGAGTCCTGAGCTTGAGGATGAGTTATGCCTAGGGTATGAGTTGCTGGAGTGTGAACCCTTGCTAACGTCGCCTACCCGAGCCTTTTATAGTCCAAAGCTCGTGTGGCTTACAAGTGGAGCCCGGGACCCGACAGGTGGTCCCGGGGAGATTGCCTACCGACTATTGTATCCGCAGTTATGTCGGTAGTTGTCTCTGGCGAAGTCTTCTGAGTCTTCATCTTGCCGCCCTGCCATGCCGCATGCTAGTCGTAGTGGTTGATGACGGCGGGAGCGGCAGGGGATGTCTTGTCGCTGTGTTTATTGGCTGGCAGGTTCTGACACCGCGCGCCAGTCTGTGATGCGACTGGGCGCAACGGCACCTAACAGAGGCGTGCTCTGCGTCTCCGCGTCTTGGGAAGGCGCGGGCCTTGAATACCTTGTACGGACAAGGTATGGGGCGTCTTTACGCCCGCTGCCTACCGCTCGGGGGCAGGCAGCGTTGTTCAGCTGGACACGTGGCGGGCCCGGGCCCTCCTCTGAGGAGAGGGAGGTCCGGCCCCGCAGGACACGTGGAGCCTTCGGACCCCTCCCCACGAAGGGGGGAGGTCCGGCTTCTGTCGGCCACGTGGCGGGCCTGGAGCTCTCCACTGAGGAGGGGGAGGTCCGGCCCCACGGGACTCGTGGTGCCTTCGGAGCCCTCCCCACGGAGGGGAGGTCTGGCTGCTGTTGGCCACGTGGCGGGCCCGGAGCTCTCCTCTGAGGAGAGGGGGGTCCAGCCCCGCTGGACGCGTGGCGCCTTCGGAGCTCTTCCCTGCGGAGAAGGGCGAGATCCTCAGGCATTTTCCCTTGTGCGCGGGGGTACCCCATATCACGGGTACCGAAAGTGGCCCCCGGGCCCATCTCGGGGGAGATAGCAAGCCCGAGGTGGGACCTCCGTCTCTCCTGTCCCGTGCACTTTCTCTAAGTCCCGCATTGACCGCTGCCGGAGCACGAACAGTCACGGGATCGTGGGAGATGGTTGCCTTTATTGCGGCGGTTCCCAAGGCTGCCACTTCTGTACGTCGCGGCGCTTTCTTCTGGAACCGCCGAAGCGCCTTGCCGGCTTGTCTTCTTGGGAGACTGACTCCTTGACCCACTGCTTCAGCTGGGCGGCTTGGGTCCACCTGTCATCGGCGCTCGGTCTCGGAGCCAATGCGGTCGCCGATGCGGTGTATTCGAAGGTTTTCGAATCACCTCGAATCGTTCCAGGAAAGTTTTAAAAGGGGATCTTACCCGCATCGCAGCTTCCCTTCGCATTTCCTAGCGCTCGCTCTTTCCTTGAACTCTTGCGCCTTGGCCTTCCTGTCCTTGCGCTCTCCCCTGCCATGGCTTCCAACTTGCTCCCGACGCGCCTCGTTCGTTCCGCCGAGCTTGGGCCAGTGCGCAGGCTGCTGGGCTGGCACACGGAGGAATAGAAACGCCAGCTCCGCCGGGGATCTCTCCCCCTGCTCCTGGAAAAGGGGAAGATGGTCTTCTTTACTGCCTATGCTCTGGCGGGGTTCGTCCCGCCAATTTCTTCCTTCTTTGTCACATTGCTGGAGACGTATGGGCTCCAGCTCCACCACCTCTCTCCCAACTCCTTCGCAATGGCCGCTGTCTTCGTCCACTTCTGCGAGATGTTTGTGGGGGTGCACGCTTCTGTGACGCTCTTTCGCTACTTCTTTGTGTTGCGTACGACTGGACGCGGCTCGAAGACCTAGATGGGGGCGTACTACTTCAAGCATCGCTGCAAGGACCCAAAGGTCTCTGGGTACCTTCTATCTTTTAGCGCGTCAAGGTGGGAAAACTAGAGGGAGAGCTGGGTGGTAGTGCAGACCGACGAGCACGATCGCCTACAGCTCCCGACCGCTGGCCCAACCACCGAGCGTCGCTTCTGGGAGGAGGTCCCAGAGTTGGAGCAGGAGTACGCACCGGTCTTGGAGCAGATCCGGTTCTTGGCCAACGAGGGGCTAACGTCCCTGATGGTGCTGATGGACTTCATGTCGCGCCGTATTGCGCCCTTGAAGCAGCGCAGTCGCCCACTGTGGTACTACACTGGCGAGCAGGACTGTACCAGGCTGGAGAGGGGCCCCGGCTCTGATCCTTCCGATGAGGAGCTGTACGAGATGGTGGGCAAGGTGAGCGGCGACTTCATTCCCAGTGGCGACCCCGCCCTTCCGTCCTCTGCCACCCCCCTCTTCTTGGAGCCACAGAGGAGGTCAGAGCTCCTGCGGAAGATGCCGAACCTCGACGACATCGGGATCGCCGTCCGGCAGGTTGGGGATGCCTTCCGGGGTATCTCGATCCCAAGAACCGAGCGCTCTGGATCGGGGCGCGAGGCGTCTGTTGCTGCCCAACCCGTCCCAAGAGCCGACGGAACTCAAGCCGCCGACAAGGGGAAGGAGCCGGCCCCCGGGCATCCAGAGAAGAAACGCGCCCGGTCTCCTCCGAGGGCGCCGCCTGCGCCGAGTCAGGGAGCTAGAGCACCCTTGCACCCATCTGCCGGGGGTGCTGATCCATCGGGTGGCGACCCGAAGAGGCCCCGGGTGTCCCACCCCAGCGGGTATCTTCCCGGACAGCGGCAGTCCGAAGAACCCCAAGCGCCTCGTCATCCTTCCTCAAGCGGAGGGGCTTCTAGGACGGACACTGGTGGGGCGACGCCGGGGAGTGTTCCAGGGGTACAGACGCCACGGCCCACGACCGTTCCAGCCGCAGGTCCTGGCGGTTAAACTACGGCCCAGAGGCCGGGGCTACAAGCCCGTTGGAGCTCATGTCGCCCAGTAAGTGTTGCTCCTTTTGGCTTGTAGGAGCAGCGTTCTCGTCCCCTCTCTTAGCCTGAGAGCTTTCTTTTCTTGCAGGGACCGACCGGCTGCCGGGGGCGGGGCTCTTACCCGGCCATCTCCAACTGGCGGAAGCTCCGCGCCACAACATCCGGGAACCGCGGTGGCTCCCATGGCCCCCAAGTCGGTGGGGGCTTCCTCTGTGCCGGCGAGTTCACCCTCCGTGGTGGCCGCATCCGCACCTGTCCGCCCTCCTTCACCAGCCCAGAAATCCGGTCCTGAGACTGGAAGGGCCGCTGTAGGTGCACCTGCTGGCCCCCTGGCTCCCTCAGGACAACGTCCCGCTCCGGTTGCTGAGGCACCGGCACCTCCGCCGGTCTTAGACTCGACAGGGGGGGTCAGGGGCGTGACTCCTGTCCCCTCTGTCCCGGCGCCCATGTGGGATGCCCTGGGGCGTGTCCAGACCAGCGCTCGACAGTTCCAGGCCGCCTTTGAGCGGGAGCGGGGGGCGCTGGCCGGAGAGAGGGAACGCCTTCTTAGCTGGCAGCAGCGGGCCCAGGAGGCTAGGGCGGATCTTGACTCGAGGCGGTCAACACTTGAGGCCATGAGTGCTCTGCTTGACACTCAGAAGAAAGCCATCAGCCGCCTGGAGTAAGAGACCCGGCGGCTTCGTGCTTCCTACCGTGAGGCCCTGGCCCATGTTGAAGCCAAAGCCGAGGCGCGTTCTGCCTCCGTGGAGGAGTTGCGGCTGTAGATAGCTCGTCGAGAGTGCGCCGTCGCTGATCGGGAACGTGCTGCAGCGGCTGAGGAGGAGAAGATCGCCGCACGGCTGAAGGCCAAAGAGGGCGAGCTGAGGGCTCGGACCGAGGAGCTGGAGCTCCGTGAGTCGGCTGCTGCTGCGAGGGAGGAGCAGTTCTCCCAGGAGCGCCAGGCGGCGTTGGATCACGAGCTGGCGGCTCGCCAAGAGGTAGAGAAGCTCCAGTCTTCGCGGTCTACCGAGGCCCAGGCGGTCTGGGGCTTTATTGCCAAGGCGGGGTCCGCCTTGGCTCCTCTTTGTTTCAGCCCGGTGCGGATGGAGGCTCCGGCGCAGGAGATGTCCGAAGCAATCCCGGCACTTGAGTCCATCGGCGGCAAGCTGGGCCGGCTCGAAGCGGTGATCGCCGACGAGCTTGAGGTGGAAGGACGGGGCCTGGTGAAGGAGGTCGCTATGCACGTACTGGCGTGCTTCCGGAGCCAAGACCCTTCCTTCTCTCTGGAGCCAGTCCATCTAGGACCCGTTGCCGAGCAGGAGGAAGCTGCCAGGGCCGAGGTCGAGGACGTGGCCGCCCTTGTGGCCTCTAGGTTCCAACGGGAGTCCGGGGACTCTTAGGCATCTGCCCCCGTGGCCACAAGGCCCTGTACCTCCTTTTTTATTTTTGTTGAGTCTGTAGCCCAGCTCATGGAGCCTTGTATGAACAGACTCTTGTTTTCTTCTGTGTCTACATGCTTTAGTCTTCTTCCTGGTTTTACCTGGCCGAGTCCTTAGCTCCGCAAGGTACTCAGAGGCCTTGACCAATCTCGAAGCTCTGCACAGACACCTTCCCTAGGTCCTTACTATATTAAGGGCTCCGGAGGTCTCCAGGACCCACCCCATGAGAATGGGGGGGGGTCCGGGCCTGCTAGCCACGTGGCGGGCCCGGAGCTCCCCTCTGAGGAGAGGGAGGTCCGGGCTTGCGGGGCACGTGGAGCCTTCGGACCTCTCCCCGTGGAGGGAGGAGGTCTGACTTCTGTAGGCCACGTGGCGGGCCCGGAGCTCCCCCCAAGGAGAGGGAGGTCCGGCCCCGATGGACACGTGGGACCTTCGGGTCTCGCCCCTGCGGGAGTGGTGAGGTCTTGGTTCTTCGGTCTTTCCTTGGGGTTTCGGTCTTGCGCGATCCCGTAGCGGCCCCCTGGTAGGTGCGTTCCATTGGATGGATGTACCTACCATACTCCTGCGGGGAGCTGAGGCCGAGAGGTCCTGCACACAAGTAAGGGAAAAGTAATTCCCCTTGGGGGCTCCCCCTCCTCTATCTCATAGTCTTATTTGGCTTACGGTCCCCATCCACTTATATGGTGCTTGGGGACTACCGTGCGCGAAGTGCCGGGAGCTCGGGGTCCCCCTGGCTATCGGCAGGTACCTCCAACTCAACCGTCTTTGGTAGGGCAGCAAATGCCGACTAAAGGTGAGAATGAGAAGAGGGAGCTGAGTGCATGGTGAGCATGCGCCAGAAGTGCAGTCATAAAATTTAATACGTAAATTAAATGAGCACCAAGGAAGAGCAACGTAGGACAGATTTCTTTTCATATAAATTTCCATAGGAGGAAGGCAGGCTAAACATGGAGGCCACGACCCGCCCCATTAAGAAGGGAAGCAAGACTCTACGCGCTTGGGGTCGGAACCAGGCGAAGCTGAACGTAGTCCTGGACCGTCCCCTGAGGCTTAGCTGCTCCGAGCACTGTTCCTGGACTTTATGAAATCTATTACAAAAAGAAGAGTCTGTCCTATTGTTGCTCTAGGGGTAGAACTTACGGAGGTGTTCTATGTTCCAAGGGTTCGGGAGCGGTGTCACACCCGGTTTTTCCGAAGAATAACCAAGTGAATATCACATGTATGCCAGGATCATTTTCTCATACATGTGATGGCAAATAGTGAAGCATCATTTATTACAAGCCAGGTGTCGAATATAAATAAGTCTTACATCGCAAATGTCTCGATGGACAATAATAAGTTCATCATAAGTAAATAAACTAGCAGCGGAATATTATTCTTGAGGGCTCCGTCACAGGCGTTGCCCGGGGGTCTCCATGAACCTAGAAACCATCTTCGGGTCCAAAGTCTTGGTCATTATACACCACCTCATTATCTTGACCTGAGCAGCAATATAAACCAACAAAATATGCAAGGTTGAGTACCAATGGTACTCAGAAAGTGTGGGAAATTATATCATGCATGGCTAGAACAAGGAGAGGTTGATCTCATGGTTAAAGCACTACGCAATTAATACCTATCACCTGAGCTTATTAAGCACCTACATTACTACACAGGTGAAATGGTCCCAATCTCCCATCCCATCATCATAATCCAATAACCATAACATCATTTCCAATGTTAAACTCCCCGCTTAACATTCACACCCTCCAAGGTCATCATACTCTAATCATGAATAAGTCCAAGCCGCTCTTGACCGTGAGCACGGCTGTCATGACAGTTTTGACTCTGCAGAGTTTGCACCACTGTACCCACATGTAGTGATTTCATCCCCTGTTGCCGGGTGGACTAAAAGAACCTCCATTATGCCAGTGGCTATGAACCACATTCACACTTCCTAGGTGTGTAGCCAGGAGATCACTACGAAGCCTTTACAAAGGGATTACCGACGAGCGTGGGCCCACTGAGGTTTCACCCCTAACAGCATACAAGAGGCTCCAACGCCGCGGCAGTGGCCCCCTCTTGAGCCTTGCGGTTCATATGGTAGTCCAGCTGACACCTATTCCCCGCACCATCCAACACACCCATACTACGCCGGGGATACACCTAATTAATTGGCCAAGCTGCCCCATCTCAGCATGTGGTTGGCACTGTAAAGCGAGGTTACATGCTCCATGAACCGGTCCTTAGGATCCAGGCAAGTACTAAACACAAACCCGAGTCTCGTGCACCCAGCACACAACCAAAACATCCAACTTGCCTTGAGCCCTACCTCTACATAACTCACAATATCTCATTCAAGAGTATGGTAAAATAAACTGATGATCTCATGTCCCAAATATCCCATTCTAAGCATGGCTAAGCATATGCATAATAATAAATGACATGGTAAAATAAATCCCAACCCAAGCTACAAGGAAAACAAGGTAATGCAATTCTAGGGAAACTTCCTATCATGGGTTTCATATTTAAATTGACAATGCAAATAATTCTAGCTACACATCCTAGCATAGGATCAAAGTGGTCAAGGACACTTGCCTCCTTCCTGCTGCTCTTGGAATGGGTAGTCCTGATCTTGGAAAGGAATAACTTGCTCTTGAGCAGGGTCTACATCATACCATCACACATAGCAAAAGAAAAACAACAATCCATAAGACATAGTTCACCCTTCCACTTCATACAAACCACACATTCATATTTATGAAATTCATTCACCATTATATGTGTTGTGGTTACTCTATGTGTGTTGATTTGTGGCTTTCATGCACTTTTAATCATGTGTATATGATTCCTACTTTTGTGTTCACATTTATACTTACATACTATATATATGAGTTTCCAATTTAAATAAATTCCTTATATTCAACTACTACACCTTTTTACTACCAAATAAGCATGAAAGGTATTTTCCTTCTCCATATGTGTCTTCATAATTTCTACCAACCCTAAACTGAACTCTTTGGATTTTAGAAACTCCATTTATCATTTACTAGTTGCTATATTTTCAGATTTATTTTCTTATGCATAAATGTGTACTTTATTATGAAAATAGTAAGACACATCATCTAAACAGAATAGGTTCTGGTCCTAAATAATTTAATAACATATTTTGACCTTTGCCTCTGATGTAAAATATTTCACAATTATTTTCCCTATTTTCTAGAACTATTCTTTACTTAAAAATGTGTCCCTAAATATGAATAATAAATTAAACAGATTCAATTCAGCCCAAAATATGTTTTTATCTCACTCCAAAGTTTCCTAAATACTGAGAAAGTCTTTAATTTAATTTTGACAATATGTTTGTCTCACTTTTTAATTTTTAAACACTAGCCACATATTCAATTTCCTAAATTAAATACTAAACAGGGCAAAAAGGTAAACTCACCCCAATACAGGGTCTATAATATTATTTTCAGAATTTCCAGGGGTATAGCTACACTTATCAGAGGGGTTTTTCCTAATTTTTATTAAGTCCAGGGGCTAAAACTGATTTTTAAATGAATTTACATGATTTTCTGAAGTTCCAGGGGCTAGATCAGAAGTTTCCGGGGCTAGCTCTTATTTCCCGAGAACCCCAGGGGGTAGCACGTAAGATTTCCAGTCTTTATAACGCGGGGCTGACGTGGACCGTGTCACACCCGGTTTTTCCGAAGAACAACCAAGTGAATATCACATGTATGCCAGGATCATTTTCTCATACATGTGATGACAAATAGTGAAGCATCATTTATTGCAAGCCAGGTGTCGAATATAAATAAGTCTTACATAGCAAATGTCTCGATGGACAATAATAAGTTCATCACAAATAAATAAACTAGCAGCGGAATAATTATTCTTGAGGGCTCCGTCACAGGCGTTGCCCGGGGGTCTCCATGAACCTAGAAACCTTCTTCGGGTCCAAAGTCTTGGTCATTATACACCACCTCATTATCTTGACCTGAGCAGCGATATAAACCAACAAAATATGCAAGGTTGAGTACCAATGGTACTCAGTAAGTGTGGGAAAATTATATCATGCATGGCTAGATCAAGGAGAGGTTGAACTCATGGTTAAAGCACTACGCACTTAACACCTATCACCTTAGCTTATTAAGCACCTACATTACTACACAAGTGAAATGGTCCCAATCTCCCATCCCATCATCATAATCCAATAACCATAACATCATTTCCAATGTTAAGCTCCCCGCTTAACATCCACAACTTCCAAAACCATCAATCCTCTAATCATGAATAAGTCCAAGCTGCTCTTGACCGTGAGCACGGCTGTCATGACAGTTTTGACTCTGCAGAGTTTGTACCACTGTACCCACATGTAGTGATTTCATCCCCCGTGCCGGGTGGACTAAAAGAACCTCCATTATGCCAGTGGCTACGAACCACATTCACACTTCCCAGGTGTGTAGCCATCACTACGAAGCCTTTACAAAGGGATTCCCGACGAGTGTGGGCCCACTGAGGTTTCACCCCTAACAGCATACAAGAGGCTCCAACCCCGCTGCAGTGGCCCCCTCTTGAGCCTTGCGGTTCATGTGGTAGTCCAGCTGACACCTACTCCCCGCACCATCCAACACACCCATACTACGCCTGGGATACACCTAATTAATTGGCCAAGCTGCCCCATCTCAGCATGTGGTTGGCACTGTAAAGCCAGGTTACATGCTCCATGAACCGGTCCTTAGGATCCAGGCAAGTACTAAACACAAACCCGAGTCTCGTGCACCCAGCACACAACCAAAACATCCAACTTGCCTTGATCCCTACCTCTACATAACTCACAATATCTCATTCAAGAGTATGGTAAAATAAACTGATGATCTCATATCCCAAATATCCCATTCTAAGCATGGCTAAGCATATGCATAATAATAAATGACATGATAAAATAAATCCCAACCCAAGCTACAAGGAAAACAAGGTAATGCAATTCTAGGGAAACTTCCTAGCATGGGTTTCATATTTTATTTGACAATGCAAATAATTCTATCTACACATCCTAGTATAGGATCAAAGTGGTCAAGGACACTTGCCTCCTTCCTGCTGCTCTTGAAATGGGTAGTCCTGATCTTGGAAAGGAATAACTTGCTCTTGAGCAGGTTCTACATCATACCATCACACATAGCAAAAGAAAAACAACAATCTATAAGACATAGTTCACACTTCCACTTCATACAAACCACACATTCATATTTATGAAAGTCATTCACAACTATATGTGTTGTGGTTACTCTATGTGTGTTGGTTTGTGGCTTGCATGCACTTTTAATCATGTGTATATGATTCCTACTTTTGTATTCACATTTATGCTTGCATACTTTATATATGAGTTTCCAATTTAAATAATTTTCCTTATATTTATTTACTACACCTTTTAGTTACCAAGTATGCATGAAAGGTATTTTTCTTCTCCATATGTGTCTTCAGAATTTCTACCAACCCTAAACTGAATTCTTTGGATTTTAGAAACTCCATTTATCATTTACTAGTTGCTATATTTTCATATTTATTTTCCTATGCATAAATGTGTACTTTATATTGAAAATAGTAAGACACATCATCTAAACAGAATAGGTTCTGGTCCTAAATAATTTAATAACATATTTTGACCTTTGCCTCTGATGTAAACTATTTCACAATTATTTTCCCTATTTTCTATAACTATTCTTTACTTAAAAATGTGTCCCTAAATGTGAACAATAAATTAAACAGATTCAATTCAGCCCAAAATATGTTTTTATCTCACTCCAAAGTTTCCTAAACACTGAGAAAGTCTTTAATTAAATTTTGACAATATGTTTGTCCCACTTTTTAATTTTTAAACACTAGTTACATATTCAATTTTCTAAATTAAATACTAAACAGGGCTAAAATGATGAACTCACCCCATTACAGGGTCTATAATATTATTTCCAGAATTTCCAGGGGTCTAGCTACACTTATCAGAGGTGTTTTTCCTAATTTTTATTAAGTCCAGGGGCTAAAACTGATTTTTAAATGAATTTACATGATTTTCTGGAGTTCGAGGGGCTAGATCTGAAGTTTCCGGGGCTAGCTCTTATTTCCCGAGAACCCCAGGGGGTAGCACGTAAGAATTCCAGTCTTTATAACGCGGGGCTGACGTGGACCGTCCGATTTTAAACCGACGGCTGAGATTATAACATCGAACCGGTACGCGGGGATTTAAACCCTACCGTGCGATTTAAAGTAAACGGCGCACAAGCGGTCACATCGCTCTGATCGAGCGCGGGCGGCGCTGCCGGCGGCGCACGGCAGCGGGAAGCGACGATCTCGCCGGAAACTTTCGGATCCTCGAGAATTCTGCCTAGAACTGTGATCTTATGGCATAGATCGGTAGAGGGGAGGTCGGGGATCTCACCTCGGGGGTTTTCTTGAGCCCGGAGGTCCTGGAAGGTGATCGGCGACGAGGTCCGAGGCAAAACCACGGCGAAGCTCGTCGGCGCTGTGTTTACACCGCAAGTCACTGAGTTTTCTGCACCTGCAAGGTTCCCCGGAGGCGGTGGATCAAGATCAGCGAGTTAGATCGGAGTTTCCGAGCTTAGATCGGCCAGAATTCACCGGAGAAGTCTCGGTTCTCACCGGAGTAAAAATCGGCGATCGCGTGGGAAAAACAGAACGAGGCCGGGTTTTTTATAGACGGGGGAGGGAGGCGGGGTGGTTTAGATCATGTCCGCGTCGGCTACGAACAGAATTCAGCGGGGTTTACGTCGAAATCCCGATCGGTTTCGATTCGGGCGCGGGGGGAGTTCGGCGCGGCGCGAGGTAGACGAAGCTCGGGTGGGTCCCGCCTGTCAGCGTGAGAAAGCGCGGGCGCGCGGCTGCGGGCTGGTGCGGGGTAAGTTGGGCCGGCTGGTGGGTTTCGGCCCACTGGCCGGTTTTTTTCTGTTTTCTCTTTTTCTTTTTCCATTTCTTTTCTGATTTGAGATTAATTTGAATTCCAGTTTGAATTTGAATTTTTGCAAAACATGCAACACGTCCAAAAATTTTTAAATTCCCCTCTTAACATGATTTAGTGTTTTGAATCAAAATTTTGGGGTGTTACAGCTCTACCCCCTTAAAAGAAATTTCATCCTCGAGATTGGTGTTTCTAAGAAAATAATCCCGGAAATTGTGCCTTGAGCTCATCTTCCCGCTCCCAGGTGGCTTCCTCTTCCGAGTGATGCTTCCACTGCACTTTGCACATCCGGATTCTTTTATTTCTGGTGAGGCGTTCCATTGTCTCCAAAATCTTGTATGGTTGCTCGGCATAAGACAAATCCTCAGCTACGTCCACTTCATTCATGGGTAACACTTCTTCAGGCGTCCTCAAACATTTCTTGAGTTGTGACACATGGAATACATCGTGCACATCCGATAGATGAGCCGGTAACTCTAGTTGATACGCCACTTCGCCTTTCCTTTCCAAAACTTGAAAGGGTCCGATGTATCGAGGTGACAACTTCCCTTTCACCTTGAACCGACGAAGTCCTCTTATAAGGGACACCTTGAGATAGACATAGTCTCCCACGTTGAAAACGAGTTCTCTTCTTCGTACATCGGCATAGCTCTTTTGGCGTGTCTGTGCTATCCTCAAATTGTTGCGAATTTCCCTCACCTTCGCCTCGGCTTCTTGTAGTACTTCTGGACAAAACACTTTACTTTCCCCTGTTTGGTTCCAAAATAGGGGAGTTCTGCACTTCCTCCCATACAAGGCTTCAAACGGTGACATCTTCATACTAGCTTGATAGCTGTTGTTATAAATAAACTCCGCATACGGTAAGTTCTTGTCCCAACTCTTATTGTTTTTTAGTGCACATGCCCTTAGCATATCTTCTAGGATCTGATTGGTTCTTTCCATCTGCCCGTCAGTTTGGGGATGATAGGCAGAGCTGAAGTTCAGATGGGTTCCCATGGTTTCATGCAACTTCTGCCAAAACCTCGAGGTGAACTGTGTCCCTCGGTCCGACACAATCTTCTTTGGCACTCCATGGTAACACACGATCCTTGACATGTACAACTCCGCCAATTTGGAGCCGCTGTAGCTTTCTTTCACAGGGATGAAATGAGCTACCTTGGTTAGCCTATCAATGATGACCCATATCGAATCATACCCTGATTGGGTCCTAGGCAATCCCACGATGAAATCCATGCTGATTTCTTCCCATTTCCATTCAGGCACTTTGAGTGGTTGCAATAATCCCGCGGGTCGTTGATGTTCTGCTTTCACCAACTGACATGTGTCACATAGGGCAACATGTTCCGCGACATCTCGCTTCATGCCATACCACCAATACCTGCTCTTGAGGTCCTGGTACATCTTCGTACTCCCAGGATGAATGGAATAGTCGGAATCATGAGCCTCCTTCAAAATTAATTCACGGATCTTCTTTACTTCTGGCACACAGATCCTTTTCCCGTGCCACACCGTACCTTGTTCATCCTCTCTGAAACCTGGAGCTTTATTTTCCTTGATGAGTTGCCTGATTTCCTGTATCTTCTTATCATTCTTTTGGCCCTCGCGTATGTCTCGCTCAAGTGTGGAGTCCACTTCCATGGCGATGGCTTCACCACTATTCACAAGGCATAGATTGAGCCTTATAACCTCGTCCTTCAATTCTGCAGGCATGTCCTTCAAGCTCAACTTATTGACCTGCACTTTCCGACTCAAAGCATCGGCCACGACGTTTGCTTTCCCGGGATGATAGTTGATGCCCACATCAAAGTCATTGATTAGCTCTAACCATCTCCTTTGTCTGAGGTTGAGATCTGGCTGTGTGAATATGTACTTCAAACTCTTATGATCCGTATATATCTCTGTCCTCTTCCCCATCAAATAGTGCCGCCAAATTTTCAATGCGTGTACCACTGCGGCTAGTTCTAGGTCATGTGTAGGATAGTTTTTCTCGTGCTTCCGAAGCTGCCGGGATGCATATGCCACGACATGCCCTTCTTGCATGAGAACACATCCCAACCCGTTTCCAGAGGCATCGCAATACACCGTGAAGTTCTTCTGCATATCTAGCATAACCAACACTGGGGCTGTTGTCAATCTTTTCTTTAGCTCCTGAAAGCTCGTCTCACACTGTGGCGTCCAGGTGAATGTAATTCCCTTCTCCAACAGTTTGGTGAGAGGTCTCGAGATCTTGGAGAATCCCTCAATAAACCGTCGATAGTATCCAGCCAATCCCAGGAAGCTTCGAACTTCCCCGACATTTTCAGTGGTCTTCCACTTCTGGATATCCTCGATTTTGGCGGGATCTACGGAGATTCCTCCCTCCGAGATTATATGTCCTAAGAAAGGAACTTTCTTCAGCCAAAACTCACACTTGCTCAACTTGGCATATAGTTGGTATGCTCTTAGCCTCTGCAACACCAACCTTAGATGTTTCTCATGTTCTTCTTCATCTTTGGAGAAGACGAGAATGTCATCTATGAAAACCACCACAAATTTGTCCAGATATTCCATGAATACCTTGTTCATGAGGTACATGAAGTATGCCGGGGCATTAGTTAGCCCAAAAGGCATGACAGTGTATTCATACAGTCCGTACCGAGATACAAAAGCTGTCTTGGGAATATCAGATTGCCTTATCTTGAGTTGGTGGTATCCCGACCTGAGATCAATTTTCGAGAACACACAAGCTCCCCTCAACTGATCAAACAAGTCTTCAATGCGGGGTAATGGGTACTTGTTCTTGATGGTTACCTCATTCAAAGCATGGTAATCCACGCATAACCTTTGGGTTCCGTCTTTCTTGGGCACAAATATCACCGGAGCTCCCCATGGTGAGGAACTAGGACGAATATACCCCTTCTCCGTCAATTCTCTCAAATGATCCTTGAGTTCTTCTAGCTGCTTGGAGTCCATCCGATAAGGTCTCTTGTATATCGGGGCTGTTCCAGGCACTAGCTCAATTGCAAATTCCACTTCACGATCGGGAGGCATACCTGGCAACTCCTCCGGAAAAACATCTGGATATTCCCTGATGGTCTTGATTTCCTCGACTTTCACCTCAACTTGATTTAATTTAATGTCCCTCCTAGGCTCGTGTATTGTTATGAACTTTATTCTTGTGCCACTAGGGTGGGTTAGTTCCACCGTTCTGGTCGAACAATGAATGATTCCTTTATGTTTGGTCAACCAATCCATACCCAAAATAATATCTATCCCTTGTGAATCTATCACTATGAGGTTAGCAGTAAATACTACCCCATTAATGTCTAGGTTCACTTTGGGACACACTTGTCTTGTCCTTATTTCTCCACCTGGAGAGTTTACGGCTAGCATATGGTTCATTTGTGTTGTTGCTAGGTCATACTTCTTAACAAACCCTTGAGCAATAAACGAGTGGGTAGCACCAGAATCAAACAGCAGGGTTGCAAGGTGTAAATTGGCAGGAAACTTACCAACTACCACGTCAGGTGCATCTTGTGCTTCCTCCATAGTGACGTGGTTCACCCGTCCTCTCATTACATTCTGCTGTTGTGGCTGCGCGGGCTTCTTCTTTGGGCATTTGTGGGCGTAGTGCCCCACTTCTCCGCAGCTAAAACATTGCACCCCAACCTTAGGTGCCTGGCCTTTGCTGTCTTGGGGTTGGTTTGGGGGTCCTTGTACTGCTGGTCGAGGTGGATATGCGGGGCGAGGCTGCTGCACAAACTGACGTTGCGGCTGTGCTGGTGCTGCCGGAGGCCTGTAGTTCGGGTTGTACCCTCTTGGTGCTGAGTAGGGTACCGCAGCACGGTTCGTCTGCCCTGCAGGTGGCTGCATCAGACGTGGGCGGGTGTTGCTCCCTGAGGCTTGATGTGACCACCCGGCCTTCCTCTTATTCTCATTTTCCAAGGCCTTTAGCTTCCTTTCTACCACAAACGCTCTGTCCACCATCTTTTGGAAACTTTCATACTCATTTGAGGACATTGCACACTGCATCTCTGCAGTAAGTCCTTCCACAAAACAATCTTGTTTCTGCTCATCAGTCTCTATGTCCCGTGGGGCATAGCGGGATAGTTGAGTAAATTTAGTGAGGTATTCCCTCACCGTCATGTTTCCCTGCTGCAGTCCTAAAAACTCCTTCCTCTTGTTTTTGAGTTCACCTCTTGGGATGTAATGGTTGCGGAAGCTACGCTTGAACTCTTCCCAAGTGATGTTCTCAGGGTCATGATGGGCGGCCACATAGGCGGTCCACCAATCAGCAGCAGGTCCATGCAATTGATGAGAGGCAAACAGCACCCTCTCATACCCTTGGCACTGTATGATCCTCATCTTACTTTCAATGGTCTTTAGCCAATCATCTGCCTCCAAAGGATCAGCAGCACTTGCAAACTTTGGAGGTTGAGTTCCTAGAAACTCACTCAACCTTGGTTGGCGTGGTGCAGCTTGTGGAGGTGGTACTTGATGCAAGTTGGCCACCACTTGAGTCAAGTTCTGGATGAGCTGATTTTGATTCTCCAGCATTTGGTGGAGAGGATCAACTTCTTCACGGCGACCACCCCTGTCCTGGCCTCCAGAAAGATGAGGGTTGCATGCCTTATCGTTGTTGTTGGCGGGGTTGGCAGCACGTCCTTTTCCTCTTCCGGCCATCTGGCAGAATCAACCAATGTTAATTTGAAAGCATTTAGTATCATCTTACTACTTTCATTTGTTTGTACTTTGAAGTGTTGAGGCTTTGTTATACTTTTACGAGGGTTCATATCTCACACCAAATAAATGCACTATTATTTCATGTGGGTTCACACACTAAAGCAAAACAATCTGAAGACGAGGTTGTGAACAATTGCTCATGGCTTCCACAACTCACGTCACACACCAAGCATTAACACACCATTAACTATGTAACGACTCAACTACTCGACCTCTTGCTAGCTAAGGGAAAGACTCTACACTACTCGTTCTCTTGAGCTGGCTCCTCGGGATCTTCCTCCTCATTTCGGCTACCTTCTGACTCTGCTTTGGGTGGAGAGGCTGCTGGTGGAGAAGTGCGACGACGCCTGATCGCTCGGCGATCTGGGGAGTCAGGAGTCCATGTATCATTCACGGTGACACACAGTTCATTCCCATCTCCTCTTTCTCTCGCCTTTAAGCAGGCTCGCAGCAACGCCTCCGTTTCCTTCAGGGTATCTCGGACATCCTGAAGCTCTTGTTGGCAATCCTGTAGTCGAGTGCTGAGCATAGCAGCATCCTCCAGGCACAAGTCCATGTGCTCATGGGAGGTCCCTTGCTGTACCGGCGGGTACTTGTACTCCGTGGTACCACTCTCACGTTGGAGGACATACATGTACTCAGTCTTGTCAAGGTGGCGATGATAGATGTGACTTTGGCAGGTGATGGCCTCCCAGGTGACATCTTTCTCCGCATCGACCTGTGTTGCTCGACAAGCTGGAGAGTGGTGGATCTTAAGCAGCTGATTTTCGTGTATTATCCTCATCTCTGAACTCCATTCTTCCCTCTTCTCACGGATGGTCCTGGTGGAGTTATAGTGGATGATTAGCTTGCCCGTATTGCTGGCGGCTTCGAGCATACGTCGAAGACGGCACAAGAAGTCTCCTACTGCCAATCCGTAGGAAAGGTACGTCACCGGACGGCTCTCCCCTCTTTCGGCAAGGGCAACTACGGGAACTCTCCCTCCTGTGGACTTGCGAGCGGTGCGAATCATGCGAACCATCTAAAACAAAAAGAATTTAAAATTAGGTTAGATAAACTCTCAAACAAAAATCCTATTTTGAATGAAAGTTGGGGTAAGATGAAGAAAGTGACTCATTTAAATAACACTTTTCAATCCACACCTTTGTAAAATAGTTTTTAAGAAAATAGGGCCCTTAAATACGTCCATTTCTACCTAGGTCCACGTTCCTACGGGCAACCTTGGCTCTGATACTACCTCTGTCACACCCGGTTTTTCCGAAGAAAAACCAAGTGAATATCATATGTATGCCAGGATCATTTTCTCATACATGTGATGACAAATAGTGAAGCATCATTTATTACAAGCCAGGTGTCGAATATAAATAAGTCTTACATAGCAAATGTCTCGATGGACAATAATAAGTTCATCACAAATAAATAAACTAGCAGCGGAATAATTATTCTTGAGGGCTCCGTCACAGGCGTTGCCCGGGGGTCTCCATGAACCTAGAAACCTTCTTCGGGTCCAAAGTCTTGGTCATTATACACCACCTCATTATCTTGACCTGAGCAGCGATATAAACCAACAAAATATGCAAGGTTGAGTACCAATGGTACTCAGTAAGTGTGGGAAAATTATATCATGCATGGCTAGATCAAGGAGAGGTTGAACTCATGGTTAAAGCACTACGCACTTAACACCTATCACCTTAGCTTATTAAGCACCTACATTACTACACAAGTGAAATGGTCCCAATCTCCCATCCCATCATCATAATCCAATAACCATAACATCATTTCCAATGTTAAGCTCCCCGCTTAACATCCACAACTTCCAAAACCATCAATCCTCTAATCATGAATAAGTCCAAGCTGCTCTTGACCGTGAGCACGGCTGTCATGACAGTTTTGACTCTGCAGAGTTTGTACCACTGTACCCACATGTAGTGATTTCATCCCCCGTGCCGGGTGGACTAAAAGAACCTCCATTATGCCAGTGGCTACGAACCACATTCACACTTCCCAGGTGTGTAGCCATCACTACGAAGCCTTTACAAAGGGATTCCCGACGAGTGTGGGCCCACTGAGGTTTCACCCCTAACAGCATACAAGAGGCTCCAACCCCGCTGCAGTGGCCCCCTCTTGAGCCTTGCGGTTCATGTGGTAGTCCAGCTGACACCTACTCCCCGCACCATCCAACACACCCATACTACGCCTGGGATACACCTAATTAATTGGCCAAGCTGCCCCATCTCAGCATGTGGTTGGCACTGTAAAGCCAGGTTACATGCTCCATGAACCGGTCCTTAGGATCCAGGCAAGTACTAAACACAAACCCGAGTCTCGTGCACCCAGCACACAACCAAAACATCCAACTTGCCTTGATCCCTACCTCTACATAACTCACAATATCTCATTCAAGAGTATGGTAAAATAAACTGATGATCTCATATCCCAAATATCCCATTCTAAGCATGGCTAAGCATATGCATAATAATAAATGACATGATAAAATAAATCCCAACCCAAGCTACAAGGAAAACAAGGTAATGCAATTCTAGGGAAACTTCCTAGCATGGGTTTCATATTTTATTTGACAATGCAAATAATTCTATCTACACATCCTAGTATAGGATCAAAGTGGTCAAGGACACTTGCCTCCTTCCTGCTGCTCTTGAAATGGGTAGTCCTGATCTTGGAAAGGAATAACTTGCTCTTGAGCAGGTTCTACATCATACCATCACACATAGCAAAAGAAAAACAACAATCTATAAGACATAGTTCACACTTCCACTTCATACAAACCACACATTCATATTTATGAAAGTCATTCACAACTATATGTGTTGTGGTTACTCTATGTGTGTTGGTTTGTGGCTTGCATGCACTTTTAATCATGTGTATATGATTCCTACTTTTGTATTCACATTTATGCTTGCATACTTTATATATGAGTTTCCAATTTAAATAATTTTCCTTATATTTATTTACTACACCTTTTAGTTACCAAGTATGCATGAAAGGTATTTTTCTTCTCCATATGTGTCTTCAGAATTTCTACCAACCCTAAACTGAATTCTTTGGATTTTAGAAACTCCATTTATCATTTACTAGTTGCTATATTTTCATATTTATTTTCCTATGCATAAATGTGTACTTTATATTGAAAATAGTAAGACACATCATCTAAACAGAATAGGTTCTGGTCCTAAATAATTTAATAACATATTTTGACCTTTGCCTCTGATGTAAACTATTTCACAATTATTTTCCCTATTTTCTATAACTATTCTTTACTTAAAAATGTGTCCCTAAATGTGAATAATAAATTAAACAGATTCAATTCAGCCCAAAATATGTTTTTATCTCACTCCAAAGTTTCCTAAACACTGAGAAAGTCTTTAATTAAATTTTGACAATATGTTTGTCCCACTTTTTAATTTTTAAACACTAGTTACATATTCAATTTTCTAAATTAAATACTAAACAGGGCTAAAATGATGAACTCACCCCATTACAGGGTCTATAATATTATTTTCAGAATTTCCAGGGGTCTAGCTACACTTATCAGAGGTGTTTTTCCTAATTTTTATTAAGTCCAGGGGCTAAAACTGATTTTTAAATGAATTTACATGATTTTCTGGAGTTCCAGGGGCTAGATTTGAAGTTTCCGGGGCTAGCTCTTATTTCCCGAGAACCCCAGGGGGTAGCACATAAGAATTCCAGTCTTTATAACGCGGGGCTGACGTGGACCGTACGATTTTAAACCGACGGCTGAGATTATAACATCGAACCGGTACGCGGGGATTTAAACCCTACCGTGCGATTTAAAATAAACGGCGCACAAGCGGCCACGTCGCTCTGATCGAGCGCGGGCGGCGCTGCCGGCGGCGGGAAGCGGCGATCTCGCTGGAAACTTTCGGATCCTCGAGAATTCTGCCTAGAACTGTGATCTTATGGCATAGATCGGTAGAGGGGAGGTCGGGGATCTCACCTCGGGGGTTTTCTTGAGCTCGGAGGTCCTGGAAGGTGATCGGCGACGAGGTCCGAGGCAAAACCACGGCGAAGCTCGTCGGCGCTGTGTTTACACCGCAAGTCACCGAGTTTTCTGCACCTGCAAGGTTCCCCGAAGGCGGTGGATCAAGATCAGCGAGTTAGATCGGAGTTTCCGAGCTTAGATCGGCCAGAATTCACCGGAGAAGTCTCGGTTCTCACCGGAGTAAAAATCGGCGATCGCGTGGGAAAAACAGAACGAGGCCGGGGTTTTTATAGACGGGGGAGGGCGGCGGGGTGGTTTAGATCATGTCCGCGTCGGCTACGAACAGAATTCAGTGGGGTTTATGTCGAAATCCCGATCGGTTTCGATTCGGGCGCGGGGGGAGTTCGGCGCGGCGCGAGGTAGACGAAGCTCGGGTGGGTCCCGCCTGTCAGCGTGAGAAAGCACGGGCGCGCGGCTGCGGGCTGGCGTGGGGTAAGTTGGGCCGGCTGGTGGGTTTTGGCCCACTGGCCGGTTTTTTTCTGTTTTCTCTTTTTCTTTTTCCATTTCTTTTCTGATTTGAGTTTAATTTGAATTCCAGTTTGAATTTGAATTTTTGCAAAACATGCAACACGTCCAAAAATTTTTAAATTCCCCTCTTAACATGATTTAGTGTTTTGAATCAAAATTTTGGGGTGTTACAGACCGTCCGATTTTAAACCGACGGCTGAGATTATAACGTCGAACCGGTACGCGGGGATTTAAACCCTACCGTGCGATTTAAAATAAACGGCGCACAAGCGGCCACGTCGCTGTGATCAAGCGCGGGCGGCGCTGCCGGCGGCGCACGGCGGCGGGAAGCGGCGATCTCACCGGAAACTTTCGGATCTTCAGGAATTCTTCCTAGAACTGTGATTTTATGGCATAGATCGGTAGAGGGGAGGTCGGGGATCTCACCTCAGGGGTTTTCTTGAGCTCGGAGGTCCTGGAAGGTGATCGGCGACGAGGTCCGAGGCAAAACCACGGCGAAGCTCGTCGGCGCTGCGTTTACACCGCAAATCACCGAGTTTTCTGCACCTGCAAGTTTCCCCGAAGGCGGTGGATCAAGACCAGCGAGTTAGATCGGAATTTCCGAGCTTAGATCGGCCAGAATTTGCCGGAGAAGTCTCGGTTCTCACCGGAGTAAAAATCGGCGATCGTGGGGGAAAAACAGAACGAGGCCTGGGTTTTTATAGAGGGGGAAGGGCGGCGGGGTGGTTTAGATCACGTCCGCGTCGCCTACGAACAGAATTCAGCGGGGATACGCCGAAATCCCGATCGGTTTTGATTCGGGTGCGATGGAGTCCGGCGCTGTCGCGAGGTAGACGAAGATCGGGTGGGTCCCGCCTGTCAGTGTGAGGCAGCAGCGCGCAAGGCTGCGGGCTGGCGCGGCGCTGGCTGGGCCGGCTGGTGGGTTTTCGGCCCACTGGCCGGTTTTTTTCTGTTTTCTCTTTTTCTTTTTCTATTTCTTTTCTGATTTGAGTTTAATTTGAATTCCAGTTTGAATTTGAATTTTTGCAAAACATGCAACACGTCCAAAAATTTTTAAATTCCCCTCTTAACATGATTTAGGGCTTTGAATCAAAATTTTGGAGTGTTACAGTTCTACCCCCCTTAAAAGAAATCTCGTCCTCGAGAGTGGTGTTTCTAAGAAAACAATTCCGGAAATTGTGCCTTGAGCTCATCTTCCCGCTCCCAGGTGGCTTCCTCTTCTGAGTGATGCTTCCACTACACCTTGCACATCTAGATTCTTTTATTTCTTGTGAGGCGTTCCATTGTCTCCAAAATTTTGTATGGTTGCTCGGCATAAGACAAATCCTCAGCTACATCCACTTCATTCATGGGTAACACCTCTTCAGGCGTCCTCAGGCATTTCTTGAGTTGTGACACATGGAATACATCGTGCACATACGATAGACGAGCCGGTAACTCTAGTTGATATGCCACTTCGCCTTTCCTTTCCAGAACTTGAAAGGGTCCAATGTATCGAGGTGACAACTTCCCTTTCACCTTGAACCGACGAAGTCCTCTGATAGGGGACACCTTGAGATAGACATAGTCTCACATGTTGAAAACGAGCTCTCTTCTTCGTACATCAGCATAACTCTTTTGGCGTGTCTGTGCTATCCTCAAGTTGTTGCGAATCTCCCTCACCTTCGCCTCGGCTTCTTGTAGCACTTCTGGACCAAACACTTTACTTTCTCCTGTTTGGTTCCAAAATAGGGGAGTTCTGCACTTCCTTCCATACAAAGCTTCAAACGGTGACATCTTCATACTAGCTTGATAACTGTTGTTATAGGAAAACTCCGCATACGGTAAGTTCTTGTCCCAACTCCTATTGTTTTTGAGTGCACATGCCCTTACATATCTTCAAGGATCTGATTGGTTCTCTCCGTCTGCCCGTCAGTTTGGGGATCATAGGCAGAGCTGTAATTCAGATGGGTTCCCATGGTTTCATGCAACTTTTGCCAAAATCTCGAGGTGAACTGTGTCCCTCGGTCTGACACTATCTTCTTTGGCACTCCATGGTAACACACAATCCTTGACATGTACAATTCTGCCAATTTGGATCCGCTGTAGCTTTCTTTCACAGGGATGAAATGAGCTACCTTGGTTAGCCTATCAATAATGACCCATATTGAATCATACCCGGATTGGGTCCTAGGCAATCCCACGAAAAAATCCATGCTGATTTCTTCCCACTTCCATTCAGGCACTTTGAGTGGTTGCAATAATCCCGCGGGTCGTTGATGTTCTGCTTTCACCAACTGACATGTGTCACATAGGGCAACATGTTCCGCGACATCTCGCTTCATGCCATACCACCAATACCTGCTTTTGAGGTCCTGGTACATCTTCGTACTCCCAGGATGAATGGAATAGTCGGAATCGTGAGCCTCCTTCAAAATTAATTCACGGATCTCTTTTACTTCTGGCACACAGATCCTTTTCCCGTGCCACACCGTTCCTTGTTCATCCTCTCTAAAACCAGGAGCTTTATTTTCCTTGATGAGTTGTCTGATCTCTTGTATCTTCTTGTCATTCTTTTGGCCCTCGCGTATGTCTTGCTCGAGTGTGGAGTCCACTTCCATGGCGATGGCTTCACCACTATTTACTAGACATAGATTGAGCCTTATAACCTCGTCCTTTAATTCTGCAGGCATGTCCTTCAAGCTCAACTTATTGACCTGCACTTTCCGACTCAAAGCATCGGCCACGACATTTGCTTTCCCGGGATGATAGTTGATGCCCACATCAAAGTCATTGATTAGCTCTAACCATCTCCTTTGTCTGAGGTTGAGATCTGGCTGTGTGAATATGTACTTCAAACTCTTATGATCCGTATATATCTCTGTCCTCTTCCCCATCAAATAGTGTCGCCAAATTTTCAACGCGTGTACCACTGCAGCTAGTTCTAGGTCATGTGTAGGATAGTTCTTCTCGTGCTTCCGAAGCTGCCGGGATGCATATGCCACGACATGTCCTTCTTGCATGAGAACACATCCCAACCCATTTCCAGAGGCATCGCAGTACACAGTGAAATTCTTCTGCATATCTGGCATAACCAACACTGGGGCTGTTGTCAATCTCTTCTTTAGCTCTTGAAAGCTCGTCTCGCACTGTGGCGTCCAGGTGAATGTGATTCCCTTCTCCAGCAGTTTGGTGAGAGGTCTCGAGATCTTGGAGAATCCCTCAATAAACCGTCGATAGTATCCAGCCAATCCCAAAAAGCTTCGAACTTCCCCGACATTTTCAGGGATTTTCCACTTCTGGATATCCTCGATTTTGGCGGGATCTACGGAGATTCCTCCCTCCGAGATTATATGTCCTAAAAAGGGAACTCTCTTCAGCCAAAACTCACACTTGCTCAACTTGGCATACAGTTGGTGTTCTCTTAGCCTCTGTAACACCAACCTTAGATGTTTCTCATGTTCTTCTTCATCTTTGGAGAAGACGAGAATATCATCTATGAAAACCACCACAAATTTGTCCAGATATTCCATGAATACCTTGTTCATGAGGTACATGAAATATGCCGGGGCATTGGTTAGCCCGAAAGGCATGACAGTGTATTCATACAGTCCGTACCGAGATACGAAAGCTGTCTTGGGAATATCAGATTGCCTTATCTTGAGTTGGTGGTATCCCGACCTGAGATCAATTTTTGAGAACACACAAGCTCCCCTCAACTGATCAAACAAGTCTTCAATGCGAGGCAATGGGTACTTGTTCTTGATGGTTACCTCATTCAAAGCACGGTAATCCACGCATAACCTTTGGGTTCCGTCTTTCTTGGGCACAAATATCACCGGAGCTCCCCATGGTGAGGAACTAGGGCGAATATACCCCTTCTCCGTCAATTCTCTCAAATGATCCTTGAGCTCTTCTAGCTGCTTGGAGTCCATTCGATAAGGTCTCTTGTATATCGGGACTGTTCCCTGTACTAGCTCAATTGCGAATTCCACGTCACGGTCGGGAGGCATACCTGGCAATTCCTCCGGAAAAACATCTGGATATTCCCTGATAGTCCTGATTTCCTCAACTTTCACCTCCACTTGATTTAATTTAATGTCCCTCCTAGGCTCGTGTATCGTTATGAACTTTACTCTTGTGCCACTAGGGTGAGTTAGTTCCACCGTTCTGGTCGAACAATGGATGATTCCTTTATGTTTGGTCAACTAATCCATACCCAAAATAATATCTATCCCTTGCGAATCTATCACTATGAGGTTAGCCGTAAATACTACCCCATTAATGTCTAGGTTCACTTTGGGACACACTTGTCTTGTCCTTATTTCTCCACGTGGAGAGTTTACCGCTAGCATATGGTTCATTTGTGTGGTTGCTAGGTCATGCTTCTTAACAAACCCTTGAGCAATGAACGAGTGGGTAGCACCAGAATCAAACAGCAGAGTTGCAAGGTGTAAATTGGCAGGAAACTTACCAACTACCACGTCGGGTGCCTCTTGTGCTTCCTCCATAGTGACATGGTTCACCCGTCCTTTCAATACATTCTGCTGTTGTGGCGGCGCAGGCTTCTTCTTTGGGCATTTATAGGCGTAGTGCCCCACTTCACCACAGCTAAAACATTGCACCCCAATCTTAGTTGCCTGACCTTTGTTGTCTTGGGATTGGTTTGGGGGTCCTTGCACTGCAGGTCGAGGTGGATATGCGGGGCGAGGCTGCTGCACAAACTGACGTTGCGGCTGTGCTGGTGCTGCGGGAGGCCTGTAGTTTGGGTTGTACCCTCTCGGTGCTGAATAGGGTACCGCAGCACGGCTCGTCTGCCCCGTAGGTTGCTGCATCATACGTGGGCGGGTGTTGCTCCCTGAGGCTTGATGTGACCACCCGGCCTTCCTCTTATTCTCATTTTCCAGGGCCTTTAGCTTCCTTTCCACCACAAATGCTCTGTCCACCATCTTTTGAAAGCTTTCATACTCATTGGAGGACATTGCACACTGCATCTCTGCGGTAAGTCCTTCCACGAAATAATCTTGTTTCTGCTCATCAGTCTCTATGTCTCGTGGAGCATAACGGGATAGTTGAGTAAATTTAGTGAGGTATTCCCTCACCGTCATGTTTCCCTGCTGCAGTCCCAAAAACTCCTTCCTCTTGTTTTTGAGTTCACCTCTTGGGATGTAATGGTTGCGGAAGCTACGCTTGAACTCTTCCCAAGTGATGTTCTCAGGGTCATGATGGGCGGCCACGTAGGCGGTCCACCAATCAGCAGCAGGTCCATGCAATTGATGAGAGGCAAACAGCACCCTCTCATACCCTTGGCATTGTATAATCCTCATCTTACTTTCAATGGTCTTCAGCCAATCATCTGCCTCTAGAGGTTCAGCAGCACTTGCAAACTTTGGAGGTTGAGTTCCTAGAAACTCACTCAACCTTGGTTGGCGTGGTGCAGCTTGTGTAGGTGGAACTTGATGCAAGTTGGCCACCACTTGAGTCAAGTTCTGGATGAGCTGATTTTGATTCTCCAGCATTTGGTGGAGAGGATCAACTTCTTCACGGCGACCACCCCGGTCCTGGCCTCCAGAAAGATGAGGGTTGCAGGCCTCATCATTGTTGTTGGCGGGGTTGGCAGCACGTCCTTTTCCTCTTCCGGCCATCTGGCAGAATCAACAAATGTTAATTTGATATCATTTAGTATCATCTTACTACTTTCATTTGTTGGTGCTTTGAGGTGTTGAGGCTTTGTTAAAATTTTACGTGAGTTCATATCTCACACCAAATAAATGCACTATTATTTCCTGTGGGTTCACACCAAAGCAAAACAATCTGAAGACGAGGCTGTGGACAATTGCTCATGGCTTCCATAACTCACGTCACACACCAAGCATTATCACACCATTAACTACGTAACGACTCGACTACTCGACCTCTTGCTAGCTAGGGGAAAGACTCTACACTACTCGTCCTCTTGAGCTGGCTCCTCGGGATCTTCCTCCCCATTTCGGCTACCTTCTGACTCTGCTTTGGGTGGGGAGGCTGCTGGTGGAGAAGTGCGACGACGCCTGATCGCTCGGCGATCCGGGGAGTCAGGAGTCCATGTATCATTCACGGTGACACACAGTTCATTCCCATCTCCTCTTTCCCTCGCCTTTAAGCAAGCTCGCAGCAACGCCTCCGTTTCCTTCAGGGTGTCTCGGACATCCTGAAGCTCTTGTTGACACTCCTGCAGTCGAGTGCTGAGCATAGCAGCATCCTCCAAGCACAAGTCCATGTGCTCATGGGAAGTCCCTTGCTGCACCGGTGGGTACTTGTACTCCGTGGTACCACTCTCACGTTGGAGGACATACATGTACTCAGTTTTGTCCAAGTGGCGACGATAGATGTGACTCTGGCAGGTGATGGCCTCCCAGGTGACATCTTTCTCCGCGTCAACTTGTGTTGCTCGACAAGCTGGAGAGTGATGAATCTTAAGCAGCTGATTCTCGTGTATAATCCTCATCTCCGAACTCCATTCTTCCCTCTTCTCACGGATGGTCCTGGTGGAGTTATAGTGGATGATTAGCTTGCCCGTATTGCCGGCGGCTTCGAGCATACGCTGAAGGCGGCGCAACAAGTCTCCTACTGCCAATCCGTAGGAAAGGTACGTTACGGGGCGACTCTCCTCTCTTTCGGCAAGGGCAACTACGGGAACTCTCCCTCCCGTGGACTTGCGAGCAGTGCGAATCATGCGAACCATCTAAAACAAAAAGAATTTAAAAATTTGGTTAGATAAACTTTTAAGCAAAAATCCCATTTTGGAAGAAAATTTTGGGTAAGATGAAGAAAATGACTCCTTAAATAACACTCTTCAACCCACACCTTGGAAAATAGTTTTTTTTAAGAAAATAGGGCCCTTAAATACGTCCATTTCTACCTAGGTCCACGTTCCTACGGGCAACCTTGGCTCTGATACCACCTCTGTCACACCCGGTTTTTCCGAAGAACAACCAAGTGAATATCACATGTATGCCAGGATCATTTTCTCATACATGTGATGACAAATAGTGAAGCATCATTTATTACAAGCCAGGTGTCGAATATAAGTAAGTCTTACATAGTAAATTTCTCGATGGACAATAATAAGTTCATCACAAGTAAATAAACTAGCAGCGGAATATTATTCTTTAGGGCTCCATCACAGGCGTTGCCCGGGGGTCTTCATGAACCTAAAAACCTTCCTCGGGCCCAAAGTCTTGGTCATTATACACCACCTCATTATCTTGACCTGAGCAGCAATATAAACCAACAAATATGCAAGGTTGAGTACCAATGGTACTCAGCAAGTGTGGGAAAATTATATCATGCATGGCTAGAACAAGGAGAGGTTGAACTCATGGTTAAAGCACTATGCAATTAATACCTATCACCTTAGCTTATTAAGCACCTACATTACTACACAGGTGAAATGATCCCAATCTCCCATCCCATCATCATAATCCAATAACCATAATCATCATTTCCAATGTTAAGCTCCCCGCTTAACTTCCAAAACCATCAATCCTCTAATCATGAATAAGTCCAGGCCGCTCTTGACCGTGAGCACGGCTGTCAAGACAGTTTTGACTCTGCAGAGTTTGTACCACTGTACCCACATGTAGTGATTTCATCCCCCGTTGCCGGGTGGACTAAAAGAACCTCCATTATGCCAGTGGCTACGATCCACATTCACACTTCCCAGGTGTGTAGCCAGGAGATCACTACGAAGCCTTTACAAAGGGATTCCCGACGAGCGTGGGCCCACTGAGGTTTCACCCCTAACAGCATACAAGAGGCTCCAACCCCGCTGCAGTGGCCCCCTCTTGAGCCTTGCGGTTCATATGGTAGTCCAGCTGACACCTACTCCCCGCACCATCCAACACACCCATACTACGCCGGGGATACACCTAATTAATTGGCCAAGCTGCCCCATCTCAGCATGTGGTTGGCACTGTAAAGCCGGGTTACATGCTCCATGAACCGGTCCTTAGGATCCAGGCAAGTACTAAACACAAACCCGAGTCTCGTGCACCCAGCACACAACCAAAACATCCAACTTGCCTTGATCCCTATCTCTACATAACTCACAATGTCTCATTCAAGAGTATGGTAAAATAAACTGATGATCTCATATTCCAAATATCCCATTCTAAGCATGGCTAAGCATATGCATGTAAATATATGACATGACAAAATAAATCCCAACCCAAGCTACAAGGAAACAAGGTAATGCAATTCTAGGGAAACTTCCTAGCATTGGTTTCATATTTCATTTGACAATGCAAATAATTCTATCTACACATCCTAGCATAGGATCAAAGTGGTCAAGGACACTTGCCTCCTACTTGCTGCTCTTTAAATGGATAGTCCTGATCTTGGAAAGGAACAACTTGCTCTTGAACAGGTTCTACTTCATACCATCACACATAGCAAAAGAAAAACAACAATCATAAGACATAGTTCACACTTCTTACTTCATACAAACCACACATTCATATTTATGAAATCCATTCACCATTATATGTGTTGTGGTTACTTTGTGTGTTGATCTGTGGCTAGCACACACTTTTATTTATATGTGTATGATTCCTACTTTGGTGTTCATATTTATACTTACATACTATATATATATATATATATATATATATGTGTGTGTGTGTGTTTCAGTTTTAAATAAATTCCTTATATTAAACTACCAAGTATGTAAGAAAAGTATTTTTCTTCTCCATATGTGCCTTCATAATTTCTATCAACCCTAAACTGAATTCTTTGTATTTTAGAAACTCCATTTATCATTTGCTAGTTGCTATATTTTCAGATTTATTCTCCTATGCATAAATGTGTATTTTATTATGAAATTAGTAATACACATCATCTAAACAGAATAGGTTCTGGTCCTAAATAATTTAATAACATATTTTGACCTTTGCCTCTGATGTAAACTAGTTTATAATTATTTTACCTATTTTCTATAACTATTCTTTACTTAAAAATGTGTCCCTATACTAATAAATGTGAATAATAAATGAAACAGATTCATTTCAGCCCAAAAATATATTTTTATCTCACTCCAAAGTTTTCTAAGTACTGAGAAAGTTTTTTAATTAATTTTGACAATTATGTTTGTCCCACTTTTGAATTTCTAAACACTAGTTACATATTCAATTTTCTAAATTACTTACTAAACTGGGTTAAAATAATGAACTCACCCCATTACAGGGTCTATAATATTATTTTCATAATTTCCAGGGGTCTAGCTACACTTATCAGATGTGTTTTTCCTAATTTTTATTAAATCCAGGGGCTAAAACTGATTTTTAAATGAATTTACATGATTTTCTGGAGTTCCAGGGGCTAGATCAGAAGTTTCCGGGGCTAGCTCTTATTTCCCGAGAACCCCAGGGGGTAGCACGTAAGAATTCCAGACTTTATAACGCGGGGCTGACGTGGACCGTCCGATTTTAAACCGACGGCTGAGATTATAACATCGAACCGGTACGCTGGGTTTTAAAGTCTACCGTGCGATTTAAAATAAACGGCGCACAAACGGCCACGTCGCTCTGATCGAGCGCGGGCGGCGCTGCCGGCGGCGCACGGCGGCGGGAAGCGGCGATCTCGCCGGAAAGTTTCGGATCCGCGAGAATTCTGCCTAGAACTGTGATCTTATGGCATAGATCGGTAGAGGGGAGGTCAGGGATCTCACCTCGGGGGTTTTCTCGAGCTCGGGGGTCCTGGAAAGTGATCGGCGGCGAGGTCCGAGGCAAAACCACGACGAAGCTCGTCGGCGCTGTGTTTACACCGTAATTCTCCGAGTTTTCTGCACCTGCAAAACTCCCGGGAGGCGGTGGATCAAGACTAGCGAGTTAGATCAGAGTTTCCGAGCTTAGATCGGCCAGAATTCACCGGCGAAGTCTCGGTGCTCACCGGAGTAAAAATCGGCGATCGCGTGGGAAAAACCGATCGGGGCTGGGGTTTTTATAGCCGGGGAAGGGCGGTGGATCAGTTGTGATCGAGTTTGATTCTTCTGGGACCGGAATTCGGGCTGAGGGACGCGGTATTCCGATCGGTTAAGATCGCGCGCGTGCGGGAGAGTCCGGGGTCGCGGGGTTAGGGATGATAGGTGGGTCCCACCTGTCTGTGAGGGATAGCGCGGGCGCGCGGCTGCGGGCTGGCGCGGGGGAAATTGGGCCGGCTGGCGGGTTTCGGCCCACTGGCCGGTTTTTTCCCGTTTTCTCTTTTTCTTTTTCCATTTCTTTTCTGTTTTGAGTCTAATTTGAATTCCAGTTTGAATTTGAATTTTTGCAAAACATGCAACACGTCCAAAAATTTTTAAATTCCCCTCTGAACATGGTTTAGGGTTTTGAATCAATTTGGGGTGTTACACACGTTGGTAGAGATCCCCTTCTACCAACGCGTATCTCTTAGCCATGCGCATGATCCGTTCAGCGGATACACGTTCATCAGGGAGGATATTGTCTTTCAAGTAGTCCCGGATCTCCGTGATCCATGCATCGGGTCTGACTTGAGCGTCTGGATTATGAGCGCTGGGTTGCATGGAGTCCCCAGTGACGCTTACGATCCTTGGCAGCGTCCATGGCTGCAGGGCCGCCGGGACCGCCAGCTTCGAGGTGCTGGTCCAGCCCCCTTCGCCCGGCTCGGCGGGCCGGGCTGTGGGCCGCAGCAACGTCCTCTCGAAGACTCCTTCGGGCACAGGGGCTCCGGTGGAGGCCTTCGTTGAGAGGTCGTCAGCTGCGGCATTGCCAGCGCGCGGTACGTGGCGCAGGTCCAAGGCGAGGAAGTCTTTCTCCAACATCTGCACATGGAGCAGATAAGCAGCTAGCTGTGGGTCATTGCAGGAGCATTCACCCTTAACTTGCTTGATAACTAGCTGGGAGTCGCCCTGTGCCAACAACTGGTGAGCGCCTAGAGACAGGGCTGTCTTTAGGCTAAAGATGAGTGCTTCATACTCTGCCATGTTGTTGGTTGCCTTGAAATTGAGACGCACCATATACCCAAACTGCTCCCCCGATGGCATGAGAAGCAGTACGCCAGCACCGGCCCCCTGCTTTCGCGAGGAGCCGTCGAAGAAGAGCGTACAGTAAGGCCCGGTGAAGGCTGGAGCTCGGGGCCCCGGTTCACCGTCTTCATGGCCCCCTGGGTCAGCCTTTGTTGGCGTCCACTCAGCCACGAAGTCAGCCAGTGCTTGGCTCTTGACTGCGTGACGAGGAAGGAAGTCCAGCTCAAACTCCGCCAGCTCCGCTGCCCATTTGGCGACATTGCCAGTCGCGTGGGGGCTGTGGAGGACAGCCTTCAGCGGATAGGAGGTGACCACCGAGACCCGGTGGGCTTGGAAGTAGTGGCGGAGCTTCCTGGACGCCACGAGCACTGCATACAGCAGCTTATGGACCTCCAGGTACCTTGTCTTGGCGTCATGGAGGACCTCGCTGATGTAGTAGACAAGCCTCTGGATGGTCCGGACCCTCCCTCCCAGGTCAGAGATATCTTCATCCATGGGCTCAGGCCTGCGGGAGGTGGGTGGGCCCAGGGAGGCTGCCGGGAGCTGATACTCGAAGGCTCCCAAGCCGTCTTGGACCTCCGGGAGGCCCCGCTGATTTCCCGGGAGCTCCGGGAGGTCCCGTTGGACATCATGAGGTTCTGTTGGACCTCCGGGGGGTCCCGTTGCACCTCCGGGAGGTCCTGCTGGTCCTCCGGGAGGTTGTTTTGGGGGTCCGTTTTGGACCTCCGGGGGGTTGCCTCGGAGACCCGGGGGGTCGTCTTGGACCTCCGGGGTTTCCTGGCGCCTGTCTCCCGCTACTGGAGCAGGCTGTGGCGATGAGGGGTCCGGCCACTCTGCGACGAGGACCATACTCACCACTTCAGCCGTCGCCGCGATGTAGAGCAACAGATGCTCTTCGGGCTCGGGGGCTACCATTACGGGTAGGGTCGTCAGGAGTTGCTTCAGCTCCTGGAAAGCTTCTTCTGCTTCGTCGGTCCAAGCAAATGGGCCGGATTTGCGCAGGAGCTTAAAGAAGGGGAGCGCTCGCTCTGCTAACCTCGGTATAAACCAACTCAGCGCGGCTAGGCATCCCGTGAGTTTCTGGACTTCTTTGATGCGGGCGGGGGGCCGCATCAAGTCGATGGCTTTGATCTTCTCTGGGTTAGCCTCAATTCCTCGGTGTGAGACCAGGAATCCTAAGAGTTTTCCAGCAGATACACTGAACACACACTTGTCGGGGTTCAGCTTGGTACGCGTAGAGCACAGCTTATCGAAGACTAAGGCCAGGTTATCTAGTAGGGATGAACTCTGCCTGACCTTAACAACGATGTCATCGACATACACCTCAACTAAGTCTCTTATCAGCTCCCCGAAGGTTTTGTGCATTGCACGTACGAAGGTAGGGAGAGCGTTCTTTAGGCCATAAGGCATAGAGACATAACAATACAGACCGTCTACTGTGATGAAGGAGGTGTGCTCTTCATCTTCTCTAGACATAGGGATCCGATGGAAACCCGAGTAAGCGTCTAGGAAGCACAGCATATCGCAGCCTGATGTCGAGTCTACTATTTGATCTATTCTAGGGAGAGGGAATGGATCTTTAGGACATGCTTATTGAGATAGGTGTAGTCGATGCACATCCGGAGCTTCCCGCCGGCCTTCGGGACAACAACAGGGTTCGCCAACCACCGGGGGTGGTGGACTTCCCGTATGAAGCCAGCATCCAGCAGCTTCTTGATTTCTTCGCGGATGAAGTTTTGCCGCTCGATGGACTGCTTGCGGGTCTTCTGTTGGACTGGCCGGGCGTCGGGGAAGAACTTTAGGTGGTGCTCGATCACCTCCCTAGGGATCCTCGGCATCTGCGACGTCTGCCATGCAAACACGTCGATGTTGTGCCAGAGGAAGGTGACGAGCGCGCCTTCCTATTTGCTATCCAGGCCCCCGGCTACCCGGGTGGTCTGGGTGGCATCGGCGCCGATTTGGACGAGCCTCAAGGGGACGTCGCCCTCGTCGAGGGGTTGCACATGGGGTGCTGTGGTAGAGGCACGGTAGCATGCACTCGGGTGGAGCCGGTTTGGTTCTGCACTGCCGAGGGTTGGTGCTCTAGCTGTTGTAAGCGCTTGGAGCTTTTCCAAGGCTGACACTGCGGCAGTACGGTCTCCACGAATCCTGAGGACGCCTGTTGGTGTAGGCATCTTCAAGACGAGGTAGCCGTAGTGGGCTACTGCCATGAATCGGTACAGGGCTGGCCTGCCAATTATGGCGTTGAAGGGGAGGTCGATCTCCGCCACGTCGAACAGAATGTACTCTCTCCGATAGCTGTCCGGTGCCCCAAAGGTCACCGGGAGGCTGATGTGGCCGTAGGGAACGACCTGTCCCGACCCTACCCCTGAGAACGGGCTCGATGGTGTGAGCTTGGCCATCGGGATCTGCAGCTTCTGGAAAGCTGCGCGACTGATGAGGTTCAGTCCAGCCCCGCCATCCACCAAAACATGGTACATCCTCACGTTGGTGATGGTGGGGGCCACCAAGAGCGGTAGTTGGCCGGCCCCAGCCATGTTCCTGGGGCAGTCGGTGGCATCGAAGCTGATGGGGGTTCCCATCCACCTGAGGTGCGGTGCGGCACTCGGGAGGGGAGCCACCGACGCTACCGCTCGGCGCAAGGTCTTAACCGCGCTTCGGGACGAGGGGTCAGCGGACCCACCGTAGATGATGTAGAGCATCTTCCGGTGCTCGTCATCACTGGAGCTGGAGCTCTCATGATTGCGCACCGCCTTCACGGCGCGCTGAGGCTCCTGGAACTCCACCTGGTGGTCGACGTCGTCTGGGGCGTCGACCTTCTGCTTGCCCTCCCTTTGATGGTAGGGTGGGGCATCAGTTAGAAGCTGCTTCCCTTTCCGGAAGCGCTCCGCGAGCTTCTGGATTTCCCGGCACTCGGCAGCAGTATGGTAACTGGTGCCGTGCACGGGGCATAGCTCGCCCTGGCCCCCGTCTGGAGCAGGTGACTGTCGCGGCCTATTGTCGGGGCGCGGCCCCCGAGCTCCACTGGGTGCCGCTGCTGCGGCAACGGGGGCCGCGGCTGGCGGTTTCATCTTGCCACCGCCCCTGTTCTTGATCTTCCTGCAGCTTCCATAGGAAGCGGCGCCAGATCCTGGCTGCCCCCCTGGCTCGGAGGCTGGCAGTGAGTGTCAGTTCCGCCCTTCGGCTCCTCTGGCGCACTTGTCCGCCAGGCTGAAGAGCTCTGAGACGTCGCGGACCTCTCTAATCGCGAGCTTCTCGAGCATCTTCTTGTCCCGAATGCCTTGCCGGAACGCCACCACCACAGAAGCATTCTAGATATGTGGGATGGTGTTCCGCACCTGGGAGAACCGCTGGATGAAGGAGCGCAGCGACTCCCCAGGTTGTTGGTGGATGGCGTGGAGGTCGAGCTCCGTGCCAGGCCGGGTGTAGGAACTGCCGAAGTTGGCGGTGAAGTGCCGGTAGAGCTCTCCCCAGGAAGTTATGGAACCTTGGGGGAGGTTCATGAGCCAAGACCGGGCTGGGCCGGTCAAGGCGACGGGGAAGTAGTTGGCCATGACAGCCTCATCCCCACCTGCGGCAAGTACGGCGGTGGATTAGATCTGGAGAAACTCCGCCGGGTTGACGCTGCCGTCATACTTCTCGGGCAGGTGCGGCCGAAACTTGCGCGGCCACCTCGCGAAGCGAAGGTGGGGCGCCAGGGCCGCATACCCTGCCCCTTCTGCTGCAGGCGTTGGTGCCGCGAACGCTTGGTTCGCCGCTGGCACAGTGTACCCCGGTACAGGCAAGGCTGCACCATAGACCGGGGACGCCGTTTGCAGAGCATATGGCTGTGGCATATGCTGCGCGGCGTATGCCTGGGGCAGAGATCGCGTGGTGAAGGTCTGCGCCTCAGGCTGGGTTGAGGCTGACGCCATGCTGTCGCCAGCCTCTTGGTTGCGGTGCCTTTCTCGACGTCGCTCGAGGTACACCCGGGCATCCTGGCCCAAGTGGCACCGTTCCAGCTCTGTCCTCAGGTCCGTCGACTGAAGCCTGGTGGAGCTGGAATCCGCCGTCTGCCCGTTAACCATTGGCGTGCGCGTCAGCGACACAACCGGTTGGCCGGAGCGTCGTCCCCGCCAAAGTCGAGGGTTTGTGGCGGCGATGACGAGGCGGTCTACCTCGCGAATCCACTGCTGGGTCGCTGCCTGAGGCGCGTCCCCAGCAGGCGGATTGTGCAGTAGCACTCTTGCTGCGGCTAGCGCATTCCCGTGGGGAACGCTCAGCGCTGCAGAAGATCTCACGCTGGTTGGAGCCTGCATTGCCGGAGTCGGCTGCTGGCTTCCAGCTTGCGCCGACACACTCCGTCCTGAGTGCGTCGACACGTATTCCCCGCTGGTCACGGTTCGCCGTGAACGCGGGGGAGGAGAGCTTGCCGCTGAAGGAAGCTTGGTCATCTTCGTCGGCAGAAGCTCGTCGCGCAAGGGAAAAGCCCCCTACCTGACGCGCCAAATGTCAAAGTGTGTTGTCGACACTTCCCTCGGACCTGCTCTGGGCAGCCCGCGGAGGTTCTTTTTCGGAGGGGCTAGTCGCTTGTGGAGAGCTTAAGCGTAAGGACGAGTTAGGGAAGAACTTGACACGGTGAGTTTTACGTGGTTCGGGCCGTCGGAGCGTAAAACCCTACGTCCACGGTGAGCTGAGGTGCTCGCTGTATTGCTTGTTTCTCAGAACCGGAGTCCTGAGCTTGAGGATGAGTTATGCCTAGGGTATGAGTTGCTGGAGTGTGAACCCTTGCTAACGTCGCCTACCCGAGCCTTTTATAGTCCAAAGCTCGTGTGGCTTACAAGGGGGGCCTGGGACCCGACAGGTGGTCCCAGGGAGATTGCCTGCCGACTATCGTATCCGCAGTTATGTCGGTAGTTGTCTCTGGCGAAGGCTTCTGAGTCTTTGTCTTGCCGCCCTGCCCATGCCGCATGCTAGTCGTAGTGGTTGATGACGGCGGGAGCGGCAGGGGATGTCTTGTCACTGTGTTTATTGGCTGGCAGGTTCTGACACCGCGCGCCAGTCTGTGATGCGACTGGGCGCAACGGCACCTGACAGAGGCGTGCTCCGCGTCTCCACGTCTTGGGAAGGCGCGGGCCTTGAATACCTTGTACGGACAAGGTATGGGGCGTCTTTACGCCCGCTGCCTACCTCTCCGGGGCAGGCAGCGCTGTTCTGCTGGACACGTGGCGGGCCCGTAGCCCTCCTCTGAGGAGAGGGAGGTCCGGCCCCGCAGGACACGTGGAGCCTTCGGACCCCTCCCCACGGAGGGGGGAGGTCCGGCTTCTGTCGGCCACGTGGCGAGCCCGGAGCTCTCCACTGAGGAGGGAGAGGTCCGGCCCCGCGGGACTCGTGGTGCCTTCGGAGCCCTCCCCACGGAGGGGAGGTCTGGCTGCTGTTGGCCACGTGGCGGGCCCGGAGCTCTCCTCTGAGGAGAGGGGGGTCCAGCCTCGCTGGACGCGTGGCGCCTTCGGAGCTCTTCCCTGCTTGAGGGCGAGATCCTCAGGCATTTTCCCTTGTGCGCAGGGGTACCCCATATCGCGGGTACCGACAGCAACAAAAAGCAAGTGAAACATAGGGAAATTGAACTAACCAGTGTCAAACAATTAAAAACGGAGGGAGTAACTGAAAAATCCATCCACCCTGTCTGGGCTAGCCTGTAATGGACGATCAGCTGCCCCTCAACGGGCTGAACTCATGTTTGGCCAACCTGATAGCGACCATTTGAGATTATTTATGCATAAAAGCTTATAATTTGGAAATGCTGTTCATATTCAAAGAAGGTACTAGTAAGCAGGAAGCTTCCACCACAGAGCTTGTAGGGGCAGATTGTTTCGCCCCGAAAATGTATAACTTAGTTTGCTAGAACATGAAGTGATTGTCTCACACCATGCTGCACAAAATGTTCGTGACAATTACACATGCCCTATTTTTAATTTGAAATATGCTCTTTATTTATATCTATTATTGCAAATTTTTTATTTATACTTAACAGGAAAATATATGCCTTGTGGATACAGTCATTATATACTATTTCTAATGAACAATTCCAAATACCGGTCCCTGCCTCCATTGGGAGTAGCAAATTAGCGTCGTATTTGACACTGAAGTGGATATTTCAAGAAATGTTCATACTTTGGGACGAACTTCCATAAACATATAGCCTTTCTGGGCCGGCCTGCTCAAAATTGAACAAAGGCAAAGCCCACTGCGCCCGCAAACGCCGTGCCCCCCAACGGTCGAGTCGGGAGGGACATTCCCGTCCACTCCCAGTATTTTCAAAATCGCCGAGCCACATCGCGGAGATGAGCGGAGCACCCACCGAATCCACAATTCCCCACTCGATCCAATCCCCAAACTCTTGCGCCCCCTCGCCGCCGACGGCCAGCACCATGCGGCGCGACGTTTGCCAGCATCGGCGGGTTCCATGAGATCTTGGATTCCGTGCGCCGCTCCATCACCTTCCGCACGGGCGGCGCCGCCCTCGACGAGCCCGCCTCGTCTTCGTCCTCCTCCTCGTTCGCTGCCGCTGCAGGTGACAGGGGCTTCAGGGAGCGGATCAGCAACCGCCTCCGGAGGTCGAGGGGAGTTGGGCTGCTCGGGATGTCATCCAAGGGCCCCTCGTCTAAGGCCCGCCTCCCTCCACCGCCTTCGTCCTCGCCGCCGCCTGTGGCCACGGCCTCCGACAGAAGTGGCGGAGGCAACGAGGTAGGAGGAGGGGGAGCGGAGGACCCCCTCAGATCCGGTGATGGAAGGGAGATCTCATCGGGAGCGGCGTGTTCGGGCAGGTCTACCTCTGCATGAACCTGGACTCCGGCGAGCTCATCGCCGTCAAGCAGGTCCGGAAGCTTCTGCCACAAAGCTAGTGCTCAGGGCTTTGGGAGGGGTGATTTGATTAAACTTTTCGTTGAGTTCTTGTTGCAGGTTCTGATCGGTAGCAGCAACGCGACGAGGGAAAAGGCCCAAGTGAGTACCTTTGTAGTCTTCGTTTGCTCATCTTTAACTGCGTTTGCTGATCGTGGAAACTGAGTGCCTTGTTTGGCTCTGAGTGCTTACTATTGAAATATTTTGATCAGGCACATGTATGGGAGCTCGAGGACGAAGTGAAGATGCTTAAGAACCTCTCACATCGCAACATTGTTGTAAGCGCACTACAAATTACGGCATGCTTTGCCATTCTTTTCCAGGTCGGTGTTTGATATGACTAGTGTTGTTTGACCTAGAGATACATTGGGACAGAACAGGAGGGGAACACACTAAATATCCTTCTAGAATTTGTTCCTGGAGGCTCGATCCAGTCACTCCTCGTGCGGCTTGGATCGTTCCCTGAGGCTGTAAGTATTCAGTTGTTCTTTTCCTGTTTGGATGAGCTTCATTAAAGAGTAGTAATGATTCAATTTATTTGTTTATCAGGTCATTAGGAAATACACTAAACAGCTTTTGCATGGCTTGGAGTATTTGCATCGCAATGGAATCATACACAGGGATATAAAGGCATGAAAATTTCTGCAGTACATATAACTTGATGTCCTCAATAGCTTTGGTTGATGAGGTTATAATGTGATATTCTTGTGATTCTGCCATATTTCAGGGAGCTAATATACTTGTTGACAACAAAGGATGCATCAAATTAGCAGATTTTGGGGCATCTAAGCAAGTAGAAAAGTTGGTAAGTAGACATAATAGATATGTTCAATATATGTATTCAAAAACTTGCTTTATACTGGATTGATTCATTTATAATCCTAGTTTGTGTCAGTATGATCAATCGATATGATATATTATATTATGTATTTTCTTGAGGATGTGTTGTAGGTCCCTTTTTCGTCCCTGGGCTGAACTTGACATTTACCATAACCATAACCCTTTCTCTCCTATTTTCTGTTCTTCCTTTTGTTTGTTTCTTTTTGTTTGTCCTTGTTGGTTTCATCTCTAGACTACCCCAACTTGCATGGGATTAAAGGCTTTGTTGTTGTTTTCAAGTTTCACACTTGCATTTCTTTTTTTGTTCATGTTTTAATGATCACTAAAAAAATCAGCAGAACTCAGCACTGCAACATGTGAGACGCTAGAATGGGGAAATCAGAAACACTTTCCTGCCTCTTGCCATTCTATTGCTAACTGTCATGTGTCTTCACATGCTTATATCCTTCTCCTAACAATATATTTCCATGCTCGTATACTGTTAGGCAACAGCAACTGCTGCAAAGACGACGAAAGGTACCCCGTATTGGATGGCACCAGAAGTTATTGTTGGGAGCGGTCACAATTAGTAAGTCATGAATCTCTTTTGATGTCATAATTGTATAGTTGAAAATGTTAGTAGCTGAACTCTTAGTCTCATTGAGAGAGAGGATCAGACTAGGAGTTGGAACATTTTTTTCTGATTTATTTCTCACACAATGCCATACCCAAGCTGAGGGGTTGGGGTTACATATTTATAGCTGACCCAAAACAGCTAAGCATATGCCAAATGCTAGTCTAAGATACCAGTCTAATATGCTGTCCTAAAATGTTGTCCTAGTTGGGGCCACTAGTTCAAGATGTTATTCTAAGATGTTGTCCTAGTTAGGGCCTCAAAGATCAAACAAAGACCAACAGTACAAGACTTATTCCATCATTCTCTTCCGATGTCTTATGCGTTGTTTTGTAGGAAAGTTGACCATCCCGATCCTGGAGCAAAGGTCAAGGAACTTGATCTCCCCAAGGGGCTTGGTGAGCAGATTCGCAAGCTGGCCCTTGGTGTTGATGTAGCGCTCCTTGATGTCCCCTTCCTCCAAGCAGCCTCTGATGATGTGGCACCTCACGCGGATGTGCTTGCTCCGTTCATGGAAAATGGGGTTCTATGTTAGGCTAGAGCGACTTGTTGTCCATCATGAATTTCACCACCGCTCTTGTATCTCTACCGAGTAGATCACCAAGCAGTTGAACAGTCTAGAGCACCTAAGTCGAAGCGGTGGAGGCCGCTATGTACTCGGCCTCGCAGCTGGACATGGCCACTACCTGTTGCTTGATCGACTGCTAGCTAACGAGGCACTTGCCGAAAAAGAAGAGAATCCCGCTCGTGCTCTTGCCGGTGTTGATGTCGCCGGCGTGGTCGTTGTCATTGTACCCGACAAGGTGTGCCTCCCTATGGCATCTTAGGTAGTAGAGGCTGTGCCTCCCTATGGCATCCTCTTCACAGCCTGATGGTGCTCCGTCGTCGGCCGCTGCATGAACCGACTAACGTAGCCAATAGAGAATGCCATGTCCGGCCGTGTGTGGGCAAGGTAGCGAAGGTTCCCCACAAGACGCCGGTACTGTGTAGCGTCCACCTCCTGTGTCGTGCTGTTGCGGCTCAGCTTCAGCCTCTCCTCCATCGGAGTCAGGGCTGGGTTGCAGTCTGTGATCCCAGCCAGCTCAACGACATGCTCGGCGTAGGCGGTCTGTCGAAGCATGATCCCGGAGTCAGCCTGGTGCACCTCGATCCCTAGGTAGAAGGAGAGACATTCCAAGTTACTCATCTGGAAGGTGGCTTTCATCTCTTCTTTGAACGCTGCCACCTTTGCGTCCTTGGTGCCGGTGATCACCAAGTCGTTGACGTAGACACCCACCAGTAGGGTGTTTCCTCCATTGCCCCGTCGGTAGATAGCCGCCTCGTGCGGGCTTTGCTCGAAACCCACCCCCTTGAGCGTGGAGTCCAACTTGGCATTCCACTGCTCGTAGACCCACTCCTTTAGATCGCCGTTAAGGAACACTGACTTGACGTCCATGTGCTGAACATGCCAGCCTTCCTAGGAAGCCAGCGCGAGGAGTTGCATATATTCCATCCGTGCCACAGGGGCGAAGACATCGTCGAAGTTGATCCCCTCCTGCTGCACAAAACCACGTGCCACCAAGCGAGCCTTGTGCTTGACGATGGCGCCGGCTTCATCCCTCTTCAGCTTGATGTAACACCCTCAAATTCATTTCTGTGCATTCATACATTTTTCATATAGAGAAACATTAAAAAAGTTGAAATGGAGAAAGAATCATAAAAATAATGGGGAATGGGAAAAAGATAGCTGAAATATGCCAATTCCAATTTGTCTAAGTGCGCTGTAGACACATCCCCAGGTCACGGGACACGTGGCGCTCACGGAGCTCACCTCCGCGGAGGGGGTGAGGTCCGACACCGCGGCACACGTGTCGTCCGCGGAGCTCACCTCCGCGGAGGGGGTGAGGTCTGGCACCGCGGGACACGTGGCACCCGCGGAGCTCACCTCCGCGGAGGGGGTGAGGTCCGGCACCACGGGACACATGGCGCCCGCGGAGATCACCTCCGCGAAGGGGGTGAGGTCCAGCACCGCGGGACACATGTCACCCTCGGAGCTCACCTTCACGGAGGGGGTGAGGTCCGGCACTGCTGGACATGTGTTGCCCTCGGAGCTCACCTCCTCGGAGAGGGTGAGGTCCGGCACCCGCTGGACACGTGGCGCCCTCGGGGCTCGCCTCTGAGGAGAAGGGAGGTCCGACCCCGCTGGACGCGTGACGTCCTCGGAGCTTGCCTCTGAGGAGAAGCGAGGCCCGGCCCGCTGGCCGCGTGGCAGGCCCTGAGCTCACCTCTGAGGAGAAGGGTGGCTCGGCCCCGCCAGACACGTGGCGCTTTCGCAGCTCACCCCTGCAGAAGGGGCGAGGTCCTTAGACAGATTTTTCTCCTGTGCGCGGGGGTACCCGGTACTTAGGGTACCAACACAATTTTTCCAAATTTTCCCCGCATTGCTGCCGCACCAAACTGAAAAGATAAGTTTGTAGTTGGACTCTTATTTGAGCTCCAATTGGAGTAGGACTCTTCTTTTTCCCCTTATAAATAGAACCCAAAACCCCTTTTGGTCGTAACCCCTTTTTCGTTTTTCTTCCTCCCAAGTCGACGACTTGGAGGCCCTAGCTCCCAACTCGACGAGTTAAACGCCTCCCCCTCCCCGGAGTTTAGTCGCCGGTGAGCCCCCGTGTGACGCACGGCCCCGTGAAAATGGATCCGAACTAATGCATATGTGTGCCCAGGATGTTCATCACACATACACATATAATCCACAAACTGAATTCAGAATATATAACCAGAATAAGAGGGTTTAAGTACTTTATTACATCAATCTTTATCTCATACTTGCAGCGGAAGTCTCTAACTTATTCTAGCAGCGGAAGTCTCTAAACAATAACGGAAGCAAACTAAGAACGGCAGCAGCGGCTCCATCTTCAACTCCATCCCCACAGGCAAGTCGACGATAGATCGCACGCCTAGTACTCCACATGGTTTTCAAAGTACTCCTCTCCTATTGCTGATGTTTTATATGATAATGCAAGTGTGAGTACATGTTGTACTCAGCAAGTGCGGAAAAGTATGACATGTAGCTTTCATCAAGGTAGGAAATAAAAGGCTCATTGCATAGAATAAAGTTTATTTCACAAACATGGTAAAAATAACAACTGTCTTTAAATGAATTTAATCCAATTAAAACATACCTCCTTCATAATTCACCACTGTCCATGTCTCATCCCACCATAAATCTTTCTTAACTTTCATCTCATATTCATGATTTTCATAACCATCTCATATTCATATCTCCAAAACCATCTCATGTTCAAGACTCAACAGTCCTGAAAACCAATCTCATTACCAAGACTCAACAGTCCCGAAACCAATACCAAAGACCAAACCATAACCAAACCAATAAACATCCATCCCAAACCTTCCCTCTAATCATGGAAGTTGGCCAGGTGCTTGTGACCGGAAGCACGGCTATCATGATAGTTTTACACTCTCCAGAGGTTGCACCACTTTACCCACTAGTTTGTGATTTTGTCACCCGTCGACGACTGCGGAACCTCCATTATACCAGTACACAACCGTTGGTGTATGGCCAAGAGATCACAAAATAGCCTTTACAAAGGGGCTACTAGATGTATGGACTCACTAAGGTTTCACCAGCAGGCTCGAATCACCATTCTCCCACCTACAGGCCCCCTCTTGTGCCATGCAGTTTCTAGGGCAGTCCTCTCTCGACTCTCATTCCCCGCGCCTTCTACGGTCCATAACAATCTAGCAACTTACCTAATTAGTCAGCTAAGCTACACCCATACTTGGCCTTGTGGTGGCACTGTTTTCCTAGCATGTGCTCGCATGAACCGGTCCTTAGATCTACGGCAAGTAAACCACCATCTCATTCTACCACATCCACGAACCAAGCTTGCCTAGATCTCCCCCGATTCATGTTCATTATCAACATCAAGTTCTTATTATCTTTGTTCATATGAGTGCAGTAGCTAGACACATTCTATCTCGCTTCTCATATCCCGTGGACTCAGCGAAGCAAAAAAAATGACCATACCCAACTCATCAACTTTGCGGGTTACAAGGGTGGTTAACAAAACTAGTAAACTCCTATAAAAGGGTTCCCATCAAGTTGACTCTACATAGTTTTCGCAAACAAAACAGTTTCGAGACACGGGATCAATATGGTCAAGGGGCACTTGCCTTGTTCTTGTGTCTTTTGTTGCTTACAGATCTCGAAGTCTTGGTGTTGTAGTCCTTCGTAGATAGCTCCTTGAGCTTGTCCTTCTACTCACGATCACACACATATAAAATCGTAGCAATCAAACATCATGCACAAGTTTTACTCAAGATGCAATACATGCTAATCTTATGATGCAGTTTCATTAATACCAGTTTGTACGTGTTCTTGCAAGTTTTAATGGCTTGCATGGGGTTTTATGATGAACAAAGGTGTAAGGATCAAGTGTGGACGTGGTGATGACCTTTACTCAAGATCTAAATTAATTCCACTGTTAAAAATAGATCAACACGTGATCTGTCCACACGAAAAAGCTTCTGTTCGAAGGAACAGATGTGAAGAAACCGCGATGATGTCGTAAGGTGGTAATGGAGACCTACCTTACTTCCTTCGGGGCCTTCCTCCTAGCAATGGCAGAAAGACGACTCCTTGGCTTTCTTCCAGCGACGGCGATCGTGACGGGCTCGTCGGCGGTCTCACCGGTGGTTGAACTCCGGCAAAGGGGTTAGCTCGGCGAGTTGGGGGCTAGGACCTCTAAGTTGTCAGCTCGGGAGGTGGAAAAATAGATGTGTGGTTGCGGCCAGAAGTTTTGGGTTCTATTTATAAGAAGAAGAAAAGAGTCCTACTCCGATTGGATTTCAAATAAAAGTCCTATTCAATTTGTTTTAGATCTTAACAACTTATCTCCAATCGGTTTGGTGCGGTAGCAATGTAAAATCGTGTCGGTTTCCTCAGTACCGGGTATTCCCGCGCGTACAGAAGAAAAACCGCTTAAGATCTCGTCACCTTCACAGGGATGAGCTCTGGAGGCTCCACGTGTCCAGCAGGGGCCGGACCTCCCTTTTTCCATAGAGGCGAGCTCCGGTTGTGCCGCGTGTTAGGCGAGCGGGACCTCCCCTCTCTTCAGAGGCAAGCTCCGCGTGTGCCACGTGTCTGGCGGGTCGGGCCTCCCCTCTCTATAGAGGCGAGCTCTGGGGGCGCCACGTGTCAGTTCCGGACCTTCCCTCTCCTTAGAGGCGAGCTCCGAGAGTGCCACGTGTTAGTTCTGGACCTCCCCTCTCCTTAGAGGCGAGCTCCGAGAGTACCACATGCCAGTTCTGGACCTCCCTTCTCCTTAGAGGCGAGCTCCAAGAATGCCACTTGTCCAGCAGCGCCGGACTTCCTTTCTCCTCAGAGACAAGCTCTGAGGTCGACACGTGTCCAACAGCGTCTGACCTCCCTTCTCCTCGAAGGTGAGCTCTGAGGATGACACGTGTACCGTAGTGTCGGACCTCCCTTCTTCTCAGAGGTGAGCTCCGATGATGACACGTGTCCAGCAGGACCGGACCTCTCGGAGGCGAGCTCCGAGGGTGACACGTGTCCAGCGGGTCGGACCTCTCGGTAGCGAGCTCCGAGAGCTACACGTGTCCCGCGAGGTTGAGCCTTGCTTCTCTGCAGCGATAAGCTCCGGAGGCGACACGTGTCCCGTGGCCCTGGACCTCGCTCTTCCATAGCGACAAGTCCCGGAGGCAACACATGTCCAGCGGGCCGGACCTCGCCCTTTTCGCAGAGGCAAGCTCCGAGCCTGCCACGTAGCCAGCAGTGTCGGACCTCACACCTTTTACAGGGATGAGCTCCAAAGGCGCCACGTAGCCAGCGGGCCGCGGGAAGTGTCGACGGCGCTCTCGGTGGATTGGAATTGACTCTTTTTAGCTATCTTTCACCGTTCTACTTCTTTTAAAATGTTTTCTCTATATGAAATATGAATGCATGCGTGAATATGAAATTGAGGGTGTTACAAACCAACCCCCCTTAAACTGAATCTCGCCCTCGAGATTCAATAGAGTGGAGAATAGATGAGTGAATTCTGCCTTGAGGTCTTCCTCATGCTTCCATGTAGCTTCGGCTTCCGTGTGATGGCTCCACTGTACCTTGCACCATCGGATCACTTTGTTCCGCGTGACCCTTTCCTTCACGTCCAAAATTTGGACAGGGTGCTCTACATAGGTCAGATCCTCTTGAAGCTCGAGCTCATCCATCGGTACTTGTTCTTCTGGTACCCTCAAGCACTTCTTGAGCTGGGATACGTGAAACACGTCATGCACGTCAGAGAGGTGCATTGGGAGCTCTAGTTGATAAGCTACCTCTCCTCGCTTTCCCAAAATCTTAAATGGCCTGATGTAGCGAGGTGCTAACTACGTTGAAACGTTGTTGGCCTTAGATAGGCGATACCTTAAGGTACACGAAGTCTCCTACTTCGAAGGTCAATTTTCTTTGCCTATTGTCCGCATACCCTTTTTGTCGTGACTGAGCGGCCTTCAAGTTCTCCCGTATCGTTTGAACTTGCTTCTCAGATTCTTGCAGCACTTCGGATCCAAACACTTGGTTCTCTCCAGTCTCGTTCCAGAACAGCGGCGTTCTACACCGTCTACCGTACAATGCTTCAAAAGGTGACATCTCCAAGCTGGCCTAGTAACTGTTGTTGTACGAGAACTCGGCGTACGGCAAGCTCCTATCCCAACTACGTCCATGTTTCAAGGCACAAGCTCTCAACATGTCCTCCACAATTTGGTTTGTCCTCTCGTTTTGCCCGTCGGTCTGCGGGTGATAAGCGGAGCTAAAATCCAGTCGTGTACCCATAGCTTCATGCAACATCCTCTAGAACCTAGAGGTAAATTGGGTACCCCGATCTGAAACTATCCTCTTCGGGACTCCATGACGACACACGATTTGCTCCATATATAGCTCGGCTAGTTGTGCAATGTTGTACTTGGTTTTAACAGGAAGGAAATGGGCTGTTTTCGTCAATCGGTCCATAATAACCCAGATGGAGTCGTAACCCGATTGAGTACGTGGCAATCCGACGATGAAATCCATGCTGATGTCTTCCCACTTCCACTCGGGTACTTTCAATGGTTGCAACAGTCCAGCGGGTCTTTGATGTTCGGCCTTCACCCGTTGGCACGTGTCGCATAAGGCAACATATTCAGCTATGTCCCTTTTCATACCATCCCACCAATAGCAAGTTTTCAGGTCCTTGTACATCTTTGTACAACCGGGATGTATGGAATAAGGTGAGTCATGTGCCTCCTTTAATATCGTGTCACGGATGTGCTTCACGTTAGGCACACAAATCCTTTTTCCTAACCAAAGCGTACCCTTCTCGTCTTCCTTGAAGTCCTTTTCTATGCCTTGTCAGATTTTTTCCTTGATCTCCTTGATTTCTTCATCCGTTGCTTGGCCATCTCGTATCTCTTGTTCCAGCGAAGAGTGTAGTTCCATTACTTCCATCTCGTTCAAGAACCCGAGATGTAACCGTTCGAACTCCTTGCGTAGCTCAGGCGGTAGCTCCCGAACCGTGAGTTGGTGACATGCTTCCTTTCAGCTCAATGCATCAGCTACTACATTGGCCTTTCCGGGGTGATAGTTGATTCCAACATCATAATCCTTGATGAGTTCCAACCATCAACGTTGCCTCAAATTCAAATCTGTTTGAGTGAATATGTACTTGAGGCTTTTGTGATTCGTATAGATCTCACATCGGTGGCCAAGGATATAATGTCTCCAAATCTTCAATGCATGCACCACGGCTGCAAGTTCCGAATCATGTGTGGGGTAATTCAGCTCATGTTTCTTTAGTTGTCTCGACGCATATGCTACCACTTGTCCTTCTTGCATGAGCACACATCCAAACCCTTATCTTGATGTGTCACAATATATGTCGAAGCTCTTGCTTACGTCCTGTAATACCAAAACTGGTGCTGTGGTTAGCCTTTTCTTGAGGTCCTCAAAACTTTGTTGACACGCTTGTGTCCACTGAAATGCTTTTCCTTTCATTAGCAATTCAGTCATAGGCTTTGCTATATTGGAAAAATCCTTGATGAACCGGCGGTAGTATCCAGTCATCCCAAGAAAACTCCGAATATCTCTCACGTTTTGCGGTTGGTTCCACTTCAGAACATCTCCCACTTTTCCGGGATCAACCGATACTCCTTCCTCGGAGATGATGTGGCCTAGGAATGATATCTCCTTTAGCCAAAATTGACACTTGCTGAGCTTGGCATACAATTGACGCTCTTGCAGTTTCTGCAATGTCAATCTTAAATGGTCTTCATGTTCTTCCTCGCTTTTTGAATAAACCATGATATCGTCGATGAAAACCACGACGAATTTGTTCATGAAGACCTTATTCATGAGGTACATGAAATATGCAGGTGCATTCGTTAACCCAAAAGACATGACGGTATATTCATATGAACCATACCGTGCTCGAAAGGCAGTATTGGGTATATCGGAGGGCTTAATCTTCAGCTGGAAGTATCCCGACCGAAGATCAATCTTGGAGAAAACTCGGACACCTTTCATTTGGTCGAATAGGTCCTCTATACGGAGCAGCGGGTATTTATTCTTGATCGTCACCTCATTGAGAGACCTATAATCCACACACATCCTTTGGGTCTCATCCTTCATGTCCATGAAGAGCACGGGGGCTCTCCACGGTGACGAGCTTGGGCGAATAAAACCCTTTTCTAGCTGCTCCTGAATTTGCTTCTTGAGTTCCACTAGTTCATTAACGGGCATCCTATATGGCCTCTTCTCTATAGGTGCAGTTCTGGATACCAAATCAATGGAAAACTCAATGTCCCGGTCAGGTGGCATACCTGGAAGTTCTTCCAGAAACACGTCCAAATATTCTTGAACCACCGGAATGCTTTCCAAGGTTGCTTCTTCGACGTGGTTCAACGTTGCCTTCTCGGTTGCCGATTGGGCTGACTCAAACTTAATACGAGTTCAGTGCTCGTTTGTCAACTGCACGCTCCTCTCAGCACATTGAATTACTCCGTTGTGCTTGCTTAACCAATCCATTCCGAGTATTATGTCAAGCCCTTGGGAATCCAAGACAATAAGGTTGGCAAGGAAGTCTACCCCCTTATTTTAAGATTTAATTTCGGACATACTATATTAGTCCTTATCTCTCCACCGGGAGAATTAACCAACATAGTATATTTCAAGTGTTATATGGGTAGATTATACTTGGCAACATACTTGGATGATATGAATGAATGTGATGCTCCAGAATTAAATAAAACAGTGGCGGGGTTGGAGTTGGCAAGGAACATACCAATCACGACGTCCTCAGCCTGTTGCCCTTCCTCAGCGGAGACATGATTCACATTGCCACGAGCGTAGCTCTGCTGTCCATGGTTGATTAGCTCCTCCATTCGGCTGTGGGTTCTTCTTGAGCGCGTTGCTTGGCTGTCCAAGGCCTTTCCTTTGGCACTGACTTGCAAAGTGTCCCGTCTCTCTGCATGCAAAGCATGCCTTGTTGCCCAAGACAGCAGGTACGTTGGGACAAGGGTGGTTTTCAGCATAAGCGCCCATGTTTAGACGGGGCGCACGAGGCAAAGGCATATGGGGTGCTTGCATGACAGGACGTTGCTACGGTGGTTGATTAGGGCGAGGTGGATTTGCATGGCAGAAAGTAGAAGTGGACGAGCCATACTGTGGTCCAGCTGGGGGCATGAAATGGGGACGTACATTGCTCCCTTGTGGTTGGTATGGCATCTTCCTCTTGCCCTCTTGCTCGATCTCTCGGATCTTGCTCTCAACCACTATAGCTTTGTCAACCAGCTTCTAGAAGTTTGCATAGTCGTTGTTGAGAAGCTGAACTTGGATCTCATTATTCAACCCTCTCATGAACAAGTATTGCTTCCTTTGATCCGAGTTGACGTCCTCTGGAGCATACCGTGACAGCTGCGTGAACTTGTTGAGGTACTCATTCACGCTCTTCTTTCCATGGCGGAGACCTTTGAACTCTTGCCGTTTAAGCATCATGACTCCAGCAGGGACGTAATGAGAGCGAAAACTCTCCTTGAGCTCAGCCTAAGTGATAGTCTCCTGGTCGATATGAGCATTGCAAAGAGCGTCCCACCAGTCAGCGGCTGCTCCCACAAGTTGGTGCGATGCGAAGAGAACTTTCTCCTGATCATTGCATTGAACGATGGCAAGCTTCTTCTCCATGGACTTCAGCCAATCATCAGCCTCCATGGGATCATTAGCTTGTGCAAAGGTAGGTGGTCGAGTCCTCATGAACTCTCCCAATCGGTTGTGAGTCGGCGGTGGTGGTGGTGGTGGTGGTGGTGGTGCAGGAACAGGGTTAGGGTGGTTATGGTTGTTGGCTTGCAGCTGACCCAAAGTTTGGATCATAGTTTGGTAGCTGGTTCTGCATAGCCATCAATCGTTCAAGGTTGTTTTCACCAGCCCCGGGATTAGCATTCTCAGGAACTTCAACGTGGCCATCCTCTTGTGATCCATGGTTGCCGCGGACGTTCCACCTTGGTCGGCCGACGTTTTCTCTCACCATCTGTGAGAGAGAGTTGGATAGAATAGAAGTTAGAAGTTTAGATTGATCTCTCCAACAATATGCATCAAGGTGGATGGACTAAATATATTTACTTTTATACGAGGATGTGAACACATGCCGAAGCATCTCACATCTCTCTACCATGTGTGGATATGGACAACGCTGAAGCGTCCCACAACTTACACTAAGCACTCAAACACAAGCAATTATCACAAAAGTTTAACACATCACTCCTATTCAAGCTTCTATGGTTTAAATGTTCCTATGGGTTTTAGGGTGTCCATTCTTTCTAGGCTTGCATCCTACGGTCAAGGTGGTTCTGATGCCAATCTATGACTTCTACCTAGGCTTGCGTCCTACAACCAACGTGGCTCCAATCTGTGCACTAGGGTTGCGTCCTACGGTCTACATATCTCTGTACCAATCTGTGATGCCCGATCCCATGAAAACGGATCCGAACTAATGCATATGTGTGCCCAGGATGTTCATCACACATACACATGTAATCCACAAACTGAATTCAGAATATATAACCACGAATAACAGGGTTTAAGTACTTTATTACATCAATCTTTATCTCATACTTGCAGCGGAAGTCTCTAACTTATTCTAGCAGCGGAAGTCTCTAAACGATAGCGGAAGCAAACTAAGCACGACAGCAGCGGCTCCATCTTCAACTCCATCCCCACAGGCAAGTCGACGGTAGATCGCACGTCTAGTACTCCACATGGTCTTCAAAGTACTCCTCTCCTGTTGCTGATGTTTTGTATGATAATGCAAGGGTGAGTACATGTCGTACTCAGCAAGTGCGGAAAAGTATGACATGTAGCTTTCATCAAGGTAGGAAATAAAAAGCTCATTGCATAAAGCAAAGTTTATTTCACAAACATGGTAAAAATAGCAACTATCTTTAAGTGAATTTAACCCAATTAAAACATCAACATTAATTCACCACTGTCCATGTCTCATCCCACCATAAATCTTTCTCAACTTTCATCTCATATTCATGATATCCATAACCATCTCGTGTTCATATCTCCAAAACCATCTCATGTTCAAGACTCAACAGTCCCGAAAACCAATCTCATTACCAAGACTCAACAGTCCCGAAACCAATACCAAAGACCAAACCACAGCCAAACCAATAAACATCCATCCCAAACCTTCCATCTAATCATGGCAGTTGGCCAGGCGCTCGTGACCGGAAGCTCGGCTATCATGATAGTTTTAAGAACTCTACAGAGTTTGCACCTCTTTACCCACAAGTTTGTGATTTCGTCACCCGTCGGCGACTGCGGAACCTCCATTATACAAGTACACAACCGTCGGTGTATGGCCAAGAGATCACAAAATAGCCTTTACAAAGGGGCTACGAGATGTATGGACTCACTAAGGTTTCTCCAGCAGGATCGAATTACCATTCTCCCACCTACGGGCCCCCTCTTGTGCCATGCAGTTCCCAGGGCAGTCCTCTCTCGACTCCCATTCCCCGCGCCTTCCACGGTTCATAATAATATAGCAACTTACCTAATTAGTCAGCTAAGCCGCACCCGTACTTGGCCTTGTGGTGGCACTGTTTTCCTGGCATGTGCTCGCATGAACCGGTCCTTAGATCTACGACAAGTGTGACGCCCCTATCCCGAGAAGAAAAACCTCTCGGAATCGAGACTTATGCGTATGTGTGCCCAGGATGCTCATCACACATACACATATAATCCACAAACAGAATTCAGAATATATATAACTACAAATGAATAGGTTTAAGTACTTTATTACATCAATCTTTATTGCAGTGGAAGTCTTATCTTAGCAGCGGAAGTCTTATTCTAGCAGCGGAAGTCTTCTAAACTATAGCGGAAGCAAACTAAGCAGCAGCAGCGGCTCCATCTCTACTCCACAGGCAAGGTTGAGGGTAGATTACACGCCTAATACTCCACGTGGTCTTCATAGTACTCCTCTCCTGTTGCTGATGATGTATGATAATGCAAGGATGAGTACATGACGTACTCAGCAAGTGCGGAAAGTATGACATGTAGCTTATAACAAGGTAGGTATAAAAAGTCTCATTATAGAAAGCAGAGTTTATTTCTCAAAACATGATAAAAATAACATCTAGCTTTAAGTGAATTCAATCCCAACATATATCTAATTAAAATACCAACATACCTCCATCATGTTTCACCTCTTTTTATATCTCATTCGATCAGTCATCCTTCTCTTTTTCTTATGCTCATGAATACCATCTGTATTCACTACCATCTCATCTCATGTTCAATTTCGTCTCATACCGAGACCAATGCTCATTGCCATGACTCAACAGTCATGAAACCAATCTCATTACTAAGACTCAACAGTCCCAAAACCATCCCTTAATGACCAAACCTTCACCAACCAATAACCAGACCAAATACCATCCCAATAACCATCCCATCTAATCATGTGAGTTGTAGGATCGAAGTACACGTGTAAAGCTACCAGAGGGGAGGGGTGAATGGTAGATAAAAACTTTTCAGCGGAAGCAACAAAACACCCCTCAGCGGAAAACCGATCTGTTAAAGAAACCGTGTGTGCGACTAATCTAAACGTGTTCAACTGTGACAAAACTAGTATAGATTGTAGAGAATCAATTCATGAAGACGTCACAACAAGAATCATGAAAATCCGTTGAGAGAAACTCAAGTTACGATCGAAAGATCGAACAAAGGTCAATCTATCCTACGCGAGAAAAACAGTTTTGGAATACTGCAAATAAACTCGTGTAGGTCAGAAACCACCAATTCAATGACCATGAAATTTTCGCAGATTATAGATAATCAAGTTGTGAAGACAACCCAAAAAGAATCACATCAATTGGATCTGTAAAACTCGAGTTATGATAAAACCACCGAAGCAAGGTAGTGCTGAACAGAAACTCGACGAGAAAAACTTGTCTGAAATAAGTTGGACGAACAAGACACAAAAGTTCCTTTAGAATACTAATTTTATTTATCAAAACACAAGAGGAACAGCCCCAAAGTCGTGCTCTCCATGAGCCTTGGCCTCCCTTGCTATACGCAGATAGAACTATAACTTTCCAATACTGCTCAAGACTCTTCTATACGCAGATAGAAGCAATCTTAAGACTTCCAAACACCTTAGGAACGTGCCAAACATTCTTAAAACAACTCTACTTCATGCCTAACATGAAATCCTGTTATAACCAACTCGAAACTTTCTATAAACAAACCATAACCGCCTCAGCCGCAGCCTGAGTGCAAAATCCAGCCGGTTAAACCTTTTCAACCATATCTCCACTTCCATATCTCTTCACCACACCTTGGAACCATGTTGCCACGTCCATGCACTCCTTGCACACGTGTAAACATCTTCCAACAACGTCCATGATACCTTCATATGCATTGTTCTTGATCCAAACATGTTGCGCGACCTCCCGATCCACTCAACCACAATTCCTCCCGAACTTGGTTGTTGAACCTCATCTTCTCCCTAAGACTAGTTCAATGGATCCCGTCACCAGCCATGTCTTGAACTCAAGCAACACCTGCACATGAATAAACAACCAATACTTCCGAGCACAAGTCCTCGACTTGACTCTCGTTAGTTCCGAAACTACAACATCTTACGTGAGCACCTCACATAAGCATGTTGTAAACCATAGCAAAATGATATCAGCCATAACCACCAAAACACACCAAAAACATAGTAAAATAATACTAAGCAAACTTTCCATAAGAGTAAAGAAAGTTCGAAACATTGCAAGTTAAAAGCAGAACCATTACAATCAAGCTCCGAACCTTACCAAAGCTAACCAGACATTGAACCGGAGCTTACCAAAGCTAGTCGGACCTAGCGCCGGAGCTTACTAAAGCTTAGTCGGACCTAGCATGGAACTTACCAAAGCTAGCCGGACCTAGCATCGGAGCTAACAAAAACAAGTCGGACCTAGCCAAAATAAGTCAGACCTAGACAAAGCAAGTTGGACCTTACGTCGGACCTTGCCGGAGCTACCCAAAACAAGTCGGACCTATCCTTGGACCTTGCAGGAGCTCGAACTTAGAGTCGGACCTTGTTAAAAATGTGTTTTGGTAGTATTCAAAACTTTTATCGTCAAAGCCAATGTATTCAGCACACATAGGTCTCACATGAGTTGTCGAGCCGCTTGTGACCGGAAGCACGGCTATCATGATAGTTTTATACTCTGCAGAGGTTGCACCACTTTACCCACAAGTTTGTGATTTCGTCACCCGTCAGCGACTGCAGAACCTCTATTATACCAGTACACAACCGTCGGTGTATGGCCAAGAGATCACAAAATAGCCTTTACAAAGGGGCTACTAGATGTATGGACTCACTAAGGTTTCACCAGCAGGCTAGAATCTCCAATTCTCCCACCTACGGGCCCCCTCTTGTGCCATGCAGTTACCAGGACAGTCCTCTCTCGACTCCCATTCCCCGCGCCTTCCACGGTCCATAACAATCTAGTAACTTACCTAAATAGTCAGCTAAGTCGCACCCATATTTGGCCTTGTGGTAGCACTGTTTTCCTAGCATGTGCTCGCATGAACCGGTCCTTAGATCTACGGCAAGTAAACCACCATCTCATTCTACCACTTCTACAAAACCAAGCTTGCCTAGATCTCCCTCCGATTCATGTTCATCATCAACATCAGTTTCTTATTAACACCATTCATACGAGTGCAATTAGCTAGACACATTCTATCGCTTCCCATATCCCGTGGACTCAGCGAAGCAAAAAACAAAACGACCATACCCGACTCATCAACTTTCACGGCGACAAGGGTGATTAACAAAACTAGTAAACTCATATGAAAGGGTTTCCCATCAAGTTGACTCAAGCACACACACCTTTTTGCAAACAAAACAGTTCCAAAACATGGGATCAATATGGTCAAGGGGCACTTGCCTTGTTCTTGTGGCTTATGTTGCTCTGGAATATCGAAGTCTGGGTGTTGTAATCCTTCGTAGATAACTCCTTGAGCTTGTCCTTCTAATTACGACCACGCACATACAAGATTTACAGTAATCAAACATCATGCACAATCCTTATTCAAGATGCAATGGTGCATATGCGTGCTAATCCTATGATGCTGTTTTTATTAGATCGGTTTGTACGTGTTCTTGCAGGGTTGCATGGGGTTTTACGATGAACAGAGGTGTCGAGATCAAATGTAGACGTGGTGATGATCTTGACTCTAGATCAAACCGATCAACACGTGATCTGTCCACGAAAAAGCTTCTGTTCGAAGGGATCGAAGAGAACAGATGCAAAGAAAACCGCAATCTCATCGTAAGGTGGTAATGGAGACCTACCTTACTTCCTTCTCGTCCTTCCTCCTAGCAAAAACAGATCGTCAACTCTCCTCCGGCGATGGCAATCGTGGTCCGGGCTCGTCGGCGGTCTCTCCGGTGGTCAAACTCCGGCGAAGGGTTTAGCTCGGCGAGTTGGAGGCTAGGGCTCCAAGTCGTCGACTCGGGAGGTGGAAAAGAAGTACGTGGTTGCGGCCAAAGGTTCTGGGTTTTATTTATAACCGGAAAATGAAGAGTCCTCCTTCGATTGGATATCAAATAAGAGATTTTTGTTTGAATCTTAACAACTTATCTCTAGTTGATTTGGTGTGGTAGCAATGTGGAATTCGTGTCAGTTTCCTCCCGTATCGGGTATTCCCACGCGTACAGAAGAAAAACCGCTTCAGATCTTGTCACCTCCACGGTGATGAGCTCCGGAGGCTCCACGTGTCCAGCGGGGGCCGGGCTTCCCTTTTCCGCAGAGGCGAGCTCCGGTTGTGCCGCGTGTCAGGTGGGTGGGACCTCCCTCTTCCTCAGAGGCGAGCTCCGCATGCACCACGTGTCTGGTGGGTCAGGACCTCCCCTCTTTCTAGAGACGAGCTCCGCGAATGCCACGTGTCAGTGCCGGACCTCCCCTCTATTCGGAGGTGAGCTCCGAGAGTGTCATGTGTCAGTTCTGGACCTCCCCTCTTGTGACGCCCTCAATTCTGTGGAAAACCACGGAACCGAGAACTAATGCATATGTGTGCCCAGAATGTTCATCACACATACACATATATTCCACAAACTGAATTCAGAATATATATCACCATGAATAACAGAGTTTATTACAATGTCTCATGAGTCTTGGACTCATGCTCACAGCGGAAGTCTTATTTCTATGCAGCGGAAAGTCTTCTAACTAATGCGGAAGCAATTTAACTAACGCGGAAGCAAATCTAAGCAGAAATTGGCTCCATCTCTATTCCATCCCCACAGGCAAGGTTGAGAACAGATCACACGCCTAATGCTCCATTTGGTCTTCATAATAGTCTTCTCCTGCTGCTGATGATGAAATAATAATGCAAGTTTGAGTACAATGATGTACTCAGCAAGTGCGGAAAAATATGATATGAAGCTCATAGCAAGCTAGGTATAAACAGGGCTCATTTGCAGAAAAGCAGAGTTATTTATCAAAAGCACGACAAAACAACGACTCATCTTTAAGTGAATGTAATCCCAGCATGTATTTAAAATACCAATCATACCTCTGTTATGTTCATAACCAGTCATCAATCAACCTCATTTTCGCTCACGAATACCTCCTCGTATTCGCTACCATCTCACGAATACCATCCTGTATTCGCTACCATTTCACCTTGTAAAACAACTTCGTCTCCCACCGAGACCAACCTTGTTGCCATGACTCAACAGTCATGCAACCTATCTTATCACCCGGACTCAACAGTCCCAAAAACCAAACCATGACCAAACCATCCAAACCATAACCAGTAACCATCCCAATAACCATCCCAACTAATCATGGCAGTTGGCCAGAAGCTCGTGACCGTAAGCTCGGCTATCATGATAGTTTTAAGAACTCTACAGAGTTTGCACCTCTTTACCCACAAGTTTGTGATTTCGTCACCCGTCGGCGACTGCAGAACCTACATTATACCAGTACACAACCGTCGGTGTATGGCCAAGAGATCACAAAATAGCCTTTACAAAGGGGTTACTAGATGTATGGACTCACTAAGATTTCACCGGCAGGCTAGAATCTCCAATTCTCCCACCCACGGGCCCCTTCTTGTGCCATGCAGTTCCCAGGGAAGTCCTCACTCGACTCCCATTCCCTACACCTTCCACAGTCCATAACACTCTAGCAACTTACCTAATTACTCAGCTAAGCCGCACCCATACTTAGCCTTGTGGTGGCACTGTTATCCTGGCATGTGCATGCATGAACCGGTCCTTAGACGACAAGTAAACCACCATCTCATGCTACCTCATTCACAAACCCAGTCTTTCCTAGACCTCTCTCCGATCCATGTTCATTAACAACATCAGTTTCTCATTATCATTATGAGTGCAGTTAGCTGGACACATCTATCTCGCTTCCCTATCCCATGGACTCAGCGAAGCATAAAAGTAAAAACCATACCTGACTCATAAATGTCCCTGGCGACAAGGGTGGTTTAACCAAAGCTAGTAAACTCCTATAAAACGATTTCCCATCATGTTTGACTCAGCACACACACCTTTTCATAAAACAAAACAGTTTTTCCCAAAACATAGGATCAATATGGTCAAGGAGCACTTGCCTTGTTCTTGCGGTTCCGGTTGCTCTTGGATCTCGAAACCTTTTTGTTGCAGCTCATCGTAGACAGCTCCTTGAGGTTGTCCTTCTATATGCAATCACGTCCATACAAGATTCATAACAATCAATACTATGAACAAACTTTAAACTAGATGTGATGATGCATATGCATGCTATCCTATGATCAGCCTTATTAGATCGGTTTGTATGTGTTCTTGCATGGCTTTATGATGAACAGGGGCGTTCGGATCAGATGTGGACGTGGCGATGACCTTGTCTTTAGATCAACCCGATCAACAAGTGATCTGTCCACGAGAAAGCTTCTGTTCGAAAGGAATCGAAGAACAGATGCAAAGAAAACACAACTATGTCGTAAGGTGGTATTGGAGACCTACCTTACGCTCTTCTCGGTCTCGGGTCCTTCTCCGATTGTTGGGCTCTCTTCCGGCGATCTTCGCTGAACTCTGGCGATGGCTTTCTCGGCGAGTTGAGGCTAGGGCTCTAAGTCGTCGGATGGAAAAAGAAGTTTGTGGTTTCGGCCAGAGGTTCTGGATTCTATTTATAATCGGGAGAAGAAGAGTCCTATTCTGATTGGATTCCGAATAAGAGTCCTATTCAGATCGTCGTTTAATCCTAACATCTTATCTTTAGTTGATTTGGTGCAGTAACATTGTTGAATTCAGGTCGGTTTTTTCTCCGTACCGATATTTCTACGCGTACAGAATCCAAAACCGCTTCAGAACTTGTTACCTTCTCGGTGATGAGCTCCGGAAGCTCCACGTCTCCATCGGGCCTGGTCTCTCCTTTTCCGCAGAGACAAGCTCCGGTGGTGTCGCGTGTCAAGCGGGTGAGACCTCCCTCTTCTTTGGAGGTGAGCTCCACATGCGCCACGTATCCTAGCGGTCGGGACCTCCTCTCTTATTCGGAGGTGGCTCCACACACGCCACGTGTCAGTGTCGGACCTTTCCTCTCAGAGACGAGCTCCGAGGTTAACACGTGTCCAACAGTGATGGACCTTCCGGAGATAAGCTCCGGTGGTGACCCGTGTCTGATAGAATCGGATCTCTCGGAGGTGAGCTCCGAGATCGACACGTACCCCGCGCGACTGGTCCTCTGACTTCCGTGGTGACTAGCTCCGAAGGTGACATGTGTCCTGCGGAAATGCCTTTGCTTCTTCCTCAGAGGCTAGTTCTGGAGGCAACACGTGTCCCACAGGGTCAGACCTCTCCCCCTTTGTGGAGATGATCCCCGAGCCTGCCACGTAGCTAGTTTAGCGGCAGACCTCTCCCCACTTCGGAGGGATGAGCTCCGAATACGCCACGTGGACAGCGGGCCGTGGTGAGTTGTCTTCGGCGCTCTCGGTGAACTGGATTCGGCTTTTATTGGCTACCTTTTTGATATTTTTCTCTATTCCTATTTCCTTTAAAATGTTTTCTCTTCATGGAACGTGAGTATATGCAGAAACCGAAAATGAGTGTATTACACCTCTCTTCGGAGGTGAACTCCGAAGTCGACATGTGTCCAATAGTGTCGGACCTCCCGGAGGTGAGCTCCGGAGGTGACACATGTCCGGTAGTGTCAGATCTCCCTTAGGGCGGGACCTCTCGGAGGCGAGCTCCGAGGCTGACGCGTGTCCTGCAGTGTCTTTTCCTTGAAAGTGAGCTCCGAGGATGACACGTGTCCAGTAGGACCGGACCTCCCGGAGGTAAGCTCCGAGAGTGACACGTGTCTAGCGGGGCTGGACCTCTTGGAGATGAGCTCCGAGAGCGACACGTGTCCCACGTGGCTGGTCCTCTCCTTTCCGCAGTGACTAGCTCCGAAGGCGACACGTGTCCGACTGGCCTCGCTCCTCCGAGGCTAGCTCCAAGAGAAACACGTGTCCCACGGGGTCGGACCTCACCCCTTTCAAAGAGGCAAGCTCCGAGCCTGCCACGTAGCCAGTTAGCGGCGGACCTCTCCCCCTTTGCGGGGATGAGCTCCGAAGGTGCCATGTGGCCAGCGGTCCACGGGAAGTGTCTTCGGCGCTCTCGGTGAACTGGAATTTGCTATTTTTGGCTATCCTTTTGATTCTTTCTCTGTTCCCACTTCTTTTAAAATGTTTTCTCTATATAAAATATGAATGCATGCAGAAATCGAAATTGAGGGTGTCACAGCAAGTAAACCACCATCTCATTCTACCACATCCACAAACCAAGCTTGCCTACATCTCCCTGGATTCATGTTCATTATCAACATCAAGTTCTTATTATCTTTGTTCATATGAGTGCAGTAGCTAGACACATTCTATCTCTATTCCCATATCCCATGGACTCAGCAAAGCAAAAAGCAAAAATGACCATACCTAACTCATCAACTTTCCCGGTTACAAGGGTGGTTAACAAAACTAGTAAACTCCTATAAAAGGGTTCCCATCAAGTTGACTCAAGCATACACAGTTTTCGCAAATAAAACAGTTTCAAGACACGGGATCAATATGGTCAAGGGGCACTTGCCTTGTTCTTGTGGCTTTTGTTGCTCACGGATCTCGAAGTCTTGGTGTTGTAGTCATTAGTAGATAGCTCCCTAAGCTTGTCCTTCTACTCACGACCACACACATAGAAAATTATAGCAATCAAACATCATGCACAAACTTTACTCAAGATGCAATGCATGCTAATCCTATGATGCAATTTCATTAATACCAGTTTTTACGTGTTCTTGCATGTTTTAATGGCTTGCATGGGGTTTTATTTTTGACACCCTCAATTTTAGAATCATGTATGCATACATATTTCATGTAGAGAAAACATTCTAAAAGAAGTAGAAACAAAGAAAGAATTAGAAAGATAGCCAAAAAGAGCAAAATCAAGTTCACCGAGAGCGCCGAAGACAATTCCCGCGGCCGCTGGCCACGTGGCCACGGATGAGGAGATCAAGAAGATCAAGGAAAGAATCCGACAAGGCATAAAAAAGGACTTTAAGGAAGACGAGAAGGGCACGCTTTAACAAGGAAAAAGGATTTGTGTGCCTAACGTGAAGCACATCAGCGACACGATATTAAAGGAGGCACATGAGTCACCTTATTCCATACATACCGGTAGTACCAAGATGTACAAGGACCTGAAAACTTGTTATTGGTGGGATGGTATGGAAAGGGACATAGCCGAATATGTCGCCTTATGCGACACATGCCAACTAGTGAAGGCTGAACATCAAAGACCCGCTGGACTGTTGCAACCCTTGAAGGTACCCGAGTGGAAGTGGGAATACATCAGTATGGATTTCATCGTCGGATTACCATGTACTCGATCGAGTTACAACTCCATCTGGGTTATCGTGGACCGATTGATGAAAACCGCTCATTTTCTTCTTGTTAAGACCGTGTACAACGTTGCACAACTAGATGAGCTGTACATGGAGCAAATCGTGTGCCGCCATGGAGTTCCGAAGAGGATAGTTTCACACCGGGGTACTCAGTTTACCTCTAGGTTCTGGAAGAAGCTACATGAAGCTATGGGTACACGACTGGATTTTAGCTCCGCTTACCACCCGTAGACCGATGGACAAACCTAGAGGACAAACCAAATTTTGGAGGACATGTTGAGAGCCTGTGCCTTGAAACATGGGCGTAGTTGGGATAGGAGCTTGCCGTACGCTGAATCTCCTATAACAACAACTATAAAGCCAGCTTGAAGATGTGACCTTTTGAAGCATTGTACGGTAGACGGTGTAGAACACCGCTGTTTTGGAACGAGACCGGAGAGAACCAAATGTTTGGACCCGAAGTGCTGCAAGAAGCTGAGAAGCATGTCCAAACAATACGGGAGAACTTGAAGGCTGCTCAGTCACGACAGAAAGGCTATGCGGACAATAGGCGAAGGAAGTTGACTTTCGAAGTAGGAGACTTCGTATACCTTAAGGTATCGCCTATCCGAGGCCAATGACGTTTCAACGTCAAAGGCAAGTTAGCACCTCGCTATATCGGGCCATTTAAGATTTTGGACAAGTGAGGAGAAGTAGCCTATCAACTAGAGCTCCCAATGCACCTCTCCGACGTGCATGACATGTTTCATGTATCTCAGCTCAAGAAGTGCTTGAGAGTACCAGAAGAACAAGTACCGATGGATGAGCTTGAGCTTCAAGAGGATCTGACCTATGTAGAGCACGCTGTCCGAATTTTGGACGTAAAGGAAAGGGTCACGAGGAATAAAGTGATCCGTTGGTGCAAGGTACAATGGAGCCATCACATAGAAGTTGAAGCCACATGGGAGCGTGAGAAAGACATCAAGGCAGAATTCCCTCATCTATTCTCCACTATCGAATCTCGAGGGCGAGATTGAATTTAAGGGGGGTAGATTTGTGACATCCTCAATTTCAGAATCATGTATGCATACATATTTCATGTAGAGAAACCATTCTAAAAGAAGTAGAAACAAAGAAAGAATCAGAAAGATAGCCAAAAAGAGCAAAATCCAGTTCACCGAGAGCGCCGAAGACAATTCCCGTGGCCGCTGGCCATGTGGCGGCTTCGGAGCTCATCCCCACAAAGGGGGAGAGGTTGTAAGGATCGAAATGCCCAAGAGGGGGGGGGGTGAATTGGGCTTTTTAAATTTTAGAGCAATTTAGAACTTTAATGGTTGAAGCCCAATTCCCTATGCAAACTAACTACGCAAGCAAGAGAGCTAAGTGCGGAATAGTAAAAGCGTAATAGTAAGGGGTGAGGAGAGAAATGCAAACTCCCGCGGAGACTCGGAGACACGGCGATTTTTCCCGTGGTTCGGTAAGATCACAAAAATCTTCCTACGTCCACGTTGTGGCACCCACCGAAGGGTATAGCCACTCCCAAGTCACCAAGACGAGGGAATCCACTATCTTTCTCCGTTTGCCTTCTCCGGCAAGGTGGAGCTCAAGCCTTGTACAATAGTGATCCTCCGGGCTTCCACAAATGCCTTGGTAAGCTCCGGGACGATCTCTTCTTCCTCCAACGTTTACAAGGTGAGAGAAGTCACCAAGACACTCTCTCTCACTAGCCTAGAGATTCCAATCACCAAGAATGGACGCACACAAGCTTCTCTCTAGCTAGATCTAGCCTATAGTTGGAGTACAAGAGGTTTTGAGGTGTGGAAGTGGTAGCTCTTGGTCTTGAATGCTTGAGGATGTGTAGTGAGGCTCTGGTAATCAAGACTAATCGAAATGGCCGGTTGGAGGGGTATTTATAGCCAGCCCACACGAGATAGCCGTTGGAAAAGTGGGCAGACTTTGTCAGTTAACATCGGATCCTCCGATGCACCCCTTTATATGATCATCGGTCGAATTCCAAATTAGCTGATGTCACGTGTCAGATGTGACCGTTGGATATAACCGTTGGATCTTTTAATCGACCGATGTTACTTCAATTTATCATCGGATGATCCGGTGAGTTGATCTTCAGAATTGGGTCAGAAATATTGTTTCTGTTGAATTTGACCGATGTACACTCACTTCCTCATCGGATGATCCGGTGTGTATATCTTCAGAGTAACTCAGATATCATCCTTCGGGTGAACTCAACCGATGTGCCACTTCCTTCACATCGGATGATCCGATGAGTACTGGGATCTGAGGTCTTCTTCTTCTGCCAACTCAAACTCGACCGATGTAGTCATTTTACAAGACATCGGATGATCCGGTGAGTGCAACTTGTTTGCTTCGAGTTGTTTTGAGTTGATCTTTTGGAATCTTCTTGAGTGACCTCTTTGACACTTGTTTGAAATGATATTATGATGAAGTGTAAGTTTCTTGTGTTGCCAATTTTGATGGAATAAAGTTGTTCTATGAGTTCTTTATTTAGTCTTCATGAGTATCGAATAACCCCTTAGAATAGATCGTTGAGGGGTCTCCATTTGTATCCAATGAGCAGTAGACGGTGTGAATAGATAGTTTATTAACGTTTGATGTGATATACGTGAAACCTTGCATCCACAAACTCATTAGTGATAACGAAAGGTTGTCATTAATCACCGAAACCATACCTCACGGGGGCCTAGATGCTTTCAATCTCCCCCTTTTTGGTGATTGATGACAACACAACGAGTAGAGCATAGAGTTAATGGAATTAAAAACGCAATGCTCAAAAAGAAAATATAACAAGTACAAAATGCAACACAAGTGGCTTGAAGGCTCAAATAATAAACAATAAAGCGTAAGAGCACAAAGTAGCACCCAAAGTACAATAATAGCAAATAATAACAGACATTCTCAAAGATAACAATGAGTAGCAAAGGGATAGACACTCCCCCTAAAACCAAGAAACTCCCCCTAAAACCAAGAACTCTTCCTATAACTGAGCTAACCTCCCCCTGACTCTAACTCTTCTCCCCCTTTGGCATCAAGACACCAAAAAGGGAAGTCGAGTCCCTACGACTCAGGCGCGCTCCTGGCGATGGTGAAGCGGTCGGCGTCGACGGTGCTGTCGTCGGAGCTGCTGGAGGTAGAGGTCGCTGGTGCTGGAGCTGGAGCGGGAGCTGCTGTGGGGGCTGGAGCTGCTGGGGGATCCGCTGAGGCTGCAGGCGCCGGTGGAGGTACTGCCGGAAGAGGTGAGGACTGGAACGGCGTCGGCGGCAGTACTGGAGCTGGCGCTAGTGACGGTGCACCTGGAACCTGACCGAGTCCTGAGTGCTGAGGTGGAAGAGCGACTCCTGTCTGCTGATAGAGGTTGGTGACCAACCCCAGGATGCCCAACAGCATCTGCTGAGTCTGCTGCTGCTGGTCCAGAGTGCGTCGCGTCATCTGATCGACAAGGTTGGTGAACCTGTCGGTGTCCTCTCGCCTCTGACGGGCGATCTCCAGCTGCATCTCCTGCTGCTGCCTCTGAAGCTCCTCCTGTCGAGCTGCCTGCTGCTGAGCCATCCGCTGAAGTAAAGCAGTGAGCTCTGACGGCTGAGTCACCTGAGCCTCTGACACTGGAGGAGGTGAAGGTGGTGGAGCAGCTGAGCCTCCTGCCTCTGCGTCGTGCTGCCTCGGTGAGGAAGGAGCAGGAGGGAAGTACTCCTCGACACTGTCGCTGGTGTCGCTGTCCGACCACACGTGCTGTAGGTCTCCTCCCTGAGCCTCTGCCTGTGCCAGCTCGGCGTCCTCCTGAGTCAGCTCTGCCCAGTCCTCCTCGGACAGTCTGGCTCGAACCTCACGCTCGACGGGACGACCAAGGCGGCGGTCTCCCGGAGTGGGGACTCGGTAGTAGCTGAACCGGGTCACGTGCATCTCCGTCAGCTGAGAGACTCCTGGAGTGTCCTCTGGAACCAGCTGGTGAAGAAGGTGACAGATCCAGTGACCAAAGACCAGCTGTCGTAGCATCCCAACTCCATCGGTGATCACGTCCTCCATCTCGCAGATCAGAATATCTATAATGTCGAACTCCATCCCGTTCATCACATAGAACAGGATGGTCTGCTGAAGGCTCGTGAATCCCTCCAAGTAGCCGGACCTCGGCAGCAGGGTACGTCTGAGGACGTGGTGAACTGTCCGGGCTGCTGGGGTGAGAAGAGCTGGCACCCTCGGCTGGTCAGGAGTGAACGTCTGAGTGAACAGACTTCTGATCTCCTCGAAAGGCGGTGCCACTCCTCCAGTCAGTGGCCTCCTCGGCGGGTCTGCGTCTCCGTAGACTATCTGGTGCAGACACGTAGTAGAAAGCTCCACACCGAGCAGTCTGCCCAACAAGTCTCGAGACACGTCGTGGATCCGCCCCATGAACATGAAGTGGATCGAGCGACGGCCCTCAGAGACATAGAGTGTCGCGTAGAACACCCTGACCCACTCCTCAACGTAGGCACTCCTCTGGTGTGAGAGCAAATCCACAAGTCCTCTGTATCTCTCAAAGAGGGGCCTGATCCCGTGTCCTGCTGCCATTGCAAGCTGATCCTAGTCAATGCTGTTGTGCTGGAATAGCTTGTGACCTCGACGCCTGTAAGTCTCGTACAAGGACGCCTGTGTCAGGGTCCAAAAACGGGAGTCAACTCGAGAATCTCTAGGCCGCGGGAACCACTCCTCAAGGATCACTGACCATCTGAGCTTCTTCAGTTGCCTAGCCTTTGTCTTCCTGTAGTCGGTGAGTCTGACATCCTCGGCAACACGCACAGCTGTGTCCATCAGGTGGATGGCCCTTTCGGCCTCTCTGTCCTCGGCGCGGTCAGCCGCAGAGGGACGCCGACTAGCCGTAGGGGTCTGTCCACCCCCACGAGTCCTCGGGGTGCGCCGGCGGATGAGTGGCGCCACCTCGGTCTCCTCCTCGTCGGAGCCCTCGGGAGGCACCGGCTGGATCGGAGGCTGCTCCTGCCTCTGCCGGGACTCGCGGATCCGTAAGGAACCGCGATGGCCGCGCTCACGCTCCTCGGCGGCGCGAGCGGCCATCTCCGCACGACGAGTGTCCTTGGACATTTTGCGCTTCTTCGCGGCGGGCTCCTCAATAGCCTTGCCCTTTCCTTTGCGATTGCGACCCATCTTGATGCAATAGAGAGCTAGGGTTAGCGACGGTGAAGGTGCACGACGAAAACAACGAAAGGCGTCGCGCGGCACGGAGCAAACCTTATCGACGAATCAGTGAACCTCGGCGAAACCTTAGCGGAGAGGGTGATGCGTGCCGGCGGCGAGTGGAGGAGAGACGGCGCGCGCGGGAGGCGGCTGTGCGTGGAGGCGGCACCTGGGAGGCTGCGGCGGCCGAAGGGCGGTGGCGGCGGCAGGGAGGCGGCGGCGGCCGAAGGGCGGCGCCTGGGACAGGGAGGCGGCGGCGGCAGGGAGGCGGCGGCGGCTGCGCTCGGGAGGCGGCGGCCGAGGGGCGGCGACGGCTGCGCCTGGAGGCGGCGGCGGTGCCTGGAGACGGCGGCGGCGGCCGGGGGGCGTGAGGACGGTGGCGAGGGCGTGGGCGGCGACGGAGATCGGAAAAGAGAAGGAAGAAAAACAGGAAGGCGGCCGAGCCGTTTTTAAACTGTTCGAGCAAACCCTAGCCGCGCATAACACACCGGATGGACCGATGATCATCGGAGGATGCATCGGTCGAGTTCAACAGAGAGTTGTTCCAATAACTCTCTTGGAACACCGGATGGACCGATGTTGAGGTGGCGATCATCGGTCGATTTCTGCAGGGCACCAGGAGAACTAAACACCGGATGCTCCGATGCTTCTGAAATGAACTCATCGGTTGATATGTGACATCTGACTTGAACTGAAGCACCGATTGATCCGATGATCTGCTGGCCCTGGCATCGGATAATCCGATGACTGCAGAAAATCTTAGACTGCCCATATATGTCCTTGGACTTAAGCACACAAAGATAAGGATTGGTCTTAGGACTTTTTGGGCAACTCCTAACCTCTAATATAAGGCCTTAAATATAGTGCCACATATTGGCTAAGCCCTTAAGCAAAGAAAACACACAGGGTTAGGAGTGAAACCATGAAAATGTAAGGCCCATGCTTTGTGAGCTAGAGTGTAGAGAACTTCTATCTCTTTAAAGCATGTACCCTTAGAATTTTGCTCTATCCACATCATATGAGTTGAGCTATTGCATTTTGAACAAGTCTCCTTCTCATGATGTGGTTTCCCTTTGTGACAATCTACCGTATGTAATGCCAACCAAAATAATGCAAGATATTGAATGAGTGCAAGTCTATATGGCAGGAATCATGCAAGGCGTAATGTAAATCTATCTTGCCAAGTTTAAACCTGCCAAAGGCTTCCTCAGGAAAAGCTATTTCTAGCTTGCCCCTATCCTTTGGGAGTTAGACAAGACCTATTTGATATGCAACCTTACATGAACATGGTAACTTACATGACGTTAGATGCATCTAGCACATTTAATTCACTTCTCAGTCTAGAAAAAGTTTTCTCATCAAGTGGTTTAGTGAAGATATCCGCCAATTGTTCTTCGGACCTTACACCTTGCAAAGAGAGGTCTCCTTTGGCCTCATGGTCCCGCAAGAAGTGATGGCGAATATCAATGTGCTTAGTGCGGGAGTGTTGAACGGGGTTTCTAGCTATCTTAACCGCACTTTCATTGTCACAAAGGAGAGGCACACAATCAAACTTAATTCCAAAGTCCAAAAGGGTTTGCTTCATATATAGAATTTGGGCACAACATGCACCGGCCGCTATATACTCTGCCTCCGCGGTGGACAAAGCCACGGAGTTTTGCTTTTTGCTCGACCAAGATACTAGGGAACGCCCAAGTAAGTGGCACCCACCGGATGTACTCTTGCGATCCACACGGCATCCGGCAAAGTCCGAATCCGAGTAACCCAAGAGATGAAAACTAGCGTTCTTGGGATACCACAAACCTACACTTGGGGTATGCTTGAGATACCTAAGTATCCTAAAGACCGCCCTACGATGCGATTCTTTAGGTGCTGCTTGAAAGCGAGCACACAAGCACACACTAAACATGATATCGGGCCTAGATGCGGTAAGATATAATAATGAACCAATCATGGAACGGTAATGAGATTGATCAATAGGTTTACCGTCCATGTCCGCGTCGAGATGACAATTTGTTGCCATTGGAGTGCTTCTTGAGCTGCAATCTTCCATTTCAAACTTCTTCAAGAGGTCTTTGGTGTACTTTTCTTGGTAGATGAAAGTCCCCTCTTGAAGTTGCTTGACTTGAAATCCTAGGAAGAAATTGAGTTCTCCAATCATTGACATCTCGAACTCCCTAGACATCATGGTGCCAAACTCAAGACTAAGAGATTTGTTAGTTGAGCCAAAAATAATGTCATCAACGTAAATTTGACAAAGAAATAAATCCCCGTTGATGTCCTTGGTGAAAAGTGTAGTATCCACCCTCCCGATCTTGAATCCTTGCATGACTAGGAAATCCCTAAGACGTTCATACCATGCCCTAGGAGCTTGCTTGAGCCCGTAGAGTGCCTTGTGTAACCTATACACATGGTTAGGATTCCTCGGATCTTCAAACCCGGGAGGTTGCTCAACGAAAACAAGCTCGTTAATGTAACCATTGAGGAAGGCACTTTTCACATCCATTTGATAAAGCATAATATTGTGATGTGAAGCAAAAGCTAGGAGTATACGAATAGCTTCTAACCGTGTGACCGGGGCAAAGGTCTCTCCAAAATCTAGTCCTTCTACTTGTGAAAAACCCTTGGCCACAAGCCTTGCCTTGTTGCGGACCACCACGCCATTCTCGTCTTGCTTGTTGCGGTACACCCACTTTGTTCCGATGACGTTCTTGTTCTTGGGTCGCTCCTCCAATACCCAAACTTCATTTCGGGTGAAGTTGTTGAGTTCTTCTTGCATAGCCATCACCCAATTTGGATCTTGGAGTGCTTCCTCAATATTTGCGGGTTCTACACACGAAACAAAAGAGTAGTGCTCACAAAATGAAGCAACATGGCGAGAACGAGTACTTACTCCCCTTGACGGACTTCCGATGATTTGATCCATCGGATGTGCCTTGGAGACGCGCCCATGCCTTATAAGAGGTTGTGAGGCACTTGGTGGTGGTGAGGCATCTTGCACGTCTTGTGGTTGGACTTGACCTTGGACTTCTTCTTCTTCTTGGTGTTGTGTGGCATGTGAATCTTGCATTGGCAATGAATCATTTTTCTCTTCTTCTTCATCAATTTGAGGCGCCACGGAGGTGTTGATGTTGGAACTTGAGGCCCCCCCCTTGATCATGGCTCTCCTCAACTTCGGGCTTGATGTCTCCTATGGTCATGTTCTTCATAGCTTCTCGTAGAGGCTCATCATCTATATCATCATGACCAAAACTCTCCTCTTGGGAGCCATTAGTCTCATCAAACTCAACATCACAACTTTCTTCAACTAACCCGGAGGTTTGGTTGAATACTCGATATGCTTTTGAGTTTGACGCATAACCAAGAAAGATACCAACATCACACCTTCTTTCAAACTTACCGAGCCTTTTCTTGCGGTAGATGTAGCACTTGCACCCGAAGACTCGGAAGTAGGAGATGTTGGGCTTTCTCCCAATGAGGAGCTCATATGGGGTCTTTTGAAGTAGTCGATGAAGGTAGACCCTATTTGCGGCATGGCACGCCGTGTTGATTGCTTCGGCCCAAAACTTCACCGACGTGCCATAGTCATCAAGCATTGCTCTTGCAAGGGTGATGAGAGTCTTGTTCTTCCTTTCAACGACACCATTTTGTTGAGGGGTGTATGTGGCCGAAAACTCATGCTTCACGCCTTCACGATCACACCACTCCCCGATGTTGTAGTTCTCGAACTCGGTGCCGTTGTCACTCCGGACCTTGATGATTGGAAGTTGAAATTCCCTTTGAGCTCGTTTAGCGAAGGTCTTGAAGATTTCCGGAGTTTCACCCTTGTCGCCTAGGAATAATGTCCAAGCATAGCGAGAATAGTCATCAACAATAACAAGACAATAGAGGTTACCGCCAAGGCTTTGATACGTGGACGGTCCGAAGAGGTCCATGTGAAGTAGTTCAAGTGGCTTGGAGGTTGACACCATTGTCTTCAACGGATGGTGTGAGGCAACTTGCTTCCCGGCTTGACATGCACTACAAAGCTTGTTCTTCTCAAATGTGACATCCTTCACGCCGGTCACCATCCCAAGCTTGAATGACTTCTTGAGCTTGCTCATCCCAATGTGAGCAATGCGTCGATGCCATAGCCATCCCAAACTGGTCTTGGTGAAGAGACAAGTGGTCAAGCTAGCATCCTTGTTGGAGAAGTCCACCAAGTAAAGATGTCCATGCCGAAAACCTTTGAATATTAGTTCTTTGCTTGACTCACTAGTCACCACAACACCATTCTTGTCAAATGTGCATGTTAGTCCAAGATCACATAATTGTGCAATAGAGAGTAAATTAAAGCTAAGAGACTTAACGTAAAGCACATTAGAGATGGACAAATCATGAGAAATAGCAATTTTACCCAAACCAATTACCTTCCCCTTTGAGTTATCACCAAAGGTGACTTGTTCATGATTGCCGGGGTTTTCTATGGAGGTGAACATACCATCATTGCCGGTCATATGTTGAGTGCACCCACTATCGAGTACCCAATGCTTTCCTCCGGCTTTGTAGTTCACCTACACACATGAAGTTAGTTTTTGAGTTTAGGAACCCAAGCCAACTTAGGTCCTTGTATGTGTGATACAAGTGATTTTGGAACCCAAAGTTGCTTGGGGAGCTTCCCCTTCATGCCCTTGATGTCTTTGCCGATGAACCTTGCCTTCACCTTTCCACCTACTTTGCTCAATAGATAGTGATAATTATTGAAAGTAGATTTGTAGTTAGGAGGCAATTTGGGAGAAGGACGGTTGGGAAGAGGACACTCCCTCGTGTGATGTCCGGTGACCTCACAATGTTGGCAATAGGAACCAACTTCCTTGATGAAGCTTGTCCTAAGCTCCGGTGAGGGCACCTTTCCTTTGTTGGGCACCGGGAATGATCCAAGTCCCCTCTTGTGGAAGCCTTTAGCTTGTTGGTAGAGGATTTCCTTGTGCTTGTCCTCCCCCTTAGAAAGTCTTGCCACACTAGTGCGAAGACTCTCAATTTCGTCCATTAGCTCCTTCTCCCTAAGGCTTGCTTTCAAAGGCAAAGACTTATCCAAACCATTAGTGGCATGTGAATTAGATGATATTTTGCCATCAAGGGTTTCTTTCTTTGTGTTTTTCAATTTAAGTTCAATAGCTTCATAAGCACGGTTAAGCACTTCATGTTCTTGAACCAACTCATTGTGCTTTGCCAAGAGTGCTAAGTTAGCTAAGTCAAGCTCATGATACTTAAGCTTGATTGTAGCATTTTCATCCTCGATTTATTTGACATTTGATTTGAGCGTGTCATGCTCTTTAAGTATGATTACATACTTGTCACGCAAATCGAGGTTAGCACTTTCAAGCTTAGCACGAGCTAGCTCAAGAGCCTTAACCTTAGCCTTTTCCCTTTTTATCATGGCATGATATTCACTAATCATGGATGCTAATTCATCGGGTGAAAGCTCCTCATCATCATCGCTAGAGTCTTCACATACCTTTGAGTTACCTTTCGCCATTAGGCACATAGGAGGTGGATGAAGAGGTGAGTCATTCTTGTTGACGATGGCGAGGCCCGCCAAGTTTTCTTCATCTTCACTATCTTCGTCGCTTGACTCTTCATCCGTGATCCATTCATTTGCTTCACACATGAAGACCTTTTGAGGCCCTCTTCTTTTCTTTGGAAAGAGCTTGGTTTTCTTGCCTTTGTCAAATTTCTTCTTTCCAAAGGAGCGCTTGGGCTTGACCTCCTCTTCATTATCACTTTCTTCTAGCTTGTGATGCTTGCCAATTTCCTTTCTTTTGTCCGGTCTTGGACAGTCATATGATATGTGGCCTAGATCACCACAATTGTAGCACGTCTTGTTTTCATCTTTTCTTGGCAAGAAGGCTTTCTTTTTGGGATCAAAAGAGTATACCTTCTTTGCAATCTTGGAGTTGAGGCGTGAGAATTTTCTCATCATCAAAGCAAGCTCATCATCATCATATTCGCTTGTTTCTTGCTCTTCTTTACTTGAGCTAGGCTCAACCACTTTCTTCTTCTTGGGAGTTGTCTTCTTGGTTGACGCCTTGAGAGCAATGGTTTTTGATGATGACTCCTCCATCATTCCAAGTACGCTCATTTCATGAGCATGAATTTCTCCAATGAGCTCTGAAACTTCAATGTTGTCTAGTGACTCTTTTTGGAGCATTGAATTGATAATGTTGTACTTGGGCTTGGGTAGAAGCATGAGGATCTTGCGATTTATAAGTCCCTTGCCAAGAGAAGCAATATCAAGTGCGTTAATTTCCTCAATGAGCACATTTAAACGCGAAAACATTTGATTAACGTTTTCATGAGGAAACATCTTAAATTCATCATATTTTGATTTAAGCATGTGATATTTGAGTTCTTTGACACGAGATGAGCCCTCATGTATTTCAACTAGACATGCCCAAATTTCACATGCTTTTTCCTTGCTAGCAATCCTAGCAAAAACATCTTGACTAATGCATTCATATATGGCATTTCTAGCCTTAGCATCCCATTTTAATTGGTCTCCAACATAGTCAAGATTTCCAAACCCCGCATGGGTCGCTTCCCACACTTCGGGAGCAATTGCCTCAAGGTAAGCGCGCATGCGTGCTTTCCAATAAGCAAAATTCTTGCCCTCGAAGGTAGGAACCGAACCCCCATTCTTGGCCATTTTTGCTCTCTAGCGGTGAGGCTAGAATGATCCAATGAGCAACCAGGCTCTGATACCAATTGTAAGGATCGAAATGTCCAAGAGGGGGGGGTGAATTGGGCTTTTTAAATTTTAGAGCAAATTAGAACTTTAATGGTTGAAGCCCAATTCCCTATGCAAACTAACTACGCAAGCACGAGAGCTAAGTGCGGAATAGTAAAAGCGTAATAGTAAGGGGTGAGGAGAGAAATGCAAACTCCCGCGGAGACTCGGAGACACGGCGATTTTTCCCGTGGTTCGGTAAGATCACAAAAATCTTCCTACGTCCACGTTGTGGCACCCACCGAAGGGTATAGCCACTCCCAAGTCACCAAGACGAGGGAATCCACTATCTTTCTCCGTTTGCCTTCTCCGGCAAGGTGGAGCTCAAGCCTTGTACAATAGTGATCCTCCGGGCTTCCACAAATGCCTTGGTAAGCTCCGGGACGATCTCTTCTTCCTCCAACGTTTACAAGGTGAGAGAAGTCACCAAGACACTCTCTCTCACTAGCCTAGAGATTCCAATCACCAAGAATGGACGCACACAAGCTTCTCTCTAGCTAGATCTAGCCTATAGTTGGAGTACAAGAGGTTTTGAGGTGTGGATGTGGTAGCTCTTGGTCTTGAATGCTTGAGGATGTGTAGTGAGGCTCTGGTAATCAAGACTAATCGAAATGGTCGGTTGGAGGGGTATTTATAGTCAGCCCACACGAGATAGCCGTTGAAAAGTGGGCAGACTTTGTCAGTTAACATCGGATCCTCCGATGCACCCCTTTATATGATCATCGGTCGAATTCCAAATTAGCTGATGTCACGTGTCAGATGTGACCGTTGGATATAACCGTTGGATCTTTTAATCGACCGATGTTACTTCAATTTATCATCGGATGATCCGGTGAGTTGATCTTCAGAATTGGGTCAGAAATATTGTTTCTGTTGAATTTGACCGATGTACACTCACTTCCTCATCGGATGATCCGGTGTGTATATCTTCAGAGTAACTCAGATATCATCCTTCGGGTGAACTCAACCGATGTGCCACTTCCTTCACATCGGATGATCCGATGAGTACTGGGATCTGAGGTCTTCTTCTTCTGCCAACTCAAACTCGACCGATGTAGTCATTTTACAAGACATCGGATGATCCGGTGAGTGCAACTTGTTTGCTTCGAGTTGTTTTGAGTTGATCTTTTGGAATCTTCTTGAGTGACCTCTTTGACACTTGTTTGAAATGATATTATGATGAAGTGTAAGTTTCTTGTGTTGCCAATTTTGATGGAATAAAGTTGTTGTATGAGTTCTTTATTTAGTCTTCATGAGTATCGAATAACCCCTTAGAATAGATCGTTGAGGGGTCTCCATTTGTATCCAATGAGCAGTAGACGGTGTGAATAGATAGTTTATTAACGTTTGATGTGATATACGTGAAACCTTGCATCCACAAACTCATTAGTGATAACGAACGGTTGTCATTAATCACCGAAACCATACCTCACGGGGGCCTAGATGCTTTCAGAGGTCCACCGCTAAACTGGCTACGTGGCAGGCTCGGGGCTCATCTTTGAGGAGGAGTGAGGTCAGCCCCGCAGGACACATGTCGCCTCTGGAGCTAGTCACTACGGACAAGAGAGGACCAGTCCCGCCAGACACGTGTCACCTCCGGAGCTCACCTTCGGGAGGTTCGGTCCTACTGGACACGTGTGATCCTCGGAGCTCACCTCCGAGGAGAAGGTACTGCAGGACACGTGTCATCCTCGGCGCCCATCTCCGAGATAAAGGAAGGTACAACACTGTTGAACACGTGTCATTCTCGGAGCTCATCCCTGAGCAGAAAGGAAGTTCGATGCTGCTAGGACACGTGGCACCATCGGAGCTCACCTCCGAAGAGAGGGGAGGTCCGGCACTAACACGTGGCACATTCGAAGCCACCTCCGAAGAGAGGGGAGGTCCGGCACTGACACGTGGCACATTCAGAGCCACCTCCGAAGAGAGGGGAGGTCCGGCACTGACACGTGGCGTACGCGGAACTCGTATCAGGAGAGAGGGGAGGTCCCGACCCACCAGGCACATGGAGCTCGTCTCTGAAGAGAGGGAAGTCTCGCTTGCCTGACACGCGGCACAACCAGAGCTCGTCTCTACGGAAAAGGGAGACCCGGCCCCGCTGGACACGTGGAGCCTCCGGAGCTCATCACCACGGAGGTGACGAGATCTGAAGTAGTTTTTCTTCTGTACGCGTGATACGGGAGGAAACCGACACGAATTCCACGATTGATTCCGCACCAAATCAATTGAAAATAAGTTGTTAAGATCCAAAAACAATTTGAATAGGACTCTTGTTCGAATTCCGATCAGAGTAGGACTCTTCGTTTTCCTCTTATAAATAGAACCGAAAACCTCTGGCTGCAACCACGTGTTCTATGCTGACAACTTAGAGGCCCTAGCCTCCAAACTCACCGAGCTAAACCTCTTTGCCGGAGTTTGACCATCGGAGAGACCGCCGAAGAGTCCAGACACGATCGCCGTCGCTGGAAGAGAGCCCCGACCTTGCTAGGAGGAAGGACTCGAAGGGAGTAAGGTAGGTCCCCATTACTACGTTACGACGAGATCGCGGTTTTCTTTGCATCTGTTCTCTTCAATCCCTGCGAACAGAAGCTCTTCCATGTGGACAGATCACGTGTTGATCGGTTTGATCTAAAGTCAAGATCATCACCATGTCCACATTTGATCTTTACATCTCTGTTCATCGTAAAACCCCATGCAAACATGAAAGAACACGTAAAAACAGCATCATAGGATTAGCATGCATATGCACCATTACATCTTGAGTAAAGTTTGTGCATGATGATTGATTGCTATGAATCTTGTGTGTGCGTGATCATAAATAGAAGGACAAGCTCAGGGAGCTATCTACGAAGGATTTCAGCACCAAGACTTCGAGATCCCAGAGCAACAGAAGCCACAAGAACAAGGCAAGTGCCCCTTGACCATATTGATCCCATGTTTTTTTGAAACTGTTTTGTTTGTGAAAAGGTGTGTGTGCTTGAGTCAACTTGATGGGAAACCCTTTTCATAGGAGTTTACTAGTTTTGTTAACCACCCTTGTCGCCGGGAAAGTTGATGAGTCGGGTATGATCATTTTTACTTTTACTTCGCCGAGTCCACGGGATATGGGAAGCGATAGAATGTGTTTATCTACTGCACTCATAATGATAATGAGAACTTGATGATAATGAACATGAATTGGGGGAGATCTAGGCAAGCTTAGTTCGTGGAAGTGGTAGAATGAGATGGTGGTTTACTTGCCGTAGATCTAAGGACCGGTTCATGCCAGCCATGCCAGGAAAATAGTGTCACCACAAGGCCAAATATCGGTGCGGCTTAGATGACTAATTAGGTAAGTTGCTAGATTGTTATGGACCGTGGAAGGCTCGGGGAATGGGAGTCGAGAGAGGACTTTTCTAGGAACTGCATGGCACAAGAAGGGGCCCGTAGGTGGGAGAATTGGAGATTCTAGCCTGCTGGTGAAACCTTACTGAGTCCATAGCCCCTTTGTAAAGGCTATTTTGTGATCTCTTGGCCATACACCGACGGTTGTGTACTGGTATAATAGAGGTTCTGCAGTCGCCGACGGGTGACGAAATCACAAACTTGTGGGTAAAGAGGTGCCACCTCTGCAGAGTGTAAAACTATCATGATAGCCGTGCTTCCGGTCACAAGCGCCTGGACAACCCACATGATTAGATGGGATGGTTATTGGTATGGTATTTGGTTATTGGTTTGAATATTGGTTTGGTAATGAGAATGGTTTCGGGACTGTTGTGTCCGGGTAATGAGATTTGTTGCATGTCTGTTGAGTCATGGCAATGAGATTTGATCTCGGTTATGAGATAGAATCGAACATGAGATGAAATGGTAGTGAATACAAGATGGTATTCATGAGCGTGTGAAAAGTTGAGCAAGAAAAATGTTTGGTTGAGACATACAGGGTGATGAATCATGATGGAGGTATGCTGATGTTTAAATACATGTTGGGATTACATTCACTTAAAGCTAGTTGTTGATTTTATCGTGTTTTGAGAAATAAACTTTGCTTTCTGCAATGAGCCTTTTTATACCTACCTTGCTGTAAGCTGCATGTCATACTTTCCGCACTTGCTGAGTACGTCATGTACTCAACTGTGACACCCTCATTCCTGGTGTCTGCAAATATTCATGTTTTATAAAGAGAAAACATTTTTAGAAGAAGTAGGAACAGAGAAAAATATCAAGAGGATAGCCAATAAGAGCCGAATCCAGTTCACCGAGAGCGCCAAAGACAACTTACCACGGCCGCTGGCCACGTGGCGTGTTCGGAGCTCATCCCTGCGAAATAGGGAGAGGTCCACCGCTAAAATGGCTATGTGGAAGGCTCGGGGCTCATCTCCGTAAAAGGGGAGAGGTCCGACCCTGTGGGACACGTGTTGCCCTGAGCTAGCCTCTGCGGAAGAAGCAAAGGCATTTTCCGCAGGACACATGTCACCTTCGTAGCTAGTCATCACGGAAATCAGAGGACCAGTCGCACGGGATGCGTATCGATCTCGGAGCTCACCACCGAGAGGTCCGGTTCCATTGAATACATGTCGCCACCGGAGCTTATCTCCGAGAAGTCTGTCACTATTGGACACATGTCGACTTCGGAGCTCGTCTCTGAGGAAAGAAGAGAGGAAAGGTCCGACACTGACACCTGGCGGGTGCGGAGCCACCTCTGAATAAGAGAGGAGGTCCCGACCGCTAGGATACGTGGCGCACGCGGAGCTCACCTCCGAAGGAGAGGGAAGTCTTGCTCACTTGACACGTGGCACAACCGGAGCTCGTCCCTGTGGAGAGGGAGAGATCAGGACCCGGTGGACACGTGGAGCCTCCGGAGCTCATCACCGAGGAGGTAACGAGTTCTAGGGACGGTTTTTGGAATCTGTACGTGTAGAAATACCGGAACAGAAACCGACCTGAATTTCACAATGATACCGCACCAAATCAACTAAAGATAAGTTGTAAGATTCAACGACAAATTTGAATAGGACTCTTATTCGGGATACAATCAGATTAGGACTCTTCTCTTCCTGATTATAAATAGAACCCAGAACCTCCGGCTGAAACCACAAACTTCTTTTCCAACTCCTGGGCCGACGACTTAGAGCCCTAGCCCCCAACTCGCTGAGAAAGCCATCGCCGGAGTTCAGCAAGGAATATCGCCGGAGGAAAGCCCAACGATCTGAGGAGGACCTCGAGACCGAGAAGAACGTAAGGTAGGTCTCCAATACCACCTTACGACATCGTTATGTTTTCTTTGCATCTGTTCTTTGATTCCTTTCGAACAGAAGCCTTCTCGTGGACATATCACTTAATGATCAGGTTGATCTAAAGACAAGATCATCACCACATCCAACTTTGATCCGAACACCTCTGTTCATCATAAAATCCATGCAAGCCATGCAAGAACACATACAAACCAATCTAATAAAACTAATCATAGGATAGCATGCATATGCATCATCGCATCTAGTTTAAGGTTTATGCATGATATTGATTGCTGTGAATCTTGTATGCACGTGATCCTACATAGCAGGACAAGCTCAGGGAGCTGTCTACGACGAACTGCAGCAACAAGGTTTTGAGATCCAAGAACAACCGGAACCGCAAGAACAAGGCAAGTGCTCCTTGACCATATTGATCCTATGTTTTGGGTAAAACTGTTTTGATTTGTGAAAAGGTGTGTGTGCTGAGTCAAACATGATGGGAAACCCTTTTATAGGAGTTTACTAGCTTTGGTTAAACCACCCTTGTCACCAGGGATGTTTACGAGTCGGGTATGGTTGTTGCTTTATGCTTCACTGAGTCCATGGGATTGGGAAGCGAGATAGATGTGTCTAGCTAACTGCACTCGTAATGATAATGAGAAACTGATGATGTTAATGACCATGGATCGGAGGGAGATCTAGGCAAGTCTGGGTTTGTGAATGAGGTAGCATGAGATGGTGGTTTACTTGCCGTAGATCTAAGGACCGGTTCATGCATGCACATGCCAGGGTAACAGTGCCACCACAAGGCCAAGTATGGGTGCGGCTTAGCTGAGTAATTAGGTAAGTTGCTAGATTGTTATGGACTGTGGAAAGCGCGGGTAACGGGAGTCGAGTGAGGACTGCCCTGGGAACTGCATGGCACAAGAGGGGGCCCGTGGGTGGGAGAATTGGAGATTCTAGCCTGCCGGTGAAACCTTAGTTAGTCCATACATCTACTTGCCCCTTTGTAAAGGCTATTTTGTGATCTCTTGACAATACACTGACGGTTGTGTACTGGTATAATGGAGGTTTTGCAGTCGCCGACGGGTGATGAAATCACAAACTTGTGGGTAAAGAGGTGCAAACTCTGCAGGGTTCTTAAAAACTATCATGATAGCCGAGCTTACGGTCACGAGCGTCTGGCCAACTGCCATGATTAGTTGGGATGGTTATTGGGATGGTTTTTGGTTATGGTTATTGATTATGGTTATGGTTTGGTTTTGAGACTGTTGAGTCCGGGTGATAAGATGGTTGCATGACTGTTGAGTCATGGCAACGAGATTGGTCTCGGTGTGAGACGAAGTTGTTTATGAGATAAGATGGTAGTGAATATGAGAAGGTATTCGTGAGATGGTAGCAAATACGAGGAGGTATTCCTGAGCAAGAATAAAGTTGGTTAATGTTCGGATGGAACATGGAAAGTGATGGAGGTATGTTGGTAATTTAATACATGCTGGGATTACATTCATCTAATGTTAAGTTGCTGTTTTATCATGGTTTTATAAATCTGCTCTTCTGCAAATGAGCCTTTTTATACGTACCTTGTTATGAGCTACATATCATATTTTTCCCGCACTTGCTGAGTACATCATTGTACTCAAGCTTGCATTATTATTTCATCATCAGCAGCAGGAGAAGACTACTATGAAGACCAAGTGGAGCATTAAGGCGTGTGATCTGTTCTCAACCTTGCCTGTGGAGGGAGTAGAGATAGAGCCACTTCTGCTTAGATTTGCTTCCGCGTTAGTTAGATTGCTTCCGCATTAGAATAAAGACTTCCGCTGTGAGCATGAGTCCGAGACTCATGAGACATTGTAATAAACTCTGTTATTCGTGGTTATATATATTCTGAATTCAGTTTGTGGAACATATGTGTATGTGTGATAAACATCCTAGGCACACATGCATTAGTTATCGGTTCCGTGGTTTTCCACAGAATTGAGAGCGTCACAGATTGGTATCAGAGCCACGGGTTGACAGTAGGTTATACGCCTAGATAGAAATCTCATATTGATATTAGAGCCACGTGTTGACAGTAGGTTACACACCTGAATAGGAATCACAGATCGGTATTGGACACAGATTGGTAGCTAAGCCACGCTGACCCAAGAAAGCATCCTAGGACGCTTAGATTGGCCTTGAAACTACATTGACATAGGAAGCCATCCTTGAATAGGAGTTGTGTGAGCCCTTGTGATGATTGTTTGTGATTATATGCTTAGTGTGAGTTGTGGGACGTCTCAAAATATTGTCCATATCCACACGTAGGTAGAAAGAGGTGTGAGATGTTTCGGCACTTGTTCACATCCTCATATGGGCTAGTATATATATAGTCCAACTCACCTTGATGCATATAGTTGAGGGAATCTACCTAACCTTCTAACATTCTATTCTATTTCAATCTCTCTCACAGATGGTGAGAGGAAACGTCAGCCGAAGGAACGCCCGTGATAACCAAGAGGATTACCACGATGAAGTTCCTATTAACCACGGAGCTAGTGAGAACAACCTGGAACGGCTGATGGCCATGCAGAATCAGCTTATGCAAACCATGATCCAAACTTTGGTTCAGTTGTAGGCCAACAACAACCCCGTTCCAGCACCACCGTCACCACCACCGCCGGCTCACAACAGATTGGGAGAGTTCATGAGGACTCGACCACCCACCTTTGCTCAAGCTAGTGATCCCATGGAGGCCGATGATTGGTTGAAATCCATGGAGAAGAAGCTTGCCATTGTTCAGTGCAATGACCGAGAGAAGGTTCTCTTTGCGTCGCACCAACTTATGGGAGCCGCCGCTGACTGGTGGGATGCCCTATGCAACGCCCATGTCGACCCGGAGACAATCACTTGGACTGAGTTCAAGGAGAGTTTCCGCTCTCATTGCATCCCTGCTGGTGTAATGATGTTCAAGAGACAGGAATTTGAAGGTCTCCGTGAAGGACAGAGAAGTGTGAATGAGTACCTCAACAAGTTCACGCAGCTGTCCCGGTATGCCCCCGAGGATGTCAACTCAGATCAGAGGAAGCAGTACCTGTTCATGAGAGGATTGAACAATGAGATCCAGGTTCAGCTCCTCAACAATGACTATGTGAGCTTCCAGAAGCTGGTTGACATGGCTATAGTGGTCGAAAGCAAGATCAAAGAGATCAAGCGAGAGGGCAAGAGGAAGATGTCATACCAGTCCCAAGGGAGCAACGTACGACCACGGTACATGCCCCCAGCCGCACCGCAGTATGGATCAACCACTCCTGTATACCGCCCTGGTCAGCCACCACAACAACAATTCGTTGCACCAACACCTCGCGTGCCCATGCCTCCTGCGCCCCGTCCCAACATGGGCGCCCCTGCTCAAAACCCCCGCCCCAACGTACCTGCTGCCGTAGGTAACAGGGCATGCTTTGCATGCGGGGAAATAGGACACTTCGCGAACCAGTGCCCGAGGAGAGGCCCTGCACAGCAAGGTAACATGCCCAAGCAGAACCCGCGACCGAACGGAGGGGACAATCAAGGAAACCGTTGACAGCAGAACTATGCTCGCGGCAACGTGAACCATGTCTCTGCTGAGGAAGCACAATAGGCTGAGGACGTTGTAATTGGTATGTTCCTTGCCAACTCCAACCCAGCCACCATCTCATTTGATTCTGGAGCATCACATTCCTTCATATCATCCAAGTTTGTTGCCAAGCATAACCTACCCGTATCCCACTTAGAATGTGCTATGTTAGTTAATTCTCCCGGATGAGAAATGAGGACTAATATAGTATGTACGAAAGTAAGCCTTAAAATAAGGGGGGTAGACTTCCTTGCCAACCTTATTGTCTTGAATTCTCAAGGGATTGACATTATACTCGGGATGGATTGGTTAAGCAAGCACAACGGGGTAATCCAATTTGCTGAAAGAAGCGTGCAGTTGACAAATGAGCATGGCATCTGTGTCGAGTTCGAGTCAGCCCAACAAACCACTGAACAGGCAAATTTGAACCACGTTGAAGGAGCAACAGTGGACAGCATTCCGGTGGTTCAGGAATTTTCGGATGTGTTCCCGGAAGAGCTTCCAGGTATGCCCCCTGATCGGGACATTGAGTTTGCCATTGATTTGGTACCTGGAACTGCACCCATAGCCAAGAGACCCTATAGGATGCCTGTCAATGAACTAGTGGAAATCAAGAAGTGTCACACCCGGTTTTTCCGAAGAAACAACCAAGTGAATATCACATGTATGCCAAGATCATTTTCTCATACATGTGACGACAAATAGTGAAGCATCATTTATTACAAGCCAGGTGTCGAATATAAATAAGTCTTACATCGCAAATGTCTCGAGGGACAATAATAAGTTCATCACAAGTAAATAAACTAGCAGCGGAATATTATTCTTGAGGGCTCCGTCACAGGCGTTGCCCGGGGGTCTCCATGAACCTAGAAACCTTCTTCGGGTCCAAAGTCTTGGTCATTATACACCACCTCATTATCTTGACCTGAGCAGCAATATAAACCAACAACATATGCAAGGTTGAGTACCAATGGTACTCAGCAAGTGTGTGAAAATTATATCATGCATGGCTAGAACAAGGAGAGGTTGAACTCATGGCTAAAGCACTACGCAATTAATACCTATCACCATAGCTTATTAAGCACCTACATTACTACACAAGTGAAATGGTCCCAATCTCCCATCCCATCATCATAATCCCATAACCATAACATCATTTCCAATGTTAAGCTCCCCGCTTAACATCCACAACTTCCAAAACCATCACTCCTCTAATCATGAATAAGTCCAAGCCGCTCTTGACCGTGAGCACGGCTGTCATGACAGTTTTGACTCTGCAGAGTTTGTACCACTGTACCCACATGTAGTGATTTCATCCCCCGTTGCCGGGTGGACTAAAAGAACCTCCATTATGCCAGTGGCTACGATCCACATTCACACTTCCCACGTGTGTAGCCAGGAGATCACTACGAAGCCTTTACAAAGGGATTCCCGACGAGCGTGGGCCCACTGAGGTTTCACCCCTAACAGCATACAAGAGGCTCCAACCCCGCTGCAGTGGCCCCCTCTTGAGCCTTGCGGTTCATACGGTAGTCCAGCTGACACCTACTCCCCGCACCATCCAACACACCCGTACTACGCCGGGGATACACCTAATTAATTGGCCAAGCTGCCCCATCTCAGCATGTGGTTGGCACTGTAAAGCCAGGTTACATGCTCCATGAACCGGTCCTTAGGATCCAGGCAAGTACTAAACACAAACCCGAGTCTCGTGCACCCAGCACACAACCAAAACATCCAACTTGCCTTGATCCCTACCTCTACATAACTCACAATACCTCATTCAAGAGTATGGTAAAATAAACTGATGATCTCATATCCCAATTATCCCATTCTAAGCATGGCTAAGCATATGCATAATAATAAATGACATGATAAAATAAATCCCAACCCAAGCTACAAGGAAACAAGGTAATGCAATTCTAGGGAAACTTCCTAGCATGGGTTTCATATTTCATTTGACAATGCAAATAATTCTAGCTACACATCCTAGCATAGGATCAAAGTGGTCAAGGACACTTGCCTCCTTCCTGCTGCTCTTGGAATGGGTAGTCCTGATCTTGGAAAGGAATAACTTGCTCTTGAGCAGGTTCTACATCATACCATCACACATAGCAAAAGAAAAACAACAATCATAAGACATAGTTCACACTTCTACTTCATACAAACCACACATTCACATTTATGAAAGTCCTTCACCATTATATGTGTTGTGGTTACTTTATGTGTGTTGATTTGTGGCTTGCATGCACTTTTAATCATGTGTATATGATTCTACCTACTATATATATATATGAGTTTCCAATTTAAATAAATTCCTTATATTTAACTACTACACCTTTTTACTAACAAATATGTATGAAAGATATTTTTATTCTCCATATGTGCCTTCAGAAATTCTACCAACCCTAAACTGAATTCTTTGGATTTTAGAAACTCCATTTATCATTTACTAGTTGCTATATTTTTAGATTTATTTTCCTATGCATAAATGTGTACTTTATTATGAAATTAGTAATACACATCATCTAAACAGAATAGGTTATGGTCCTAAATAATTTAATAACATATTTTGACCTTTGCCTCTGATATAAACTATTTCACAATTATTTTCCCTATTTTCCAAAACTATTCATTACTTAAAAATGTGTCCCTAAATGTGAATAATAAACTAGACAGATTCAATTCAGCTCAAAATATGTTTTTATCTCACTCCAAGGTTTTCTAAATACTGAGAACGTTTTTAATTTAATTATGACAATATGTTTGTCCCACTTTTTAATTTTTAAACACTAGCCACATATTCAATTTCCTAATTTAAATACTAAACAGGGCTAAAAAGGTAAACTCACCCCATTACAGGGTCTATAATATTATTTTCAGAATTTCCAGGGGTCTAGCTACACTTGTCAGAGGTGTTTTTCCTAATTTTTATTAAGTCCAGGGGTTAAAACTGAATTTTAAATGAATTTACATGATTTTCTGGAGTTCCAGGGGCTAGATCAGAAGTTTCTGGGGCTAGCTCTTATTTCCCGAGAACCCTAGGGGGTAGCACGTAAGATTTCCAGTCTTTATAACGCGGGGCTGACGTGGACCGTCCGATTTTAAATCGACGGCCGAGATTATAACATCGAACCGGTATGCGGGGGTTTAAACCCTACCGTGCGATTTAAAATAAACGGCGCACAAGCGGCCACGTCGCTCTGATCGAGCGCGGGCGGCGCTGCCGGCGGCGCATGGTGGCGGGAAGCGGCGATCTCGCCGGAGACTTTCGGATCTTCGGGAATTCTTCCTAGAACTGTGATTTTATGGCATAGATCGGTAGAGGGGAGGTCGGGGATCTCACCTCGGGGGTTTTCTTGAGCTCGGAGGTCTTGGAAGGTGATCGGCGACGAGGTCCGAGGTGAAACCACGGCGAGGCTCGTCGGCGCTGTGTTTACACCGCAAGTCACCGAGTTTTCTGCACCTGCAAGGTTCCCCGGAGGCGGTTGTGACACCCTCATCTCGTGTGTCAGCATATGTTCATGTTTTATGAAGAAGAAAAACATTTTAAGAAAAGAAGGAACAGAGACAAGTATCAAAGGGATGGCCAATAAAGCTCTCCGAGAACACCGAAACGCAACTTCCACGGCCAGCCGACCACGTGGCGAGTTTGGAGCTCATTCCCGAGAGATTGGGAGAGGTCCGACGCTAAACTATGCTACGTGGCAGACTCGGGGGTCACCTCCGCAATTGGAAAGAGGTCCGACCCTGTGGGACACGTGCTGCCGCGGAGCTGGCCTCTGCGGAAGAAGCAAAGGCATTTTTTTTATAGGACACGTGTCAATCTCGGAGCTCATCTCAAAGAGAAGTCCGGGTCTATCGAACACGTGTCACCACCGGAGCTTATCACCGGAAGGTCCGTCGCAAAAACATGTGGCGTGCGCGGAGCTCGTCTCCGAAGAAGAGGGAGGTCTCGCTCGTGACACATGGCACAACCGGAGCTCGTCTCTGCGGATGAGGAGATACCAGGCCCGAAGGACACATGGAGCTTCCGGAGCTCATCACCGCGGAGGTAACGAGTCCGAAGCGGTTCTTACGAGTAAAGATACCGGTGCGCAACGGAAACCGATCTAAAATCCATGATGTTACCGAAGATAAGACGTCAGGATCTAACAAAGATCTGAATAAGACTCTTATTCGGGATCTAATCAGATTAGGACTCTTCTCTTCCCGATTATAAATAGAACCCAAAACCTCCGGCCGAAACCACAAACTCCTCGTTCAACTCCTGAGCCGACGACTTAGAGCCCTAGCCCTAACTCGCCGAGCAAAACATCGCCGAAAGCACAACAAGGGAGGTCATCGGAGGAGAACCAAGCGGTCTGAGGAGGACCCCGAAGACAAGAAGAACGTGAGGTAGGACTTCAATACCACCTTACGACATCATGTTGTTCATCTCTTTGCATCTGTTCTTCGATTCCTTTCGAACAGAAGCGTTTTCGTGGGCAGAACACTCGATGATCAGTTTGATCTAAAGACAAGATCATCGCCACGTTCATCTTTGATCTGAATACCTCTGACCATGCAAGCCATGCAAGAATACGTACAGATCAATCGAATGAAACTAATCATAGGATAGCATGCATGTGCATCATCACATCTAGTTTAGGGTTTTGTGCATGATATTGATTGCTGTGAATATTGTATGCACGTGAATCCTACAAGCAGGACAAACTCAGGAAGCTGTCTACAACGAGCTGCAGCAACAAGGTTTTGAGAATCAAGGACAACCGGAACCGCAAGAACAAGGCAAGTGCTCCTTGACCATGTTGATCCTATGTTTTGGGTAAAACTATTTTGTTTTGCGAAAAGGTGTGTGTGCTGAGTCAAACATGATGGGAAAACCCTTTTTATAGGAGTTTACTAGTTTTGATTAAACCATCCTTGACGCCTGGGAAGTTTATGAGTCGGGTATGGTTTTCTTGTTTTATGCTTCGCTGAGTTTATGGGATTGGGAAGAGAGATAGATGTGTCTAGCTAACTGCACTCGTACTGATAATAAGTAATTGATGAAGTTAATGAACATGGATCGGAGGGAGATCTAGGCAAGACTGGGTTTGTGAATGAGGTAGCATGAGATGGTGGTTTTACTTGCCGTAGATCTAAGGACCGGTTCATGCATGCACATGCCAGGATAACAGTGCCACCACAAGGCCAAGTATGGGTGCGGCTTAGCTGAGTAATTAGGTAAGTTGCTAGAGTGTTATGGACTGAGGAAGGCGCGGGGAATGGGAGTCGAGTGATGACTGCCCTGGGAACTGCATGGCACAAGAGGGGGCCCGTGGGTGGGAGAATTGGAGATTCTAGCCTGCCGATGAAACCTTAGTGAGTCCATACATCTAGTAACCCCTTTGTAAAGGCTATTTTGTGATCTCTTGACCATACACCGACGGTTGTGTACTGGTATAATGGAGGTTCTGCAGTCGCCGACGGGTGACGAAATCACAAACTTGTGGGTAAAGAGGTGCAAACTCTGCAGAGTTGTTATTAAAACTATCATGATAGCCGAGCTTACGGTCACGAGCACCTGGCTAAACTGCCATGATTAGATGGGATGATTACTGGGATGGTTATTGGAATGGTTATTGGGAAGGTTCTTGGTTATGATTATGGGTTTGGTTATGGTTTGGTTTGGAATTGTTAAGCCTGGATGATGAAAGGGTTGCATGACTGGTGGGTCATGAAATGAGATTGGTCTCGGTGCGAGACGAGGCTGTTATATGAGATGAGATGGTAGCGAATACGAGGAGGTATTCGTGTGTGTGCTGAGTCAAACATGATGGGAAACCCTTTTATAGGAGTTTACTAGCTTTGGTTAAACCACCCTTGTCACCAGGGATGTTTACGAGTCGGGTATGGTTGTTGCTTTATGCTTCACTGAGTCCATGGGATTGGGAAGCGAGATAGATGTGTCTAGCTAACTGCACTCGTAATGATAATGAGAAACTGATGATGTTAATGACCATGGATCGGAGGGAGATCTAGGCAAGTCTGGGTTTGTGAATGAGGTAGCATGAGATGGTGGTTTACTTGCCGTAGATCTAAGGACCGGTTCATGCATGCACATGCCAGGGTAACAGTGCCACCACAAGGCCAAGTATGGGTGCGGCTTAGCTGAGTAATTAGGTAAGTTGCTAGATTGTTATGGACTGTGGAAAGCGCGGGTAACGGGAGTCGAGTGAGGACTGCCCTGGGAACTGCATGGCACAAGAGGGGGCCCGTGGGTGGGAGAATTGGAGATTCTAGCCTGCCGGTGAAACCTTAGTTAGTCCATACATCTACTTGCCCCTTTGTAAAGGCTATTTTGTGATCTCTTGACAATACACTGACGGTTGTGTACTGGTATAATGGAGGTTTTGCAGTCGCCGACGGGTGATGAAATCACAAACTTGTGGGTAAAGAGGTGCAAACTCTGCAGGGTTCTTAAAAACTATCATGATAGCCGAGCTTACGGTCACGAGCGTCTGGCCAACTGCCATGATTAGTTGGGATGGTTATTGGGATGGTTTTTGGTTATGGTTATTGATTATGGTTATGGTTTGGTTTTGAGACTGTTGAGTCCGGGTGATAAGATGGTTGCATGACTGTTGAGTCATGGCAACGAGATTGGTCTCGGTGTGAGACGAAGTTGTTTATGAGATAAGATGGTAGTGAATACGAGAAGGTATTCGTGAGATGGTAGCAAATACGAGGAGGTATTCCTGAGCAAGAATAAAGTTGGTTAATGTTCGGATGGAACATGGAAAGTGATGGAGGTATGTTGGTAATTTAATACATGCTGGGATTACATTCATCTAATGTTAAGTTGCTGTTTTATCATGGTTTTATAAATCTGCTCTTCTGCAAATGAGCCTTTTTATACGTACCTTGTTATGAGCTACATATCATATTTTTCCCGCACTTGCTGAGTACATCATTGTACTCAAGCTTGCATTATTATTTCATCATCAGCAGCAGGAGAAGACTACTATGAAGACCAAGTGGAGCATTAAGGCGTGTGATCTGTTCTCAACCTTGCCTGTGGAGGGAGTAGAGATAGAGCCACTTCTGCTTAGATTTGCTTCCGCGTTAGTTAGATTGCTTCCGCATTAGAATAAAGACTTCCGCTGTGAGCATGAGTCCGAGACTCATGAGACATTGTAATAAACTCTGTTATTCGTGGTTATATATATTCTGAATTCAGTTTGTGGAACATATGTGTATGTGTGATAAACATCCTAGGCACACATGCATTAGTTATCGGTTCCGTGGTTTTCCACAGAATTGAGAGCGTCACAGATTGGTATCAGAGCCACGGGTTGACAGTAGGTTATACGCCTAGATAGAAATCTCATATTGATATTAGAGCCACGTGTTGACAGTAGGTTACACACCTGAATAGGAATCACAGATCGGTATTGGACACAGATTGGTAGCTAAGCCACGCTGACCCAAGAAAGCATCCTAGGACGCTTAGATTGGCCTTGAAACTACATTGACATAGGAAGCCATCCTTGAATAGGAGTTGTGTGAGCCCTTGTGATGATTGTTTGTGATTATATGCTTAGTGTGAGTTGTGGGACGTCTCAAAATATTGTCCATATCCACACGTAGGTAGAAAGAGGTGTGAGATGTTTCGGCACTTGTTCACATCCTCATATGGGCTAGTATATATATAGTCCAACTCACCTTGATGCATATAGTTGAGGGAATCTACCTAACCTTCTAACATTCTATTCTATTTCAATCTCTCTCACAGATGGTGAGAGGAAACGTCAGCCGAAGGAACGCCCGTGATAACCAAGAGGATTACCACGATGAAGTTCCTATTAACCACGGAGCTAGTGAGAACAACCTGGAACGGCTGATGGCCATGCAGAATCAGCTTATGCAAACCATGATCCAAACTTTGGTTCAGTTGTAGGCCAACAACAACCCCGTTCCAGCACCACCGTCACCACCACCGCCGGCTCACAACAGATTGGGAGAGTTCATGAGGACTCGACCACCCACCTTTGCTCAAGCTAGTGATCCCATGGAGGCCGATGATTGGTTGAAATCCATGGAGAAGAAGCTTGCCATTGTTCAGTGCAATGACCGAGAGAAGGTTCTCTTTGCGTCGCACCAACTTATGGGAGCTGCCGCTGACTGGTGGGATGCCCTATGCAACGCCCATGTCGACCCGGAGACAATCACTTGGACTGAGTTCAAGGAGAGTTTCCGCTCTCATTGCATCCCTGCTGGTGTAATGATGTTCAAGAGACAGGAATTTGAAGGTCTCCGTGAAGGACAGAGAAGTGTGAATGAGTACCTCAACAAGTTCACGCAGCTGTCCCGGTATGCCCCCGAGGATGTCAACTCAGATCAGAGGAAGCAGTACCTGTTCATGAGAGGATTGAACAATGAGATCCAGGTTCAGCTCCTCAACAATGACTATGTGAGCTTCCAGAAGCTGGTTGACATGGCTATAGTGGTCGAAAGCAAGATCAAAGAGATCAAGCGAGAGGGCAAGAGGAAGATGTCATACCAGTCCCAAGGGAGCAACGTACGACCACGGTACATGCCCCCAGCCGCACCGCAGTATGGATCAACCACTCCTGTATACCGCCCTGGTCAGCCACCACAACAACAATTCGTTGCACCAACACCTCGCGTGCCCATGCCTCCTGCGCCCCGTCCCAACATGGGCGCCCCTGCTCAAAACCCCCGCCCCAACGTACCTGCTGCCGTAGGTAACAGGGCATGCTTTGCATGCGGGGAAATAGGACACTTCGCGAACCAGTGCCCGAGGAGAGGCCCTGCACAGCAAGGTAACATGCCCAAGCAGAACCCGCGACCGAACGGAGGGGACAATCAAGGAAACCGTTGACAGCAGAACTATGCTCGCGGCAACGTGAACCATGTCTCTGCTGAGGAAGCACAATAGGCTGAGGACGTTGTAATTGGTATGTTCCTTGCCAACTCCAACCCAGCCACCATCTCATTTGATTCTGGAGCATCACATTCCTTCATATCATCCAAGTTTGTTGCCAAGCATAACCTACCCGTATCCCACTTAGAATGTGCTATGTTAGTTAATTCTCCCGGATGAGAAATGAGGACTAATATAGTATGTACGAAAGTAAGCCTTAAAATAAGGGGGGTAGACTTCCTTGCCAACCTTATTGTCTTGAATTCTCAAGGGATTGACATTATACTCGGGATGGATTGGTTAAGCAAGCACAACGGGGTAATCCAATTTGCTGAAAGAAGCGTGCAGTTGACAAATGAGCATGGCATCTGTGTCGAGTTCGAGTCAGCCCAACAAACCACTGAACAGGCAAATTTGAACCACGTTGAAGGAGCAACAGTGGACAGCATTCCGGTGGTTCAGGAATTTTCGGATGTGTTCCCGGAAGAGCTTCCAGGTATGCCCCCTGATCGGGACATTGAGTTTGCCATTGATTTGGTACCCGGAACTGCACCCATAGCCAAGAGACCCTATAGGATGCCTGTCAATGAACTAGTGGAAATCAAGAAGTGTCACACCCGGTTTTTCCGAAGAAACAACCAAGTGAATATCACATGTATGCCAAGATCATTTTCTCATACATGTGACGACAAATAGTGAAGCATCATTTATTACAAGCCAGGTGTCGAATATAAATAAGTCTTACATCGCAAATGTCTCGAGGGACAATAATAAGTTCATCACAAGTAAATAAACTAGCAGCGGAATATTATTCTTGAGGGCTCCGTCACAGGCGTTGCCCGGGGGTCTCCATGAACCTAGAAACCTTCTTCGGGTCCAAAGTCTTGGTCATTATACACCACCTCATTATCTTGACCTGAGCAGCAATATAAACCAACAACATATGCAAGGTTGAGTACCAATGGTACTCAGCAAGTGTGTGAAAATTATATCATGCATGGCTAGAACAAGGAGAGGTTGAACTCATGGCTAAAGCACTACGCAATTAATACCTATCACCATAGCTTATTAAGCACCTACATTACTACACAAGTGAAATGGTCCCAATCTCCCATCCCATCATCATAATCCCATAACCATAACATCATTTCCAATGTTAAGCTCCCCGCTTAACATCCACAACTTCCAAAACCATCACTCCTCTAATCATGAATAAGTCCAAGCCGCTCTTGACCGTGAGCACGGCTGTCATGACAGTTTTGACTCTGCAGAGTTTGTACCACTGTACCCACATGTAGTGATTTCATCCCCCGTTGCCGGGTGGACTAAAAGAACCTCCATTATGCCAGTGGCTACGATCCACATTCACACTTCCCACGTGTGTAGCCAGGAGATCACTACGAAGCCTTTACAAAGGGATTCCCGACGAGCGTGGGCCCACTGAGGTTTCACCCCTAACAGCATACAAGAGGCTCCAACCCCGCTGCAGTGGCCCCCTCTTGAGCCTTGCGGTTCATACGGTAGTCCAGCTGACACCTACTCCCCGCACCATCCAACACACCCGTACTACGCCGGGGATACACCTAATTAATTGGCCAAGCTGCCCCATCTCAGCATGTGGTTGGCACTGTAAAGCCAGGTTACATGCTCCATGAACCGGTCCTTAGGATCCAGGCAAGTACTAAACACAAACCCGAGTCTCGTGCACCCAGCACACAACCAAAACATCCAACTTGCCTTGATCCCTACCTCTACATAACTCACAATACCTCATTCAAGAGTATGGTAAAATAAACTGATGATCTCATATCCCAATTATCCCATTCTAAGCATGGCTAAGCATATGCATAATAATAAATGACATGATAAAATAAATCCCAACCCAAGCTACAAGGAAACAAGGTAATGCAATTCTAGGGAAACTTCCTAGCATGGGTTTCATATTTCATTTGACAATGCAAATAATTCTAGCTACACATCCTAGCATAGGATCAAAGTGGTCAAGGACACTTGCCTCCTTCCTGCTGCTCTTGGAATGGGTAGTCCTGATCTTGGAAAGGAATAACTTGCTCTTGAGCAGGTTCTACATCATACCATCACACATAGCAAAAGAAAAACAACAATCATAAGACATAGTTCACACTTCTACTTCATACAAACCACACATTCACATTTATGAAAGTCCTTCACCATTATATTTGTTGTGGTTACTTTATGTGTGTTGATTTGTGGCTTGCATGCACTTTTAATCATGTGTATATGATTCTACCTACTATATATATATATGAGTTTCCAATTTAAATAAATTCCTTATATTTAACTACTACACCTTTTTACTAACAAATATGTATGAAAGATATTTTTATTCTCCATATGTGCCTTCAGAAATTCTACCAACCCTAAACTGAATTCTTTGGATTTTAGAAACTCCATTTATCATTTACTAGTTGCTATATTTTTAGATTTATTTTCCTATGCATAAATGTGTACTTTATTATGAAATTAGTAATACACATCATCTAAACAGAATAGGTTATGGTCCTAAATAATTTAATAACATATTTTGACCTTTGCCTCTGATATAAACTATTTCACAATTATTTTCCCTATTTTCCAAAACTATTCATTACTTAAAAATGTGTCCCTAAATGTGAATAATAAACTAGACAGATTCAATTCAGCTCAAAATATGTTTTTATCTCACTCCAAGGTTTTCTAAATACTGAGAACGTTTTTAATTTAATTATGACAATATGTTTGTCCCACTTTTTAATTTTTAAACACTAGCCACATATTCAATTTCCTAATTTAAATACTAAACAGGGCTAAAAAGGTAAACTCACCCCATTACAGGGTCTATAATATTATTTTCAGAATTTCCAGGGGTCTAGCTACACTTGTCAGAGGTGTTTTTCCTAATTTTTATTAAGTCCAGGGGTTAAAACTGAATTTTAAATGAATTTACATGATTTTCTGGAGTTCCAGGGGCTAGATCAGAAGTTTCTGGGGCTAGCTCTTATTTCCCGAGAACCCTAGGGGGTAGCACGTAAGATTTCCAGTCTTTATAACGCGGGGCTGACGTGGACCGTCCGATTTTAAATCGACGGCCGAGATTATAACATCGAACCGGTATGCGGGGGTTTAAACCCTACCGTGCGATTTAAAATAAACGGCGCACAAGCGGCCACGTCGCTCTGATCGAGCGCGGGCGGCGCTGCCGGCGGCGCATGGTGGCGGGAAGCGGCGATCTCGCCGGAGACTTTCGGATCTTCGGGAATTCTTCCTAGAACTGTGATTTTATGGCATAGATCGGTAGAGGGGAGGTCGGGGATCTCACCTCGGGGGTTTTCTTGAGCTCGGAGGTCCTGGAAGGTGATCGGCGACGAGGTCCGAGGTGAAACCACGGCGAGGCTCGTCGGCGCTGTGTTTACACCGCAAGTCACCGAGTTTTCTGCACCTGCAAGGTTCCCCGGAGGCGGTTGTGACACCCTCATCTCGTGTGTCAGCATATGTTCATGTTTTATGAAGAAGAAAAACATTTTAAGAAAAGAAGGAACAGAGACAAGTATCAAAGGGATGGCCAATAAAGCTCTCCGAGAACACCGAAACGCAACTTCCACGGCCAGCCGACCACGTGGCGAGTTCGGAGCTCATTCCCGAGAGATTGGGAGAGGTCCGACGCTAAACTATGCTACGTGGCAGACTCGGGGGTCACCTCCGCAATTGGAAAGAGGTCCGACCCTGTGGGACACGTGCTGCCGCGGAGCTGGCCTCTGCGGAAGAAGCAAAGGCATTTTTTTTATAGGACACGTGTCAATCTCGGAGCTCATCTCAAAGAGAAGTCCGGGTCTATCGAACACGTGTCACCACCGGAGCTTATCACCGGAAGGTCCGTCGCAAAAACATGTGGCGTGCGCGGAGCTCGTCTCCGAAGAAGAGGGAGGTCTCGCTCGTGACACATGGCACAACCGGAGCTCGTCTCTGCGGATGAGGAGATACCAGGCCCGAAGGACACATGGAGCTTCCGGAGCTCATCACCGCGGAGGTAACGAGTCCGAAGCGGTTCTTACGAGTAAAGATACCGGTGCGCAACGGAAACCGATCTAAAATCCATGATGTTACCGAAGATAAGACGTCAGGATCTAACAAAGATCTGAATAAGACTCTTATTCGGGATCTAATCAGATTAGGACTCTTCTCTTCCCGATTATAAATAGAACCCAAAACCTCCGGCCGAAACCACAAACTCCTCGTTCAACTCCTGAGCCGACGACTTAGAGCCCTAGCCCTAACTCGCCGAGCAAAACATCGCCGAAAGCACAACAAGGGAGGTCATCGGAGGAGAACCAAGCGGTCTGAGGAGGACCCCGAAGACAAGAAGAACGTGAGGTAGGACTTCAATACCACCTTACGACATCATGTTGTTCATCTCTTTGCATCTGTTCTTCGATTCCTTTCGAACAGAAGCGTTTTCGTGGGCAGAACACTCGATGATCAGTTTGATCTAAAGACAAGATCATCGCCACGTTCATCTTTGATCTGAATACCTCTGACCATGCAAGCCATGCAAGAATACGTACAGATCAATCGAATGAAACTAATCATAGGATAGCATGCATGTGCATCATCACATCTAGTTTAGGGTTTTGTGCATGATATTGATTGCTGTGAATATTGTATGCACGTGAATCCTACAAGCAGGACAAACTCAGGAAGCTGTCTACAACGAGCTGCAGCAACAAGGTTTTGAGAATCAAGGACAACCGGAACCGCAAGAACAAGGCAAGTGCTCCTTGACCATGTTGATCCTATGTTTTGGGTAAAACTATTTTGTTTTGCGAAAAGGTGTGTGTGCTGAGTCAAACATGATGGGAAAACCCTTTTTATAGGAGTTTACTAGTTTTGATTAAACCATCCTTGACGCCTGGGAAGTTTATGAGTCGGGTATGGTTTTCTTGTTTTATGCTTCGCTGAGTTTATGGGATTGGGAAGAGAGATAGATGTGTCTAGCTAACTGCACTCGTACTGATAATAAGTAATTGATGAAGTTAATGAACATGGATCGGAGGGAGATCTAGGCAAGACTGGGTTTGTGAATGAGGTAGCATGAGATGGTGGTTTTACTTGCCGTAGATCTAAGGACCGGTTCATGCATGCACATGCCAGGATAACAGTGCCACCACAAGGCCAAGTATGGGTGCGGCTTAGCTGAGTAATTAGGTAAGTTGCTAGAGTGTTATGGACTGAGGAAGGCGCGGGGAATGGGAGTCGAGTGATGACTGCCCTGGGAACTGCATGGCACAAGAGGGGGCCCGTGGGTGGGAGAATTGGAGATTCTAGCCTGCCGATGAAACCTTAGTGAGTCCATACATCTAGTAACCCCTTTGTAAAGGCTATTTTGTGATCTCTTGACCATACACCGACGGTTGTGTACTGGTATAATGGAGGTTCTGCAGTCGCCGACGGGTGACGAAATCACAAACTTGTGGGTAAAGAGGTGCAAACTCTGCAGAGTTGTTATTAAAACTATCATGATAGCCGAGCTTACGGTCACGAGCACCTGGCTAAACTGCCATGATTAGATGGGATGATTACTGGGATGGTTATTGGAATGGTTATTGGGAAGGTTCTTGGTTATGATTATGGGTTTGGTTATGGTTTGGTTTGGAATTGTTAAGCCTGGATGATGAAAGGGTTGCATGACTGGTGGGTCATGAAATGAGATTGGTCTCGGTGCGAGACGAGGCTGTTATATGAGATGAGATGGTAGCGAATACGAGGAGGTATTCGTGAGTATGAATAAAAGATTGGTTAATGTTCGGATGGAACACGGGGAGTGATAAAGGTATGTTGGTAATCCAATATATGCTGGGATTACATTCGTCTAAAGTAAAGTTGCCGTTTTATCATGGTTTTACAAGATTGCTTTTCTGCAAATAAGCCCTTTTATACCTACCTTGTTTATAAGCCGCATATCATGTGTTATTTCCGCACTTGCTGAGTACATCATTGTGCTCAAACTTGCATTATTATTTCTTCATCAACAGCAAGAGAAGACTACTATGAAGACCGAGTAGAGCATTATGGCGTGTGATCTGTTCTCAACCTTGCCTGTGGAAGGATTAAAGATGGAGCCACTTCTGCTTAGTTTTGCTTCCGCATTAGTTTTTGCTTCCGCATTTAATAAGATTTCCGCTGCATAGAACAAAGACTTCCGCTGTGAGCATGAGTCCAAGACTCATGAGGGATTATAATAAACTCTGTTATTCGTGGTAATATATAATCTAAATTCAGTTTGTGGAACGTATGTGTATGTGTGATAAACATCCTGGGCACACATATGCATTAGTTCTCGGTTCCGTGGTTTTCCACAGAATTGAGGGCGTCACAGATTGGTATCAGAGGAGCAAGACCAGCGAGTTAGATCAGAGTTTCCGAGCTTAGATCGGCCAGAATTCGCCGGAGAAGTCTCGGTTCTCACCGGAGGAAAAATCGGCGATCGCGTGGGAAAAACAGAACGAGGCCGGGGTTTCTATAGACGGAGGAGGGCGGCGGGTTTGTTTAGATCGAGTGGGAGTCCTCCGGAACCAGAATTCGGCCGGAAATCCGGTCGGTTGCGATCGCGCGCGCGCGGGTGAACAGTCCGAGTTTCGGACGATCGGGGGTTAGGGATGACAGGTGGGTCCCACTTGTCTGAGAGAGAGAGCGCGGGCGCGCGGCTGCGGGCTGGCGCGGGGCAGGGTGGGCCGGCTGGTGGGTTTCGGCCCACTGGCCGGTTTTTTTTCTGTTTTCCTTTTTCTTTTTCTATTTCTTTTTCTGATTTGAGTTTAATTTGAATTCCAGTTTGAATTTGAATTTTTGCAAAACATGCAACACGTCCAAAAATTTTTAAATCCCCCTCTTAACATTAGGGTTTTGAATCAAAATTTTGGGGTGTTACAAGAAGCAAATTCAAGAGCAGTTGGAGAAGGGTTTTATACATCCAAGCTCGTCACCATGGGGAGCTCATGTGCTCTTCGTAGACAAGAAGGATGGAACCCAAAGGATGTGTGTGGACTATAGGTCTCTCAACGAGGTAACAATCAAGAACAAATACCCTCTGCCCCGTATAGAGGACCTGTTCGACCAAATGAAAGGAGCCCGAGTGTTCTCCAAGATTGATCTTCGGTCGGGATATTTCCAGCTGAAGATTAAGCCCTCCGATATACCCAAGACTGCTGTTCGAACACGGTATGGTTCGTATGAATATACCGTCATGTCTTTTGGATTAACAAATGCACCCGCATACTTCATGTACCTCATGACCAAGGTTTTCATAGAGTACTTGGATAAGTTCGTCGTGGTTTTCATCGACGACATTATGGTGTGTTCAAAAAGTGAGGAGGAGCATGAAGAACATTTGAAATTGACCTTGCAGAAATTGCGTGAGCATCAATTGTATGCCAAGCTTAACAAGTGTCAATTTTGGCTAAAGGAAATGTCATTCCTAGGCCACATTATCTCCAACGAAGGGATATCGGTTGATCCTGGTAAAGTGAGAGATGTTCTGAAGTGGGACCAACCGCAAAACGTGAGGGATATTCGGAGTTTTCTTGGGATGGCTGGATACTACCGACGCTTCATTAAAGACTTCTCTAAGAATCAAAGCCTATGACGGAGTTGCTAATGAAGGGAAAAGTCTTCCAATGGACACCAGCATGCCAAGGAAGTTTTGAGGAACTCAAGAAAAGGCTAACCACAGCACCGGTTCTGGTATTGCCGGACGTAAGTAAGATCCTTGACATATATTGTGACGCATCCAGACAGGGGCTCGGATGTGTGCTCATGCAAAAGGGACAAGTGGTAGCCTATGCCTCACGACAATTAAAGAAGCACGAGCTTAATTATCCTACGCATGACTTGGAGCTAGCAGCAGTAGTGCATGCATTGAAGATTTGGAGACATTATATCCTTGGCCATCGATGTGAGATTTATACGGATCATAAAAGCCTCAAGTACATATTTACCCAAACGGACTTGAATTTGAGGCAACGTCGATGGTTGGAACTCATCAAGGATTACGATGTTGGAATCAACTACCACCCTTGAAAGGCTAATGTAGTAGCTGATGCTTTGAGTCGAAAGGGAGCATGTCACCAACTCACAGTTCGGGAGCTACCACCCAAACTACGTAAGGAGTTCGAACGGTTGCACCTCGGATTCTTGAACAACATGGAAATGATGGAGATCCACTCCTCATTGGAGCAAGAGATAAGAGATGGCCAAGCAACGGATGAGGAGATCAAGGAGATCAAGGAAAGAATCCGACAAGGAATAGAGAAGGATTTCAAAGAAGATGAGAAGGGTACGCTTTGCCTAGGAAAAAGGATTTGTGTGCCTAACACGAAACACCTCCGCGACATGATATTGAAGGAGGCACATGATTCACCCTATTCTATACATCCCGGAAGTACCAAAATGTATAAGGACTTGAAAACTTGTTATTGGTGGGATGGTATGAAGAGGGATATAGCCGAATGCGTTGCCCTATGCGACACATGCCAACTAGTGAAGGCCGAACATCAAAGACCCGCTGGATTGTTGCAACCCTTGAAGGTACCCGAATGGAAGTGGGAGCACATCAGTATGGTTTTCATCATCGGATTGCCACGTACTCAGTCGGGTTACGACTCCATCTGGGTTATCGTGGACCGATTGACAAAAACCGCCCATTTTCTCCCTGTAAGGGCCAAGTACAACGTTGCACAATTAGCCGTGTTGTACATGGAGCAGATCGTGTGCCGTCATGGAGTCCCGAGGAGGATAGTCTCAGATCGAGGTTCTCAGTTTACCTCTAGATTCTGGAGGAAGCTACAGAAAGCTATGGGTACACGACTGGATTTTAGCTCCGCCTATCACCCACAAACTGATGGACAAACCGAAAGGACAAACCAGATTTTGGAGGGCATGTTGAGAGCTTGCGCCCTGAAACGTGGGCGTAGTTGGAATAGGAGTTTACCGTACGCTGAATTCTCCTATAACAACAGCTATCAAGCTAGCTTGAAGATGTCGCCTTTCGAAGCATTATATGGTAGGCGGTGTAGAACGCCACTGTTCTGGAACGAAACCGAAGAGAACCAGTTGTTTGGACCCGAAGTACTACAATAAGCTGAAAAGCAAGTCCAAACGGTACGGGAGAACTTAAAGGCTGCCCAGTCACGACAAAAAGGCTATGCGGACAATAGGCGAAGGAAGTTGACTTTCGAAATAGGAGGCTTCGTATACCTTAAGGTATCGCCTATCTGAGGCCAACGACGTTTCAACGTCAGAGGCAAGCTAGCACCTCGCTACATTGGACCATTTAAATTTTTGGACAAGCGAGGAGAAGTAGCCTATCAACTAGAGCTCCCGACATATCTTTCCGACATACATGACGTGTTTCATGTATCCCAGCTCAAGAAGTGCTTGAGAGTACCAGAGGAGCAAATACCAATGAAAGAGCTTGAACTTCAAGAAGACCTAACTTATGCGGAACACCCTGTCCGAATTTTGGACGTAAAGGAAAGGGTCACCAGGAACAAAGTGATTCGATGGTGCAAGGTGCAATGGAGCCATCACACCGAAACCGAAGCCACATGGAAACGTGAAGAAGATATCAAGGCAGAATTTCTCCATTTGTTCTCTACTAATGAATCTCGAGGGCGAGATTCAATTTAAGAAGGGTAGATTTGTGACATCCTCATTCCTGGTGTCAGCAAATATTCATGTTTTATAAAGAGAAAACATTTTTAGAAGAAGTAGGAACAGAGAAAAATATCAAGAGGATAGCCAATAAGAGCCGAATCCAGTTCACCGAAAGCGCCGAAGACAACTTACCGCGGCCGCTGGCCATGTGGCGTGTTCGGAGCTCATCTCTGCGAAATGGGGAGAGGTCCACCGCTAAAATGGCTACGTGGCAGGCTCGGGGCTCATCTCCGCAAAAGGGGAGAGGTCCGACCCTGTGGGACACGTGTTGCCCTAAGCTAGCCTCTGCGGAAGAAGGAAAGGCATTTTCTGCAGGACACATGTCACCTTCGGAGCTAGTCACCATGGAAATTAGAGGACCAGTCGCACCAGATGCGTATCGATCTCGGAGCTCACCACCAAGAGGTCTAGTTCCATTGAACACATGTCGCCACCGGAGCTTATCTCCGAGAAGTCTGTCACTATTGGACACATGTCGACTTCGGAGCTCGTCTCTGAGGAAAGAAGAGAGGAAAGGTCCGACACTGACACCTGGCTGGTGCAGAGCCACCTCCGAATAAGATAGGAGGTCCTGACCGCCAGGATACGTGGCGCACGTGGAGCTCATCTCCGAAGGAGAAGGAAGTCTTGCTCACTTGACACGCGGCACAACCGGAGCTCGTCCCTGCGGAGAGGGAGAGACCAGGACCCGGTGGACACGTGGAGCCTCCGGAGCTCATCACCGAGGAGGTAACGAGTTCTAGGGACGGTTTTTGGAATCTGTACGCATAGAAATACCGGAACACAAACCGACCTGAATTCCACAATGATACCGCACCAAATCAACTAAAGATAAGTTGTAAGATTCAACGACAAATTTAAATAGGACTCTTATTCGGGATACAATCAGATTAGGACTCTTCTCTTCCCGATTATAAATAGAACCTAGAACCTCTGGCCGAAACCACAAAATTCTTTTCCAACTCCTGGGCCGACGACTTAGAGCCCTAGCCCCCAACTCGCCGAGAAAGCCATCGCCGGAGTTTAGCAAGGAAGATCGCTGGAGGAAAGCCTAAAGATCTGAGGAGGACCTCGAGACCGAGAAGAACGTAAGGTAGGTCTCCAATACCACCTTACGACATCGTTACGTTCTCTTTGCATCTGTTCTTTGATTCCTTTTGAACAGAAGCCTTCTCGTGGACATATCACTTAATGATCAGGTTGATCTAAAGACAAGATCATCACCACGTCCACCTTTGATCCGAACACCTCTGTTCATCATAAAATCCATGCAAGCCATGCAAGAACACATACAAACCAATCTAATAAAACTAATCATAGGATAGCATGCATATGCATCATCGCATCTAGTTTAAGGTTTATGCATGATATTGATTGCTGTGAATCTTGTATGCACGTGATCCTACATAGCAGGACAAGCTCAGGGAGCTGTCTACGACGAACTGCAGCAACAAAGTTTTGAGATCCAAGAACAACCGGAACCGCAAGAACAAGGCAAGTGCTCCTTGACCATATTGATCCTATATTTTGGGTAAAACTGTTTTGATTTGCGAAAAGGTGTGCGTGCTGAGTCAAACATGATAGGAAACCCTTTTATAGGAGTTTACTAGCTTTGGTGAAACCACCCTTGTCACCAGGGATGTTTACGAGTCGGGTATGGTTGTTGCTTTATGCTTCGCTGAGTCCATGGGATTGGGAAGCGAGATAGATGTGTCTAGCTAACTGCACTCGTAATGATAATGAGAAACTGATGATGTTAATGACCATGGATCGGAGGGAGATCTAGGCAAGCCTGGGTTTGTGAATGAGGTAGCATGAGATGGTGGTTTACTTGCCGTAGATCTAAGGACCGGTTCATGCATGCACATGCCAGGGTAACAGTGCCACCACAAGGCCAAGTATGGGTGCGGATTAGCTGAGTCATTAGGTAAGTTGCTAGATTGTTATGGACTGTGGAAAGCGCGGGGAACGGGAGTCGAGTGAGGACTGCCCCGGGAACTGCATGGCACAAGAGGGGGCCCGTGGGTGGGAGAATTGTAGATTCTAGCCTGCCGGTGAAACCTTAGTGAGTCCATACATCTAGTAGCCCCTTTGTAAAGGCTATTTTGTGATCTCTTGACCATACACCGACGGTTGTGTACTGGTATAATGGAGGTTCTGCAGTCGCCGACGGGTGACGAAATCACAAACTTGTGGGTAAAGAGGTGCAAACTCTGCAGGGTTCTTAAAAACTATCATGATAGCCGAGCTTACGGTAACGAGCGCCTAGCCAACTGCCATGATTAGTTGGGATGGTTATTAGGATGGTTCTTGGTTATGGTTATTGATTACGGTTATGGTTTGGTTTTGAGACTGTTGAGTCCGGGTGATAAGATGGTTGCATGACTGTTGAGTCATGGCAACGAGATTGGTCTCGGTGTGAGACGAAGTTGTTTATGAGATAAGATTGTAGTGAATACGAGAAGGTATTCGTGAGATGGTAGCGAATACGAGGAGGTATTCGTGAGCAAGAATAAAGTTGGTTAATGTTCGGATGGAACATGGAAAGTGATGGAGGTATGTTGGTAATTTAATACATGCTGGGATTACATTCATCTAATGTTAAGTTGCTGTTTTATCATGGTTTTATAAATCTGCTCTTCTGCAAATGAGCCTTTTTATACGTACCTTGTTATGAGCTACATATCATGTTTTTCCCGCACTTGCTGAGTACATCATTGACTCAAACTTGCATTATTATTTCATCATCAGCAGCAGGAGAAGACTACTATGAAGACCAAGTGGAGCATTAAGGCGTGTGATCTGTTCTCAACCTTGCCTGTGGAGGGAGTAGAGATAGAGCCACTTCTGCTTAGATTTGCTTCCGCATTAGTTAGATTGCTTCTGCATTAGAATAAAGACTTCCGCTGTGAGCATGAGTCCGAGACTCATGAGACATTGTAATAAACTCTATTATTCGTGGTTATATATATTCTAAATTTAGTTTGTGGAACATATGTGTATGTGTGATAAACATCCTGGGCACACATATGCATTAGTTCTCGGTTCCGTGGTTTTCCACAGAATTGAGGGCGTCACATCACCCTTGCATTATCATACATCATCAGCAACAGGAGAGGAGTGCTATGAAGACCACGTGGAGTATTAGGCGTGTAATCTGCCATCAACCTTGCATGTGGAGTAGAGATGGAGCCGCTGCTGCTGCTTAGTTTGCTTCCGCTATAGTTTAGAAGACTCCCGCTGCTAGAATAATACTTTCGCTGCTAAGACAAGACTTCCGCTGCAATAAAGATTGATGTAATAAAGTACTTGAATCTATTCATTCGTGGTTATATATTCTGAATTCAGTTTGTGGATGATATGTGTATGTGTGATGAACATCCTGGGCACACATACGCATCAGTCTCGGTTCCGAGAGGTTCTCTCTCAGAACAGGGGCGTCACAGATTGGTATCAGAGCCACGTTTGATCGTAGGTCACACGCCTAGATAGATCACAGTTTGGTTTTAGAAGCCACGGTTGACTGTAGGTCACAAAGCCTAGATGAATCACAGATTGGCAGCAGAACCACGGTTGACCGTAGGACGCAAGCCTAGTCGCAGATTGGTATTAGAAGCCACGCTGACCATAGGATGCAAGTCTAGGTAGGATACATAGATTGGCATTAGAACCCCATTGACCATAAGAAAAGTCACGGATTGGTAGTCACAGAAGTCACAGATTGGTATCACCCTAAAGCCCCATAGGACCCCCATTGAGTAAGCCCTGAATAGGAGTTGTGTGTTGAACTCTGTGATGATTGTTTGTGCTTCAGTGCTTAGTGTGAGTTGTGGGACGTTTTAGCGTTGTTCATATCCACACATAGTAGAGAGATGTGAGATGCTTCGGCACTTGTTCACCTTATATAGGATGATATATAGTCCATCCACCTTGATGCATATAGTTGGGAGGGATCACTCTAAACTTCTAACTTCTATTCTACCCGAACTCTCACTCACAGATGGTGAGAGGAAACACCGGCCGTCAAGGGAGGAACACCCGTGGCAACCAAGAGGATGACCACGCCGAAGTTCCTGAGAATGACAACCCCAGAGCTGGTGCAAACAAACTGGAACGGTTGATGGCTATGCAGAATCAGCTTATGCAAATCATGATCCAAACTTTGGGTCAGCTGCAAGCCAACAACAACAACCCCGTTCCTGCACCACCGCCACCACCACCGGCTCACAACCGACTGGGAGAGTTCATGAGGACTCGACCACCCACTTTTGCTCAAGCTAATGACCCCATGGAGGCTGACAATTGGATGAAGTCCATGGAGAAGAAGCTTGCCATAGTTCAGTGCAATGACCGAGAGAATGTTCTCTTTGCATCGCACCAACTTATGGGAGCATCCGCTGACTGGTGGGATGCCCTCTATAACGCTCATGACAACCCGGGAACTATTACTTGGACCAAGTTCAAGGAGAGTTTCCGCTCTCATTACATCCCTGTTGGTGTCATGATGCTAAAAAAGGTAGGAGTTCGAAAGTCTCCGCCAAGGCAAGAAGAGCGTGAACGAGTACCTTAACAAGTTCACGCAGCTGTCAAGGTATGCCCCCGAAGATGTCAACTCGGACCAACAGAAGCAGTACCTGTTCATGAGAGGGTTGAACAATGAGATCCAGGTTCAGCTTCTCAACAATGACTATGCTAACTTCCAGAAGCTGGTTGACAAAGCTATAGTAGTTGAGAGCAAGATCCGAGAGATCGAGCAAGAGGGCAAAAGAAAGATGCCGTACCAGCCACAAGGGAGCAATGTACGCCCTCGTTACATGCCCCCAGCTGCACCGCAGTATGGCTCGACCCCTTCTGCTTTTCTCCCTAATCAACCACCATAGCAACGTCCTGCCATGCAAGCACCTCGTGTGCCTTTGCCTCCTGCGCCCCGACCCACATGGGCACTCCTGTTCAAAACCCCTGCCCCAACATCCCTGCTGTCGTGGGCAACAAGGCATGCTTTGCATGCGGAGAGACGGGACACTTTGTGAGCCAGTGCCTGAAGAGAGGTCCTGGACAACCAAGCAACGTGCCCAAGCAGAACCCACGACCGAAAGGAGGAGCCAATCAAGGAAACCGTGGACAGCAGAACTATGCTCACGGCAATGTGAACCATTTCTCTGCTGAGGAAGCGCAACAGGCTGAGGACGTCGTGATAGGTATGTTCCTTGCCAACTCCAACCCTGCCACCATTCTATTTGATTCCGGAGCATCGCATTCATTCATATCGTCCAAGTATGTTGCCAAGTACAATCTACCCATATCACACTTGAAATATACTATGTTCGTTAATTCTCCCGGTGGAGAGATGAAGACTAATATAGTATGTCCAAAAGTAAACCTTAAAATAAGAGGGTAGACTTCCTTGCCAACCTCATTGTCTTGGATTCCCAAGGGCTTGACATAATACTCGGAATGGATTGGTTAAGCAAGCACAACGGAGTAATCCAATCTGCTGAGAGAAGCGTGCAGTTGACAAACAATCATGGAACTCGCATCGAGTTCGAGTCAGCCCAACCAACAACCGAGAAGGCAATGTTGAACCACGTCGAAGGAGCAAAATTGGAACGCATTCCGGTGGTTCAAGAATTCTCGGAAGAGCTTCTAGGTATGCCACCTGACCGAGACATTGAGTTTTCCATTGACTTGGTACCCGGAACTGCAACTATAGCAAAGAGACCCTATAGGATGCCCGTTAACGAACTAGTGGAACTCAAGAAGCAAATTCAGGAGCAACTGGAAAACGGTTTTATACGCCCGAGCTCGTCACTATGGGGAGCCCCCGTGCTCTTCATAGACAAGAAGGATGAGACCCAAAGGATGTGTGTGGATTATAGGTCTCTCAATTAGGTGACGATCAAGAATAAATACCCTCTGCCCCGTATAGAAGACTTGTTCGACCAAATGAAGGGAGCCCGAGTCTTCTCCAAGATTGATCTTCGGTCGGGATACTTCCAGCTGAAGATTAAACCCTCCGACATACCCAAGACTACCTTTCAAACACGGTATGGTTCGTATGAATATATCGTTATGTCTTTTGGGTTAACGAATGCACCCACATATTTCATGTACCTCATGAACAAGGTTTTCATGGAGTACTTGGACAAGTTCGTCATGGTTTTCATTGATGACATCATGGTATATTCAAAAAGTGAGGAGGAACATGAAGAACACTTGATATTGACATTGCAGAAGTTGCGAGAGCATCAATTGTATGACAAGCTCAGCAAGTGTCAATTTTGGCTAAAGGAGATATCGTTCCTAGGCCACATCATCTCTGAGGAGGGAGTATCGGTTGATCCCGGAAAAGTGGGAGATGTTCTGAAGTGGAACCAACCGCAAAATGTGAGGGATATTCAGAGTTTTCTTGGGATGGCTGGATACTACCGATGTTTCATCAAGAACTTCTCCAAGATAGCAAAACCTATGACGGAGTTGCTAACAAAGAGAAAAGCCTTCCAATGGACACCAGCGTGCCAAGAAAGCTTTGATGAGCTCAAGAAAATGCTAACCACAACACCGGTTTTGGTATTGCCGGACGTAAGCAAGAGCTTTGACATATATTGTGATGCATCAAGACAAGGGCTTGGATGTGTGCTCATGCAAGAAGGACAAGTGGTAGCCTATGCTTTGAGACAATTAAAGAAGCACGAGCTGAATTACGCCACACATGACTTGGAACCCGCAGCCATGGTGAGATCGATGTGAGATCGATACGGATCATAAAAGCCTCAAGTACATATTCACCAAGATGGATTTGAATTTGAGGCAACGTCGATGATTGGAGCTTATCAAGGATTACGATGTTGGAATATCACCCCGGAAAGGCCAATGTAGTAGCTGATGCATTGAGCCGAAAAGGAGCATGTCACCAACTCACGGTTCGGGAGCTACCACCCGAGCTATGCAAGGAGTTCGAACGGTTATATCTCGGGTTCTTGAACGAGATGGAGGTAATGGAACTCCATTCTTCGCTGGAACAAGAGATCAGAGATGGCCAAGCAACGGATGAGTAGATCAAGGAGATCAAGGAAAGAATCTGACAAGGCATAAAAAAGGACTTCAAGGAAGACGAGAAGGTCATGCTTTGGATAGGAAAAAGGATTTGTGTGCCTAACATTGTAACACCCCAAATTTTGATTCAAAACCCTAAACCATGTTCAGAGGGGAATTTAGAAATTTTTGGACGTGTTGCATGTTTTGCAAAAATTCAAATTCAAACTGGAATTCAAATAATACTCAAAACAGAAAAGAAAAGGAAAATGAAAAAGAGAAACGGGAAAAAAACCGGCCAGTGGGCCAAAACCCGCCAGCCGGCCCAGCTTTCCCCGCGCAGCCCGCCCCCGCGCGCGCCGCGCTGCCTCTCATAGACGGGTGGGACCCGCCTGTCATCCCTAACCCCGCGACCCCGGACTTTTCCCCGAGCGCGCGCGATCGCAACCGACCGGAAACCGCGTCCCGTCGCCCGAATTCTGGTCCCAGAAGAATCCAACTCGATCACAACTGACCCACCGCCCTCCCACGGCTATAAAAACCCCCGATCCGATCAGTTTTTCTCACGCGATCGCCGATTTTCACTCCGGTGAGCACCGAGACTTCGCCGGTGAATTCTGGCCGATCTAAGCTCGGAAACTCTGATCTAACTTGCTGGTCTTGATCCACCGCCTCCGGGGAACTTTGCAGGTGCAGAAAACTCGGAGAGTTACGGTGTAAACGCAGCGCCGATGAGCTTCGCCGTGGTTTTGCCTCGGACCTCGCCGCCGATCACTTTCCAGGACCCCCGAGCTCGAGAAAACCCCCGAGGTGAGATCCCTGACCTCCCCTCTACCGATCTATGCCATAAGATCACAGTTTTAGGCAGAATTCTCGAGGATCCGAAACTTTCCGGCGAGATCGCCGCTTCCCGCCGCCGTGCGCCGCCGGCAGCGCCGCCCGCGCTCGATCAGAGCGACGTGGCTGCTTGTGCGCCGTTTATTTTAAATCGCACGGTAGACTTTAAATCCCCACGTACCGGTTCGATGTTATAATCTCAGCCGTCGGTTTAAAATCGGACGGTCCACGTCAGCCTCGCGTTATAAAGGCTGGAATTCTTACGTGCTACCCCCTGGGGTTCTCTGGAATTGAGAGCTAGCCCCGGAAACTTCAGATCTAGCCCCTGGAACTCCAGAAAATCATGTAAATTCATTTAAAAGTCAGTTTTAGCCCCTGGACTTAATAGAAATTAGGAAAAACACCTCTGATAAGTGTAGCTAGACCCCTGGAAATTATGAAAATAATATTATAGACCCTGTAATGGGGTGAATTCATTATTTTAGCCCTGTTTAGTATTTAATTTAGAAAATTGAATATGTAACTAGTGTTTAAAAATTAAAAAGTGGGACAAACATAATTGTCAAAATTAATTAAAGACTTTCTCAGTACTTAGAAAACTTTGGAGTGAGGTAAAAATATATTTTTGGACTGAAATGAATCTGTTTCATTTAATTATTCACATTATTTAGTATAAGGACACATTTTTAAGTAAATAATAGTTATAGAAAAATAGGGAAAATAATTATGAAATAGTCTACATCAGAAGCCAAGGTCAAAATATGTTATTAAATTATTTAGGACCAGAACCTATACTGTTTAGGTGATGTATATTACTAATTTCATAATGAAATACACAATTATGCATAGGAATATAAATCTGAAAATATAGCAACTAGTAAATGATAAATGGAGTTTCTAAAATACAAAGAATTTAGTTTAGAGTTGGTAGAAGTTGTGAAGGCACATATGGAGAAGAAAAATACTTTCCATACATGCTTGGTAGTTTAATGTAAGGAATTTATTTAAAACTGAAACACAACACATATAATGGTGAATGAATTTCATAAATATGAATGTGTGGTTTGTATGAAGTAGAGGTGTGAACTATGTCTTATGATTGTTGTTTTTCTTTTGCTATGTGTGATGGTATGAAGTAGAACCTGTTCAAGAACAAGTTATTCATTTCCAAGATCAGGACTACCCATTTCAAGAGCAGCAAGAAGGAGGCAAGTGTCCTTGACCACTTTGATCCTATGCTAGGATGTGTAGATAGAATTATTTGCATTGTCAAATGAAATATGAAACCCATGCTAGGAAAGTTTCCCTAGAATTGCATTACCTTGTTTCCTTGTAGCTTGGGTTGGGATTTATTTTGTCATGTCATTTATTTACATGCATATGCTTAGCCATGCTTGGAATGGGATATTTGGGATATGAGATCATCAGTTTATTATACCATACTCTTGAATGAGTTATTGTGAGTTATGTAGAGGTAGGGATCAAGGCAAGTTGGATGTTTTTGTTGTGTGCTGGGTGCACGAGACTCGGGTTTGTGTTTAGTACTTGCCTGAATCCTAAGGACCGGTTCATGGAGCATGTAACCCGGCTTTACAGTGCCAACCACATGCTGAGATCGGGCAGCTTGGCCAATTAATTAGGTGTATCCCCGGCGTAGTATGGGTGTGTTGGATGGTGCGGGGAGTAGGTGTCAGCTGGACTACCATATGAACCGCAAGGCTCAAGAGGGGGCCACTGCAGCGGGGTTGGAGCCTCTTGTATGCTGTTAGGGGTGAAACCTCAGTGGGCCCACGCTCGTCGGGAATCCCTTTGTAAAGGCTTCGTAGTGATCTCCTGGCTGCACACCTGGGAAGTGTGAATGTGGATCGTAGCCACTGGCATAATGGAGGTTCTTTTAGTCCACCCGGCAACGGGGGATGAAATCACTACTTGTGGGTACAGTGGTACAAACTCTGCAGAGTCAAAACTGTCTTGACAGCCGTGCTCACGGTTAAGAGCGGCCTGGACTTATTCATGATTAGAGGATTGATGGTTTTGGAAGTTAAGCGGGGAGCTTAACATTGGAAATGATGTTATGGTTATTGGATTATGATGATGGGATGGGAGATTGGGACCATTTCACCTGTGTAGTAATGTAAGTGCTTAATAAGCTAAGGTGATAGGTATTAATTCCGTAGTGCTTTAACCATGAGTTCAACCTTTCCTTGTTCTAGCCATGCATGATATAATTTTCCCACACTTGCTGAGTACCATTGGTACTCAACCTTGCATATTTGTTGGTTTATATTGCTGCTCAGGTCAAGATAATGAGGTGGTGTATAATGACCAAGACTTTGGACCCGAGGAAGGATTTTAGGTTCATGAAGACCCCCCCGGGCAACGCCTGTGATGGAGCCCTAAAGAATAATATTCCGCTGCTAGTTTATTTACTTGTGATGAAGCATTAGTGTCCATTGAGACATTTGCGATGTAAGACTTATTTATATTCGATACCTGGCTTGTAATAAATGATGCTTCACTATTTGTCATCACATGTATGAGAAAATGATCCTGGCATACATGTGATATTCACTTGGTTGTTTCTTCGGAAAAACCGGGTGTGACAGAGGTGGTATCAGAGCCAAGGTTGCCCGTAGGAACGTGGACCTAGGTAGAAATGGACGTATTTAAGGGCCCTATTTTCTTAAAAACTATTTTTCAAGGTGTGGGTGGAAAAGTGTTATTAAAGGAGTCATTTTCTTCATCTTACCCCAACTTTCATTCAAAATAGGATTTTTGTTTGAGATTTCATCTAACCTAATTTTAAATTCTTTTGTTTTAGATGGTTCGTATGATTCGCACCGCTCGTAAGTCCACAGGAGGGAGAGTTCCCGTAGTGGCCCTTGCCGAAAGAGAGGAGAGTCGTCCCGTGACGTACCTTTCCTACGGATTGGCAGTTGGAGATTTGTTGCGCCGTCTTCGACGTATGCTCGAAGCCGCCGGCAATACGGGAAAGCTAATCATCCACTATAACTCCACCAGGACCATCCGTGAGAAGAGGGAAGAATGGAGTTCGGAGATGAGGATTATACACGAGAATCAGCTGCTTAAGATTCACCACTCTCCAGCTTGTCGAGCAACACAAGTTGACGCGGAGAGAGATGTCACCTGGGAGGCCATCACCTGCCAGAGTCACATCTATCGTCGCCACTTGGACAAAACTGAGTACATGTATGTCCTCCAACGTGAGAGCGGTACCACGGAGTACAAGTACCCACCGGTGCAGCAAGGGACTTCCCATGAGCATATGGACTTGTGCTTGGAGGATGCTGCTATGCTCAGCACTCGACTGCAGGAGTGTCAACAAGAGCTTCAGGATGTCCGAGACACCCTGAAGGAAACGGAGGCGTTGCTGCGAGCTTGCTTAAAGGCGAGAGAAAGAGGAGATGGGAATGAACTGTGTGTCACCGTGAGTGATCCATGGACTCCTGACTCCCCGGATCGCCGAGCGATCAGGCGTCGTCGCACTTCTCCACCAGCAGCCTCCCCATCCAAAGCAGAGTCAGAAGGTAGCCGAAATGAGGAGGAAGATCCCGAGGAGCCAGCTCAAGAGGACGAGTAGTGTAGAGTCTTTCCCCTAGCTAGCATAGATAATGCTTGGTGTGTGACGTGAGTAGTTACGTAGTTAATGGTGTGATAATGCTTGGTGTGTGACGTGAGTTGTGGAAGCCATGAGCAATTGTCCACAGCCTCGTCTTCAGATTGTTTTGCTTTGGTGTGTGAACCCACAGGAAATAATAGTGCATTTATTTGGTGTGAGATATAAACCCTCGTAAAATTTCAACAAAGCCTCAACACCTTAAAGTACCAACAAACGAAAGTAGTAAGATGATACTAAATGGTATCAAATTAACATTTGTTGATTCTGCCAGATGGCCGGAAGAGGAAAAGGACGTGCTGCCAACCCCGCCAACAACAATGATGAGGCATGCAACCCTCATCTTTCTGGAGGCCAGGACAGGGGTGGTCGCCGTGAAGAAGTTGATCCTCTCCACCAAATGCTGGAGAATCAAAATCAGCTTATCCAGAACTTGACTCAAGTGGTGGCCAACTTGCATCAAGTTCCACCTCCACAAGCTGCACCACGCCAACCAAGGTTGAGTGAGTTTTTAGGAACTCAACCTCCAAAGTTTGCAAGTGCTGCTGAACCTCTGGAGGCAGATGATTGGCTGAAGACTATTGAAAGTAAGATGAGGATCATACAGTGCCAAGGGTATGAGAGGGTGCTGTTTGCCTCTCATCAATTGCATGGACCTGCTGCTGATTGGTGGACCGCCTATGTGGCCACTCATCATGACCCTGAGAACATCACTTGGGAAGAGTTCAAGCGTAGCTTCCGCAACCACTACATCCCAAGAGGTGAACTCAAAAACAAGAGGAAAGAGTTTCTGGGACTGCAGCAGGGAAACATGACGGTGAGGGAATACCTCACTAAATTTACTCAACTATCCCGTTATGCTCCACGAGACATAGAGACTGATGAGCAGAAACAAGATTGTTTCGTGGAAGGACTTACCGCAGAAATGCAGTGTGCAATGTCCTCCAATGAGTATGAAAGCTTTCAAAAGATGGTGGACAGAGCATTTGTGGTGGAAAGGAAGCTAAAGGCCCTGGAAAATGAGAATAAGAGGAAGGCGGGATGGTCACATCAGGCCTCAGGGAGCAACACCCGCCCACGTATGATGCAGCAACCTACGGGGCAGACGAGCCGTGCTGCGGTACCCTATTCAGCACCAAGAGGGTACAACCCAAACTACAGGCCACCCGCAGCACCTGCACAGCCGCCACGTCAGTTTGTGCAGCAGCCTCGCCCCGCATATCCACCTCGACCAGCAGTGCAAGGACCCCCGAACCAACCCCAAGACAACAAAGGCCAAGCATCTAAGATTGGGGTGCAATGCTTCAGCTGTGGTGAAGTGGGGCACTACGCCCATAAATGCCCAAAGAAGAAGCCTGCGCCGCCACAACAGCAGAATGTAGTGAGAGGACGGGTGAACCATGTCACTATGGAGGAAGCACAAGAGGCACCCGACGTGGTAGTTGGTAAGTTTCCTGCCAATTTACACCTTGCAACTCTGCTGTTTGATTCTGGTGCTACCCACTCGTTCATTGCTCAAGGGTTTGTTAAGAAGCATGACCTAGCAACCACACAGATGAACCATATGCTAGCGGTAAACTCTCCAGGTGGAGAAATAAGGACAAGACAAGTGTGTCCCAAAGTGAGCCTAGACATTAATGGGGTAGTATTTACTACTAACCTCATAGTGATAGATTCACAAGGGATAGATATTATTTTGGGTATGGATTGGTTGACCAAACATAAAGGAATCATCCATTGTTCGACCAGAACGGTGGAACTAACTCACCCCAGTGGTACCAGAGTAAAGTTCATAACAATACACGAGCCTAGGAGGGACATTAAATTAAATCAAGTGGAGGTGAAAGTTGAGGAAATCAGGACCATCAGGGATTATCCAGATGTTTTCCCGGAGGAATTGCCAGGCATGCCTCCCGACCGTGATGTGGAATTCGCAATTGAGCTAGTACCGGGAACAGCCCCGATATACAAGAGACCTTATCGAATGGACTCCAAGCAGCTAGAAGAGCTAAAGGATCATTTGAGAGAATTGACGGAGAAGGGGTATATTCGCCCTAGTTCCTCACCATGGGGAGCCCCGGTGATATTTGTGCTCAAGAAAGATGGAACCCAAAGGTTATGCGTGGATTACCGTGCCTTGAATGAGGTAACCATCAAAAACAAGTACCCATTACCCCGCATTGAAGACTTGTTTGATCAGTTGAGGGGAGCTTGTGTGTTCTCGAAAATTGATCTCAGGTCAGGGTACCACCAACTCAAGATAAGGCAATCTGATATTCCCAAGACAGCTTTCGTATCTCGGTACGGACTGTATGAATACACTGTCATGCCTTTTGGGCTAACCAATGCCCCGGCATATTTCATGTACCTCATGAACAAGGTATTCATGGAATATCTGGACAAATTTGTGGTGGTTTTCATAGATGATATTCTCGTCTTCTCCAAAAATGAAGAAGAACATGAGAAACATCTAAGGTTGGTGTTGCAGAGGTTGAGAGAACACCAACTATATGCCAAGTTGAGCAAATGTGAGTTTTGGCTGAAGAGAGTTCCCTTTTTAGGACATATAATCTCGGAGGGAGGAATCTCCGTAGATCCCGCCAAAATCGAGGATATCCAGAAGTGGAAAACCCCTGAAAATGTCGGGGAAGTTCGAAGCTTTTTGGGATTGGCTGGATACTATCGACGGTTTATTGAGGGATTCTCCAAGATCTCGAGACCTCTCACCAAACTGTTGGAAAAGGGAATCACATTCACCTGGACGCCACAGTGCGATACGAGCTTTCAGGAGCTAAAGAAGAGATTGACAACAGCCCCAGTGTTGGTTATGCCAGATATGCAGAAGAATTTCACAGTGTACTGCGATGCCTCTGGAAATGGGTTGGGATGTGTTCTCATGCAAGAAGGACATGTCGTGGCATATGCATCCCGGCAGCTTCGGAAGCACGAGAAGAACTATCCTACACATGATCTAGAACTAGCTGCAGTGGTACACGCGTTGAAAATTTGGCGGCACTATTTGATGGGGAAGAGGACAGAGATATATACGGATCATAAGAGTTTGAAGTACATATTCACACAGCCAGATCTCAACCTCCGACAAAGGAGATGGTTAGAGCTAATCAATGACTTTGATGTGGGCATCAACTATCATCCTGGGAAAGCAAACGTCGTGGCCGATGCTTTGAGTTAGAAAGTGCAGGTCAATAAGTTGAGTTTGAAGGACATGCCTGCAGAATTGAAGGACGAGGTTATAAGACTCAATCTATGTCTAGTAAATAGTGGTGAAGCCATCGCCATGGAAGTGGACTCCACACTCGAGCGAGACATACGCGAGGGCCAAAAGAATGATGAGAAGATACAAGAGATCCGACAGCTCATCAAGGAAAATAAAGCTCCTGGTTTTAGAGAGGATGAACAAGGAACGGTGTGGCACGGGAAAAGGATCTGTGTGCCAGAAGTAAAAGAGATCCGTGAATTGATTTTAAAGGAGGCTCATGATTCTGACTATTCCATTCATCCTGGGAGTACGAAGATGTACCAGGACCTCAAGAGCAGGTATTGGTGGTATGGCATGAAGCGAGATGTCGCGGAACATGTTGCCCTATGTGACACATGTCAGTTGGTGAAAGCAGAACATCAACGACCCGCGGGATTGTTGCAACCACTCAAAGTACCTGAATGGAAGTGGGAAGAAATCAGCATGGATTTTGTCGTGGGATTGCCTAGGACCCAATCCGGGTATGATTCAATATGGGTCATTATTGATCGGCTAACCAAGGTAGCTCATTTCATTCCTGTGAAAGAAAGCTACAGCGGATCCAAATTGGCAGAATTATACATGTCAAGGATCGTGTGTTACCATGGAGTGCCAAAGAAGATAGTGTCGGACCGAGGGACACAGTTCACCTCGAGGTTTTGGCAGAAGTTGCATGAAACCATGGGAACCCATCTGAACTTTAGTTCTGCCTATCATCCCCAAACTGACGGGCAGACGGAGAGAACCAATCAGATCCTTGAAGATATGTTAAGGGCATGTGCACTCAAAAACAATAGGAGTTGGGACAAGAACTTACCGTATGCGGAGTTTTCCTATAACAACAGCTATCAAGCTAGTATGAAGATGTCACGTTTGAAGCTTTGTATGGAAGGAAGTGCAGAACTCCCCTATTTTGGAACCAAACAGGAGAAAGTAAAGTGTTTGGTCCAGAAGTGCTACAAGAAGCCGAAGCGAAGGTGAGGGAGATTCGCAACAACTTGAGGATAGCACAAACACGCCAGAAGAGTTATGCTGATGTACGAAGAAGAGAGCTCGTTTTCAACGTGGGAGACTATGTTTATCTCAAGGTGTCCCCTATCAGAGGACTTCGTCGGTTCAAGGTGAAAGGGAAGTTGTCACCTCGATACATCGGACCCTTCCAGGTTTTGGAAAGGAAAGGCAAAGTGGCGTACCAACTAGAGTTACCGGTTCATCTATCGGATGTACACGATGTATTTCATGTGTCACAACTCAAGAAATGTCTGAAGACGCCTGAAGAGGTGTTACCCATGAATGAAGTGGATGTAGCTGAAGATTTGTCTTATGCCGAGCAACCATACAAGATTTTGGAGACAATGGAACGCCTCACCAGAAACAAGAGAATCCGGATGTGCAAGGTGCAGTGGAAGCATCACTCAGAAGAGGAAGCTACCTGGGAAAGGGAAGATGAGCTCAAGGCATAATTTCCGGAATTGTTTTCTTAGAAACACCAATCTCGAGGACGAGATTTCTTTTAAGGGGGGTAGAGCTGTAACACCCCAAATTTTGATTCAAAACCCTAAACCATGTTCAGAGGGGAATTTAGAAATTTTTGGACGTGTTGCATGTTTTGCAAAAATTCAAATTCAAACTGGAATTCAAATAATACTCAAAACAGAAAAGAAAAGGAAAAAGAAAGAGAGAAACGGGAAAAAAACCGGCCAGTGGGCCGAAACCCGCCAGCCGGCCCAGCTTTCCCCGCGCAGCCCGCCCCCGCGCGCGCCGCTCTGCCTCTCACAAACGGGTGGGACCCGCCTGTCATCCCTAACCCCGCGACCCCGGACTTTTCCCCGAGCGCGCGCGATCGCAACCGACCGGAAACCGCATCTCGTCGCCCGAATTCTGGTCCCAGAAGAATCCAACTCGATCACAACAGACCCACCGCCCTCCCCCGGCTATAAAAACCCCCGATCCGATCAGTTTTTCTCACGCGATCGCCGATTTTCACTCCGGTGAGCACCGAGACTTCGCCGGTGAATTCTGGCCGATCTAAGCTCGGAAACTCTGATCTAACTCGCTGGTCTTGATCCACCGCCTCCGGGGAACTTTGCAGGTGCAGAAAACTCGGAGAGTTACGGTGTAAACGCAGCGCCGACGAGCTTCGCCGTGGTTTTGCCTCGGACCTCGCCGCCGATCACTTTCCAGGACCCCCGAGCTCAAGAAAAACCCCGAGGTGAGATCCCTGACCTCCCCTCTACCGATCTAGGCCATAAGATCACAGTTCTAGGCAGAATTCTCGAGAATCCAAAACTTTCCGGCGAGATCGCCGCTTCCCGCCGCCGTGCGCCGCCGGCAGCGCCGCCCGCGCTCGATCAGAGCGACGTGGCCGCTTGTGCGCCGTTTATTTTATATCGCACGGTAGACTTTAAAACCCCGCGTACCGGTTCGATGTTATAATCTCAGCCGTCGGTTTAAAATCGGACGGTCCACGTCAGCCCCGCGTTATAAAGACTGGAAGTCTTACGTGCTACCCCCTGGGGTTCTCTGGAATTGAGAGCTAGCCCCGGAAACTTCAGATCTAGCCCTTGGAACTCCAGAAAATCATGTAAATTCATTTAAAAATCAGTTTTAGCCCCTGGACTTAATAAAAATTAGGAAAAACACCTCTGATAAGTGTAGCTAGACCCCTGGAAATTATGAAAATAGTAGTATAGACCCTGTAATGGGGTGAATTCATTATTTTAGCCCTGTTTAGTATTTAATGTAGAAAATTGAATATGTAACTAGTGTTTAAAAATTAAAAAGTGGGACAAACATAATTGTCAAAATTAATTAAAGACTTTCTCAGTACTTGGAAAACTTTGGAGTGAGGTAAAAATATATTTTTGGACTGAAATGAATCTGTTTCATTTAATTATTCACATTATTTAGTATAAGGACACATTTTTAAGTAAATAATAGTTATAGAAAAATAGGGAAAATAATTATGAAATAGTCTACATCAGAAGCCAAGGTCAAAATATGTTATTAAATTATTTAGGACCAGAACCTATACTGTTTAGGTGATGTGTATTACTAGTTTCATAATAAAATACACAATTATGCATAGGAATATAAATCTGAAAATATAGCAACTAGTAAATGATAAATGGAGTTTCTAAAATACAAAGAATTTAGTTTAGAGTTGGTAGAAGTTGTGAAGGCACATATGGAGAAGAAAAATACTTTCCATACATGCTTGGTAGTTTAATGTAAGGAATTTATTTAAAACTGAAACACAACACATATAATGGTGAATGAATTTCATAAATATGAATGTGTGGTTTGTATGAAGTAGAGGTGTGAACTATGTCTTATGATTGTTGTTTTTCTTTTGCTATGTGTGATGGTATGAAGTAGAACCTGTTCAAGAACAAGTTATTCATTTCCAAGATCAGGACTACCCATTTCAAGAGCAGCAAGAAGGAGGCAAGTGTCCTTGACCACTTTGATCCTATGCTAGGATGTGTAGATGGAATTATTTGCATTGTCAAATGAAATATGAAACCCATGCTAGGAAAGTTTCCTTAGAATTGCATTACCTTGTTTTCCTTGTAGCTTGGGTTGGGATTTATTTTGTCATGTCATTTATTTACATGCATATGCTTAGCCATGCTTAGAATGGGATATTTGGGATATGAGATCATCAGTTTATTATACCATACTCTTGAATGAGTTATTGTGAGTTATGTAGAGGTAGGGATCAAGGCAAGTTGGATGTTTTGGTTGTGTGCTGGGTGCACGAGACTCGGGTTTGTGTTTAGTACTTGCCTGGATCCTAAGGACCGGTTCATGGAGCATGTAACCCGGCTTTACAGTGCCAACCACATGCTGAGATGGGGCAGCTTGGCCAATTAATTAGGTGTATCCCCGGCGTAGTATGGGTGTGTTGGATGGTGCGGGGAGTAGGTGTCAGCTGGACTACCATATGAACCGCAAGGCTCAAGAGGGGGCCACTGCAGCGGGGTTGGAGCCTCTTGTATGCTGTTAGGGGTGAAACCTCAGTGGGCCCACGCTCGTCGGGAATCCCTTTGTAAAGGCTTCGTAGTGATCTCCTGGCTGCACACCTGGGAAGTGTGAATGTGGATCGTAGCCACTGGCATAATGGAGGTTCTTTTAGTCCACCCGGCAACGGGGGATGAAATCACTACTTGTGGGTACAGTGGTACAAACTCTGCAGAGTCAAAACTGTCTTGACAGCCGTGCTCACGGTTAAGAGCGGCCTGGACTTATTCATGATTAGAGGAGTGAAGGTTTTTGGGAGTTGTGGATGTTAAGCGGGGAGCTTAACATTGGAAATGATGTTATGGTTATTTGGTTATGATGATGGGATGGGAGATTGGGACCATTTCACCTTTGTAGTAATGTAGGTGCTTAATAAGCTAAGGTGATAGGTATTAATTGCGTAGTGCTTTAACCATGAGTTCAACCTCTCCTTGTTCTAGCCATGCATGATATAATTTTCCCACACTTGCTGAGTACCATTGGTACTCAACCTTGCATATTTGTTAGTTTATATTGCTGCTCAGGTCAAGATAATGTGGTGGTGTATAATGACCAAGACTTTGGACCCGAGGAAGGATTTTAGGTTCATGAAGACCCCCGGGCAACGCCTGTGATGGAGCCCTAAAGAATAATATTCCGCTGCTAGTTTATTAACTTGTGATGAAGCATTAGTGTCCATTGAGACATTTGCGATGTAAGACTTATTTATATTCGATACCTGGCTTGTAATAAATGATGCTTCACTATTTGTCATCACATGTATGAGAAAATGATCCTGGCATACATGTGATATTCACTTGGTTGTTTCTTCGGAAAAACCGGGTGTGACACTTGAGGGCGAGAGAAAGAGGAGATGGGAATGAACTGTGTGTCACCGTGAATGACACATGGACTCCTGACTCCCTAGACCGCCGGGCGATCAGGCGTCGCCGCACTTCTCCACCAGCAGTTTCCCCACCCAAAGCGGAGTCAGAGGGCAGCCGCAATAATGAGGAAGATCCCGAGGAGCCAGCTCAGTGATACGAGTCATGTAGCGTCCTTTCCCATAGTTTAGCAGGTTATCGAGTAGGCGAGTCAATACCTTAGTTAATGATGTGTTAATGTTTGGAGTGTGACGTGAGTTGTGGAAGCCATGGGCATTTGTCCACAACCTCGTCTTCAGGTTGTTTTGCTTTGATGTGTGAACCCCTATGAATTAAGAGTGCATTTATTTTCGCGTGAGATGTGAAACCCTCAGAAAGTATAAATATAATAAGGCCTCAAAATTTTAAGTTTAAACAAGCAAATTGGGAAGTTAATACGTAATGCTTTAAATTGACATTTGGTTGATCATGATAGATGGCCGGAAGAGGAAAGGGTCGTGGTACCAACCCCGCCAACAACAACGATGAGGCCGGCAACCCTCATCTTTCTGGAGGACAAGATAGGGTTGGTCGCCGTGAAGGAGTTGATCCCATCCACCATATGCTTGAAAATCAGAATCAGCTCATCCAGAGCCTAACTCAAGTGGTGGCCAACTTGCACCAAGCTCCACCTCCACAAGCTGCACCACGCCAACCAAGGTTGAGTGAGTTTCTAGGGACTCAACCTCCAAAGTTTGCTAGTGCTGCTGAACCTCTGGAGGCAGATGACTGGCTAAAGACCATTGATAGCAAAATGAGGATCATACAATGCCAAGGGTATGAGAGGGTGCTGTTTGCCTCTCACCAACTGCATGGACCTGCTGCTGATTGGTGGACCGCTTACGTAGCAGCCCATCATGACCCTGAGAACATCACCGGGGAAGAGTTCAAGCGTAGTTTCCGCAACCATTACATACCAAGGGGTGAACTCAAAAACAAGAGAAAGGAGTTCTTGGGGCTGCAGCAAGGAAACATGACTGTGAGGGAATAGCTCACTAAATTCACCCAACTATCCCATTATGCACCACGGGACATCGAGACTGATGAGCAGAAACAGGACTGCTTTGTGGAAGGACTTACAGCAGAAATACAGTGTGTTATGTCCTCCAACGAGTATGAAAGCTTCCAAAAGATGGTAGACAGAGCATTTATAGTGGAGAGGAAGCTGAAGGCCTTGGAAAATGAAAACAAAAGATGGTCACACCAAGCCTCGGGTAGCAACACACGCCCACGTCTGATGCAGCAACCCGCAGGGCAGACGAGCCGTGCTGTGGTGCCCTACTCAGCACCCAGAGGGTACAACCCAAATTTCAGGCCGCCATCAGCACTGGCACAGGCGCAGCATCAGTTTGTACAGCAGCCTCGTCCCACATATCAACCTCGACCAGCAGTGCAAGGACCACAGAACCAATCCCAAGACAACAAAGGTCAGGCAGCTAAGGTTGGGGTGCAATGCTTCAATTGTGGCGAGGTGGGGCACTACGCTCATAAGTGCCCAAAGAAGAAGCCCGTGCAGCCGCAACAGCAGAATGTGATGCGAGGACGGGTGAACCACGTGACCATGGAGGAGGCGCAAGAGGCACCCGACGTGGTAGTTGGTAAGTTTCCTGCCAATTTACACATTGCAACCCTGTTGTTCGATTCTGGTGCTACCCACTCGTTCATTGCCCAAGGGTTTGTTAAGAAGAATGATCTAGCAACAACACAAATGAACCATATGCTAGTAGTAAACTCTCCAGGGAGAGAAATAAGGACAAGACAAGTGTGTCCCAAGGTGAATCTAGACATTAATGGGGTAGTATTTACTGCCAACCTCATAGTGATAGATTCACAAGGGATGGATATTATTTTGGGTATGGATTGGTTGACCAAACATAAAGGAATCATCCATTGTTCGACCAGAACGGTGGAACTAACTCACCCTAGTGGCACAAGAGTAAAGTTCATAACCATACAAGAGCCTAGGAGGGACATTAAACTCAATCAAGTTGAGGTGGAAGTGGAGGAGATCAGGATCATCAGGGAATATCCAGATGTTTTTCCAGATGATCTGCCAGGTATGCCCCCCAATCGTGAAGTGGAATTGGCGATTGAGCTAGTGCCTGGAACAGCTCCGATATACAAGAGACCTTATCGGATGGACTCCAAACAGCTGGAAGAACTCAAGGAACATTTAAGAGAGTTGACAGAGAAGGGGTACATTCGTCCTAGTTCCTCACCATGGGGAGCTCCAGTGATATTTGTGCCCAAGAAGGACGGAACCCAAAGGTTGTGCGTAGACTACCGTGCGTTGAATGAAGTAACCATCAAGAACAAGTACCCATTACCCCGCATTGAAGACTTGTTTGATCAGTTGAAGGGAGCTTGTGTGTTCTCGAAAATTGATCTCAGGTCGGGATACCACCAACTTAAGATAAGGCAAACTGATATTCCAAAGACAGCTTTCGTATCTCGGTACGGACTGTATGAATACACCGTCATGCCTTTTGGGCTAACTAATGTCCCGGCATACTTCATGTATCTCATGAACAAGGTATTCATGGAATATCTGGACAAATTTGTGGTGGTTTTCATAGATGACATTCTCGTCTTCTCCAAAGATGAAGAAGGACATGAGAAACATCTAAGGTTGGTGTTGCAAAAGCTGAGAGAACACCAACTATATGCCAAGTTGAGCAAGTGTGAGTTTTGGCTAAAGAGAGTTCCCTTCTTAGGACATATAATCTCGGAGGGAGGAATCTCCATAGATCCCGCCAAGATCGAGGATGTACAGAAGTGGAAGACCCCTGAGAATGTCGGGGAAGTTCGAAGCTTCTTAGGATTGGCTGGGTATTATCGACGGTTTATCGAGGGTTTCTCCAAGATCTCGAGACCTCTCACCAAACTGTTGGAGAAGGGAATCACATTCACATGGACGCCGCAGTGCAAGACGAGTTTCTAGGAACTGAAGAAAAGATTGACAACAGCCCAGTGCTAGTTATGCCAGATATGCAGAAGAACTTTTCGGTGTACTGTGATGCCTCGTGAAACGGGTTGGGATGTGTTCTCATGCAAGAGGGGCATGTTGTGGCTTATGCGTCCCGGCAGCTCCGGAAACACGAGAAGAACTATCCTACACATGACCTAGAGCTAGCTGCAGTGGTACACACGTTGAAGATTTCACAGCATTACTTGATGGGGAAGAGGACGGAGATATATACGGATCATAAGAGCTTAAAGTATATTTTCACACAGCCAGATCTCAACCTCAGACAAAGGAGATGGTTAGAGCTGATCAACGACTTTGATGTGGGCATCAACTATCATCCTGGGAAAGCGAACGTCGTGGCGGATGCTCTAAGCCAGAAAGTGCAGGTCAATAGGTTGAGCTTGAAGGACATGCCTACAGAATTGAAGGAAGAGGTTATAAAACTAAATCTATGTCTGGTGAATAGTGGTGAAGCCATCGCCATGGAAGTGGACTCCATATTAGAGCAAGACATACGCGATGGTCAAAAGAATGATGAGAAGATACAAGAAATCAGAGAACTCATCAAGGATAATAAAGCCCCTGGTTTCAGAGAGGATGAACAAGGTACGGTGTGGCACGGGAAAAGAATCTGTGTGCCTGAAGTGAAGGAGATCCGTGAATTGATTTTGAAGGAAGCTCATGATTCCGACTATTCCATTCATCCTGGGAGTACGAAGATGTATCATGACCTCAAGAGCAGGTATTGGTGGTATGGCATGAAGCGAGATGTCGCGGAACATGTTGCCCTATGTGACACATGTCAGTTGGTGAAAGCAGAACATCAACGACCCGCGGGATTATTGCAACCACTCAAAGTGCCTGAATGGAAATGGGAGGAAATCGGTATGGATTTCATAGTGGGACTACCCAGGACCCAATCAGGATATGATTCGATATGGGTCATCATCGACAGGCTAACCAAGGTAGCTCATTTCATCCCTGTGAAAGAAAGCTACAGCAGATCCAAATTGGCAGAATTGTACATGTCAAGGATCGTGTGTTTCCATGGAGTGCCAAAGAAGATAGTGTCAGATTGAGGGACACAGTTCACCTCAAGGTTCTGGCAGAAGTTGCATGAAACCATGGGAACTCGTCTGAATTTTAGTTCTGCCTATCATCCCCAGACTGATGGACAGACGGAAAGAACCAATCAGATCCTTGAGGATATGCTGAGAGCGTGTGCGCTCAAAAACAATAGGAGTTGGGATAAGAACTTACCGTATGCGGAGTTCTCCTATAACAACAGCTATCAGGCTAGTATAAAGATGTCACCATTTGAGGCTTTGTATGGGAGGAAGTGCATAACTCCCCTATTTTGGAACCAAACGGGGGAAAGTAAAGTGTTTGGACCCGAGGTACTACAAGAAGTCGAGGCGAAAGTGAGGGAAATTCGCAACAATTTGAGGATAGCATAGACTCGACAAAAAGAGTATGCCGATGTACGGAGAAGAGAGCTTATTTTCAACATGGGGGACTATGTCTATATCAAGGTGTCCCCTATACGAGGACTTCGTCGGTTCAAGGTGAAAGGGAAATTATCACCTCGATACATCAGACCTGTCGGTACCCGCGATATGGGGTACCCCCGCGCACAGGGGAAAATGCCTGAGGATCTCGCCCTTCTCCACAGGGAGAGCTCCGAGGGCGCCACGCGTCCAGCGGGGCCGGACCTCCCTCTCCTCAGAGGAGAGCTCCGGGTTCGCCACGTGGCCTGCAGAAGCCGGACCTCCCCCCTCAGCGGGGGAGAGGTCCGAAGGCGCCACGTGTCCAGCGGGGCCGGACCTCCCTCTCCTCAGAGGAGAGCTCCGGGCCCGCCATGTGGCCTACAGAAGCCGAACCTCCTCCCTCCGCGGGGAGAGGTCCAAAGGCTCCACGTGCCCCGCAAGCCCGGATCTCCCTCTCCTCAGAGGAGAGCTCCGGGCCCGCCACGTGTCCAGCAGAACAGCGCTGCCTGCCCCCGAGCGGTAGGCAGCGGGCGTAAAGACGCCCCATACCTTGCCCGTACAAGGTATTCAAGGCCCGCGCCTTCCCAAGACGCGGAGACGCGGAGCACGCCTCTGTCAGGTGCCGTTGCGCCCAGTCGCATCACAGACTGGCGCGCGGTCTCAGAACCTGCCAGCCAATAAACACAGCGACAAGACATCACCTGCCGCCTCCGCCGTCATCAACCACTATGACTAGCATGCGGCATGGGCAGGGTGGCAAGACGAAGACTCAGAAGCCTTCGCTAGTGACAACTACCGACATAACTGCAGATACGATAGTCGGCAGGCAATCTCCCCGGGACCACCTGTCGGGTCCCGGGCCCCCCTTGTAAGCCACACGAGCTTTGGACTATAAAAGGCTCGGGTAGGCGACGTTAGCAAGGGTTCGCACTCCAGCAACTCATACCCGAGGCATAACTCATCCTCAAGCTCAGGACTCCGGTTCTGAGCAACAAGCAATACAGCGAGCACCTCAGCTCACCATGGACGTAGGGTTTTACGCTCCGGCGGCCTGAACCACGTAAAACTCACCGTGTCAAGCTCCTCCCTAACTCGTCCCTACGCTTAAGCTCTCCGCAAGCGACTAGCCCCTCCGAAAAAGAACCTCCGTGGGCTGCCCAGAGCAGGTCCGAGGGAAGTGTCGACCACACACTTCGACATTTGGCGCGCTAGGAAGGGGGCTTTTCCCTTGCGCGACGAGTTTCTGCCAACGAAGATGACCAAGCTTCCTTCAGCGGCAAGCTCTCCTCCCCCGCGTTCCCGGCGAACCGTGACCAGCGGGGAATACGTGTCGACGCACTCAGGACGGAGTGTGTCGGCGCAAGCTAGAAGCCAGCAGCTGACTCCGGCAAAGCCGACTCCGGCAATGCAGGCTCCAACCAGTGTGAGATCTTCAGCAGCGCTGAGCGTTCCCCACGGGGATACGCTAGCTGCAGCAAGAGCACTACTGCGCAATCCGCCTGCTGGGGACGCGCCTCAGGCAGCGACCCAGCAGTGGATTCGCGAGGTAGACCGCCTCGTCGTCGCCGCTGCAAACCCTCGACTTCGGCGGGGACGACGCTCCGGCCAACTGGCTGTGTCGCTGACGCGCACGCCAACGGTTGACGGGCAGACGGCAGATTCCAGCTCCACCAGGCTTCAGTCGACGGACCTGAGGACAGAGCTGGAACGGTGCCACTTGGGCCAGGATGCCCGGGTGTACCTCGAGCGACGTCGAGAAAGGCGCCGCAACCAAGAGGCTGGCGACAGCATGACTTCAGCCTCGACCCAGCCTGAGGCGCAGACCTTCGCCACGCGATCTCTACCCCAGGCATACGCCGCGCAGCATATGCCACGGCCATATGCCCTGCAAACAGCGTCCCCGGTCTATGGCGCAGCCTTGCCCATACCGGGGTACACTGTGCCAGCGGCGAACCAAGCGTTCGCGGCACCAACGCCTGCAGCAGCAGGGGCAGGGTGTGCGGCCCTGGCGCCCCACCTTCGCTTCGCGAGGTGGCCCCGCAAGTTTCGGCCGCACCTGCCCGAGAAGTACGACGGCAGCGTCAACCCGGCGGAGTTTCTCCAGATCTACTCCACCACCGTACCTGCCGCGGGAGGGGATGAGGCCGTCATGGCCAACTACTTCCCCGTCGCCTTGACTGGCCCAGCCTGGTCTTGGCTTATGAACCTCCCACAGGGGTCCATAACTTCCTGGGGAGAGCTCTGCCGGCAGTTCACCGCCAACTTCAGCAGTTCCTACACCCGGCCTGGCACAGAACTCGACCTCCACGCCATCCAGCAACAACCTGGGGAGTCGCTGCGCTCCTTCATCCAGCGGTTCTCCCAGGTGCGGAATACCATCCCACACATCCAAAACGCTTCTGTGGTGGTGGTGTTCCGGCAGGGCGTTCGGGACAAGAAGATGCTCGAGAAGCTCGTGACCAGGGAGGTCCGCGACGTCTCAGAGCTCTTCAGCCTGGCGGACAAGTGCGCCAGAGCAGCCGAAGGGCGGAACTGGCACTCACTGCCAGCCTCCGGGTCAGGAGAGCAGCCAGGATCTGGCGCCGCTTCCTATGGAAGCGGCAGGAAGATCAAGAACAGGGGCGGCGGCAAGATGAAACCGCCGGTCGCGGCCCCCGTTGCCGCAGCAGCGGCACCCAGTGGATCTCGGGGGCCGCCCCCCGACAAAAGGCTGTGACAGTCACCGGCTCCAGACGGGGGCCAGGGCGAGCTATGCCCCGTGCACGGCACCAGTTAACATACTGCTGCCGAGTGCCGGGAAATCCAGAAGCTCGCGGAGCGCTTCCGGAAAGGGAAGCAGCTTCTAACTGATGCCCCACCCTACCGTCAAAGGGAGGGCAAGCAGAAGCTCGACGCCCCAGACGATGTCGACCGCCAGGTGGAGTTCCAGGAGCCTCAGCGCGCCGTCAAGGTGGTGCGCAATCATGAGAGCTCCAGCTCCAGTGATGACGAGCGCCGGAAGATGCTCTACGTCATCTACGGTGGGTCCGCTGACCCCTCGTCCCGAAGCGCGGTTAAGACCTTGCGCCGAGCGGTAGCGTCGGTGGCTCCCCTCCCGAGTGCCGCACCGCATCTCAGATGCATGGGAACCCCCATCAGCTTCGATGCCACCGACTGCCCCAGGAACATGGCTGGGGCGGGCCAACTACCGCTCTTGGTGGCCCCCACCATCGCCAACGTGAGGATGTACCACGTTTTGGTGGATGGCGGGGCTGGACTGAACCTCATCAGTAGCGCAGCTTTCCAGAAGCTGCAGATCCCGATGGCCAACCTCACCCCATCGAGCCCGTTCTCAGGGGTAGGGCCGGGACAGGTCGTTCCCTACGGCCACATCAGCCTCCCGGTGACCTTTGGGGCACCGGACAGCTATCGGACAGAGTACATTCTGTTCGACGTGGCGGAGATCGACCTCCCCTTCAACGCCATAATTGGCAGGCCAGCCCTGTACCGATTCATGGCAGTAACCCACTATGGCTACCTCGTCTTGAAGATGCCTACACCAACAGGCGTCCTCAGGATTCGTGGAGACGGCACGCCGCAGTGTCAGCCTTGGAAAAGCTCCAAGCGCTTACAACAGCTAGAGTACCAACCCCTGGCAGTGCAGAACCAAACCGGCTCCACCCGAGTGCACGCCACCGTGCGTCTACCACAGCACCCCGTGTGCATCCCCTCAACGAGGGCGACGCCCCCTTGAGGCTCGTCCAAATCGGCGCCGATGCCACCCAGACCACCCGGGTAGCCGGGGGCCTGGATAGCAAATAGGAAGGCGTGCTCGTCACCTTCCTCCGGCACAACGACGACGTGTTTGCATGGCATCCGTCGCAGATGCCGGGGATCCCTAGGGAGGTGATCGAGCACCACCTAAAGGTCTTCCCCGACGCCCGGCCAGTCCAACAGAAGCCCCGCAAGCAGACCATCGAGCGGCAAAACTTCATCCGCGAAGAAATCAAGAAGCTACTGGATGCTGGCTTCATACGGGAAGTCCACCACCCCCGGTGGTTGGCGAACCCTGTTGTTGTTCCGAAGGCCAGCGGGAAGCTCCGGATGTGCATCGACTACACCAGTCTCAATAAGGCATGTCCTAAAGATCCATTCCCTCTCCCTAGAATATATCAAATAGTAGACTCGACATCAGGTTGCGATATGCTGTGCTTCCTAGACGCTTACTCGGGTTTCCATCAGATCCCTATGTCTAGAGAAGATGAAGAGCACACCTCCTTCATCACAGTAGACGGTCTGTACTGTTATGTCTCTATGCCTTATGGCCTAAAGAACGCTCTCCCTACCTTCGTACGTGCAATGCACAAAACCTTCGGGGAGTTGATAAGAGACTTAGTTGAGGTGTATGTCGATGACATCGTTGTTAAGGTCAGGCAGAGTTCATCCCTACTAGATAACCTGGCCTTAGTCTTCGATAAACTGCGCTCTACGCTGTCGGTACCCGCGATATGGGGTACCCCCGCGCACAGGGGAAAATGCCTAAGTAACTCGCCCTTCTCCGCAGGGAGAGCTCCGAAGGCGCCACGCGTCTGGCGGGGCCGGACCTCCCTCTCCTCAGAGGAGAGCTCCGGGCCCGCCACGTGGCATACAGAGGCCGGACCTCCCCCTCCGCGGGAGAGAGGTACGAAGGTGCCACGTATCCGGCGGGGCCGGACCTCCCTCTCCTCATAGAGGAGCTCCGGGCCCGCCACGTGGCCGACAGAAGTCGAACCTCCCCCTCCGCGGGGAGAGGTCCGAAGGCTCCACGTGTCCCGCAGGGCCGGACCCTCCTCTCCACTGAGGAGGGCTCCGGGCCCACCACATGGCCAACAGAATGGCGCTGCCTGTCCCCGAGCGATAGGCAGCGGGCGTAAAGACGCCCCATACCTTGCCCGTACAAGGTATTCAAGGCCCGCGTCTTCCCAAGACGCGGAGGCGCGGAGCACGCCTCTGTCAGGTGCCGTTGCGCCCAGTCGCATCACCGACTGGCGTGCAGTGTCAGAGCCTGCCAGCCAATAAACGCAGCGACAAGACATCCCATGCCGCCCGCGCCATCATCAACCACTACGACTAGCATGCGGCATGGGCAGGGCTGCAAGACGAAGACTCAGAAGCCTTCGCCAGAGACAACTACCGACATAACTGCAGATATGGTAGATGACAGACAATCTCCTCGGGACCACCAGTCGGGTCCCGGGCCCCCCTTGTAAGCCACCCGAGTCTTGGACTATAAAAGACTCGGGTAGGCGACGTTAGCAAGGGTTCGCACTCTAGCCATTCACCCCCAAGCTGTAACTCATCCTCAAGCTCAGGACTCCGGTTCTGAGCAGCAAGCAATACAGCGAGCTCCATAGCTCGCCGTGGACGTAGGGTTTTACGCTCCGGCGGCCTGAACCATGTAAAACTCGCCGTGTCAAGCTCTTACTAACTCGTCCATATGCTCAAGCTCTCCGCAAGGGACTAGCCCCACCGAAAAAAGAACCTCCGCGGGTTGCCCAGTGCAGGCCCGGGGGAAGTGTCGACTGAACACTTCGACATTTGGCGCGCCAGGAAGGGGGCTTTTCCCCTTGCGCGACGAGTTTCCGCTGACGAAGATGACCAAGCTTCCTTCAGCGGCAAACTCTCCTCCTCCGCGTTCACGGCGAACCGTGACCAGCGGGGAGTACATGTCGACACACTCAGGACGGAGTGTGTCGGCACAAGCTGGTAGCCAGCAGCCGACTCCGGCAACGCCAACTCCGGCAATGCAGGCTCCGACCAGTGTGAGATCTTCTGCAGCTCTGAGCGTACACCATGGGGGTGCGCTAGCTGCAGCAAGAGCACTACTGCACAACCCACCTGCTGGGGATGCGCCCCATTCCGCGACCCAACAGTGGGTCCGCGAGGTGGACTGCCTCGTCGTCGCCGCCGCGAACCCTCGGTTTCGGCGAGGGCGACGCCCCGGCCAACCAGCTGTGTCGCTGACGCGCACGCCAACGGTTGACGGGCAGACGGCGGATTCCAGATCCTCCAGGCTCCCGTCGACGGACCTAAGAAGGGAGCTAGAACGGTGCCACTTGGGCCAAGATGCCCGGGTGTACCTCGAGCGACGTCGAGAAAGGCATCGCAACCAGGAGGTTGGCGACAGCATGACGTCGGCCTCGACCCAGCCTGGAGGGCAGATCTTCACCACGCGAGCCCTGCCCCAGGCATACGCCGCGCAGCATATGCCACAACCATATGCACTGCAAGCGGCGCCCCCGGTCTATGGTGCAGCCTTGCCCATGCCGGGGTACACGGTGCCAAGTGCGGACCAAGCGTTCGCAGCACCAATACCTGCGGCAACAGGAGCAGGATGTGCGGCCCTTGCACCCCACCTTCGCTTTGCGAGGTGGCCACGCAAGTTTCGGCCGCACCTGCCCGAGAAGTACGACGGCAGCGTCAACCCGGCGGAGTTCCTCCAGATCTACTCCACCGCCATACTTGCAGCAGGAGGGGATGAGGCTGTCATGGCCAACTACTTCCCCGTCGCCTTGACCGGCCCAGCCCGGTCTTGGCTCATGAATCTCCCTCAGGGTTCCATAACTTCCTGGGGAGAGCTCTGCCGGAAGTTCGTCGCCAACTTCGGCAGCTCCTACACCCGTCCCGGCACGGAGCTTGACCTCCACGCCGTCAAGCAACAACCTGGGGAGTCGCTGCGCTCTTTCATCCAGCGGTTCTCCCAGGTACGCAACACCATCCCGCATATCCAAAGTGCTTCTGTGGTGGTGGCGTTCAGGCAGGGTGTCCGGGACGAGAAAATGCTTGAGAAGCTCGCGACCAGAGAGGTCCGCGACGTCTCTGAGCTCTTCAGCCTGGCGGACAAATGCGCCAGAGCAGCTGAAGGGCGGAACTGGCACTCTCTGCCGACCTCCGAGTCAGGAGGGCAGCCCGGGTCTGGCGCTGCTGCCTATGGGGGTGGCAAGAAGGCCAAGAACCGGGGCAGTGGCAAGATGAAGTCATCGTTCACGGGTCCCGTCGCCGCAGCAGCGACGACTAGTGGATCTCGGGGGCCACGCCCCGACAAAAGACAGCGGCAGTCACCGGCCCCAGATAGTGACCAGGGCGGGCTATGCCCCGTGCATGGAACCGGCAACCATACTGCCGCCGAGTGCTGGGATATCCATAGGCTCGCAGAGCGCTTCCGCAAAGGAAGACAGCAGAGAGCTGAAGCACCGCCCTACCCTCAGAGGGAGGGCAAGCAGAAGGTCGATGCTCCAGTCAGCGCCGCCCACCAGGTGGGGTTTCAGGAGCCTCAGCGTGTCATAAAGACAGTGCATAACGGTGAGAACTCCAGCTCCGATGGTGATGGGCCGGGGCGGTAGCCGGCTGTGGCTGCCGTCCCAGGTCAGTGGAGGCTGCGCTGCTGCGGCGTCAACCTTGGAGAAGCCCCAAGTAGTAGCAGCAGCCCAAGCACTGGTCACAATGGTGCAAGGTCGGGCCAGCCTCACTCGAGAGCACACCTCGGTGCCTCGGACATACCTCCTGGGGGCTGCCCATGGTCTGTCAACCCCTTGAAGGCCTTGCCAGAAGGGGAAGACGCCTTAGGTCATCCAAGACGAGCCCGGGTCCACCTACCTCATGAAGGCCTTAGCCAGAAGGGGAGAACTCCCCGGGGGGCCCCAGGAGAAGCCGCGCAGGACCTGATCCAGCGTGAAGATGACAACCTCGTCGACGAGACTCGGCTGCAGGTAACACCCCACAACGCACGGCCTCGGCTGATGCTCTAAGCACTACTGCCAAAGAACCAAACGCGTCAGGGACCTGCAGAAGGGCAACCTGGTGTCGCGGCATGCTCTTTCCCGAGAAGGACCTTTAAATTCTCCCCCAGCAGGGAAGGTCCCTTCCGAATCACGAAAGCTGCTGCCCCAGGTACACATGCCTTTCAACCGAGTGTGGGATCCGTTCCCAAAACCCTTGGCATGGAGCAACACTGTAAGTCCTACTCCCCGAGCATTAGTAGAACAGGGTCACTCCTTTCTGTAATGAATCCCATAGAATTTAGGAACAGTGCTTGGGGCAGCTAAGTCTCAAGGGACGGTACAGGACTACGTCCAGTTTAGCCTGGTTCCGACCCTAAGCGCGTAGAGTCTTGCTTCCCTTGTAGACGAGGCGAATCATTGCCTCCATGTACAGCCAGAATTCCACCTATGGGCATGAACACAGAAACTTGTTCTACTTAGCTCCCTCTCATGCGCTCATTTAAATTATGCATTAATTTTTATGATCGCACTATCTATGTATGTTCATCGTACATCTAGCTCCCTCTCTCCCGCGCTCATCCATAGTCAGCATTCGCTATCCTACCAAGGGCGGCCGCGCTTGAGGCACCTGCCGATGGCCGAGTGAGTCTCTCGGGCCTCCCCCAGTCAGGTGTTGCAGTGCCAGTTGGTCACCTCCAGGAAAGGCCTGCGTTGTGCATGGGGGGTCCAGGGTGCGTATCCCGCTTAGCAGGCCCCGAGCCCAAAGCGTGCGCATCCTGCCCTCCGGAGGTACAGGGGAGTACAACCGCTTTGCCTGGTCATGAACCCAAAGCACGTGCACTCTGCTTCCCTAGCGCACGGCCCGGTACTAGGGATCGGACGACCGTACACGGACCTCGGAGGGAGCCGGAGCTCCGGCGCCTCGAGCACAGAATTGCCCAAGCCCCGTATAACGGATCAGGATCGTAAGCCGAATAAGACTAGGAGACGGGAGGGGAGGACCCCCCGAGGAGAATTACGTTTCCTCTGCCTGTGTGCAGGACCTCCAGGTTACCTCTAGGTTACGGCAACGGGGACTGCATGAAGCGGGGGGAAAGGAGCTACCAACTACTCCGGCCTAGGACTGGAAGGACCGGGTCCCGCCCCTTCAGCAGGGGCGAGGCCCGAAGGCCCCACGTGTCCAGCGGGCCCAGGGCTCCTGCCTCCCCTGAGGGGGGCTCCGGACTCGCCACGTGGCAGGCGGAAACCGGACCTCCCCCTCGGTGGGAGGGCTCCGAAAGCCCTACGTGTCCAGCAGGGCCAGAGCTCCTGCCTCCTGAGGAGGGGCTCCGGACCCGCCACGTGGCAGGCAGATCTGGAGCTCCCCATAGGGCGAGATCCGAGACCCCGGGGGCTCCTAACACAGTTAGGACCCGGGGAAGGTGTCTGTGCAGAGCTCCGAGATTGGAGAATGCCTCTGAGTATCTTGCGGAGCTAAGGACTCAGTCAGGCAAAGCCAAGAAGGAGAGAAAAGGCATCACAGACACAAATATCTAAAAGAGTCAAATTATGCGAGGCTCCATGAGCTGGACTACAGACTCGATAAAAAGAGAGAAACAAGTCCTAAGGACCTCCCGGCTCACGCCGGAACCTAGCGGCTACAAGGGCGGCCACATCCTCGACTTCAGCCCTGGCAGCTTCCTCCCGCTCCGCGGCTGGGCCCTCTCTCGCTGGTTCCAGCGAGAAAGAGGGGTCGCGGCTCTTGAAGCATGCCAGCACATGTGAGGCGACCTCTAAGGCTAGGCCGCGTCCCTCGGCCTCAAGCTCGCTGGCGACCACCGAGTCTAGCCTCTCCAGCTTGGCGCTGATCGACTCCAGCGCGGGGATCACCTCCGCCACCTTCAATGCAGGAGCCACTGCCCTCACCGGACTGAAGCCAAGAGGGATCAGGGCGGACCCCGCTCGATCAACGAAGCTTGAGACCGCATGAGCCTTGGAGGACCGCAAGGCCGAGAGCTCCTCCACCTCGCGGCGGGCTGCCTGCAGGGCCTCTAGGTTTCTCTCGGAGAATTCCTTCTCCTTGGCCGCCAGGGAGCTCTCCCGAAGGTGGAGAGTCTTGGCGAGCCGCTCCAACTCAGAAGCCTTGAAGTCGGCGGCCAACTCCCATTCCAAGACCGCCCGGCGTTCACGGGAGACCTGTTCCTCCCTCAAGTTGAGGTCTGCCTTCAGAATCTCTAGCTCCTCGATCCGAGCTCGAAGGTCATCCTCGCCCGCCGCCAGCTGCGCGGCGACCCTCTCCGCCTCGGCTGCCGTGGAACGCTCCCGTTCCTCAACGGCGAGTTTACGGCGCTCCAACTGCTGCCGTATCTCCTCAGCGGCAGAGAGGCTCTCCTCAGCCCGGGCGTGTGCCTAAAGGGCCTCCCTGTTGATCCGCCGCGATTCAGCGTCCATGCGGTTGACAGCCCGCTTCAGCCGGTCGAGGAGCACTTCCCTGAAGTCGAGCAACTCCTGCCTGGAGTCGAGCTCGCTCTTGACCTTCGCGGTCCGGTCCCGGAAAAGGTTCCCCCAGGTGAGGAGGCGATCCCGTTCAACTGTATACTCCTCTTGCTCGCGACCTAGTGCAGCCAAGACCTGCCTGACGCTCGTCTCAGCAAGCGCGGAGGCATCTGCCAGGGGCAATGGAGAAACAGAGGCCGGGGCAGTTCCTCCGACCTCCTCCATCACCTCGTCCTCAAGAGGAGTCGATGCACCAGCAACCGAGACGAGACGCCGGTCAGGAGAAGCTGGCGCCGGGGCTCTGGCAGCCGGACCTGCCGGGCCCTCTTTAGCTTCTGGCTTCTTGACCTGTGGAGAGGGGCGAGCCGGGGAAGGCGGCGCTAGAATATAGGCCGGGCCGCCTGGTGCAGGGTCGACCTGCGCTGGCCTGGGGGCCGCGGCGGCCATCTCTGCAGGAAGAGATGACGCCGCCGCGGAGTCCGGGCACACCGGAACAGGAGAAGCTCGCGCTGGCTTGGGGGCCGCGACAGTTGTCCTGGCTTCCGAGCGCAACGGCACAGACTCCCCGCCAGTCGGGGATGGCCGGGAAGCGCGGACACTGCAGCGGGCTCTGAACCCCGACTTCCGAGCCGGGGTAGGACTCCCAGAGCCCGCTGCCATCACTGACGGCCGCTCCGCAGTCGCTTGAACTGGCGGAGCAGGGGATGCCCCAGAAGCTCCCCTCAACGCATCAGCCCGGGGCCTCTTTGAGTCGCCACCGGAAGGAGTGCCAGGCACCCCAGATTCCCGACTTGGCACAGACGCCGCCGCTGGAGGAGATCGAGCGCGCTTCTTCTCTGGTGGCGGGTTGGAGGCCATGATGAGGGAGGACTCAAGGGCAAGAGGGCAAAGGCACAAGAGTCCAAGAAGAAACGCTGGGAAGTGCAAAGGAAAGCCGCAATGCGGGTAAGATCCCCTCTAAAACCTTCCCAGGTGCAATTCCAGGCGATTCGGAACTCTTCGAACACGCCGCATCGGCAACCGCTTCGGCTCCTAGACCGAGAGCAGATGACAGGTGGAACCAAGCCGCCCGACTGAAGCGGTGGGTCAAGGAGTCAGTCTCCTAAGAAGATAAGCTGGCAAGGCACTTTGGCGGTTCCCGAAGAAAGCGCCACAACATGCAGAAGTGGCAGTCTTGGGAACCACCACAGTAAAAGCAACCATCAAGTGGGCGCATGCTCCCACGACCCCGCGGCCGTTCGTGCTCCAGCAGCGGTCAATGCGGGACTTAGAGAAAGTGCGCAGATCAGAAGAGACGGAGGTCCCACCTCAGGCTCGCTATCTCCCCCGAGATGGGCCCGGGGGCCACTGTCGGTACCCGCGATATGGGGTACCCCCGCGCACAGGGGAAAATGCCTAAGGAACTCGCCCTTCTCCGCAGGGAGAGCTCCGAAGGCGCCACACGTCTGGCGGGGGCGGACCTCCCTCTCCTCAGAGGAGAGCTCCGGGCCCGCCACGTGGCATACAGAGGCCGGACCTCCCCCTCCGCGGGAGAGAGGTCCAAAGGTGCCACGTATCCGGCGGGGCCGGACCTCCCTCTCCTGAGAGAGGAGCTCCGGGCCCACCACGTGGCCGACAGAAGCCGAACCTCCCCCTCCGCGGGGAGAGGTCCGAAGGCTCCACGTGTCCCGCGGGGCCGGACCCTCCTCTCCACTGAGGAGGGCTCCGGGCCCGCCATGTGGCCAACAGAATGGCGCGCCTGCCCCCGAGCGATAGGCAGCGGGCGTAAAGACACACCATACCTTGCCCGTACAAGGTATTCAAGGCCCGCGTCTTCCCAAGACGCGGAGGCACGGAGCACACCTCTGTCAGGTGCAGTTGCGCCTAGTCGCATCACCGACTGACGCGCAGTGTCAGAGCCTGCCAGGCAATAAACGCAGTGACAAGACATCCCATGCCACCCACGCCGTCATCAACCACTACGACTAGAATGCGACATGGGCAGGGCTGCAAGACGAAGACTCAGAAGCCTTCGCCAGAGACAACCACCGGCATAACTGCAGATATGGTAGATGACAGACAATCTCCCCGGGACCACCAGTCGGGTCCCGGGGCCCCCTTGTAAGCCACCCAAGTCTTGGACTATAAAAGACTCGGGTAGGCGACGTTAGCAAGGGTTCGCACTCTAGCCATTCACCCCCAAGCTGTAACTCATCCTCAAGCTCAGGACTCCGGTTCTGAGCAGCAAGCAATACAGCGAGCTCCATAGCTCGCCGTGGACGTAGGGTTTTACGCTCCGGCGGCCTGAACCACGTAAAACTCGCCGTGTCAAGCTCTTACTAACTCGTCCATACGCTCAAGCTCTCCGCAAGGGACTAGCCCCACCGAAAAAAGAACCTCCGCGGGCTGCCCAGTGCAGGCCCAGGGGAAGTGTCGACTGAACACTTCGACATACGCGTACCGAGCTGAACCCCGACAAGTGTGTGTTCGGCGTATCCTCTGGAAAACTCTTAGGATTCCTGGTCTCACACCGAGGAATTAAGGCTAACCCAGAGAAGATCAAAGCCATCGACTTGATGCGGCCCCCCGCTAGCATCAAAGAAGTCCAGAAACTCACGGGATGCCTAGCCGCGCTGAGTCAGTTTATACTGAGGTTAGCAGAGCGAGCGATCCCCTTCTTTAAGCTCCTGCGCAAATCCGGCCCATTCGCTTGGACCGACGAAGCAGAAGAAGCTTTCTAAGAGCTGAAGCAACTCCTGACGACCCTACCCGTAATGGTAGCCCCCGAGCCCGAAGAGCATCTGTTGCTCTACATCGCAGCGACGGCTGAAGTGGTGAGTATGGTCCTCGTCGCAGAGCGGCCGGACCCCTCATCGCCACAGCCTGCTCCGGTAGCGGGAGACAGGCGCCAGGAAACCCCAGAGGTCCAAGACGACCCCTCGGGTCTTCGAGGAAACCCTCCGGAGGTCCAAAATGGACCCCCGGACCCCCAAAACAACCTCCCGGAGGACCAGCACGACCTCCCGGAAGTGCAACGGGACCCCCCGGAGGTCCAACGGTACCTCCCAGATGTCCAACGGGACCTCCCGGAGCTCCCGGGAAATCAGCGGGACCTCCCGGAGGTCCAAGACAGCTTGGGAGCCTTCGAATATCAGCTCCCGGCAGCCTCACTGGGCCCACCCACCTCCCGTAGGCCTGAGCCCATGGATGAAGATATCTCTGACCTGGGAGGGAGGGTCCGAACCATCCAGAGGCCTGTCTACTACATCAGCGAGGTCCTCCATGACGCCAAGACAAGGTACCTGGAGGTCCATAAGCTGCTCTATGCAGTGCTCGTGGCCTCCAGGAAGCTCCGCCACTACTTCCAAGCCCACCGGGTCTCGGTGGTCACCTCCTACCCGCTGAAGGCTGTCCTCCACAGCCCCCACGCGACTGGTAATGTCGCCAAATGGGCAGCGGAGCTGGCGGAGTTTGATCTGGACTTCCTTCCTCGTCACGCAGTCAAGAGCCAAGCACTGGCTGACTTCGTGGCTGAGTGGACGCCAACGAAGGCTGACCCAGGGGGCCATGAAGACGGTGAACCAGGGCCCCGAGCTCCGGCCTTCACTGGGCCTTACTGGACGCTCTTCTTCGACGGCTCCTTGCGAAAGCAGGGGACCGGTGCTGGCATACTGCTTCTCATGCCATCGGGGGAGCAGTTTGGGTATGTGGTGCGTCTCAATTTCAAGGCAACCAACAACATGGCAGAGTATGAAGCACTCATCTTTGGCCTAAAGACAGCCCTGTCTCTAGGCACTCACCAGTTGTTGGCACAGGGCGACTCCCAGCTAGTTATCAAGCAAGTTAGGGGTGAATGCTCCTGCAATGACCCACAGCTAGCTGCTTATCTGCTCCATGTGCAGATGTTGGAGAAAGACTTCCTCGCCTTGGACCTGCGCCACGTACCGCGCGCTGGCAATGCCGCAGCTGACGACCTCTCAACGAAGGCCTCCACCGGAGCCCCTGTGCCCGAAGGAGTCTTTGAGAGGACGTTGCTGCGGCCCACAGCCCGGCCTGCCGAGCCGGGCGAAGGGGGCTGGACCAGCACCTCGAAGCTGGCGGTCCTGGCGGCCCTGCAGCCATGGACGCCGCCAAGGATCGTAAGCGTCACTGGGGACTCCGTGCAACCCAGCGCTCAAGATCCAGACGCTCAAGTCAGACCCGATGCATGGATCACGGAGATCCGGGACTACTTGAAAGACAATATCCTCCCTGATGAACGTGTATCCGCTGAACGGATTGTGCGCATGGCTAAGAGATACGCGTTGGTAGAAGGGGATCTCTACCAACGTGGTGCCAACCACGTCCTATTGCGGTGCATAACCCAGGGGGAAGGCTGCGACTTGCTCGCTGAGATCCATGGAGGCGAATGTGGGAGTCACTCTTCCTCACGCACGCTTGTCGGTAAAGCCTTCCGGCATGGCTTCTACTGGCCGACAGCACTCCAGGATGCTGTCAAGCTGGTCGAGAGCTGCAAGGCGTGCCAGTTCCACGCGAAGCAGATCCATAAACCGGCTCAGACGGTACAGATGATCCCGCCCTCATGGCCGTTTGCCGTATGGGGGCTGGACATCCTGGGACCATTCCCCAGAGCCGTCGGGGGATTCCGGTACCTCTATGTCATCATGGACAAGTTCACCAAGTGGCCGGAAGCCACACCAGTCACCACCATCAACAAGCAATCCGCAGTAAAGTTCATCAAGTCGATTGTCTGCCGGTTCGGGGTCCCAAACAGGATCATCACCGAAAATGGGACCCAGTTCACCAGTGCAGCGTTCCAAGACTACTCCGAAGACCTCGGCATCCAGGTGTGCTATGCCTCTGTTGCTCACCCAAAGAGCAATGGGCAAGTTGAGAGGGCCAACGCCGAGATTCTTAGGGGCCTCAAGACTCGCACATATGCCAACCTGAAGAAACATGGTGCCAATTGGGTGGATGAGCTTTCGAACACACTATGGGCTAACCGGACATCCCAGAGCCGGGCCACCGGAGAGACACCCTTCTTCATGGTGTATGGGGCCGAAGCTGTGCTTCCTCCAGAGATCACCATGAAGTCTCACCGTGTCCGGGCTTAAAAGCCGCACAGGACAACCTCCGGCGTGGATAAATCGACTTCGTCGACGAGGTTCGATTGCATGCAGCACTCCGTAACGCACGGTACAGACAAGCGCTCCGCCGCTACCAACAGAGGTCTGTACGTGCCCGGGAGCTGCAGGAAGGCGACCTTGTGCTGCGGCGCATAATTTCTCGCGAAGGAACCCACAAACTCTCCCCTAGTTGGGAAGGTCCCTTCCGAGTCACAAAAGTGTGCCGCCCTGGGTGCGTACGCCTATCCACCGAGGATGGGGACCCGCTCCCGAACCCTTGGAACATAGAACACCTCCGTAAGTTCTACCCCTAGAGCAACAATAGGACAGACTCTTCTTTTTGTAATAGATTCCATAAAGTCCAGGAACAGTGCTCGGAGCAGCTAAGCCTCAGGGGACGGTCCAGGACTACGTTCAGCTTCGCCTGGTTCCGACCCCATGCGCGTAGAGTCTTGCTTCCCTTCTTAATGGGGCGGGTCGTGGCCTCCATGTTTAGCCTGCCTTCCTCCTATGGAAATTTATATGAAAAGAAACCTGTCCTACTTTGCTCTTCCTTGGTACTCATTTAATTTACGTATTAAATTTTTATGACTGCACTTCTCGCACATGCTCACCATGCGCTCAGCTCCCTCTTCTCATTCTCACCTTTAGTCGGCATTTGCTGCCCTACCAAAGGCGGTTGCGTTAGAGGTACCTGCCGATAGCCAGGGGGACCCTGAGCTCCCGGCACTTCGCGCACGATAGTCCCCAAGCACCGTATAAGTGGACGTGGACCGTAAGCCAAATAAGACTATGAGATAGAGGAGGGGGAGCTCCCAAGGAGAATTACGTTTCCCTTACTTGTGTGCAGGACCTCTCGGCCTCAGCTCCCCGCAGGAGTATGGTAGGTACATCCATCCAATGGAACGCACCTACTAGGGGGCCGCTACAGGATCGCGCAAGACCGAAACTCCAAGGTAAGACCGAAGAACCCAGACCTCACCACTTCAGCAGAGGCGAGACCCGAAGGTCCCACGTGTCCAGCGAGGCCGGACCTTCCTCTCCTTGGGGGGGAGCTCCGGGCCCGCCACGTGGCCTACAGAAGCCGGACCTCCTCCCTCCGCGGGGAGAGGTCTGAAGGCTCCATGTGCCCCGCAAGCCCGGACCTCCCTCTCCTCAGAGGGGAGCTCCGGGCCCGCCACGTGGCTAGCGGGCCCGTACCCCCCCCCATTCTCATGGGGCAGGTCCTGGAGACCTCCGGGACCCTTAATATAGTAAGGACTCGGGGAAGGTGTCTGTGCAGAGCTTCGAGATTGGTCAAGGCCTCTGAGTACCTTGCGAAGCTAAGGACTCGGCCAGGTAAAACCAGGAAGAAGACTAAAGCATGCAGACACAGAAGAAAACAAGAGTCTGTTCATACAAGGCTCCATGAGCTGGGCTACAGACTCAACAAAAATAAAAAAGGAGGTACATGGCCTGGTGGCCACGGGGGCAGACGCCTAAGAGTTCCCGGACTCCCGTTGGAACCTAGAGGACACAAGGGCGTGCACGTCCTTGACCTTGTCCCTGGCAGCTTCCTCCCGCTCGGCAACGGGTCCTAGACGGACTGGCTCCAGAGAGAAGGAAGGGTCCTGGCTCCGGAAGCACGCCAGTACGTGCATAGCGACCTCCTTCACCAGGCCCCATCCTTCCAACTCAAGCTCGTCGGCGATCACCGCTTCGAGCCGGCCCAGCTTGCCGCCGATGGACTCAAGTGCCGGGATTGCCTCGGACATCTCCTGCGCCGGAGCCTCCATCCGCACCGTGCTGAAACCAAGAGGAGCCAAGGCGGACCCTGCCTTGGCAATAAAGCCCCAGACCGCCTGGGCCTCGGTAGACCGCGAAGACTGGAGCTTCTCTACCTCTTGGCGAGCCGCCAGCTCGCGATTCAACGCCGCCTGGCGCTCCTGGGAGAATTGCTCCTCCCTCGCAGCAGCAGCCGACTCACGGAGCTCCAGCTCCTCGGTCCGAGCCCTCAGCTCACCCTCTTTGGCCTTCAGCCGTGCGGCGATCTTCTCCTCCTCGGCCGCTGCAGCACGTTCCCTATCGGCAACGGCGCACTCTCGACGAGCTACCTGCAGCCGCAACTCCTCCGCGGCGACAGAACGTGCCTCGGCTTTGGCTTCAACATGGGCCAGGGCCTCGCGGTAGGAAGCGCAAAGCCGCCAGGTCTCTGACTCCAGGCGGCTGATGGCTTTCTTCTGAGTGTCAAGCAGAACACTCATGGCCTCAAGTCTTGACTGACTCAAGTCAAGCTTCGCCCTAGCCTCCTGGGTCCGCTGCTGCCAGCTAAGAAGGCATTCCCTCTCTCCGGCCAGCGCCCCCGCTCCCGCTCGAAGGCGGCCTGGAACTGTCGGGCGCTGGTCTGGACACGCCCCAGGGCATCCCACATGGGCGCCGGGACAGAGGGGACAGGAGTCACTCCCCTGACCCCCCTGTCGAGTCTAAGACCGGCGGAGGTGCCGGTGCCTCAGCAACCGGAGCGGGACGCTGTCTTGAGGGAGCCAGGGGGCCAGCAGGTCCACCTACAGCGGCCCTTCCAGTCTCAGACCAGATTTCTGGGCTGGTGAAGGAGGGCGGACAGGTGCTGCTGCGGCCGCCGCGGAGGGTGAACTCGCCGGCACAGAGGAAGCCCCCGCCGACTTGGGGGCCATGGGAACCACCACGATTCCCAGATGTTGTGGCGCGGAGCCTCCGCCAGTTGGAGATGGCCGGGTAAGAGGCCCGCCCCCGGCAGCCGGTCAGTCCCTGCAAGAAAAGAAAGCTCTCAGGCTTAGAGAGGGGATGAGAACGCCACTCCTACAAGCCAGAAGGAGCAACACTTACTGGGCGACATGAGCACTCCAACGGGCTTGTAGCCCCGGCCTCTGGGCCGTAGTTGAACCGCCAGGACCTGCGGCTGGAACGGTCGTGGGCCGTGGCGTCTGGACCCCCGGCACACTCCCCGGCGTCGCCCCACCAGCGTCCGTCCTAGAAGCCCCTCCGCTTGAGGAAGGATGACGAGGCGCTTGGGGTTCTTCGGACTGCCGCTGTCCGGGAAGAGACCCGCTGGGGTGGGACACCCGGGGCCTCTTCGGGTCACCACCCAATGGACTAGCACCCCCGGGAGAAGGGTGCAAGGGTGCTCCGGCTCCCTGACTCGGCGCAGGCGGCGCCCTCGGAGGAGACCGGGCGCGTTTCTTCTCTGGATGCCCGGGGGCCGGCTCCTTTCCCTTCCCCTTGTCGGCGGCTTGAGTTCCGCCGGCTCTTGGGACGGGTTGGGCAGCGACAGACGCCTCGCGCCCTAATCCGGAGCGCTCGGTTCCTTGGATCGAGATACCCCGGAAGGCATCCCCAACCTGCCGGACGGCGATCCCGATGTCATCGAGGTTCGGCATCTTCTGCAGTAGCTCTGACCTCCTCTGTGGCTCCAAGAAGAGGGGAGTGGCAGAGGATGGAAGGGCGGGGTCGCCACTGGGAATGAAGTCGCCGCTCACCTTGCCCACCATCTCGTACAGCTCCTCGTCGGAAGGATCTGAGCCGAGGCCCCTCTCCATCCTGGTGCAGTCCTGCTCGCCAGTGTAGTACCACGCTGGGAGACTGCACTGCTGCAAGGGCGCAATACGGCGCGACATGAAGTCCATCAGCACCATCAGGGACGTTAGCCCCTCGTTGGCCAAGAACCGGATCCGCTCCAAGACCGGTGCGTACTCCTGCTCCAACTCTGGGACCTCCTCCCAAAAGCGACGCTCGGTGGTTGGGCCAGCGGTCGGGAGCTGTAGGCGATCGTGCTCGTCGGTCTGCACGACCACCCAGCTCTCCCTCCAGCTTTCCCACCTTGACGCGCTGAAAGGCAGAAGGTACCCAGAGACCTTTGGGTCCTTGCAGCGATGCTGGAAGTAGTACGCCCCCATCTGGGTCTTCAAGCCGCGTCCAGTCGTCCGAAACACAAAGAAGTAGCGAAAGAGCGTCACAGAAGCGTGCACTCCCACAAACATCTCACAGAAGTGGACGAAGACAGCGGCCATTGCGAAGGAGTTGGGAGAGAGGTGGTGGAGCTGGAGCCCATACGTCTCCAGCAATGTGACAAAGAAGGAAGAAATTGGCAGGATGAACCCCGCCAGAGCATAGGCAGTAAAGAAGACCATTTCCCCCTTTTCTAGGAGCAGGGGGAGAGATCCCCAGCGGAGCCCTTCCTCCGTGTGCCAGCCCAGCAGCCTGCGCACTGGCCCAAGCTCGGCGGAACGAACGAAGTGCGTCGGGAGCAAGTTGGAAGCCATGGCGGGGGAGAGCACAAGGACAGGAAAACCAAGGCGCTAGAGTTCAAGGAAAGAGCGAGCGCTAGGAAATGCGAAGGGAAGTCACGATGCGGGTAAGATCCCCTTTTAAAACTTTCCAGGAACGATTCGAGGTGATTCGAAAACCTTCGAATACACCGCATCGGCAACCGCATTGGCTCCGAGACCGAGCGCCGATGACAGGTGGGCCCAAGCCGCCCAGCTGAAGCGGTGGGTCAAGGAGTCAGTCTCCCAAAAAAACAAGCCGGCAAGGGGCTTCGGTGGTTCCCGAAGAAAGCGCCGCGACGTACAGAAGTGGCAGCCTTGGGAACCGCCACAGTAAAAGCAACCATCAAGTGGGCGCATGCTCCCACGATCCCACGACTGATCATGCTCCGGCAGCGGTCAATGCGGGACTTAGAGAAAGTGCGCGGAACAGGAGAGACGGAGGTCCCACCTCGGGCTCGCTATCTCCCCAGAGATGGGCCCGGGGGCCACTGTCGGTACCCACGATATGGGGTACCCCCGCGCACAGGGGAAAATGCCTGAGGATCTCGCCCTTCTCCACAGGGAGAGCTCTGAGGGCGCCACGCATCCAGCGGGGCCGGACCTCCCTCTCCTCAGAGGAGAGCTCCGGGCTCGCCACGTGGCCTGCAGAAGCCGGACCTCCCCCCTCCTCAGGGGAGAGGTCCGAAGACGCCACGTGTCCAGTGGGGCCGGACCTCCCTCTCCTCAGAGGAGAGCTTCGGGCCCGCCACGTGGCCTACAGAAGCCGAACCTCCTCCCTCCGCGGGGAGAAGTCCGAAGGCTCCACGTGCCCCGCAAGCCCGGACCTCCCTCTCCTCAGAGGAGAGCTCCGGGCCCGCCACGTGTCCAGCAGAACAGCGCTGCCTGCCCCCTGTAACACCCCAAATTTTGATTCAAAACCCTAAACCATTTTCAGAGGGGAATTTAAAAATTTTTGGACGTGTTGCATGTTTTGCAAAAATTCAAATTCAAACTGGAATTCAAATTATACTCAAAACAGAAAAGAAATGGAAAAAGAAAAAGAGAAACGGGAAAAAAACCGGCCAGTGGGCCGAAACCCGCCAGCCGGCCCAGCTTCCCCGCGCCAGCCCGCCCCCGCGCGCGCCGCGCCGTCTCTCACAGACGGGTGGGACCCGCCTGTCATCCCTAACCCCGCGACCCCAGACTCTCTCCCGCACGCGCGATCGCAACCGACCGGATTTCCGCGTCCCGCAGCCCGAATTCTGGTCCCAAACGACTCAAACTCGATCGCAACAGACCCACCGCCCTCCCCCGGCTATAAAAACCCCAGCCCCGATCGGTTTTTCCCACGCGATCGCCGATTTTTACTCCAGTGAGCACCGAGACTTCGCCGGTGAATTCTGGCCGATCTAAGCTCGGAAACTCTGATCTAACTCGCTGGTCTTGATCCACCGCCTCCGGGGAACTTTGCAGGTGCAGAAAACCCGAAGACTTACGGTGTAAACCCAGCGCCGACGAGCTTCGCCGTGGTTTTGCCTCGGACCTCGCCGCCGATCACTTTCCAGGACCCCCGAGCTCGAGAAAACCCCCGAGGTGAGATCCCTGACCTCCCCTCTACCGATCTATGCCATAAGATCATAGTTCTAGGTAGAATTCTCGAGGATCCGAAACTTTCCGGCGAGATCGCCGCTTCCCGCCGCCGTGCGCCGCCGGCAGCGCCGCCCGCGCTCGATCAGAGCGACGTCGCCGCTTGTGCGCCGTTTATTTTAAATCGCACGGTAGGGTTTAAATCCCCGCGTACCGGTTCGATGTTATGATCTCAGCCGTCGGTTTAAAATCGGACGGTCCACGTCAGCCCCGCGTTATAAAGACTGGAATTCTTACGTGCTACCCCCTAGGGTTCTCTGGAATTGAGAGCTAGCCCCGGAAACTTCAGATCTAGCCCCTGGAACTCCAGAAAATCATGTAAATTCATTTAAAAATCAGTTTTAGCCCCTGGACTTAATAAAAATTAGGAAAAACACCTCTGATAAGTGTAGCTAGACCCCTGGAAATTATGAAAATAATATTATAGAATCTGTAATGGGGTGAGTTCATTATTTTAACCCTGTTTAGTATTTAATTTAGAAAAATTGAATATGTAACTAGTGTTTAAAAATTAAAAAGGGGGGACAAACATAATTGTCAAAATTAATTAAAAACTTTCTCAGTACTTAGAAAACTTTGGAGTGAGATAAAAATATATTTTTGGGCTGAAATAAATCTGTTTCATCTATTATTCACATTTATTAGTATAGGGACACATTTTTAAGTAAAGAATAGTTATAGAAAAATAGGGAAAATAATTATGAAATAGTCTACATCAGAAGCCAAGGTCAAAAGATGTTATTAAATCATTTAGGACCAGAACCTATACTGTTTAGGTGATGTGTATTACTAATTTCATAATAAAATACACAATTATGCATAGGAATATAAATCTGAAAATATAGCAACTAGTAAATGATAAATGGAGTTTCTAAAATACAAAGAATTCAGTTTAGGGTTGGTAGAAATTCTGAAGGCACATATGGAGAAGAAAAATACTTTTCATACATACTTGGTAGTGAAAAGGTGTAGTAGTTCAATATAAGGAATTTATTTAAAACTGAAACACACATGTATATATATATATATAGTATGTAAGTATAAATATGAACACCAAAGTAGGAATCATATACATATAAATAAAAGTGTATGCAAGCCACAGATCAACACACACACAGAGTAACCGCAACACATATAATGGTGAATGAATTTCATAAATATGAAATGTGTGGTTTGTATGAAGTAGAAGTGCGAACTATGTCTTATGATTGTTGTTTTTCTTTTGCTATGTGTGATGGTATGAAGTAGAACCTGTTCAAGAGCAAGTTATTCCTTTTCAAGATCAGGACTACCCATTTCAAGAGCAGCAAGAAGGAGGCAAGTGTCCTTGACCACTTTGATCCTATGCTAGGATGTGTAGATAGAATTATTTGCATTGTCAAATGAAATATGAAACCCATGCTAGGAAAGTTTCCTTAGAATTGCATTACCTTGTTTCCTTGTAGCTTGGGTTGGGATTTATTTTGTCATGTCATTTATTCACATGCATATGCTTAGCCATGCTTAGAATGGGATATTTGGGATATGAGATCATCAGTTTATTCTACCATACTCTTGAATGAGCTATTGTGAGTTATGTAGAGGTAGGGATCAAGGCAAGTTGGATGTTTTGGTTGTGTGCTGGGTGCACGAGACTTGGGTTTGTGTTTAGTACTTGCCTGGATCCTAAGGACCGGTTCATGGAGCATGTAACCCGGCTTTACAGTGCCAACCACATGCTGAGATGGGGCAGCTTGGCCAATTAATTAGGTGTATCCCCGGCGTAGTATGGATGTGTTGGATGGTGCGGGGAGTAGGTGTCAGCTGGACTACCATATGAACCGCAAGGCTCAAGAGGGGGCCACTGCAGCGGGGTTGGAGCCTCTTGTATGCTGTTAGGGGTGAAACCTCAGTGGGCCCACGCTCGTCGGGAATCCCTTTGTAAAGGCTTCGTAGTGATCTCCTGGCCGCACACCTGGGAAGTGTGAATGTGGATCGTAGCCACTGGCATAATGGAGGTTCTTTTAGTCCACCCGGCAACGGGGGATGAAATCACTACTTGTGGGTATAGTGGTACAAACTCTGCAGAGTCAAAACTGTCTTGACAGCCGTGCTCACGGTTAAGAGCGGCCTGGACTTATTCATGATTAGAGGATTGATGGTTTTGGAAGTTAAGCGGGGAGCTTAACATTGGAAATGATGTTATGGTTATTGGATTATGATAATGGGTTGGGAGATTGGGACCATTTCACCTGTGTAGTAATGAAGGTGCTTAATAAGCTAAGGTGATAGGTATTAATTGCGTAGTGCTTTAACCATGAGTTCAACCTCTCCTTGTTCTAGCCATGCATGATATAATTTTCCCACACTTGTTGAGTACCATTGGTACTCAACCTTGCATATTTGTTGGTTTATATTGCTGCTCAGGTCAAGATAATGAGGTGGTGTATAATGACCAAGATTTTGGACCCGAGGAAGGTTTTTAGGTTCATGAAGACCCCCAGGCAACGCCTGTGATGGAGCCCTAAAGAATAATATTCCGCTGCTAGTTTATTTACTTGTGATGAAGCATTAGTGTCCATTGAGACATTTGCGATGTAAGACTTATTTATATTCGACACCTGGCTTGTAATAAATGATGCTTCACTATTTGTCATCACATGTATGAGAAAATGATCCTGGCATACATGTGATATTCACTTGGTTGTTCTTCGGAAAAACCGGGTGTGACAGAGGTGGTATCAGAGCCAAGGTTGCCCGTAGGAACGTGGACCTAGGTAGAAATGGACGTATTTAAGGGCCCTATTTTCTTTAAAACTATTTTTCAAGGTGTGAGTTGAAGAGTGTTATTTAAGGAGTCATTTTCTTCATCTTACCCCAAATTTTCATTCAAAATGGGATTTTTGTTTAAAAAGTTTATCTAATCTAAATTTAAATTCTTTTTGTTTTAGATGGTTCGCATGATTCGCACCGCTCGCAAGTCCACAGGAGGGAGAGTTCCCGTAGTGGCCCTTGCCGAAAGAGAGGAGAGTCGTCCAGTGACGTACCTTTCCTACGGATTGGCAGTAGGAGACTTGTTGCGCCGTCTTCGATGTATGCTCGAAGCCGCCGGCAATACGGGCAAGCTAATCATCCACTACAACTCCACCAGGACCATCCATGAGAAGAGGGAAGAATGGAGTTCGGAGATGAGGATTATACACGAGAATCAGCTGCTGAAGATTCACCACTCTCCAGCTTGTCGAGCAACACAAGTTGACGCGGAGAAAGATGTCACTTGGGAGGCCATCACCTGCCAGAGTCACATTTATCGTCGCCACTTGGACAAAACTGAGTACATGTATGTCCTCCAACGTGAGAGTGGTACCACGGAGTACAAGTACCCACCAGTGCAGCAAGGGACTTCCCATGAGCACATGGACTTGTGCTTGGAGGATGCTGCTATGCTCAGCACTCAACTGCAGGAGTGTCAACAAGAGCTTCAGGATGTCTGAGACACCCTGAAGGAAACGGAGGCGTTGCTGCGAGCTTGCTTAAAGGCGAGAGAAAGAGGAGATGGGAATGAACTGTATGTCACCGTGAATGATACATGGACTCCTGACTCCCCGGATCGCCGAGCGATCAGGCGTCGTCGCACTTCTCCACCAACAGCCTCCCCACCCAAAGCAGAGTCAGAAGGTAGCCGAAATGAGGAGGAAGATCCCGAGGAGCCAGCTCAAGAGAATGAGTAGTGTAGAGTCTTTCCCTTAGCTAGCAAGAGGTCGAGTAGTTGAGTCGTTACGTAGTTAATGGTGTGATAATGCTTGGAGTGTGACGTGAGTTGTGGAAGCCATGAGCAATTGTCCACAGCCTCGTCTTCAGATTGTTTTGCTTTGGTGTGTGAACCCACAGGAAATAATAGTGCATTTATTTGGTGTGAGATATGAACCCTCGTAAAAGTATATCAAAGCCTCAACACTTTAAAGTACCAACAAATGAAAGTAGTAAGATGATACTAAATGGTATCAAAATTGACATTGGTTGATTCTGCCAGATGGCCGGAAGAGGAAAAGGACGTGCTGCCAACCCCGCCAACAACAATGATGAGGCATGCAACCCTCATCTTTCTGGAGGCCAGGACCGGGGTGGTCGCCGTGAAGAAGTTGATCCTCTCCAACAAATGCTGGAGAATCAAAATCAACTCATCCAGAACTTGACTCAAGTAGTGGCCAACTTGCATCAAGTTCCACCTACACAAGCTGCACCACGCCAACCAAGGTTGAGTGAGTTTTTAGGAACTCAACCTCCAAAGTTTGCAAGTGCTGCTGAACCTCTGGAGGCAGATGATTGGCTGAAGACCATTGAAAGTAAGATGAGGATTATACAATGCCAAGGGTATGAGAGGGTGCTGTTTGCCTCTCATCAATTGCATGGACCTGCTGCTGATTGGTGGACCGCCTACGTGGCCGCCCATCATGACCCTGAGAACATCACTTGGGAAGAGTTCAAGCGTAGCTTCCGCAACCATTACATCCCAAGAGGTGAACTCAAAAAAAAGAGGAAAGAGTTTCTGGGACTGCAGCAGGGAAATATGACGGTGAGGGAATATCTCACTAAATTTACTCAACTATCCCGTTATGCTCCACGAGACATAGAGACTGATGAGCAGAAACAAGATTGTTTCGTGGAAGGGCTTACCGCAGAAATGCAGTGTGCAATGTCCTCAAATGAGTATGAAAGTTTTCAAAAGATGGTGGACAGAGCATTTGTGGTGGAAAGGAAGCTAAAGGCCCTGGAAAATGAGAATAAGAGGAAGGCGGGGTGGTCACATCAGGCCTCAGGGAGCAACACCCGCCCACGTATGATGCAGCAACCTACGGGGCAGACGAGCCGTGCTGCGGTACCCTATTCAGCACCAAGAGGGTACAACCCCAACTACAGGCCTCCCGCAGCCCCAGCACAGCCGCAACGTCAGTTTGTGCAGCAGCCTCGCCCCGCATATCCACCTCGACCAGCAGTGCAAGGACCCCCAAACCAACCCCAAGACAACAAGGGCCAAGCATCTAAGATTGGGGTGCAATGTTTCAGCTGTGGTGAAGTGGGGCACTACGCCCATAAATGCCCAAAGAAGAAGCCTGCGCCGCCACAACAGCAGAATGTAATGAGAGGATGGGTGAACCATGTCACTATGGAGGAAGCACAAGAGGCACCCGACGTGGTAGTTGGTAAGTTTCCTGCCAATTTACACCTTGCAACTCTGCTGTTTGATTCTGGTGCTACCCACTCGTTCATTGCTCAAGGGTTTGTTAAGAAGTATGACCTAGCAACCACACAAATGAACCATATGCTAGCCGTAAACTCTCCAGGTGGAGAAATAAGGACAAGACAAGTGTGTCCCAAAGTGAGCCTAGACATTAATGGGGTAGTATTTACGGCTAACCTCATAGTGATAGATTCACAAGGGATAGATATTATTTTGGGTATGGATTGGTTGACCAAACATAAAGGAATCATCCATTGTTCGACCAGAACGGTGGAACTAACTCACCCCAATGGCACAAGAGTAAAGTTCATAACGATACACGAGCCTAGGAGGGACATTAAATTAAATCAAGTGGAGGTGAAAGTTGAGAAAATCAGGACTATCAGGGAATATCCAGATGTTTTCCGGAGGAATTGCCAGGTATGCCTCCCGACCGTGACGTGGAATTCGCAATTGAGCTAGTACCGGGAACAGCCCCGATATACAAGAAACCTTATCGAATGGACTCCAAGCAGCTAGAAGAGCTCAAGGATCATTTGAGAGAATTGACGGAGAAGGGGTATATTCGCCCTAGTTCCTCACCATGGGGAGCTCCGGTGATATTTGTGCCCAAGAAAGACGGAACCCAAAGGTTATGCGTGGATTACCGTGCCTTGAATGAGGTAACCATTAAGAACAAGTACCCATTACCCCGCATTGAAGACTTGTTTGATCAGTTGAGGGGAGCTTGTGTGTTCTCGAAAATTGATCTCAGGTCGGGATACAACCAACTCAAGATAAGGCAATCTGATATTCCCAAGACAGCTTTCGTATCTCGGTACGGACTGTATGAATACACTGTCATGCCTTTCGGGCTAACCAATGCCCCGGCATATTTCATGTACCTCATGAACAAGGTATTCATGGAATATCTGGACAAATTTGTGGTGGTTTTCATAGATGATATTCTCGTCTTCTCCAAAGATGAAGAAGAACATGAGAAACATCTAAGGTTGGTGTTACAGAGGCTGAGAGAACACCAACTATATGCCAAGTTGAGCAAGTGTGAGTTTTGGCTGAAGAGAGTTCCCTTTTTAGGACATATAATCTCGGAGGGAGGAATCTCCGTAGATCCCGCCAAAATCGAGGATATCCAGAAGTGGAAAACCCCTGAAAATGTCGGGGAAGTTCGAAGCTTTTTGGGATTGGCTGGATACTATCGACGGTTTATTGAGGGATTCTCCAAGATCTCGAGACCTCTCACCAAACTGTTGGAAAAGGGAATCACATTCACCTGGACGCCACAGTGCGATACGAGCTTTCAGAAGCTAAAGAAGAGATTGACAACAGCCCCAGTGTTGGTTATGCCAGATATGCAAAAGAATTTCACAGTGTACTACGATGCCTCTGGAAATGGGTTGGGATGTGTTCTCATGCAAGAAGGTCATGTCGTGGCATATGCATCCCGGCAGCTTCGGAAGCACGAGAAGAACTATCCTACACATGATCTAGAACTAGCTGCAGTGGTACACGCGTTGAAAATTTGGCGGCACTATTTGATGGGGAAGAGGACAGAGATATATACGGATCATAAGAGTTTGAAGTACATATTCACACAGCCAGATCTCAACCTCAGACAAAGGAGATGGTTAGAGCTAATCAATGACTTTGATGTAGGCATCAACTATCATCCCGGGAAAGCAAACGTCGTGGCCGATGCTTTGAGTCGGAAAGTGCAGGTCAATAAGTTGAGCTTGAAGGACATGCCCGCAGAATTGAAGGACGAGGTTATAAGACTCAATCTATGTCTAGTAAATAGTGGTGAAGCCATCGCCATGGAAGTGGACTCCACACTTGAGCAAGACATACGCGAGGGCCAAAAGAATGATGAGAAGATACAAGAGATCATACAGCTTATCAAGGAAAATAAAGCTCCTGGTTTTAGAGAGGATGAACAAGGAACGGTGTGGCACGGGAAAAGGATCTGTGTGCCAGAAGTAAAAGAGATCCGTGAATTAATTTTGAAGGAGGCTCACGATTCTGACTATTCCATTTATCCTGGGAGTACGAAGATGTACCAGGACCTCAAAAGCAGGTATTGGTGGTATGGCATGAAGCGAGATGTCGCGGAACATGTTGCCCTATGTGACACATGTCAGTTGGTGAAAGCAGAACATCAACGACCCGCGGGATTGTTGCAACCACTCAAAGTGCCTGAATGGAAATGGGAAGAAATCAGCATGGATTTTGTCGTGGGATTGCCTAGGACCCAATCCGGGTATGATTCAATATGGGTCATTATTGATAGGCTAACCAAGGTAGCTCATTTCATCCCTGTGAAAGAAAGCTAAAGCGGATCCAAATTGGCAGAATTGTACATGTCAAGGATTGTGTGTTACCATGGAGTGCCAAAGAAGATAGTGTCGGACCGAGGGACACAGTTCACCTCGAGGTTTTGGCAAAAGTTGCATGAAACCATGGGAACCCATCTGAATTTCAGCTCTGCCTATCATCCCCAAACTGACGGGCAGACGGAGAGAACCAATCAGATCCTTGAAGATATGTTAAGGGCATGTGCACTCAAAAACAATAGGAGTTGGGACAAGAACTTACCGTATGCGGAGTTTTCCTATAACAACAGCTATCAAGCTAGTATGAAGATGTCACCGTTTGAAGCTTTGTATGGAAGGAAGTGCAGAACTCCCCTATTTTGGAACCAAACAGGAGAAAGTAAAGTGTTTGGTCCAGAAGTGCTACAAGAAGCCGAAGCGAAGGTGAGGGAGATTCGCAACAACTTGAGGATAGCACAAACACGCCAGAAGAGTTATGCTGATGTACGAAGAAGAGAGCTCGTTTTCAACGTGGGAGACTATGTTTATCTCAAGGTGTCCCCTATCAGAGGACTTCGTCGCTTCAAGGTGAAAGGGAAGTTGTCACCTTGATACATCGGACCCTTTCAGGTTTTGGAAAGGAAAGGCGAAGTGGCGTACCAACTAGAGTTACCGGTTCATCTATCGGACGTGCACGATGTATTTCATGTGTCACAACTCAAGAAATGTCTGAGGACGCCTGAAGAGGTGTTACCCATGAATGAAGTGGATGTAGCTGAAGATTTGTCTTATGCCGAGCAACCATACAAGATTTTGGAGACGATGGAACGCCTCACCAGAAACAAGAGAATCCGGATGTGCAAGGTGCAGTGGAAGCATCACTCAGAAGAGGAAGCTACCTGGGAACGGGAAGATGAGCTCAAGGCACAATTTCCGGAATTGTTTTCTTAGAAACACCAATCTCGAGGACGAGATTTCTTTTAAGGGGGGTAGAGCTGTAACACCCCAAATTTTGATTCAAAACCCTAAACCATGTTCAGAGGGGAATTTAAAAATTTTTGGACGTGTTGCATGTTTTGCAAAAATTCAAATTCAAACTGAAATTCAAATTATACTCAAAACAGAAAAGAAATGGAAAAAGAAAAAGAGAAAAGGGAAAAAAACCGGCCAGTGGGCCGAAACCCGCCAGCCGGCCCAGCTTCCCCGCGCCAGCCCGCCCCCGCGCGCGCCGCGCCGTCTCTCACAGACGGGTGGGACCCGCCTGTCTTGCCTAACCCCGCGACCCCGGACTCTCTCCCGCGCGCGCGATCGCAACCGACCGGATTTCCGTGTCCCGCAGCCCGAATTCTGGTCCCAAACGACTCAAACTCGATCGCAACAGACCCACCACCCTCCCCCGGCTATAAAAACCCCAGCCCCGATCGGTTTTTCCCACGCGATCGCCGATTTTTACTCCGGTGAGCACCGAGACTTCGCCGGTGAATTCTGGCCGATCTAAGCTCGGAAACTCTGATCTAACTCGCTGGTCTTGATCCACCGCCTCCGGGGAACTTTGCAGGTGCAGAAAACCCGAAGACTTACGGTGTAAACCCAGCGCCGACGAGCTTCGCCGTGGTTTTGCCTCGGACCTCGCCGCCGATCACTTTCCAGGACCCCCGAGCTCGAGAAAACCCCCGAGGTGAGATCCCTGACCTCCCCTCTACCGATCTATGCCATAAGATCACAGTTCTAGGTAGAATTCTCGAGGATCCGAAACTTTCCGGCGAGATCGCCGCTTCCCGCCGCCGTGCGCCGCCGGCAGCGCCGCCCGCGCTCGATCAGAGCGACGTGGCCGCTTGTGCGCCGTTTATTTTAAATCGCACGGTAGGGTTTAAATCCCCGCGTACCGGTTCGATGTTATAATCTCAGCCGTCGGTTTAAAATCGGACGGTCCACATCAGCCCCGCGTTATAAAGACTGGAATTCTTACGTGCTACCCCCTGGGGTTCTCTGGAATTGAGAGCTAGCCCCGGAAACTTCAGATCTAGCCCCTGGAACTCCAGAAAATCATGTAAATTCATTTAAAAATCAGTTTTAGCCCCTGGACTTAATAAAAATTAGGAAAAACACCTCTGATAAGTGTAGCTAGACCCCTGGAAATTATGAAAATAATATTATAGACCCTGTAATGGGGTGAGTTCATTATTTTAACCCTGTTTAGTATTTAATTTAGAAAAATTGAATATGTAACTAGTGTTTAAAAATTAAAAAGGGGGGACAAACATAATTGTCAAAATTAATTAAAAACTTTCTCAGTACTTAGAAAACTTTGGAGTGAGATAAAAATATATTTTTGGGCTGAAATAAATCTGTTTCATCTATTATTCACATTTATTAGTATAGGGACACATTTTTAAGTAAAGAATAGTTATAGAAAAATAGGGAAAATAATTATGAAATAGTCTACATCAGAAGCCAAGATCAAAAGATGTTATTAAATCATTTAGGACCAGAACCTATACTGTTTAGGTGATGTGTATTACTAATTTCATAATAAAATACACAATTATGCATAGGAATATAAATCTGAAAATATAGCAACTAGTAAATGATAAATGGAGTTTCTAAAATACAAAGAATTCAGTTTAGGGTTGGTAGAAATTCTGAAGGCACATATGGAGAAGAAAAATACTTTTCATACATACTTGGTAGTGAAAAGGTGTAGTAGTTCAATATAAGGAATTTATTTAAAACTGAAACACACATGTATATATATATAGTATGTAAGTATAAATATGAACACCAAAGTAGGAATCATATACATATAAATAAAAGTGTATGCAAGCCACAGATCAACACACACACAGAGTAACCGCAACACATATAATGGTGAATGAATTTCATAAATATGAAATGTGTGGTTTGTATGAAGTAGAAGTGTGAACTATGTCTTATGATTGTTGTTTTTCTTTTGCTATGTGTGATGGTATGAAGTAGAACCTGTTCAAGAGCAAGTTATTCCTTTTCAAGATCAGGACTACCCATTTCAAGAGCAGCAAGAAGGAGGCAAGTGTCCTTGACCACTTTGATCCTATGCTAGGATGTGTAGATAGAATTATTTGCATTGTCAAATGAAATATGAAACCCATGCTAGGAAAGTTTCCTTAGAATTGCATTACCTTGTTTCCTTGTAGCTTGGGTTGGGATTTATTTTGTCATGTCATTTATTCACATGCATATGCTTAGCCATGCTTAGAATGGGATATTTGGGATATGAGATCATCAGTTTATTTTACCATACTCTTGAATGAGCTATTGTGAGTTATGTAGAGGTAGGGATCAAGGCAAGTTGGATGTTTTGGTTGTGTGCTGGGTGCACGAGACTTGGGTTTGTGTTTAGTACTTGCCTGGATCCTAAGGACCGGTTCATGGAGCATGTAACCCGGCTTTACAGTGCCAACCACATGCTGAGATGGGGCAGCTTGGCCAATTAATTAGGTGTATCCCCGGCGTAGTATGGGTGTGTTGGATGGTGCGGGGAGTAGGTGTCAGCTGGACTACCATATGAACCGCAAGGCTCAAGAGGGGGCCACTGCAGCGGGGTTGGAGCCTCTTGTATGCTGTTAGGGGTGAAACCTCAGTGGGCCCACGCTCGTCGGGAATCCCTTTGTAAAGGCTTCGTAGTGATCTCCTGGCCGCACACCTGGGAAGTGTGAATGTGGATCGTAGCCACTGGCATAATGAAGGTTCTTTTAGTCCACCCGGCAACGGGGGATGAAATCACTACTTGTGGGTACAGTGGTACAAACTCTGCAGAGTCAAAACTGTCTTGACAGCCGTGCTCACGGTTAAGAGCGGCCTGGACTTATTCATGATTAGAGGATTGATGGTTTTGGAAGTTAAGCGGGGAGCTTAACATTGGAAATGATGTTATGGTTATTGGATTATGATAATGGGTTGGGAGATTGGGACCATTTCACCTGTGTAGTAATGAAGGTGCTTAATAAGCTAAGGTGATAGGTATTAATTGCGTAGTGCTTTAACCATGAGTTCAACCTCTCCTTGTTCTAGCCATGCATGATATAATTTTCCCACACTTGCTGAGTACCATTGGTACTCAACCTTGCATATTTGTTGGTTTATATTGCTGCTCAGGTCAAGATAATGAGGTGGTGTATAATGACCAAGATTTTGGACCCGAGGAAGGTTTTTAGGTTCATGAAGACCCCTGGGCAATGCCTGTGATGGAGCCCTAAAGAATAATATTCCGCTGCTAGTTTATTTACTTGTGATGAAGCATTAGTGTCCATTGAGACATTTGCGATGTAAGACTTATTTATATTCGACACCTGGCTTGTAATAAATGATGCTTCACTATTTGTCATCACATGTATGAGAAAATGATCCTGGCATACATGTGATATTCACTTGGTTGTTCTTCAGAAAAACCGGGTGTGACACCCCCGAGCGGTAGGCAGCGGGCGTAAAGACGCCCCATACCTTGCCCGTACAAGGTATTAAAGACCCGCGCCTTCCCAAGACGCGGAGCACGCCTCTGTCAGGTGCCGTTGCGCCCAGTCGCATCACAGACTGCCGCGCGGTGTCAGAACCTGCCAGCAAATAAACACAGCGACAAGACATCCCCTGCCGCCTCCACCGTCATCAACCACTACGACTAGCATGCGGCATGGGCAGGGCGGCAAGACGAAGACTCAGAAGCCTTCGCCAGTGACAACTACCGACATTACTGCAGATACGATAGTCGGCAGGCAATCTCCCCGGGACCACCTGTCGGGTCCCGGGCCCTCCTTGTAAGCCACACGAGCTTTGGACTATAAAAGGCTCGGCTAGGCGACATTAGCAAGGGTTCGCACTCCAGCAACTCATACCCGAGGCATAACTCATCCTCAAGCTCAGGACTCTGGTTCTAAGCAACAAGCAATATAGCGAGCACCTCAGCTCACTGTGGACGTAGGGTTTTACGCTCCGGCGGCCCGAACCACGTAAAACTCGTCGTGTCAAGCTCCTCTCTAACTCGTCCCTACGCTTAATCTCTCCGCAAGCGACTAGCCCCTCCGAAAAAGAACCTCCGCAGGCTGCCCAGAGCAGGTCCGGGGGAAGTGTCGACCACACACTTCGACAGGACCCTTTCAGATTCTGGAGAGGAAAGGCGAAGTGGCATATCAACTAGAACTACCGGCTCGCTTATCAGATGTGCACGATGTATTCCATGTGTCACAGCTCAAGAAATGTCTAAGGACGCCTGAAGAGATGTTACCCATGAATGAGGTTGACGTACGAGTGGATCTTTCTTATACCGAGCAACCGGTCAAGATTTTGGAGACAATGGAACGCCTCACAAGAAATAAAAGAATCCGGATGTGCAAGGTGCAGTGGAAGCATCACTCGGAAGAGAAAGCCACATGGGAGCGAGAAGACGAGCTTAAGGCACAGTTTCCGGAATTGTTTTCTTAGAACCCCCAATCTCGAGGACGAAATTTCTTTTAAGGGGGGTAGAGCTGTAACACCCCAAAATCTGTTAAGAGGGGAATTTAAAAATTTTTGGACGTATTGCATGTGGTGCAGAAATTCAAATTCAAATTGGAGTTCAAATTCAAATCAAAACAGAAAAGAAAAGGAAAAAGAAAAAGAAAAAAAACCCACCGGCCAGTGGGCCGAAACACACCAGCCGGCCCACTCTCCCCGCGCCAGCCCCAAACCCGCGCCCCTCTCTCACTTTCACTGACACGCGGGGCCCACATGTCATCTTCTTCCCCGCGCGCCCCCAACGGCCCGGACTTTTCCCCCGCGCCGATCACACCCGACGCCCCCGGATTCTTCGCGCTCGACCCGACCCCGAATCCCTCGCGCCGGCCAGCTCGATCGCAACAAACCCCGCGTCCCTGGCCCTGATAAAAACAGATGAAACCGCCGCCCTCCCCTCACACGAGCAGTTTTCTCCCGGTGAGCGCCGCCGCCGTTGAGCTCGGAATTCCACAAGGGCGTGCCGTCTCCCTCTGTCAAGCCGATCTCGTGACCCCGCAGCACCGCGCACAAGCTGTAGACGCCGACCCTGGAGGGAAACGCCGCCGTAAACGACCATCCCGACTCTCGCCGGTGAGTACCCCCGCCGCTCGTCGGTGAAACTTCCGAATTACACGGTTCCGATCCACCCTAATCATCGGTGTGCCATCTCTAGACTCCAGTGAAGCGTCACGACCCGAAAACACGAAGGGATCACCGCCCCAACTGCCACTTCGACGAGCACCGCAAGCCGCCGCTGCCTGTCCTCGTCGCCGACTGGGTTCCGAGTCTTTCAGGCCTAAGAAATTAGCCTAGGTGAGCTCCCCTACCTCCCCTCTGCCGTTTGCTACCAAAAAGGGCGGGTGTTAGCGTCCGTAGATGAAGATCCGCGACCTCGCCGGCGAGATCGCGCCTCTGCCGCCGTGCGCCGCCGCGCGCGCGGGCGAACTCCGGCCAGGAGCGACGTGGCCTTTCGTGCGCCGTCTATTTTAAATCGCACGGTAGACATAAAACCCCCGCGTACCGGTTCGGCGATTTAATCTGAGCCGTCTGTTTTAAATCGGACGGTCCACGTCAGCCCCGCGTTATAAAGGCCGGGATTCTTACGCGCTACCCCCTGGGAATCTCGGAAAACACGAGCTAGCCCCAGAAACTTCGGATCTAGCCCCTGGAACTTCAGAAATTCGTGTAAATTCATTTAAAAATCAGTTTTAGCCCCTGGACTTAATAAAAATTAGGAAAACCCCTCTGTTATGTGTAGTTAGACCTCTGGAAATTTATAAAATAATAAATTAGACCCTGTAGTAGGGTGAATTTACCTTTTTGATCCTATATGATATTAAACTCAGGAATTTGAATATGTGATTAGGATTTAAATTTAAAAGGTGAGGCAAACACATTGTAAATTCAAATTTAAACTCTACTAGCACTTGGAAAACTTTAGAATGAGTTAGAAATAGATTTTTGGCTGAAATGAATTCTGTCTAAATGATATTCATATTTATTAGTTCTATAAACATATTTTAGGCTAGGAAATAATTCTAAAAACTAGTAAAATAAATTTAAATTGTTCCACATCAGAGAGGAAGTTCAAAGATATATTATTGAACATTTTAGATCAGAACCTATTCTGTTTAGAAGATATGTCCTACTATTTAATATTAAAACTCACTTTTAGGCATAGAAGATAAATCTGAAAAATATAGGAAAATAGGTATGCATAATTAGAAAGTGATACATGAAGTCAACCTCTCCTTGCTCCAGCCATGCATGACATAACTTTCCCACACTTGCTGAGTACCAACGGTACTCAAACTTGCATATTTGTTGGTTTAAATTGCTGCTCAGGTCAAGGGGATGATGTGGTGTTCAATGACCAAGACTTCGGACCCGAAGAAGGATTCTATGTTCACGGAGTCCCTCGGGCAACGCCTGTGATGGAGCCCACAAGAATAATATTCCGCTGCTGTTTTGTTTACATATTATGAACTTATTATCATCCATCGAGACGCATGCTATGTAAGACTTATTTATATTCGACACCTGGCTTGTAATAAATGATGCTTCACTATTTGTCATCACATGTATGAGAAAATGATCCTGGCATACATGTGACATTCACTCGGTTGTTCTTCGGAGAAACCGGGTGTGACAGTTGCCTCAAATTTAGATCCGTTTGCGTGAATATATATTTGAGGCTCTTGTGATCCGTATAGATCTCACATTGGTGGCCAAGGATATAATGCTCCAAATCTTCAATGCATGCACCACGGCTGCAAGTTCCAAATCATGTGTGGGGTAATTCAGCTCGTGTTTCTTTAGTTGTCTTGACGCATAGGCTACCACTTGTCCTTCTTGCATGAGCACACATCCAAGCCCTTGTCTTGATGCGTCACAATATATGTCGAAGCTCTTGCTTACGTCCAGTAATATCAAAACCGGCGCTGTAGTTAGCCTTTCCTTGAGCTCTCAAAGCTTTCTTGACACGCTTGTGTCCACTGAAATGCTTTTCCCTTCATTAGCAATTCAGTCATAGGCTTTGCTATCTTGGAGAAATCCTTGATGGACCGGTGGTAGTATCCAGCCATCCCAAGAAAACTCCGAATATCTCTCACGTTTTGTGGTTGGTTCCACTTCAGAACATCTCCCACTTTTTCGGGATCAACTGATACTCCTTCCTCGGAGATGATGTGGCCTAGGAACGATATCTCCTTTAGCTAAAATTGACACTTGCTGAGCTTGGCATACAATTGATGCTCTCGCAGTTTCTGCAATGTCAATCTTAAATGTTCTTCGTGTTCTTCCTTGATTTTTGAATACACCATGATATCGTTGATGAAAACCACGATGAACTTGTCCAGGTACTCCATGGAAGACCTTATTCATGAGGTACATGAAATATGCAGGTGCATTTGTTAACCCAAAAGACATGACGGTATATTCGTACGAACCATACCGTGTTCGAAAGGTAGTCTTGGGTATATCGGAGGGCTTAATCTTCAGCTGGAAGTATCCCGACCGAAGTTCAATCTTGGAGAAAACTCGGGCACCTTTCATTTGGTCGAATAGGTCCTCTATACGGGGCAGCATGTATTTATTCTTGATCGTCACCTCATTGAGAGACCTATAATCCACACACATCCTTTGGGTCCCATCCTTCTTTTCCACGAAGAGCACGGGGGCTCCCCACGGTGACGAGCTTGGGCGAATAAAACCCTTTTCTAGCTGCTCTTGAATTTGCTTCTTGAGTTCCACTAGTTCATTAACGGGCATCCTATATGGCCTCTTAGCTACAGGTGCAGTTCCGGGTACTGAGTCAATGGAAAACTCAATGTCCCGGTCAGGTGGCATACCTGGAAGTTCTTCCGGGAACATGTCCAAATATTTTTGAACCACCGGAATGCTTTCCAAGGTTGCTTCTTTGACGTGGTTCAATGTTGCCTTCTCGGTTGCCGGTTGGGCTGACTCAAACCCGATACTAGTTCCGTGCTCGTTTGTCAACTGCACCCTCCTCTTATCACATTGTATTACTCCGTTGTGCTTGCTTAACCAATCCATTCCGAGTATTATGTCAAGCCCTTTGGAATCCAAGACAATAAGGTTGGCAAGAAAGTCTACCCCCTTATTTTAAGGTTTACTTTTGGACATACTATATTAGTCCTCATCTCTCCATCGGAAGAATTAACCAACATAGTATATTTCATGTGTGATATGGGTAGATTATACTTGGTAACATAATTGGATGATATGAATGAATGCGATGCTCCGGAATCAAATAAAACAGTGGCTGGGTTGGAGTTGGCAAGGAACATACCAATCACGACGTCCTCAGCCTATTGTGCTTCTTCAGCGGAGACATGATTCACGTTGCCCCGAGCATAGTTTTGCTGCCCACGGTTGCCTTGATTAGCTCCTCCGTTTGGCCGTGGGTTCTGCTTGGGCACGTTGCTTGGCTGTCCAAGACCTTTCCTCGGGCACTGACTTGCAAAGTTTCCCGTTTCTCTGCATGCAAAGCATGCCTTGTTGCCTAAGACAGCGGGGATGTTGGGGCGAGGGTGGTTTTGAGCGTAAGCGCTCATGTTTGGACTGGGAGTAGGAGGCAAAGACATATCGGGTGCTTGCATAACAGGACGTTGCTGCGGTGGTTGATTAGGGCGAGGTGGATTTGCAGGGCGGAAAGTAGAAGTTGACGAGCCATACTGTGGTCCAGCTGGGGTATGAAACAGGGACGTACATTGCTCCCTTGTGGCTGGTATGGCATATTCCTCTTGCCCTCTTGCTCGATCTCTCGGATCTTGCTCTCAACCACTATAGCTTTGTCAACCAGCTTCTGGAAGTTTGCATAGTCGTTGTTGAGAAGCTGAACTTGGATCTCATTATTCAACGTGGTAGGCTCGGAGCTCGTCTCTGTGAAGGGGGCGAGGTTCGACCCCGTGGGACACGTGTTGCCCCCGGAGCTAGCCTCTGCGGAGGAGCGAGGCTAGCCCCGCAGGACATGTGTCGCCTTCGGAGCTAGTCACCGCGGAAAGGAGAGGACCAGCCGCACGGGACACGTGTCGCTCTTGGAGCTCACCTCCGAGAGGTCCGGCCCCGCCAGACACGTGTCACTCTCAGAGCTCACATTCGAGAGGTCCGACACTATTGGACACGTGTCACCTCTGGAGCTCACCTCCGAGAGGTCCGACTCTACTAGACACGTGTCACCTCCAGAGCTTACCTCCGGGAGGTCCGGTCCTACTGGACACCCGTCATACCTCGGAGCTCACCTCCGAGAGGTCCCGTCCTGCTTGACACGTGTCGACCTCGGAGCTCATCCCTGAGCAGAAAGGAAGCCTGACGCTAGGACATGTGGCACTACCGGAGCCCACCTCCGAAGAAAGGGGAGGTCCGGCATTGACACATGGCACACTCGGAGCTACCTCCGAAGAGAGGGGAGGTCCGGCACTGATACATGGCGTTCGTGGAGCTCGTCTCTGGAAAGAGGGGAGGTCCCGACCCACCAGACACGTGGCGCACGTGGAGCTCACCTCTGAGAGAGAGGGAGGTCTCGACCCACCAGAACACGTGGCGCACGCGGAGCTCGCCTCCGAAGAGAGGGGAGGTCCCGCCCGCCTGACACGCGGCACAACCGAAGCCCGCCTCTGCGGAAAAGTGAGGCCCGGCCTCCGCTGGACACGTGGAGCCTCTGGAGCTTATCCCTGTGGAAGGACGAGATCTGAAGCGGCTTTTCTTCTGTACAGCAAGAATATCGATACGGAAGGAGATCGACACGAATTCCACGTTGCTAACGCACCAAAACAATTGAAGATAAGTTGTTAAGATCCAAAAACAGTTTCAATAGGACTCTTGTTTGAAATCCAATCGGAGGAGGACTCTTCTTTTTCCGGTTATAAATAGAATTCAAAACAACCCCTTGGCCGTAACATCTTTTCTAAGCCGACAACTTAGAGCCCTAGCCTCCAAACTCGTCGAGCTAAACCCCTTCGCCGGAGTTCAACCACCGGTGAGACCGCCGACGAGCCCAGACACGATCGCCATCGCCAGAGCTGAGCCGATGATCTGTTTTTGCTAGGAGGAAGGACCCGAAAGAAGTAAGGTAGGTCTCCAGTACCACCTTACGACATCATCGCGGTTTTCTTTGCATCTGTTCTCTTCGATCCCTTTGAACAAAAGCTTTTCCGAGTGGACAGATCATGTGTTGATCGGTTTGATCTGGAGTCAAGATCATCGCCATGTCCACATTTGATCTTTACACCTCTTTTCATCGTAAAACCCCGTGCAAGTCCCTTAAAACATGCAAGAACATGTACAAACTAAACTGCACCAAAGGATTAGCATGCATATGCACCATTGCATCTTGAGTAAAGTTTGTGCATGATGATTGATTGCTATAAATCTTGTATGTGCGTGATCGTAATTAGAAGGACAAGCTCAGGGAGCTATCTACGATGAACTACAACACCTAGACTTCGAGATCCCAGAGCAACAGAAACCACAAGAACAAGGCAAGTGCCCCTTGACCATATTCATCCCATGTTTTGAAACTGTTTTGTTTGTGAAAAGGTGTGTGCGCTGAGTCAACATGATGGGAAACCCTTTTCATAGGAGTTTACTAGTTTTGTTAACCACCCTTGTCGCCGGGACAGTTGATGAGTTGGGTATGGTCGTTTTTGCTTTTTGCTTCGCTAATCTACGGGATATGGGAAGCGATAGAATGTGTCTAGCTAACTGCACTCGTATGAATAATGGTAATGAGAAACTGATGTTGATAATGAACATGAATCGGGGGAGATCTAGGCAAGATTGATTTGTGGATGAGGTAGTATGAGATGGTGGTTTTCTTGCCGTAGATCTAAGGACCGGTTCATGCCAGCCATGTCAGGAAAACAGTGCCACCACAAGGTCAAATATGGGTGCGGCTTAGCTGACTAATTAGGTAAGTTACTAGATTGTTATGGACCGTGGAAGGCGCTGGGAATGGGAGTCGAGAGAGGACTGCCCTGGGAACTGCATGGCACAAGAGGGGGCCCGTAGGTGGGAGAATTGGAGATTCTAGCCTGCTGGTGAAACCTTAGTGAGTCCATACATCTAGTAGCCCCTTTGTAAAGGCTATTTTGTGATCTCTTGGCCATACAACGACGGTTGTGTACTAGTATAATGGAGGTTCTGCATTCGTCGACGGGTGACGAAATCACAAACTTGTGGGTAAAGTGGTGTCACCTCTGCAGAGTGTAAAACTATCTGATAGCCGTGCTTACGGTCACAAGCACCTGGACAACTCACATGATTAGATGTGATGGTTATTGGGATGGTATTTGGTTTGGTTATTGGTTTGTTGATGGTTTGGTCTTTGGATTTGGTTTTCGGGACTGTTGAGTCCGGGTAATGAGATTTGGTTGCATGACTGTTGAGTCATGGCAATGAGCATTGGTCTCGGTATGAGACGGAATTGAACATGAGATGAGATGTAGTGAATAGTGAATACGAGATGGTATTCATGAGCATGAGGAAAAGTTGAGATAGATAAATGATCGGATGAGATATGAAAAGTGGTGAATCATGATGGAGGTATGTTGATGTTTAAATACATGTTGGGATTACATTCACTTAAAGCTAGTTGCTGTTTTTATCATGTTTCGTGAAATAAACTTTACTTTTATGCAATGAGCTTTTTTTATACCTACCTTGTTATAAGCTACATGTTATACTTTCCGCACTTGCTGAGTACGTCATGCACTCACCCTTGCATTATTATACATTATCAGCAACAGGAGAGGAGTACTATGAAGACCACGTGGAGTATTAGGCGTGCAATCTACCCTCAACGTTGCCTGTGGAGTAGAGATGGAGCCGCTGCTGCTGCTTTGTTTGCTTCCGCTATAGTTTAGAAGACTTCCGCTGCTAGAATAAGACTTCCACTGCTAAGATAAGACTTCCGCTGCAATAAAGATTGATGTAATAAAGTACTTGAATCTATTCATTTCTGGTTCTATATATTCTGAGTTCAGTTTATGGATTATATGTGTATGTGTGATGAACATTCTGGGCACACATATGCATCAATCCAAGTTCTGATGTTTCCTTGGAACAGGGGCATTACATTCAAACTCTTGCCTTTTTAGCATCATGACTCCAGCAGGGACGTAATGAGAGTGGAAACTCTCCTTGAACTCAGTCTAAGTAATAGTCTCGTGGTTGACATGAGCATTGCATAGAGCGTCCCACCAGTCAGCGGCTGCTCCCATAAATTGGTGCGGTGCGAAGAGAACTTTCTCTCGATCATTGCACTAAACGATGGCAAGCTTCTTCTCCATGGACTGCAGCCAATCATCATCCTCCATGGGATCATTAGCTTGTGCAAAGGTAGGTGGTCGTGTGACGCCCTCAATTCTGTAGGGAAACCACGGAACCGAGAACTAATGCATATGTGTGCCCAGGATGCTCATCACACATACACATACGTTCCACAAACTGAATTCAGATTATATATTACCACGAATAACAGAATTTATTACAATACCTCATGAGTCTTGGACTCATGCTCACAGCGGAAGTCTTATTTCTATGCAGCGGAAGTCTTTATTCTAATGCGGGAGCAAATCTAAGCAGAAGTGGCTCCATCTCTACACCCTCCACAGGCAAGGTTGAGAACAGATCACACGCCGTAATGCTCCACTTGGTCTTCATAGTAGGCTTCTCCTGCTGCTGATGATTAAATAATAATGCAAGTTTGAGTACAATGATGTACTCAGCAAGTGCGGAGAAAACACGATATGCAGCTCATAACAAGGTAGGTATAAAAAAAGGCTCATTTGCAGAAAAGCAAATTTATAAAACCATGATAAAACAGCAACTTAGCTTTAGATGAATGTAATCCCAGCATTAATTAACTTAACAACATACCTTCATCCCTTTCCATGTTCCATCCGAATATTAACCAACCTTTATTCATACTCGCGAATACCTCCTCGTATTCGCTACCATCTCACGAATACCTTCCTGTATTCGCTACCATCTCATCTTGTAAAACAACTCATTCTCGCACCGAGACCAATCTTACGTCACGACTCAACAGTTATGCGACCATCTCATCACTAGGACTCAACAGTTACAACAACCAAACCATAACCAAGAACCTTCCCAATAACCATCCCAACTAATTATGGCAGTTTAGCCAGGCGCTCGTGACCGTAAGCTCGGCTATCATGATAGTTTTAAGACTCTGCAGAGTTTGCACCTCTTTACCCACAAGTTTGTGATTTCGTCGCCCGTCGGCAACTGCAGAACCTCCATTATACCAGTACACAACCGTCGGTGTATGGTCAAAAGATCACGAAATAGCCTTTACAAAGGGGTTACTAGATGTATGGACTCACTAAGGTTTCACCGGTAGGCTAGAATCTCCAATTCTCCCACCCACGGGCCCCCTCTTGTGCCATGCAGTTCCCAGGGCAGTCCTCACTCGACTCCCATTCCCCGCGCCTTCCACAGTCCATAACACTCTAGCAACTTACCTAATTTCTCAGCTAAGCCGCACCCATACTTGGCCTTGTGATGGCACTGTTATCCTGGCATGTGCATGCATGAACCGGTCCTTAGATCTACGGCAAGTAAAACAACCATCTCATGCTACCTCATTCACAAACCCAGTCTTGCCTAGATCTCCCTCCGATCCATGTTTATTAACATCGTCAGTTTCTTATATCATTACGAGTGCAGTTAGATTGACACATCTATCTCGCTTCCCAATCCCATGGACTCAGCGAAGCATAAAGCAAAAACCATAACCGATTCATAAACTTCCCTGGCGACAAGGGTTATTTAACCAAAACTAGTAAACACCTATAAAAGGGTTTCCCATCATGTTTGACTCAGTACGCACACCCTTTCGCAAAACAAAACAGTTTCACCTAAAACATAGGATCAATATGGTCAAGGAGCACTTGCCTTGTTCTTGCGGTTCCGGTGGTTCTTGGATCTCAAAACCTTGTTGCTGTAACTTGTCATAGACAGCTCCCTGAGCTTGTCCTGCTAGGTCGGATCACGTGCATACAAGATTCACAGCAATCAATATCATGCACAAACCTTAAACTAGATGTGATGATGCATATGCATGCTATCTTATGATTAGTTTTCATTAGATTGGTTTGTTCGTGTTCTTGCATGGCTTGCATGGGCAGAGGTGTTCGGATCAAAGGTGGACGTGGCGATGATCTTGTCTTTAGATCAACCTTATCATCAAGTCATCTTTCCACGAGAAGGCTTCTGTTCGGAAGGAATCAAAGAACAGATGCAAAGAGAATACAACGATGTCGTAAGGTGGTGTCTGTCGAAGTGTGTGGTCGACACTTCCCCCGGACCTGCACTAGGCAGCCCGCAGAGGTTCTTTTTCGGAGGGGCTAGTCACTTGCAGAGAGCTTGAGCATGGGGACGAGTTAAAGAGGAGCTTGACACGGCGAGTTTTACATGGTTCAGGCCGCCGGAGCGTAAAACCCTACGTCCACGGCGAGCTGAGGAGCTCGCTGTATTGCTTGTTGCTAAGAACCGGAGTCCTGAGCTTGAGGATGAGTTACACCTAGGGTGTGAATGGCTAGAGTGCGAACTCTTGCTAATGTTGCCTACCCGAGCCTTTTATAGTCCAAGGCTCGCGTGGCTTACAAGGGGGGCCCGGGACCCGACAGGTGGTCCCAAGGAGATTGCCTACCGACTATTGTATCCGCAGTTATGTCGGTCATTGTCTCTGGCGAAGGCTTCTGAGTCTTCGTCTTGCCGCCCTGCCCATGCCGCCTGCTAGTCGTAGTGGTTGATGACGGCGGGGGCGGCAGGGGATGTTGTGTCGCTGTGTTTATTGGCTGGCAGGTTCTGACACCGCGCGCCAGTCTGTGAGGCGACTGGGCGCAACGGCACCTGACAGAGGCGTGCTCCGCGTCTCCGCATCTTGGGAAGGCGCGGGCCTTGAATACCTTGTACGGGCAAGGTATGGGGCATCTTTACGCCCGCTGCCTACCGCTCGGGGGTAGGCAGCGCTCTTCTGCTGGACACGTGGCGGGCCCGATGCCCTCCTCAGAGAAGAGGGAGGTCCGGCCCTGCAGGACACGTGGAGCCCTCGGACCTCTCCCCGCGGAGGGGGAGGTCCGGCTTCTGTCGGCCACGTGGCGGGCCCGGAGCTCTACTCTAAGGAGAGGGAGGTCCGGCCCCGCTGGACACGTGGCGCCTTCGGACCTCTCTCCTGCGGAGGGGGAGGTCCGGCTTCTGCAGGCCACGTGGCGAGCCCGGAGCTCTCCTCTGAGGAGAGGGAGGTCCGGCCCCGCTGGACGCGTGGCGCCTTCGGAGCTCTCCCTGCGGAGAAGGGCGAGATCCTTAGGCATTTTCCCCTGTGCGCGGGGGTACCCCATATCGCGGGTACCGACAGTGGCCCCCGGGCCCGTCTTGGGGGAGATAGCGAGCCCGAGGTGGGACCTCCGTCTCTTCTGTTCCGTGCACTTTCTCTAAGTCCCGTATTGACCACTGCCGGAGCACGAATAGTCGCGGGATCGTGGGAGCATGCGCCCACTTGATGGTTGCTTTTACTGCGGCAGTTCCCAAGACTGCCACTTCTGCTCGTTGCGGCGCTTTCTTCGGGAACCGCCGGAGTGCCTTGCCGGCTCATCTTCTTGGGAGGCTGACTCCTTGACCCACCGCTTCAGCTGGGCGGCTTGGGTCCACCTGTCATCGGCGCTCGGTCTTGGAGCCGAAGCGGTCGCCGATGCGGCGTACTCGAGGAGTTTCGAATCGCCTTGAATTGTACCTGGAAGGTGTGAAAGGAAGCCGCAACGTGGGTAGGCTCCCTTTATAAGGCTTCCAGCACTTGCACTTTTCTTGAGTCTCTGCGGCCTTGTCTTCTCCCATGGCTTCTAACCCGCCTTCAGAGGGGGATCGCGCTCGATCTCCTCCGACGGCGGCGTCTGCACCAAGTCAGGGACCCAGGGGACCTGCATGTCTTGCCCCTGGAGGTGACGCCTCCAAGAGGCCTCGTGTTCATCACCCCGACTGGACTCTTCTTGAGCGACGACTGGCTGAGGGTTCCCAGGCATTGTGTGCTTTCTCCTCAAGTGGTGGAGTCTCCAAAGAAACTGCTGACACGTCGAGGAGGCTTCAAGCGAGGGAGTTTCCAAGGAAGCTGCTGAAACACCAAGGAGGACTCCAGGCGGCAGAGTCTCCAAGGAAACTGCTCAAGCGGTGGAAGGGGCTTCAGATGCACCCTTGATGATAGCGGTCCTTGCGCTGGTGATGGCCGAAATGATCCCTGCGCTTGGGTCAGGGGAGTCCTCAGGGTAGTTGCGCCCTCTCTCCTCAGGCGATGGAGTCTCCAAACCAAGGAGGACTCCAGGTGGCAGAGTCTCCAAGGAAACTGCTCAAGCGGCGGAGGGGACTCCAGAAGCATCCTTGATGACACCGACCCTTGCGCTGGTGATGGCCAAGATGATCCCTATGCTCGGGTCACGGAGCAGGAGAACGCTGCCAGGGCTGAAGTTGGGGGCGTGGCCGTTCTCGTAGCCTTTAGGTTCCGGCGTGACCTTAGGACTTGTCTCTTCCTTTTATCGAGTCTGTAGTCCAGCTCATGGAGCCATGAATACATAGACTCTTGTGACCCTTCGTGCCTGTGATGCTCTTGTCTTCGTCTTGGTTTCGCCTAGCCGAGCCTTTAGCTCCGCAAGGTACTCATAGGCCTTTACCAATCTCGAAGCTCTGCACAGACACCTTCCCTGGGTCCTAACTGTATTAGGGGCCCCCGGGGGTTTCCGTAGCTCGCCCCATGAGGATGGGGAGGTCCGGATCTGCCAGCCACGTGGCGGGTCCGGAGCTCCCTTCTAAGGAGAAGGAGGTCCGGCCCCGTGGGACACGTGGGGTCTTCTGAGCTCCTCCCCCGGAGAGGGAGGTCCGGCTTCTGCCGGCCACACGGCGGATCCGGAGCCCCTCCTGGGGAGGCGGGAGCCCCGGCCCCACTGGACACGTGGGGCCTTCGGAGCCCCCCCCCCAGAGTCTCCAATGAAACTGCTCAAGCGGTGGAAGGGGCTTCAGATGCACCCTTGATGATAGAGGTCCTTGCGCTGGTGATGGCCGAAATGATCCCTGCGCTTGGGTCAGGGGAGTCCTCAGGGAAGCTGCGCCCTCTCTCCTCAGGCGATGGAGTCTCCAAAACAAGGAGGATTCCAGGCGGCAGAGTCTCCAAGGAAACTGCTCAAGCGGCGGAGGGGACTCCAGAAGCATCCTTGATGACGCTGGCCCTTGCGCTGGTGATGGCTGAGATGATCCCTGTGCTCGGGTCACGGAGCAGGAGAACGCTGCCAGGGCTGAAGTTGGGGGAGTGGCCGTTCTCGTAGCCTTTAGGTTCCGGCGTGACCTTAGGACTTGTCTCTTCCTTTTATCGAGTCTGTAGTCCAGCTCATGGAGCCATGAATACGTAGACTCTTGTGACCCTTCGTGCGTGTGATGCTCTTGTCTTCGTCTTGGTTTCGCCTTGCCGAGCCCTTAGCTCCGCAAGGTACTCATAGGCCTTTACCAATCTCGAAGCTCTGCACAGACACCTTCCCCGGGTCCTAACTGTATTAGGGGCCCCCGGGGGTTTCCGGAGCTCGCCCCATGAGGACGGGGAGGTCCGGATCTGCCAGCCACGTGGCGGGTCCGGAGCTCCCTTATAAGGAGAAGAAGGTCCGGCCCCGTGGGACACGTGGGGTCTTCTGAGCTCCTCCCCCGGAGAGGGAGGTCCGGCTTCTGCAGGCCACGTGGCGGATCCAGAGCCCCTCCTAGGGAGGCGGGAGCCCCGGCCCCACTAGACACGTGAGGCCTTCGGAGCCCCCCCCCAAAGGGGGAGGTCCGGCTTCTGCCACCCACGTGGGACGTTCGGTCTTACCTTGGAGTTCCGGTCTTGCGCGATCCCGTAGCGGCCCCCTGGTAGGTGTGTCCCATTGGTTGGGTGCACCTACCATACTCCTGCGGGGAGCTGAGGCCGAGAGGTCCTGCACACAAGTAAGAGAAACGTAATTCTCCTTGGGGGCTCCCCCTCCTCTATCTCATAGTCTTATTTGGCTTACGGTCCCCATCCACTTGTACGGCGCTTGGGGACTATAGTGCACGAAGTGCCGGGAGCTCGGAGCCCCCCTGGCCTTCTGCATGTACCTCCAACGCAACCGCCTTTGATAGGGCAGCAAATGCCGACTAGAGGTGAGAATGAGAAGAGGGAGTCGAGCGCATGGTGAGCATACTCCGAAAGTGCAGTCATAAAAATTTAATACGTAAGGAAGAGCAAAGTAGGACAGGTTTCTTTTCATATAAATTTCCATAGGAGGAAGGCAGGCTATACATGGAGGCCACGACCCGCCCCATTAAGAAGGGAAGCAAGACTCTACACGCTTGGGGTCGGAACCAGGCGAAGCTGAACGTAGTCCTGTACCGTCCCCTGAGGCTTAGCTGCTCCGAGCGCTTTTCCTGGACTCTATGGAATCTATTATCAAAAGAAGAGACTGTCCTAACATTGCTCTAGGGGTAGAAGTTACGGAGATGTTCGATGTTCCAAGGGTTCGGGAGTGGCTCCCCACCCTCGGTGGAAAGGCATACACACCCGAGGCGGCACACTTTTGTGACTCGGAAGGGACCTTCCCAACTAGGGGAGAGTTTGTTGGTCCCTTCACGAGAAAGTATGCGCCGCAGCACCAGGTCGCCTTCCTGCAGCTCCCGCGCACACACAGACCTCTGGTGGTAGCGGCGGAGCGCTTGTCTGTACCGTGTGTTACGGAGTGCTGCATGCAATCGGACCTCGTCAACGAGGTCGATGTCTCCGCGCCGGAGGTTGTCCTGCGCGGCTTCGTCGTAAGCTCGGACACGGTGAGACTTCATGGTGATTTCTGGGGGAAGCACAGCTTCGGCCCCATACACCATGAAGAAGGGTGTCTCTCCGGTGGCCCGGCTCTGGGATGTCCGGTTAGCCCATAGTGTGCTCGGAAGCTCGTCCACCCAATTGGCACCATGTTTCTTCAGGCTGGCATAGGTGCGGGTCTTGAGGCCCCGGAGAATCTTGGCGTTGGCCCTCTCGACTTGTCCATTGCTTTTTGGGTGAGCAACAGAGGCATAGCACACCTGGATGCCGAGGTCTTCGCAGTAGTCTTGGAATGCTGTGCTGGTGAACTGGGTCCCGTTGTCGGTGATGATTCTGTTCGGGACCCCGAACCGGCAGACAATCGACTTGATGAACTTTACTGCTGATTGCTTGTTGATGGTGACAACGGGTGTGGCTTACAGCCACTTGGTGAACTTGTCGATGGCGACATAGAGGTACCGGAATCCCCCGACGGCTCTAGGGAATGGTCCCAGGATGTCCAACCCCCATACGGCAAACGGCCATGAGGGTGGGATCATCTGTATCGCCTGAGCCGGTGTATGGATCTGCTTGGCGTGGAACTGGCAGGCCTTGCAGCTCTCGACCAGCTTGACGGCATCCAGGATTGCTGTCGGCAGTAGAAGCCATGCCGGAAGGCTTTACCGACAAGCGTGCGCGAGGAAGAGTGACTCCCACATTCGCCTCCATAGATCTCAGCGAGCAAGTCGCAGCCTTCCCCCTGGGTTATGCACCGCAATAGGACGTGGTTGGCGCCACGCCGGTAGAGATCCCCTTCTACCAGCGCGTATCTCTTAGCCATACGCACAATCCGTTCAGCGGTTGCATGTTCATCAGGGAGGATGTTGTCTTTCAAGTAGTCCCGGATCTCCGTGATCCATGCATCGGGTCTGACTTGAGCTTCTGGATCTTGAGCGCTGGGTTGCACGGAGTCCCCAGTGACGCTTACGATCCTTGGCGGCATCCATGGTTGCAGGGCCGCCGGGACCGCCAGCTTCGAGGTGCTGGTCCAGCCCCCTTCGCCCGGCTCGGCGGGCCGGGCTGTGGGCCGCAGCAACGTCCTCTCGAAGACTCCTTCGGGCACGGGGGCTCCGGTGGAAGCCTTTGTTGAAAGGTCGTCAGCTGCGGCATTGCCAGCGCGCGGTACGTGGCGCAGGTCCAAGGCGAGGAAGTCTTTCTCCAACATCTGCACATGAAGTAGATAAGCAGCTAGCTGCGGGTCATTGCAGGAGCATTCGCCCTTAACCTGTTTGATAACCAGCTGGGAGTCGCCCTGTGCCAACAACTGGCGAGTGCCCAGAGACAGGGCTGTCTGCAGGCCAAAGATGAGTGCTTCATACTCTGCCATGTTGTTGGTTGCCTTGAAATTGAGACGCACCATGTACCCAAACTGTTCCCCCGATGGCATGAGGAGCAGTACGCCGGCACCGGCCCCCTGCTTTCGCGAGGAGCCGTCGAAGAAGAGCGTCCAGTGGGGCTCTGTGAAGACCAGAGCTCGGTGCTCTGGTTCACCGTCTTCGTGGCCCCCTGGGTCAGCCTTCGTTGGTGTCCACTCTGCCACGAAGTCAGCCAGCGCTTGGCTTTTGACCGCATGGCGAGGAAGGAAGTCCAGCTCGAACTCTGCCAGCTCCGCTACCCATTTAGCGATGTTGCCAGTGGCATGGGGGCTGTGAAGGATCGTCTTCAGCGGATAGGAGGTGACCACCGAGACCCGGTGGGCCTTAAAGTAGTGGCGGAGCTTCCTGGACGCCACGAGCACTGCATACAGCAGTTTGTGGACTTCTAGGTACCTTGTCTTGGCATAGTGAAGGACTTCGCTTATGTAGTAGACAGGCCTCTCTGGATGGTTCGAACCCTCTCTCTTGGGTCTGAGAGGCCTTCATCCATTGGTCCTGGCCCGCTGGAGGTGATTGGGTCCAGGGGGGCTTCCGGGGGTTGGAACCCTGAGTCCCTTAAGCCCTCTTGGCCCTCCGAGGGGCCCCGCTGGTTCTCCGGGAGCCCCGGAGGGTCCTGATGAACCTCCGGGAGGTCCCGTCGGGCCCCTAGGAGGTCCCCCCGGTCCCCCGGGAGGTTGTCTTGGGGGTCCGGGAGGCTGCCCTGGACCTCCGGGAGGTTGTCTTGGAGGCCCGGGAGACCGCCTTGGACCTGCGGGGTTTCCTGGCGTCTGTCTTCTACTGCTGGCGCGGGCTGTGAAGATGAGAGGTCCGGCCGCTCTGCGACGAGGACCATACTCACTACTTCAGTTGTCGCCGCGATGTGGAGCAGCAGGTGCTCTCCGGGCTCAGGGGCTACCATGATAGGTAGGGTCGTCAGGAGTCGCTTCAACTCCTGGAAAGCCTCTTCTGCTTCGTCAGTCCAGGCAAATGGACCGGATTTGCGCAGGAGCTTAAAGAAGGGAAGTGCCCGCTCTGCTAGCCTCGGTATAAACCGACTCAGCGCGGCTAGGCATCCCGTGAGCTTCTGGACATCTTTGATGCGGGCAGGAGGCCGCATCAAGTCGATGGCCTTGATCTTCTCTGGGTTGGCCTCAATCCCCCGGTGCGAGACCAGGAATCCTAAGAGCTTCCCAGAGGATACACCGAACACACTTTGTCGGGGTTCAGCCTGGTGCGCGTAGAGCGCAATTTGTCAAAAACTAAGGCTAGGTTATCTAACAAAGATGAACCCTGCCTGACCTTGACAACGATGTCTTCGACGTACACCTCAACTAAGTCTCTTATTAACTCTCCAAAGGTTTTGTGCATTGCACGCACAAAGGTGGGGAGAGCATTCTTTAGGCCGTAAGGCATAGAGACATAACAATAGAGGCCATCTACTGTGATGAAGGAGGTGTGCTCTTCATCTTCCCTAGACATGGGGATCTGATGGAAACCCGAGTAGGCGTCTAGGAATCACAGCATATCGCAGCCTGATGTTGAGTCTACTATTTGATCTATTCTAGGGAGAGGGAACGGATCTTTGGGACATGCCTTATTGAGACTGGTGTAGTCGTGCACATCCCGAGCTTCCCACCGGCCTTCGGGACAACGACGGGGTTCGCCAACCACCGGGGGTGGTGAACTTCCCGTATGAAGCCAGCGTCCAGCAGCTTCTTGATTTCTTCACGAATGAAGTTTTGCCGCTCGATGGACTGCTTGCGGGGCTTCTGCTGAACTGGCCGGGCGTCGGGGAAGACCTTTAAGTGGTGCTCGATCACCTCCCTAGGGATCCCCGGCATCTGTGACGGCTGCCATGCAAACACGTCAACGTTGTGCCGGAGGAAGGTGACGAGCGCGCCTTCCTATTTGATATCCAGGCCCCCGGCTACCCGGGTGGTCTGGGTGGCTTCGGCGTCGACTTGGATGACCTTTAAGGGAACGTCGCCCTCGTCGAGGGGTTGCACCCAAGGTGCGGTGGCGGAGGCACGGTGGCATGCACTCGGGTGGAGCTGGTCTGGTTCTGCACTGCCAGCGGCTGGTGCTCCAGCTGTTGCAAGCGCTTGGAGTTTTTCCAAGGCCTACACTGCAGCAGTGCGGTCTCCATGAATCCTGAGGACGCCTGTTGGTGTAGGATTGACAGGGCGGGTTTTGTTTTCTGTAAGTTTAGCCATTGCTACTTCCTTGTAACGCAAGTGTCGACGAGACCTTCCGATTACTTGAATCAGAACCCCAACTTTTTCACACCCGTGAGTGTTTGCTTGTTATCTTGTTCTTGCTTATTCTTCGATTGCTTGCAGGTTCAAGGCTGTTCTTGGCACGGCAAGTACAGCAACAACAGGAGCCGGTGTAACTATCGCTAAGGCGCAGCATCCATGTGGTTGTTGTAGTCGGGTAGTACAACGTCGACCTCCACCCAAATCGTAGTTACCAGGAGACGGTGTAACTATCGCTCAAGGCGCCACACCATTCTGGGTGTGGTAGTCGGGCAGCCAACGTCGGCCTCCACCAAATTCGTTCATTACCAACATCTCTCATCAAAAGATAGGGCGTCTCCCGTACCCGTTGGGTTCATCAAGTGGTATCAGATTTCAGGTTGCTCGGTGAGAGATTTCCTTCTCCTTGTTCTTCATTTACCTACAGTCCACTTTTGCCTACAAAAGTTCGCTCTAAAAAAAACCTAAAAACACTTTGAGCCTTTTGCTTGGATACTTAGCTCTCGACTTGTTGAATTCATGGTTGCCTTTTTGTGTCAAGTTGCTGGTCCTAAGTTTTTCACCGCTAGAGTTTTGAGTCCGTGCCACTTTGTTCTCGGTCCATTTCCATTATCTACCCAAAGTTGAGAAAAAAGGCAAGTGCAAAAGAAAAGCTGCACAGATCAGCAAGAAAAAGGCACGTGCAAAAAGAAAAGCCGCACTGATTACAATCACAAAAAAAGTTTCTAAGTACAAAAAAAAGAGAGACAATTTGTGTAACATTTGTTTCATGTTTCGAAGTTCAACTTGCTGTTTTCAACGTTGTTGAAACACAACGGATCGGGCTGTTCGAACTTCCCTACCATAGTAATCCAACGTCACGTGGAGTTAGGGCTCACGTCTCTAGTAAGGTTTGAGCTAGGACCAGCACAATACCATCGTGGAACGTTTATTCAACTTGTTGTGACTCATGTGGTACTAGCTGTTCCTTTGCACAAATTGTGTCTAGCAGCCACCTACAGCTCCACAAAATTGTCTACGACACCATAAGGTTGTGCTGGCAGCCACCGTTTGTTGTTGTTCTTGCTGATTGCTGGCGCCTCCTCCATCGCATGGTAAGAACTTGTAAGACCTTGATTTCTTGCTAGTGAGGAATTGTGCTGTCCTACCACCTCTTAGCAACTGTTAGGATTAATCTGCTTGCTGTTGTATTTCCTTTCTTTACTAACCATGTCAGCTGATGCGAATGAGACATATCCACATTCACCACGTACGAGGGGCATCATTCAGCATTTCGAACGCCAAGTAAAGCTACACACAGATGCTCTCAATGAGGATATTCAAGTCACCAATGAACGCATTGGTCAATTAGAGTCGACGCAGATTTGCACCAACACCAAACTGACCACATTAGAAAGCACTGCTGGGGCTATTAACACTTCTCTTGCAGCAATCATTGAGCGATTGGAGAGGATGGAACAGGTTGGATGCGAAGAGAGGCAAAGACGTGTTGATGACAGCCACGACTCCGTTGACAGTGCTGCAAGATATGACGAGGCGGAGTATTCGGCGGATACCGAGCTTGATGATGGACCTTTCAGGTATCGACGGCAGCCACGTCGCGACCATCGTCGTATGGGTGGTCGAGCTCAACGACGCGAGGTACGTGACAATGACGATTCCCTACGCAGCATTAAATTCTCCATACCACCTTTTGATGGTAAATATGATCCGGATGCATATCTGTCTTGGGAATTGTCAGTAGATCAAAAATTTGCATGCCATGATTTCGCTGATGATAAAAAGGTTAGAGCTGCCACTAGTGAATTCACTGACTTTGCTTCTGTTTGGTGGCATGAATATCAAACTAAAAATCCAGCTACCGTACCACAAACTTGGAATGCTTTGAAACGAATCATGCGTCGTCGTTTTGTTCCTTCCTATCATGCTCGTGACATGTTGCATAAATTACAACAACTTAGGCAAGGCAACAAATCTGTTGAGGAATACTATCAAGAACTTCAAATAGGCATGATGCGTTGTGGCCTAGTTGAAAATGAAGAGGCTGCAATGGGTAGGTTTATGGGTGGTTTAACAAGAGAAATTCAGGACATATTGGCTTATAAGGAATACACTAACGTCACTCGATTATTCCATCTTGCTTGTAAGGCTGAAAGAGAAGTGCAGGGACAACGTACAAGAACTAACATTTCTGCAGGTCGAACTACCTCATGGCAGTTCCGCTCAAGTACTGCTGGTACTAAGCATGATTCTCCAGACGATGCTTCCAATGGGTTGCCCAGGACTACATCAAAATCAGCACCTTCGCTTGCAATTGAGACAACAAAAGGATCCACCCAAGTTGCAGCCAACACTTCTTCTTCCATTGCTTCTACCGGGAGAACAAAAGACATTCAATGCCTCCAGTGCAAGGATTTTGGGCACCTACGAAGGGACTGCCCAAGCAAGCGTGTGCTGGTTGTACGAGAAAATGGTGAGTACTCATCCGCTAGTGATTTAGATAATGAAACATATGCCATGCTTGCTGCACAAGAAGCAGGAAAGAAGAATGATCATGAAGAGCACATTGGGGCTGATCATGCTGCCCACTATGAGAGTCTTGTTTTGAGGCGTGTATTGAGTGCCCTAATGATCAAAGCTGAACAGAACCAGCGACACAATCTATTCCAATCTAAGTGTGTAGTTTTGGAACGATCGTGTCGTATTATTATTGATGGAGGAAGCTGCAACAAATTATCAAGTGCTACCATGGTAGAAAAGCTTGGGATGACAACACTTCCACATCCACATCCCTACTACATCCAATGGTTCAGCGACAGTGGTAAGCTTAAGGTAACACGTCTGGTTCGTGTCGAATTTGCAATTGGTTCCTACCATGATTACATTGATTGTGATGTGGTACCTATGCAAGCTTGTTCTATGCTATTTGGTCGACCTTGGCAATTTGATAAAGATACATTACATCATGGTAAATCAAATCAATACTCTTTCATGCATCATGAGAAGAAACTTGTTTTGCACCCGATGTCCCCTGATGCTATTTTGAAGGATGACATTGCTAGAGCTTGCAAAGAGAAAAATAAGAAATCTTCTGAAAATGAAAATTCAGATGTCGTGAAGAAATCGGTACAGCCTAAGACTGACAATTCCAAATCTGCTCATATGAAGAAGAACGAAATAAAATTAAAGAGCGCTTGTTTTTTTTGCTTCCAAATCTGATTTGTTTGAATTAAAAAGTGATACTGCAATATGCTATGTGTTTGTTTGCAAAGAAGCTTTGTTCTCACTTCACGACACACCATGTGCTTTGCCTCCTTCTATCACTAAGCTTTTGCAGGAATACGCTGATGTGTTTCCACAAGAGGTACCAGCCGGGCTGCCACCATTGAGAGGGATTGAGCATCAGATTGACCTCATCCCTGGGGCTTCTTTGCCCAACCGAGCACCATACAGGACCAATCCGGAGGAGACTAAGGAGATTCAGCGGCAAGTACAGGAATTACTCGACAAAGGTTATGTGCGTGAGTCCCTTAGTCCTTGCTCTGTTCCTGTCCTTTTGGTCCCAAAGAAAGATGGATCATGGCGCATGTGTGTAGATTGTCGAGCAATTAATAACATTACCATTAGATATCGTCATCCTATTCCTAGGTTAGATGATATGCTTGATGAACTTATTGGCTCGATGATTTTCTCTAAAATTGATTTGCGTAGTGGATACCATCAAATTCGCATGAAGCTAGGTGATGAATAGAAAACAGCATTTAAAACAAAGTTTGGTTTGTATGAGTGGTTAGTCATGCCTTTTGGTCTCACGAATGCACCTAGTACTTTCATGAGATTAATGAATGAGGTTTTACGTGCTTTCATTGGAAGATTTGTGGTAGTATATTTCGATGACATCTTGATCTATAGCGCATCTCTCGAAGTTCATCTTGATCATCTCCGTGCTGTTTTCAATGCTTTACGTGATGCACGCTTATTTGGTAACATTGACAAGTGCACCTTTTGCACGGATCGAGTTTCTTTTCTTGGCTATGTTGTGACACCACGGGGAATTGAAGTTGATCAAGCCAAGGTGACACGACCCCATTGGTCCTGTCGAGCCAGGATCACGCTGAGGGGTGCTGCGTTGCACAGCACCGTATAACACACGTTAAAGGTACAAAGCGGAAGCGGAAATTTTATTACATAAACAAGTTTATGAACATGTTTACATCAAAATAAGTTCAGTCTACACTCGCGGGCGTAGACTAAGCATCAAGTGCACGTTCAGCCCTCGAACGTGTCCTTGCTAGCACACACGCACACTAACTCTGCGGCGTGCACGACTCCCACTCGACGGGGTTCCCCTCCTGGGGTTCCGTCTCCTCTTCGGGAGTCCCTTCCTCATAGAACCCTGCAAAAGCTTCAAACACAAGCAGTGAGCATGAAGGCTCAGCAAGTCTGACCCGTCTCACCTAAACATGGAACTTCTACATGAGGGTAATGGGTTACATGAGGTAAAAATCAGTTGCAAGGACTCGCCTAATTAGTAGAACCTTACTTTCAAGTTTTAGCAGCAGGTTGTGGAGAACCTTACGCTAAGGCACATGAGAGAGCCGCAATCAAACAAGAAACGCATTTCTCTCATGTACTTTGCCCAAAGTTGAAAAGAACTTTAGTTAGCTCTAAGCTACAGCATATCATTAACAATCAATGTCCAGCTTTCAATCAGCAACATTTTAACATGTGACTAGCCTGTTCTTTCTACGTCACGGTACAGTGAACAAGTGGTACTCACTGACCGCGAGGGACGGCGATTATAATCGATTTACACCTGCAGGGTTACCCGAACAACCCATCACGTACGCCCGTACTCGATGTTGCCTACAACAACCATCACGGACGCCGTACGTGACTACCTTTCACCCGTTAGCCAAATGTTGAACCGGTCCAATCGTCCCGAGCAAGAGGTCTCTGCACGCGCATCTCAGTGCCGCCAGCCGATTTACACCTCGAGCTCTCAACCTACCCTCTGAACGACCAGCTATGCCTCAACACCCAGCTACCCGAGTTACATCAGTTTCCCGGTTCCCATATAGCCGGTAGGTCTTCGGTACTGTTCTAGCTTGTTCAACAGGCCCGCACACGGCTCGGTCCTCAATCAACACAAGCGGAGCTACAGCACACAGGCCCCAAAGTCCTGCTGCCCTTACTCTCCGCTCGGTCTCATTTTCTTGCCATGTGTATCATGTGCTACCTCTACCCGAGCAATGTGCCTCTAGCCTATTCTCGCGAGTAGTTCCAACTACTCGACTTGTACCGAATCCTACTCTATCTTAACAATGCAGTGGCTAACGAGGTTTTCGATCCTAAACCCAACCCATGGTTTTCTTGGTTATGCAGTTGGGTTTCCAATCAAGACTCTAATGCAAAGAACAATATTCAAAGATGTGCTCAAAACAATAAACATTTATAAAAAGGTTAATGCAAACCGGAGCTTGCCTTGCTGCTCTTGGTCGTAGGCTAGCTGTTCCTCCGGAGTAATGAAGTCTAGGACTTCGGGTTCCTCCTCGACCTTAGCGACTACATGATATAAGAAACATATGTATCAATTTAAATGCATTTATATTAACTTTGAAGTTGTGAAGTCTATAACCCTTGCTAGACAGACCTAATGACTGTGAAACTTTTACTGTGGCTTGGTTACAACCTAAACAGAGATTTGGTCAAGTTTTAGTTGCAGCAAAGCTCATTTGAGCCCTCCACAATTAATTATATCCTTGACCTTAATTGGAACTCTTAGGGTGTTCTAGGAATTTTTATGAAGCAAACTATGACTTTCTGAAAACTAAATTTTCAGAGGGTTCTAATGGAGTTGGTCTCACTTAATTTGAAGGTTCCTAGCTAAAGTTATGAGCTAAATAATTTCAGAGACAATTCTGAAAATGTTTCTGAACATTTTCTATTTTCTCTGGAACAGTTTCACTAATCACACCATTAGGTGGACCAGATGAGCTCAAATGGATCTGAAATTTTTATGGTAGTTCAAGGATATTTTGGTGAACATCTCAGCAAAATTTCAGGATTTTCCTCCAAGGATTCTCCAGTTAAAATTCCTAACAGTTTAAACTTTGAGGAATTAATTCTGGAAAATTAAGGGTTTTCATGCAGTGAAACTTGATTTGCTGGAAAGTACTCGGAGAGCTGAATCCAGAAAAATTTGGTTCACTCAATTTGGAGCTTTCAAGCCAAAGTTATGAGGATTTGAAGTTTGAAGGAAATCTGAAAATCGGGGAAAAGTTTAAACTCGCGCGTGGGCCCAGGGGACACGCGTCGCACGCCGAGACGACAGCACACCGCGGTCCACAAGGATTTTGCGCGCCAGCACACCCGATCCCGGCCGCAGCCGGATCCCGATTCAAAATATCTCCCGCTGACAGCTGGGGTCCACCCCCTTCTTCAACCTCGCGACACCCGCGCCCCGCCGCCGAGGGATCTCGCCGGAGAGCTCGCCGCTGGCCGCTGTACAGCTCCAAACTTCTCGATTCTGGCCGCCCCTGCCTACTTTTACTCGGGGAACAGGATCCGAGGGTCAGCTGCTCATGACAACGGCCGGAGCTTGGTCGGCGACGAGCCGCCACCTCAGAACGACTTCGGCCATGTCGGCTGACTACCCTAGCACCTCAGCTACTTGGGAAACCGGTCGGGGAGCATTAGTGGACCTCAGAGAAGGTCGACATGAGCTCGAGGCAGCTCGGGGAAGGCCCGAAATAGGTCCTCACCGTGCGCCTGATGCCGCCCGTTCGTTCCGCCATTAGTAGACCTCAAATTACGCCGGGCACAGAGGTTCTCCGGCCCAGAGTTGTGAAGGCAACTTGTGCGTTACCGTGTCTAGCTCGTGTGAGAGCGGCCTGAGGCCCTCTAATCCTTTCTAGAGCACGAATTAAACAGAATCGTACCCGAAGGTCGTTCTGCACACAGAAAGAGGAAAAGTGGAAATTCGCCACCGGTGAGCAACCACTCGAGCTGTGGCTCGGGGATGAGCAGCACCGGTCACCCGCGCGTCCAAGGGTGCCTTGGCTCGGGCGTGACAACGCCCTGGTTGGGCTGTCCACGAGAGCCCGAGGTGCGGCGGTTCCATGTCCCGAATTTGATCTTTCGGCACAGCCGATATCAATCGGTTTCAACCGAATTCTAGCAACGAGGAGGACGGAGGAAGGTCTCTAGTACCTTGCTGGGGCTCTGGAGTGGACGGAGGGAGCTGCGATCGGCGTTCTCCGATCAAGTCCGAGCTGCGGAAGTTTTCGGCCGGCGCTGAGTTCTTGCGGGGAAGAACGGCGGTGCCTCGGCCGAGGAGGGGGGCAGGCGCCTTAAGAAGGCTCTGCACCGCCTCACGCCCGCGCGTGGGCAAGCAGCTGGCGCGGCGGCTGCCCTCGGTGGCGATCACCGCTGCGGCTCGGCGACCCGAGTGAAAAAGTCTCAGTCGGTTTGATCTGAGCAGTGGCTGACATGTGGGTCCCACCTCCAGTTTTAACCTCTGAAATTTACTCCTAATCACTGTTGTAAACAGTGAACCCCATACTACCCTTGGCAATTCAAATTATTCACCCTGAGCCATTTGAATTGATCAAAGTTCAAATGAGGTTTGGTCTGAATGAATTTCAGCACAAGTTCAGTTTGAAATTCAAATAAAGTTTGAATTTCTCCCCCTTAGCTCATGTCAAGATCAACTCCAAATGGAGTGAAAATTGGTGTGTGAGCTCACAAAAATGTGCTGAGTAAGAATATGCCTTCCACTTTTAAATTCATGGGATAAAAACAGTTTGAATTTGAATATGGTTTCAAACTGCCCTCTTCCTAACTATACCCAAACTGACCTCAAAAAGGTTTTGAATTTGGGTGAAACTTGGCATGGACATCCTTAGTAAAGTGTAGGAGTTTTCATATGTCCAGCCCATCTATATCACATGTGGGAAATACCACTTTTGCAATGTGTAAGTTTGTTCTCTAATGAGCATGTTGATAATTGTTACTTGCTCTTCATTTGTGTTCATCATTCTTCCTCAAATGAGGTGTGTGGTGTGGTGATGAACACTGCAAATGTGTGTCAAAACTGAGGCCCTTACACAAGGTGGAGGCGATACACAGCTGGCCGACTCCTACCACGGTCACACAAGTACGAAGCTTTCTCGGACTTGCTGGATTCTATCGTCGTTTTGTGAAAGACTTCAGCACCATAGCAGGCCCACTGCATGAGCTTACAAAGAAGGGTGCCCCATTCACATGGGGCAAGGCGCAAGAGGCTGCATTTGCAACTTTGAAGAATAGGTTAACTCATACACCCCTTCTCCAATTACCAGATTTCAGTAAGACTTTTGAATTGGGATGTGATGCTAGTGGTATTGGATTCGGAGGTGTCTTGTTGTAAGAGGGGAAACCTATTGCTTATTTTAGCGAGAAATTGAATGGGCCTAGTCTGAACTATTCCACTTATGATAAAGAATTATATGCACTAGTACGAACTTTGGAAACATGGCAACATTATTTATGGCCTAAAGAATTTGTTATACATTCTGATCCTGAATCTTTGAAGCACATTAAGAACCAAACTAATCTGAACCGTAGGCATGCCAAGTGGGTAGAATTCATTGAGTCCTTTCCTTATGTCATCAAACACAAGAAAGGAAAAGATAATGTCATTGCGGATGCCTTATCTCGCCGTTACAATATGTTGTCCCAACTTGATTTTAAGATTTTTGGCTTGGAAACAATTAAAGAACAATATGCTTTTGATGCTGATTTCAAAGATGTGCTGCTGCAATGTAAAGAAGGAAAAACATGGAACAAGTTTGTTATCACTAATGGTTTTGAGTTTCGAACTAACAAATTGTGCATTCCAGCTGGTTCTGTGCGTATCTTACTATTGCAGGAAGCACATGGTGGAGGATTGGCGGGACACTTTGTTGTCAAGAAGACGGAAGACATCTTAGCAAGCCATTTCTTTTGGCCAAAGATGAGGAGAGATGTGGAGCGGTTTGTTGCTCGTTGCACCACCTATCAAAAAGCTAAGTCTCGTCTTAATCCACATGGTTTATACATGCCTCTTCCTGTTCCTAGTGCTCCATGGGAGGATGTTTCTATGGATTTTGTTTTAGGATCGCCTAGAACAAAGAAGGGGAGGGATAGTATTTTTGTTGTTGTCGATAGATTTTCTAAAATGGCACATTTCATACCATGCCACAAAACTGATGATGCTACCCATATTGCTGATTTGTTCTTTCGAGAAGTTGTTCGTTTGCATGGGGTTCCAAACACTATTGTTTCAGATAGAGATGCCAAATTTCTTAGTCATTTTTGGAAAACCTTATGGGCTAAGTTGGGGACAAAATTACTCTTTTCTACCACTTGTCACCCTCAAACTGATGGACAGACGGAAGTAGTGAACCGTAGTTTATCTACCATGCTAAGGGCTGTTCTGAAACATAACATCAAATTATGGGAAGAATGTTTGCCTCATATTGAATTAGCTTACAATCGTTCGCTGCATTCTACTACTAAATTGTGCCCTTTTCAGATTGTATATGGTTTTATTCCTCGTGCTCCCATTGATCTTTTGGCTCTGCCACCTTCAGAGAAATTGAATTTTGATGCTTCTTGCCGTGCTGAATTAATTCTTAAAATGCATGAGCGAACTAAATCAAACATTGAGAGCATGAACGCTAAGTATCAACAAGCCGGTAGCAAGGGTAGGAAGCATGTTACTTTTGAACCTGGTGATTTGGTTTGGGTGCATTTGAGAAAGGATAGATTTCCTGATTTGAGAAAATCTAAATTACTACCTAGAGCTGCTGGACCCTTCAAAGTGCTTCGAAAAATTAATGATAATGCATATGAAATTGTGTTGCCTGCACATGTTGGGGTTACTTCCTCTTTTAGTATTGCAGATTTGAAACCATATATGGGCGAGGAAGACACATTTGAGTCGAGGACGACTCAATTGCAAGAAGGGGAGGATGATGCGGACATCGCTACCGTTGATACAACCACAACACCAGCCCATTCACCACTCTCAGCTAATCAAGGTCCAATGACACGCGCTCGTGCACGTCAACTTAATTATCAGGTGAATTCATTCCTGGCTGTTCAAAGTAATTATCCTTCAAATGGGGACCTATTAAAGCCTTGTGATGACCTTGTTATTATTAGGTGCTTGGGAATTGATCCAGCTAGGAGGGATGGAGGGATTAATGCAATAAAGGCTGCTCCACCCGAGGGAAAATCTTGAGGCTGGGGCCATGTAATAAAGAGATATTTAGACAAATAAGGAAAGGAATAAGGGAAATCTCGTCCAACTTTGCTGCTGGACGAAATTCCCTCTTTCTTCCCCCATTTAAAGATAGATGTGCTATAATAAGGAAAGAAATAGAGGAAATCATATCCTGCCTTGCTGCTGGATCGGTTTCCCTCTTTCTTTCCCTATTAAATGGTAGTCTATCACAGAAAAAGGAAGGGAATAAGGGAGATCACGTCCTACCTTTGTTGCTGGACGAATTTCCCTCTTCCCTCCCCTATTTAAGTAGTCCAAGAGCTCCTTGACAGGGCGGGTTTTGTTTTCTGTAAATTTAGCCATTGCTACTTCCTTGTAATGCAAGTGTCGACGAGACCTTCCGATTACTTGAATCAGAACCCCAACTTTTTCACACCCGTGAGCGTTTGCTTGTTATCTTGTTCTTCGATTGCTTGCAGGTTCAAGGCTGTTCTTGGCACGGCAAGTACAGCAACAACAGGAGCCGGTGTAACTATCGCTAAGGCGCAACATCCTTGTGGTTGTTGTAGTCGGGTAGCACAACGTCGACCTCCACCCAAATCGTAGTTACCAGGAGACGGTGTAACTGTCGCTCAAGGCGCCACACCATTCTGGTTGTGGTAGTCGGGCAGCCAACGTCGGCCTCCACCAAATTCGTTCATTACCAACATCTCTCATCGAAAGATAGGGCGTCCCCCGTACCCGTTGGGTTCATCAGTGGAGCCACCGACGCTACCGCTCGGTGCAGAGTCTTAACTGCACTTCGGGATGAGGGGTCGGCAGACCTGCCGTATATGACGTAGAGCTTCTTTCGACGCTCATCATCGCTGGAGCTGGAGTCCTCATGGTTGCGCACCGCCTTCACGGCGCGCTGAGCCTCCTGGAACTCCACTTGGTGGTCGTCGCTGTCTGGGACGTCGACCTTCTGCTTGCCCTCCCTCTGGCGGAAGGGTGGAGCATCAGTCCGCTGCTGCTTCCCTTTGCGGAAGCGCTCCGCAAGCTTCCGGATCTCCCGGCACTTGTCAGTAGTATGGCGACAGCTGCTGTGCACGGGGCATAGCTTGTCTTGGTCACCTTCTGGGGCTGGTGACTGTCGCTGCCTCTTGTCGGGGCACGGCCCCCGAGCTCCACTGGGTGCCGCTGCTGCGGCGACGGGGGCTGTGGTCGGCAATTCCATCTTGCCTCTGCCTCGGTTCTTGGTCTTCTTGCTGCTTCCATAGGAAGCAGCGCCAGACCCGGGCTGTCCTCCTGACTCGGAGGTCGGCAGTGAGTGCCAGTTCCGCCCTTCGGCTGCTCTAGTGCACTTGTCTGCAAGGCTGAAGAGCTCGGAGACATCGCAGACCTCTCCGGTCGCGAGCTTCTCGAGCATCTTCTTGTCCCGGACGCCTTGCCGGAACGCCACCACCACAGAAGCGTTCTGGATGTGTGGGATGGTGTTCCGCACCTGGGAGAACCGCTGGATGAAGGAGCGCAGCGACTCTCCAGGTTGTTGCTGGATGGCGTGGAGGTCGAGCTCCGTGCCAGGCTGGGTGTAGGAACTGCCGAAGTTGGCGATGAACTGCCGACAGAGATCTCCCTAGGAAGGTATGGAGCCCTGGGGGAGGTTAATGAGCCAAGACCGGGCTGGACCGGTCAAGGCGACGGGGAAGTAGTTGGCCATGACGGCCTCATCCCCTCCTGCAGCAAGTACGGCGGTGGAGTAGATCTGGAGAAACTCCGCCGGGTTGACGCTGTCGTCGTACTTCTCGGGCAGGTGCGGCCGAAACTTGCGCGGCCACCTCGCGAAGCGAAGGTGGGGCGCCAGGGCCGCACACCCTGCCCCTGTTGCTGCAGGCGTTGGTGCAGCGAACGCTTGATTCGCCGCTGGCACAGTGTACCCCGGTATGGGCAAGGCTGCGCCATAGACCGGGGGCGCCGTTTGCAGGGCATATGGCTGTGGCATATGCTGCGCGGCATACGCCTGGGGCAGAAATCGCATGGCGAAGGTCTGCTCCTCAGGCTGGGTCGAGGCTGACGTCACGCTGTCGCCAGCCTCTTGGTTGCGACGCCTTTCTCGACGTCGCTCGAGGTACACCCGGGCATCCTGGCCCAAGTGGCACCGTTCCAGCTCTGTCCCCAGGTCCGTCGACTGAAGCCTGGTGGAGCTGGAATCAGCCGTATGTCCGTCAACCGTTGGTGTGCGCGTCAGCGACACAGCCGGTTGGCCGGAGCGTCGTCCCCGTCGGAATCGAGGGCTTGCGGCGGCGATGACGAGACGGTCTACCTCACGAATCAACTGCTGGGTCGCTGCCTGAGGCGCGTCCCCAGCGGGTGGATTGCGCAGTAGCGCTCTTGCTGCAGCTAGCGCACCCCTGTGGGGTACGCTTATCGCTGCAGAAGATCTCACGCTGGTTGGAGCCTGCATTGCCGGAGTCGGCGTTGGCGGAGTCGGCTGCTGGCTACCAGCTTGCGCCGACACACTCCGTCCTGAGTGTGTCGACACGTACTCCCCGCTGGTCACGGTTCGCCGTGAGCGCGGGGGAGGAGAGTTTGCCGCTGAAGGAAGCTTGGTCATCTTCGTCGGCGAAACTCATCGCGCAAGGGAAAAGCCCCTACCTGGCGCGCCAAATGTCGAAGTGTGTGGTCGACACTTCCCCCAGACCTGCACTGGGCAGCCCACGGAGGTTCTTTTTCGGAGGGGCTAGTTACTTGCGGAGAGCTTGAGCGTAGGGACGAGTTAAAGAGGAGCTTGACACGGCGAGTTTTACGTGGTTCAGGCCGCCGGAGCGTAAAACCCTACGTCCACGGCGAGCTGAGGAGCTCGCTGTATTGCTTGTTGCTCAAAACTGGAGTCCTGAGCTTGAGGATGAGTTAGACCTAGGATGTGAATGGCTAGAGTGCGAACCCTTGCTAATGTTGCCTACCCGAGCCTTTTATAGTCCAAGGCTCGCGTGGCTTACAAGGGGGGCCCGGGACCCGACAGGTGGTCCCGGGGAGATTGCCTGCCGACTATTGTATCCGCAGTTATGTCGGTCGTTGTCTCTGGCGAAGGCTTCTGAGTCTTCGTCTTGCCGCCCTGCCCATGCCGCCTGCTAGTCGTAGTGGTTGATGACGGCGGGGGCAGAAGGGGTTTCTTGCCGCTGTGTTTATTGGCTGGCAGGTTCTTACACCGTGCGCCAGTCTGTGAGGCGACTGGGCACAATGGCACGTGACAGAGGTGTGCTCCGCGTCTCCGCATCTTGGGAAGGTGCGGGCCTTGAATACCTAGTACGGGTAAGGTATGGGGCGTCTTTATGCCCGGTGCCTACCGCTCGGGGGCAGGCAACGCTCTTCTGCTGGACACGTGGCGGGCTTGGAGCCCTCCTCAGAGAAGAGGGAGGTCCGGCCCCGCAGGACACGTGGAGCCCTCGGACCTCTCCCCGCGGAGGGGGAGGTCCGGCTTCTGTCGGCCACGTGGCGGGCCCGGAGCTCTCCTCTGAGGAGAGGGAGGTCCGGCCCCGCTGGACATGTGGCGCATTCGGACCTCACTCCCGCGGAGGGGGAGGTCCGGCTTCTGCAGGCCACGTGGTGAGCCCGGAGCTCTCCTCTGAGGAGAGGGAGGCCCGGCCCCGCCGGACGCGTGGCGCCTTCGGAGCTCTCCCCGCGGAGAAGGGCGAGATCCTTAGGCATTTTCCCCTATGCGCGGGGGTACCCCATATCGCGGGTACCGACAGTGTCGGAGTCCTACCTTACGTTCTTCTTGGTTTTCGAGGTCCTCCTCAGACCGCTCGGCTCTCCTCTTGCGATCTCCCTTGCTGTGCTTCGGCCATAGTTTACTCGGCGAGTTAGGGCTAGGGCTCTAAGTCGTCGGCTCAGGAGTTGGAAAAGAAGTTTGTGGTTTCGGCCAGAGGTTTCAGGGTTCTATTTATAATCGGGAAGAGAAGAGTCCTAATCTGATTGTATCCCGAATATGAGTTCTATTCAGATCTTCGTTGGATCCTAACGTCTTATCTTTTGTAACATCGTGGAATTCAGGTCGGTTTCCTTTGCGTACCGGTATCCTTACGCATAAAAATCGCTCCAGAACTCGTTACCTCCGCGGTGATGAGCTCCGGAAGCTCCACGTGTCCTCCGGGGCCTGGTACCTCCTTCCCCGCAGAGACGAGCTCCGGTTGTGCCGTGTGTCAAGCGAGCAATACTTCCCTCTTCTTCGGAGGTGAGCTCCGCGTGCGCCACGTATTAGTGCCGGTATTTCCTTTCTTATTTCCTCAGAGACGAGCTTCGAGGTTGACACGTGTCCAGCAGCGACGGACCTCCCGGAGATAACCCCCGGTGGCGACACGTGTTCAATAGAACCGGACCTCCCGGAGATAAGCTCCGAGATTGACACGTACCCCATGCGGCTGGTCCTCTGATCTCTGTGGCGACTAGCTCCGAAGGTGACATGTGTCCTACGAAGAATGCCTTTGCTTGTTCCGTAGAGGCTAGCTCTGTGGGCGATACATGTCCCACAGGGTCGGTCCTCTCTCCAATTGCGGAGATGAGCCCCGAGCCTGCCACGTAGCTATTTTAGCGGCTTACCTCTCCCTACTTCGCAGGGATGAGCTCCGGACACGCCACGTGGCCTGCGGGCCGCGGAAGTTGTCTTCGGTGCTCTCTGAGGGCTGAATTCGGCTCTTATTGGCTATCCTTTTGATAGTTTTCTCTGTTCCTATTTTTCTTAAAATGTTTTGTCTTCGTAAATCATGAATAGGTGTTGACACCAGAGACGAGGGTGTCACAAATCTACCCCCCTTAAATTGAATCTCGCCCTCGAGATTTGTTAGTAGAAAATAGATGGGGAAATTCTGCCTTGATATCCTCTTCACGCACCCATGTGGCTTCATCTTCGGTGTGATGGCTCAATTGCACCTTGCACAATCGAATCACCTTGTTCCGGGTGACCCTTTCCTTTACGTCCAAGATTCGGACAGGGTGTTCCGCATAAGTCAGGTCCTCCTGAAGTTCAAGCTCCTCTATCGGTATTTGCTCCTCTGGTACTCTCAAGCATTTCTTGAGCTGGGATACATGAAACACGTCATGTACGTCAGAGAGGTGGGTTGGGAGCTCTATTTGATAGGCTATTTCTCCTCGCTTGTCCAGAATCTTAAAGGGTCCGATGTAGCGAGGTGCCAGCTTGCCTTTGACGTTGAAACGTCGTTGACCTCGGATAGGCGATACCTTAAGGTATACAAAGTCTCCTACTTCGAAAGTCAACTTCCTTCGCCTATTGTCCGCATAGCCTTTCTGTCGTGACTGAGCAGCCTTTAAGTTCTCCCGTATTGTTTGGACTTGCTTTTCAGCCTCTTGTAGCACTTTGGGTCCAAACACCTGATTCTCTCCGGTTTCGTTCCAGAACAATGGTGTTCTACACCGCCTACCGTATAATGCTTCGAAAGGTGACATCTTCAAGCTAGCTTGGTAGCTGTTGTTATAGGAGAATTCGGCATACGGTAAACTCCTATCCCAATTACGCCCTCGTTTCAAGGCGCAAGCTCTCAACATGTCCTCCAAAATTTGGTTTGTCCTTTCAGTTTGTCCGTTAGTTTGTGGATGATAGGCGGAGCTAAAATCCAGTCGTGTACCCATGGCTTTCTGCAGCTTCTTCCAGAATCTAGAGGTAAACTGAGAACCTCGATCTGAGACTATCCTCTTCGGGACTCCTTGACGGCACACGATCTGCTCCATGTACAACTCGGCTAATTGTGCAACGTTGTAGTTGGCTTTTACAGGGAGAAAATGGGCGGTTTTCGTCAATCGGTCCATGATAACCCAGATGGAGTCATAACCTGACTGAGTACGTGGCAATCCGATGATGAAATCCATACTGATGTCCTCCCACTTCCATTCAGGTATCTTCAAGGGTTGCAACAATCCAGCGGGTCTTTGATGTTCGGGCATCACCCGTTGGCATGTGTCACATAGGGCAACGTATTCGGCTATACCCCTCTTCATACCATCCCACCAATAACAAACTTTCAAGTCCTTGTACATTTTGGTGCTTCCGGGATGTATGGAGTAGGGTGAATCATGTGCCTCTCCCAATATCATGTCACGGAGGTGTTTTATGTTAGGCACACAAATCCTTTTTCCTAACCAAAGTGTACCCTTCTCATCCTCCTTGAAATCCTTCCCTATTCCTTGTCGGATTCTTTCCTTAATCTCCTTGGTCCCCTCATCGATTGCTTGGCCCTCTATTATTTCTTGCTCCAATGAAGAGTGGATCTCCCTTATTTCCATGTTGTTCAAGAATCCGAGGTGTAACCGTTCGAACTCCTTACGTAGTTCGGGTGGTAGCTCCCAAACCATGAGTTGGTGAAATGCTCCCTTTCTGCTCAATGCATTAGCTACCACATTAGCCTTCCCGAGGTGATATTTAATTCCAACATTGTAATCCTTGATAAGCTCTAACCATCGACGTTGCCTCAAATTCAAATCGGTTTGGGTAAATATGTACTTGAGGCTTTTATGATCCGTATAGATCTCACATCGATGACCAAGGATATAATGTCTCCAAATCTTCAATGCATGCACTACTGCTGCTAACTCCAAGTCATGTGTAGGGTAATTAAGCTCGTGCTTCTTTAATTGTCGTGAGGCATAGGCTACCACCTGTCCTTCTTGCATGAGCACATATCCGAGCCCCTGTCTGGATGCGTCGCAATATATGTCAAAGCTCTTGCTTACGTCTGGCAATACCAGAACTGGTGTTGTGGTTAGCCTTTTCTTGAGTTCCTCAAAACTTCCCTGGCAGGCTGGTGTCCACTGAAAGACCCTTCCATTCATTAGGAACTCCGTCATAGGTTTTGCAATCTTAGAGAAGTCTTTAATGAAGCGTCGATAGTATCCTGCCATCCCAAGAAAACTCCGAATATCACTCACGCTCTGCGGTTGGTCCCACTTCAGAACATCTCTCACTTTTCTGGGATCAACTGATACCCGTTCCTTGGAGATAATGTGGCCTAGGAAAGATATTTCCTTTAGCCAAAATTGACACTTGTTGAGCTTGGCATACAATTGATGCTCACGCAACTTCTGCAAGGTCAATTTCAGATGTTCTTCATGCTCCTCCTCACTTTTTGAATACACCATAATGTCATCGATGAAAACCACGACGAACTTGTCCAAGTACTCCATGAAAACCTTGTTCATAAGGTACATGAAGTATGAGGGTGCATTCGTCAACCCAAAAGACATGACGGTATATTCATACGAACCATACCGTGTCCGAAAGGTTGTCTTGGGTATATCAGAGGGCTTAATCTTCAGCTAGAAGTATCCCGACCGAAGATCAATCTTGGAGAACAATCGGGCTCCTTTCATCTGGTCGAAGAGGTCCTCTATACGGGGCAGACGGTATTTGTTCTTGATTGTTACCTCGTTGAGAGACCTGTAGTCCACACACATTCTTTGGGTTCCGTCCTTCTTGTCTACGAAGAGCACCGGAGCTCCCCAGAGTGACGAGCTTGGATGGATAAAACCCTTCTCCAACTGTTCTTGAATTTGTTTCTTGGGTTCTACTAGATCATTTACGGGCATCCTATAGGGTCTCTTGGCTACGGGTGCAGTTCCGGGCACCAAATCTATGGCAAACTCAATGTCCCGGTCAGGTGGCATACCTGGAAGCTCTTCCGGGAACACGTCCGAAAATTCCCGAACCACTGGAATGTTGTCCAATGTTGTTCCTTCGACGTGGTTCAAATTTGACCGTTCGGTTGTTTGCTGGGCTGACTCAAACTCGACACGAATACCGTGCTCGTTTGTGAACTGCACACTACTTTCAGCACATCGGATTACTCCATTGTGCTTGCTTAGCCAATCCATTCCGAGTATGATGTCTATCCCTTGGGAGTCCAAGACAATAAGGTTGGCAAGGAAGTCTACCCCCTTATTTTAAGGCTTACTTTTGGACATACTATATTAGTCCTCATTTCTCCTCCAGGAGAATTAACTAACATAGCACATTCTAAGTGGGATACGGGTAGATGATGTTTGGCAACATATTTGGATGATATGAAGGAATGCGATGCCTCAGAATCAAATAAGATGGTGGCTGATTTGGAGTTGGCAAGGAACATACCAATTACGATGTCCTCAGCCTGTTGTGCTTCCTCGGCAGTGACATAGTTTACGTGGCCACGAGCATAGTTCTGTTGTCCACAGTTTCCTTGATTGTCCCCTCCGTTCGGTCGCTGGTTCTGCTTGGGCACGTTACCTTGCTATCCAGGGCCTCTCCTCGGGCACTGGTTCGCGAAGTGGCCTACTTCCCCGCATGCAAAGCATGCCCTGTTGCCTACGGCGGCAGGTACATTGGGGCAGGGGTTTTGAACTGGAGCGCCATGGTTAGGTCGGGGCGCAGGAGGCATGGGCACGTGAGGTGCTGGAGCAACGAGTTGTCGCTGTGGTGGCTGACCAGGGCGGTATGCAGGAGTGGTCGATCCATACTGCGGAGCTGCCGGGGGCATGTACCGAGGTCGTACGTTGCTCCCTTGGGGCTGGTATGGCATCTTCCTCTTGCACTCTCGCTCGATCTCTCGGATCTTGTTTTCAACCACTATAGCCTTGTCAACTAGCTTCTGGAAGCTCACATAGTCATTGTTGAGGAGCTGAACCTGGATCTCATTATTCAACCCTCTCATGAACAGGTACTGCTCCCTCTTGTCTGAGTTGACATCCTCGGGGGCGTACCGGGACAGTTGCGTGAACTTGTTGAGATACTCATTCACACTTTTCTGTCCTTGGCGGAGACCTTCGAACTCCTGCCTCTTGAGCATCATTACACCAGCAGAGATGTAATGAGACCAGAAACTTTCCTTGAACTCAGTCCAAGTGATCGTCTCCGGGTCGGCATGAGCGTTGCTCAGGGCATCCCACCAGTCAGCAGCGGCTCCCATAAGTTGGTGCGACGCGAGGAGAACTTTCTATCGGTCATTGCACTGAACAATGGCAAACTTCTTCTCCATGGATTTCAACCAGTCATCGGCCTCCATGGGATCATTAGCTTGAGCAAAGGTGGGTGGTCGAGTCCTCATGAACTCTCCCAGTCTATTGTGAGCCGGCGGTGGTGGTGGCGGTGGTGCCGGAACAGGGTTGTTGTTGGCCTACAACTGACCCAAAGTCTAGATCATGGTTTGCATAAGCTGGTTTTGCATGGCCATCAACCTTTCCAGATTGTTCTCGCCAGCTCCGGGGTTAACAGGAACTTCCTCGTGATCATCCTCTTGGTTGTCACGGATGTTCCTTCGGCCGGTGTTTCCTCTCACCATCTGTGAGAAAGATAGAATAGAATGTTAGACGGTTGGTAGATTCCCTCAACTATATGCATCAAGGTGAGTTGGACTATATATATATTAGCCCATATGAGGATGTGAACAAGTGCCGAAACATCTCACACCTCTTTCTACTTACGTGTGGATATGGACAACGTTTGGAAACGTCCCACAACTCACACTAAGCACACAATGAAAACAATCATTGCAAGGGCTCACACAACTCCTATCCAAAAGTGGCTTCCTATGTCAAGGTAATTTCAAGGCCAATCTAAGCGTCCTAGGGTGCTTCCTTTGGTCATCCGAGCTTAACTACCAATCTGTGTCTAATATCTATCTATGATTCCTAGTTAAGGGTGTAACCTATGGCTAACCCATGGCTCTAATATCAATCTGAAGTTTCTATCTAGGCGTGTAACCTACTGTCAACCCGTGGCTCTGATACCAATCTGTGACGCCTTCAATTCTGTGGGGAAACCACGGAACCGAGAACTAATGCATATGTGTGCCCAGGATGTTCATCACACATACACATACGTTCCACAAACTGAATTTAGATTATATATTACCACGAATAATAGAGTTTATTACAATACCTCATGAGTCTTGGACTCATGCTCACAGCGGAAGTCTTATTTCTATGCAGCGGAAGTCTTTATTCTAATGCGGATGCAATTTAGCTAATGTGGGAGCAACTCTAAGCAGAAGTGGCTCCATCTCTACACCCTCCACATGCAAGGTTGAGAACAGATCACACGCCGTAATGCTCCACTTGGTCTTCATAGTAGGCTTCTCCTGCTGCTGATGATGAAATAATAATACAAGTTTGAGTACAATGATGTACTCAGCAAGTGCGGGAAAAACACGATATGCAGCTCATAACAAGGTAGGTATAAAAAAAGGCTCATTTGCAGAAAAGCAAATTTATAAAACCATGATAAAACAGCAACTTATCTTTAGATGAATGTTATCCCAGCATGAATTAAATTACCAACATGCCTTCATCCCTTTCCATGTTCCATCCGAATATTAACCAACCTTTATTCATACTCACGAATACCTCCTCGTATTCGCTACCATCTCACGAATACCTTCCCGTATTCACTACCATCTCATCTCATAAAACAACTCCTTCTCGCACTGAGACCAATCTTATGTCATGACTCAACAGTTATGCAACCATCTCATCACCAGGACTCAACAGTTCCAACAACCAAACCATAACCAATAACCTTCCCAATAACCATCCCAACTAATCATGGCAGTTTAGCCAGGCGCTCGTGACCATAAGCTCGGCTATCATGATAGTTTTAAGACTCTGCAGAGTTTGCACCTCTTTACCCACAAGTTTGTGATTTCATCACCCGTCAGCGACTGCAGAACCTCCATTATACCAGTACACAACCGTCGGTGTATGGTCAAGAGATCACAAAAAAGCCTTTACAAAGGGGTTACTAGATTTATGGAGTCACTAAGGTTTCACCGGCAGGCTAGAATCTCCAATTCTCCCACCCACGGGCCCCCTCTTGTGCCATGCAGTTCCCAGGGCAGTCCTCACTCGACTCCCATTCCCCGCGCCTTCCACAGTCCATAACACTCTAGCAACTTACCTAATTACTCAGCTAAGCCGCACCCATACTTGGCCTTGTGGTGGCACTGTTATCCTGGCATGTGCATGCATGAACCGGTCCTTAGATCTACGGCAAGTAAAACCACCATCTCATGCTACCTCATTCACAAATCCAGTCTTGCCTAGATCTCCCTCCGATCCATGTTTATTAACATCGTCAGTTTCTTATATCATTACGAGTGCAGTTAGCTAGACACATCTATCTCGCTTCCCAATCCCATGGACTCAGCGAAGCATAAAGCAAAAACCATACCCGATTCATAAACTTCCCTGGCGACAAGGGTGATTTAACCAAAACTAGTAAACTCCTATAAAAGGGTTTCCCATCATGTTTGACTCAGTACGCACACCCTTTCGCAAAACAAAACAGTTTCACCCAAAACATAGGATCGATATGGTCAAGGAGCACTTGCCTTGTTCTTGTGGTTCCGGTGGTTCTTGGATCTCAAAACCTTGTTGCTGCAACTCGTCGTAGATAGCTCCCTGAGCTTGTCCTGCAAGGTCGGATCACGTGCATACAAGATTCACAGCAATCAATATCATGCACAAACCTTAAACTAGATGTGATGATGCATATGCATGCTATCTTATGATTAGTTTTCATTAGATTGGTTTGTTCATGTTCTTGCATGGATTGCATGGGCAGAGGTGTTCGGATCAAAGGTGGACGTGGCGATGATCTTGTCTTTAGATCAACCTGATCATCAAGTGATCTTTCCACGAGAAGGCTTCTGTTCGGAAGGAATCAAAGAACAGATGCAAAGAGAATACAACGATGTCGTAAGGTGGTGTAGGAGTCCTACCTTACGTTCTTCTTGGTTTTCGAGGTCCTCCTCAGACCGCTCGGCTCTCCTCTGGCGATCTCCCTTGCTGTGCTTCGGCGATGGTTTACTCGGCGAGTTAGGGCTAAGGCTCTAAGTCGTCGGCTCAGGAGTTGGAAAAGAAGTTTATGCTTTCGACCAGAGGTTTCCGGGTTCTATTTATAATCGGGAAGAGAAGAGTCCTAATCTGATTGTATCCCGAATATGAGTTCTATTCAGATCTTCGTTGGATCCTAACGTCTTATCTTTTGTAACATCGTGGAATTCAGGTCGGTTTCCTTTGTGTACCGGTATCCTTACGCATAAAAATCGCTCCAGAACTCATTACCTCCGCGGTGATGAGCTCCGGAAGCTCCACGTGTCCTCCGAGCCCTGGTACCTCCTTCCCCTCAGAGACGAGCTCCGGTTGTGCCGTGTGTCAAGCGAGCAATACTTCCCTCTTCTTCGGAGGTGAGCTCCCCGTGCGCCACGTATTAGTGCCGGTATTTCCTTTCTTATTTCCTCGGAGACGAGCTCCGAGGTTGATACGTGTCCAGCAGCGACGGACCTCCCGGAGATAACCCCAGGTGGCGACACGTGTTCAATAGAACCGGACCTCCCGGAGATAAGCTCCGAGATCGACACGTACCCCGTGCGGCTGGTCCTCTGATCTCTGTGGCGACTAGCTCCAAAGGTGACATGTGTCCTACGAAGAATGCCTTTGCTTCTTCCGCAGAGGCTAGCTCCGTGGGCGATACGTGTCCCACAGGGTCGGTCCTCTCTCCAATTGCGGAGATGAGCGCCGAGCCTGCCACGTAGCTATTTTAGCGGCTTACCTCTCCCTACATCGCAGGGATGAGCTCCGGACACGCCATGTGGCCTGCGGGCCGCGGAAGTTGTCTTCGGTGCTCTCTGAGGGTTGAATTCGGCTCTTATTGGCTATCCTTTTGATAGTTTTCTATGTTCCTATTTTTCTTAAAATGTTTTCTCTTTGTAAATCATGAATAGGTGTTGACACCAGAGACGAGGGTGTCACGGGTCGTGTGACGCCCTCAATTCTGTGGGAAAACCACGGAACCGAGAACTAATGCATATGTGTGCCCAGGATGTTCTTCACACATACACATACGTTCCACAAACTGAATTCAGATTATATATTACCACGAATAACAGAGTTTATTACAATACCTCATGAGTCTTGGACTCATGCTCACAGCGGAAGTATTTATTCTAAAGCGGAAGCAATTTAGCTAATGCGGAAGCAAATCTAAGCAGAAGTGGCTCCATCTCTACTCCCTCCACAGGCAAGGTTGAGAACAGATCACACGCCGTAATGCTCCACTTGGTCTTCATAGTAGGCTTCTCCTGCTGCTGATGATGAAATAATAATGCAAGTTTAAGTACAATGATGTACTCAGCAAGTGCGGGAAAACACATGATATGCAGATTATAAACAAGATAGGTATAAAAAGGCTTATTTGCAGAAAAGCAGATTTATAAAACCATGATAAAACAGCAACTTAACTTTAGATGAATGTAATCCCAGCATGTATTAAATTACCAACATGCCTTCATCGCTTTCCATGTTCCACCTGAACATTTACCAACCTTATTCTTTCTCATGAATACCTCCTCGTATTCGCTACCATCTCACGAATACCTTCACGTATTCGCTACCATCTTATCTCATAAACAACTTTGTCTCACACTGACACCAGTTTCGCTGCCATGACTCAACAGTCATGCAACCATCTTATTACCCAGACTCAACAGTCCCAACAACCATACCATAACCAAAACCAATAACCATAACCAAGAACCTTCCCAATAACCATCCCAACTAATCATGGCAGTTTAGCCAGGTGCTCGTGACCGTAAGCTCGGCTATCATGATAGTTTTAGACTCTGCAGAGTTTGCACCTCTTTACCCACAAGTTTGTGATTTCGTCACCCGTCGGCGACTGCAGAACCTCCATTATACCAGTACACATCCGTCGGTGTATGGTCAAGAGATCACAAAATAGCCTTTACAAAGGGGTTACTGTTGGGACCACCCCGTGGTTCACCCACTCCAGGATCGCATAGGGTGGTGCCGTGCGATGAGGCACCCAACAGCACACACGAAAAGAATTAAGAACAACATACAAACTTTTATTTAATATAAAACAGCGGAAGTCTTTTACAAAACCTATTCATACAGCGGAAGTAATATACATATACGACCTCTCATCCTAGCTATGCAAATATGCAACCGTCCAGCCCGGGGACGCTACATGCTAGCAGCATGAAACCGGAGATCACGGCAGCATGCAGGGCTCCATCTCGGCCGTGTACCCTGACGGGGGCATCGCCTCGTCCTCAGAACCCTCCTCATAGCTCTCACCTGCATACAGCTCAAATATTGCAACCGTGAGCACGATGGCTCAGCAAGGCTTAACCGTCTAGCCTAGGCATGGAACTCTACATGCAGGAAGGTGTATGATAGGAAAAGGAATTTGTGTCACACCCGGTTTTTCCGAAGAAACAACCAAGTGAATATCACATGTATGCCAGGATCATTTTCTCATACATGTGATGACAAATAGTGAAGCATCATTTATTACAAGCCAGGTGTCGAATATAAGTAAGTCTTACATAGTAAATGTCTCGATGGACAATAATGCTTCATCACAAGTAAATAAACTAGCAGCGGAATATTATTCTTTAAGGCTCCATCACAGGCGTTGCCCGGGGTCTTCATGAACCTAAAAACCTTCCTCGGGTCCAAAATATTGGTCATTATACACCACCTCATTATCTTGACCTGAGCAGCAATATAAACCAACAAATATGCAAGGTTGAGTACCAATGGTACTCAGCAAGTGTGGGAAAATTATATCATGCATGGCTAGAACAAGGAGCGGTTGAACTCATGGTTAAAGCACTATGCAATTAATACCTATCACCTTAGCTTATTAAGCACCTACATTACTACACAGGTGAAATGGTCCCAATCTCCCATCCCATCATCATAATCCAATAACTATAACATCATTTCCAATGTTAAGCTCCCCGCTTAACTTCCAAAACCATCGATCCTCTAATCATGAATAAGTCCAGGCCGCTCTTAACCGTGAGCACGGCTGTCAAGACAGTTTTGACTGTGCAGAGTTTGTACCACTGTACCCACAAGTAGTGATTTCATCCCCCGTTGCCGGGTGGACTAAAAGAACCTCCATTATGCCAATGGCTACGATCCACATTCACACTTCCCAGGTGTGCAGCCAGGAGATCACTACGAAGCCTTTACAAAGGGATTCCCGACGAGCGTGGGCCCACTGAGGTTTCACCCCTAACAGCATACAAGAGGCTCCAACCCCGCTGCAGTGGCCCCCTCTTGAGCCTTGCGGTTCATATGATAGTCCAGCTGACACCTACTCCCCGCACCATCCAACACACCCATACTACGCCGGGGATACACCTAATTAATTGGCCAAGCTGCCCCATCTCAGCATGTGGTTGGCACTGTAAAGCCGGGTTACATGCTCCATGAACCGGTCCTTAGGATCCAGGCAAGTACTAAACACAAACCCAAGTCTCGTGCACCCAGCACACAACCAAAACATCCAACTTGCCTTGATCCCTACCTCTACATAACTCACAATGTCTCATTCAAGAGTATGGTAATATAAACTGATGATTTCATATCCCAAATATCCCATTCTAAGCATGGCTAAGCATATGCATGTGTATAAATGACATGACAAAATAAATCCCAACCCAAGCTACAAGGAAAACAAGGTAATGCAATTCTAGGGAAACTTTCCTAGCATGGGTTTCATATTTCATTTGACAATGCAAATAATTCTATCTACACATCCTAGCATAGGATCAAAGTGGTCAAGGACACTTGCCTCCTTCTTGCTGCTCTTGAAATGGGTAGTCCTGATCTTGGAAATGAATAACTTGTTCTTGAACAGGTTCTACTTCATACCATCACACATAGCAAAAGAAAAACAGCAATCCATAAGACATAGTTCACACTTACACTTCATACAAACCACACATTCACATTTATGAAATTCATTCACCATTATATGTGTTGTGTTTCAGTTTTAAATAAATTCCTTATATTAAACTACTACACCTTTTTACTACCAAATGTGTATGAAAAGTATTTTTCTTCTCCATATGTGCCTTCAAAATTTCTACCAACTCTAAACTAAATTCTTTGTATTTTAGAAACTCCATTTATCAATTACTAGTTGCTATATTTTCAGATTTATATTCCTATGCATAATTGTGTATTTCATTATGAAATTAGTAATATACATCACCTAAACAGTATAGGTTCTGGTCCTAAATAATTTAATAACATATTTTGACCTTGGCTTCTGATGTAGACTATTTCATAATTATTTTCCCTATTTTTCTATAACTATTATTTACTTAAAAATGTGTCCCTAAATGTGAATAATAGATGAAACAGATTTATTTCAACCCAAAAATATATTTTTATCTCACTCCAAAGTTTTCTAAGTACTGAGAAAGTTTTTAATTAATTTTGACAATTATGTTTGTCCCATTTTTTTAATTTTTAAACACTAGCTACATATTCAATTTTCTAAATTAATTACTAAACAGGGTTAAAAAAATAAACTCACCCATCACAGGGTCTATAATATTATTTTCATAATTTCCAGGGGTCTAGCTACACTTAACAGAGGTGTTTTTCCTAATTTCTATTAAGTCCAGGGGTTAAAACTGACTTTTAAATGGATTTACATGATTTTCTGGAGTTCCAGGGGCTAGATCTGAAATTTCCGGGGCTAGCTCTCAATTCCAGAGAACCCCAGGGGGTAGCACGTAAGAATTCCAGCCTTTATAACGCGGGGTCGACGTGGACCGTCCGATTCTAAACCGACGGCTGAGATTATAACATCGAACCGGTACGCGGGGTTTTAAAGTCTACCGTGCGATTTAAAATAAACGGCGCACAAGCGGCCACGTCGCTCTGATCGAACGCAGGCGGCGCTGCCGGCGGCGCACGGCGGCGGGAAGCGGCGATCTCGCCGGAAAGTTTCGGATCTTCGAGAATTCCGCCTAAAACTGTGATCTTATGGCATAGATCGGTAGAGGGGAGGTCAGGAATCTCACCTCGGGGGTTTTCTCGAGCTCGGGAGTCCTGGAAAGTGATCGGCGGCGAGGTCCGAGGCAAAACCACGGCGAAGCTCGTCGGCGTTGTGTTTGCACCGTAACTCTCCAAGTTTTCTGCACCTGCAAAGTTCCCCGGAGGCGGTGGATCAAGACCAGCGAGTTAGATCAGAGTTTCCGAGCTTAGATCGGCCGGAATTCACCGGCGAAGTCTCGGTGCTCACCGGAGTAAAAATCGGCGATCGCGTGCGGAAAACTGATCGGAGCTGGGGTTTTTATAGCCGGGGGAGGGCGGTGGGTCTGTTGTGATCGAGTTGGAGTCTGCTAGGTCCAGAATTCGGCTGTGGAACGCGATTTCCCGATCGGTTGCGATCGCGCGTGCGGGAGAGAGTCCGGGGTCGCGGGGTTAGGGATGACATGTGGGTCCCGCCCGTCAGCGAGGGGCAGCGCGGCGCGCGCGGGGGCGGGCTGGCGCGGGGTTTGCTGGGCCGGTCGGCAGTTTCGGCCCACTGGCCAGTTTTTTTCCCGATTTCCTTTTTCTTTTTCCATTTCTTTTCTGTTTTGGGTATAATTTGAATTCCAGTTTGAATTTGAATTTTTGCAAAACATGCAACACGTCCAAAAATTTCTAAATTCCCCTCTGAACATGGTTTAGTGTTTTAAATCAAAATTTGGGTTTTGACTAAAAATTTGGGGTGTTACAGCTCTACCCCCCTTAAAAGAAATCTCGTCCTCGAGATTGGTGTTTCTAAGAAAACAATTCCGGAAATTGTGCCTTGAGCTCATCTTCCCATTCCCAGGTAGCTTCCTCTTCTGAGTGATGCTTCCACTGCACCTTGCACATCCGGATTCTCTTGTTTCTGGTGAGGCGTTCCATCGTCTCCAAAATCTTGTATGGTTGCTCGGCATAAGACAAATCTTCAACTACATCCACTTCATTCATGGGTAACACCTCTTCAGGCGTCCTTAGGCATTTCTTGAGTTGTGACACATGGAATACATCGTGCACGTCCGATAGATGAACCGGTAACTCTAGTCGGTATGCCACTTCGCCTTTCCTTTCCAAAACTTGAAAGGGTCCGATGTATCGAGGTGACAACTTCCCTTTCACTTTGAACCGACGAAGTCCTCTGATAGGGGACACCTTGAGATAAACATAGTCTCCTACGTTGAAAACGAGCTCTCTTCTTCGTACATCAGCATAACTCTTCTGGCGTGTTTGTGCTATCCTCAAGTTGTTGCGAATCTCCCTCACCTTCGCCTCGGCTTCTTGTAGCACTTCTGGACCAAACACTTTACTTTCTCCTGTTTGGTTCCAAAATAGGGGAGTTCTGCACTTTCTTCCATACAAAGCTTCAAACGGTGACATCTTCATACTAGCTTGATAGCTGTTGTTATAAGAAAACTCAGCATACGGTAAGTTCTTGTCCCAACTCCTATTGTTTTTGAGTGCACATGCCCTTAACATATCTTCAAGGATCTGATTGGTTCTCTCCGTCTGTCCGTCAGTTTGGGGATGATAGGCAGAGCTGAAGTTCAGATGGGTTCCCATGGTTTCTTGCAACTTCTGCCAAAACCTCGAGGTGAACTGTGTCCCTCGGTCCGACACTATCTTCTTTGGCACTCCATGGTAACACACAATCCTTGGCATGTACAATTCCGCCAATTTGGATCCGCTGTAGCTTTCTTTCACCGGAATGAAATGAGCTACCTTGGTTAGCCTATCAATAATGACCCATATTGAATCATACCCGGATTGGGTCCTAGGCAATCCCACGACAAAATCCATGCTGATTTCTTCCCACTTCCATTCAGGCACTTTAAGTGGTTGCAATAATCCCGCGGGTCGTTGATGTTCGGCTTTCACCAACTGACATGTGTCACATAGGGCAACATGTTCCGCGACATCTCGCTTCATGCCATACCACCAATACCTGCTTTTGAGGTCCTGGTACATCTTCGTACTCCCAGGATGAATGGAATAGTCAGAATCGTGAGCCTCCTTCAAAATTAATTCACGGATCTCCTTTACTTCTGGCACACAGATCCTTTTCCCGTGCCACACCGTTCCTTGTTCATTCTCTCTAAAACCAGGAGCTTTATTTTCCTTGATGAGCTGTCTGATCTCTTGTATCTTCTCATCATTCTTTTGGCCCTCGCGTATGCCCCGCTCGAGTGTGGACTCCACTTCCATGGCGATGGCTTCACCACTATTTACTAGACATAGATTGAGTCTTATAACCTCGTCCTTCAATTCTGCAGGCATGTCCTTCTTGCATGAGAACACATCCCAACCCATTTCCAGAGGCATCGCAGTACACTGTGAAATTCTTCTGCATATCTGGCATAACCAGCACTGGGGCTGTTGTCAATCTCTTCTTTAGCTCCTGAAAGCTCGTCTCGCACTGTGGCGTCCAGGTGAATGCAATTCCCTTTTCCAACAGTTTGGTGAGAGGTCTCGAGATCTTGGAGAATCCCTCAATAAACCGTCGATAGTATCCAACCAATCCCAAAAAGCTTCGAACTTCCCCGACATTTTCAGGGGTCTTCCACTTCTGGATATCCTAGATTTTGGCGGGATCTACGGAGATTCCTCCCTCCGAGATTATATGTCCTAAAAAGGGAACTCTCTTCAGCCAAAACTCACACTTGCTCAACTTGGCATATAGTTGGTGTTCTCTCAGCCTCTGTAACACCAACCTTAGATGTTTCTCATGTTCTTCTTCATCTTGGGAGAAGACGAGAATATCATCTATGAAAACCACCACAAATTTGTCCAGATATTCCATGAATACCTTGTTCATGAGATACATGAAATATGCCGGGGCATTGGTTAGCCTGAAAGGCATGACAGTGTATTCATACAGTCCGTACCGAGATACGAAAGCTGTCTTGGGAATATCTGATTGCCTTACCTTGAGTTGGTGGTACCCCGACCTAAGATCAATTTTCGAGAATACACAAGCTCCCCTCAACTGATCAAACAAGTCTTCAATGCGGGGTAATGGGTACTTGTTTTTGATGGTTACCTCATTCAAGGCACGGTAATCCACACATAACCTTTGGGTTCCGTCTTTCTTGGGCACAAATATTACCGGAGCTCCCCATGGTGAGGAACTAGGGCGAATATACCCCTTCTCCGTCAATTCTCTCAAATGATCCTTGAGCTCTTCTAGCTGCTTGGAGTCCATTCGATTAGGTCTCTTGTATATCGGGGCTGTTCCCGGTACTAGCTCAATTGCGAATTCCACGTCACGGTCGGGAGGCATACCTGGCAATTCCTCCGGAAAAACATCTGGATATTCCCTGATAGTCCTGATTTCCTCAACTTTTACCTCCACTTGATTTAATTTAATGTCCCTCCTAGGCTCGTGTAGGGTTATGAATTTTACTCGGGTGCCACTGGGGTGAGTTAGTTCCACCGTTCTGGTCGAACAATGGATAATTCCTTTATGTTTGGTCAACCAATCCATACCCAAAATAATATCTATCCCTTGTGAATCTATCACTATGAGGTTAGCAGTAAATACTACCCCATTAATGTCTAGACTCACTTTGGGACACACTTGTCTTGTCCTTATTTCTCCACCTGGAGAGTTTACCGCTAGCATATGGTTCATTTGTGTGGTTGCTAGGTCATGCTTCTTAACAAACCCTTGAGCAATGAACGAGTGGGTAGCACCAGAATCAAACAGCAGAGTTGCAAGGTGTAAATTGGCAGGAAACTTACCAACTACCACGTCGGGTGCCTCTTGTGCTTCCTCCATAGTGACATGGTTCACCCGTCCTCTCACTACATTCTGCTGTTGTGGCGGCGCAGGCTTCTTCTTTGGGCATTTATGGGCGTAGTGCCCCACTTCACCACAGTTGAAACATTGCACCCCAACCTTAGATGCTTGACCCTTGTTGTCTTGGGGTTGGTTTGGGGGTCCTTGCACTGCTGGTCGAGGGGGATATGCGGGGCGAGGCTGCTGCACAAACTGACGTTGCGGCTGTGCTGGTACTGCGGGTGGCCTGTAGTTTGGGTTGTACCCTCTTGGTGCTGAATAGGGTACCGCAGCACGGCTCATCTGCCCCGTAGGTTGCTGCATCATACGTGGGCGGGTGTTGCTCCCTGAGGCTTGATGTGACCACCCGGCCTTCCTCTTATTCTCATTTTCTAGGGCCTTTAGCTTCCTTTCTACCACAAATGCTCTGTCCACCATCTTTTGAAAACTCTCATACTCATTGGAGGACATGACACACTGCATCTCTGCGGTAAGTCCTTCCACGAAACAATCTTTTTTCTGCTCATCTGTCTCTATGTCTCGTGGAGCATAACGGGACAGTTGAGTAAATTTAGTGAGGTATTCCCTCACCGTCATGTTTCCCTGCTGCAGTCCCAGAAACTCTTTCCTCTTGTTTTTGAGTTCACCTCTTGGGATGTAGTGGTTGCGGAAGCTACGCTTGAACTCTTCCCAAGTGATGTTCTCAGGGTCATGATGGGCGGCCACGTAGGCGGTCCACCAATCAGCAGCAGGTCCCTGCAATTGATGAGAGGCAAACAGCACCCTCTCATACCCTTGGCATTGTATAATCCTCATCTTACTTTCAATGGTCTTCAGCCAATCATCTGCCTCCAGAGGTTCAGCAGCACTTGCAAACTTTGGAGGTTGAGTTCCTAGAAACTCACTCAACCTTGGTTGGCGTGGTGCAGCTTGTGGAGGTGGAACTTGATGCAAGTTGGCCACCACTTGAGTCAAGTTCTGGATAAGCTGATTTTGATTCTCCAGCATTTGGTGGAGAGGATCAACTTCTTCACGGCGACCACCCCTGTCCTGGCCTTCAGAAAGATGAGGGTTGCATGCCTCATCGTTGTTGTTGGCGGGGTTGGCAGCACGTCCTTTTCCTCTTCCGGCCATCTGGGTGAATCAACTAATGTTAATTGGAAATCATTTAGTATCATCTTACTACTTTCATTTGTTTGTACTTTGAAGTGTTGAGGCTTTGTCATGCTTTTACGAGGGTTCATATCTCAAATAAATGCACTATTATTTCCTGTGGGTTCACACACAAAAGCAAAACAATCTGGAGACGAGGCTGTGGACAATTGCTCATGGCTTCCACAACTCACGTCACACACCAAGCATTATCACACCATTAACTACGTAACGACTCGACTACTCGACCTCTTGCTAGCTAAGGGAAAGACTCTACACTACTCGTCCTCTTGAGCTGGCTCCTCGGGATCTTCCTCCTCATTTCGGCTACCTTCCGACTCTGCTTTGGGTGGGGAGGCTGCTGGTGGAGAGGTGCGACGACGCCTGATTGCTCGGCGATCCGGGGAGTCAGGTGTCCATGGATCACTCACGGTGACACACAGTTCATTCCCATCTCCTCTTTCTCTCGCCTTTAAGCAAGCTCGCAGCAACGCCTCCGTTTCCTTCAGGGTGTCTCGGACATCCTGAAGCTCTTGTTGACACTCCTGCAGTCGAGTGCTGAGCATAGCAGCATCCTCCAAGCACAAGTCCATGTGCTCATGGGAAGTCCCTTGCTGCACCGGTGGGTACTTGTATTCCGTAGTACCACTCTCACGTTGGAGGACATACATGTACTCAGTTTTGTCCAAGTGGCGACGATAGATGTGACTCTGGCAGGTGATAGCCTCCCAGGTGACATCTCTTTCCGCGTCAACTTGTGTTGCTCGACAAGCTGGAGAATGGTGGATCTTCAGCAGCTGATTCTCGTGTATAATCCTCATCTCCGAACTCCATTCTTCCCTCTTCTCACGGATGGTCCTGGTGGAGTTATAGTGGATGATGAGCTTGCCCGTATTGCCTGCGGCTTCGAGCATACGTCGAAGACGGCGCAACAAGTCTCCTACTGCCAATCCATAGGAAAGGTACGTCACTGGACGACTCTCCTCTCTTTCGGCAAGGGCAACTACGGGAACTCTCCCTCCTGTGGACTTACGAGCGGTGCGAATCATGCGAACCATCTAAAAACAAAAGAATTTAAAATTAGGTTAGCTAAATTCTCAAATAAAAATCCTATTTTGAATGAAAGTTGGGGTAAGATGAAGAAAATGACTCCTTTAATAACACTTTTTCCACCCACACCTTGGAAAATAGTTTTTAAGAAAATAGGGCCCTTAAATACGTCCATTTCTACCTAGGTCCACGTTCCTACGGGCAACCTTGGCTCTGATACCACCTCTGTCACACCCGGTTTTTTCGAAGAAACAACCAAGTGAATATCACATGTATGCCAGGATCATTTTCTCATACATGTGATGACAAATAGTGAAGCATCATTTATTACAAGCCAGGTGTCGAATATAAGTAAGTCTTACATAGTAAATGTCTCGATGGATAATAATGCTTCATCACAAGTAAATAAACTAGCAGCGGAATATTATTCTTTAAGGCTCCATCACAGGCGTTGCCCGGGGTCTTCATGAACCTAAAAACCTTCCTCGGGTCCAAAATCTTGGTCATTATACACCACCTCATTATCTTGACCTGAGCAGCAATATAAACCAACAAATATGCAAGGTTGAGTACCAATGGTACTCAGCAAGTGTGGGAAAATTATATCATGCATGGCTAGAACAAGGAGAGGTTGAACTCATGGTTAAAGCACTATGCAATTAATACCTATCACCTTAGCTTATTAAGCACCTACATTACTACACAGGTGAAATGGTCCCAATCTCCCATCCCATCATCATAATCCAATAACTATAACATCATTTCCAATGTTAAGCTCCCCGCTTAACTTCTAAAACCATCGATCCTCTAATCATGAATAAGTCTAGGCCGCTCTTAACCGTGAGCACGGCTGTCAAGACAGTTTTGACTCTGCAGAGTTTGTACCACTGTACCCACAAGTAGTGATTTCATCCCCCGTTGCCGGGTGGACTAAAAGAACCTCCATTATGCCAATGGCTACGATCCACATTCACACTTCCCAGGTGTGCAGCTAGGAGATCACTACGAAGCCTTTACAAAGGGATTCCCGACGAGCGTGGGCCCACTGAGGTTTCACCCCTAACAGCATACAAGAGGCTCCAACCCCGCTGCAGTGGCCCCCTCTTGAGCCTTGCGGTTCATATGGTAGTCCAGCTGACACCTACTCCCCGCACCATCCAACACACCCATACTACGCCGGGGATACACCTAATTAATTGGCCAAGCTGCCCCATCTCAGCATGTGGTTGGCACTGTAAAGCCGGGTTACATGCTCCATGAACCGGTCCTTAGGATCCAGGCAAGTACTAAACACAAACCCAAGTCTCGTGCACCCAGCACACAACCAAAACATCCAACTTGCCTTGATCCCTACCTCTACATAACTCACAATGTCTCATTCAAGAGTATGGTAATATAAACTGATGATTTCATATCCCAAATATCCCATTCTAAGCATGGCTAAGCATATGCATGTGTATAAATGACATGACAAAATAAATCCCAACCCAAGCTACAAGGAAAACAAGGTAATGCAATTCTAGGGAAACTTTCCTAGCATGGGTTTCATATTTCATTTGACAATGCAAATAATTCTATCTACACATCCTAGCATAGGATCAAAGTGGTCAAGGACACTTGCCTCCTTCTTGCTGCTCTTGAAATGGGTAGTCCTGATCTTGGAAATGAATAACTTGTTCTTGAACAGGTTCTACTTCATACCATCACACATAGCAAAAGAAAAACAGCAATCCATAAGACATAGTTCACACTTACACTTCATACAAACCACACATTCACATTTATGAAATTCATTCACCATTATATGTGTTGTGTTTCAGTTTTAAATAAATTCCTTATATTAAACTACTACACCTTTTTACTACCAAATGTGTATGAAAAGTATTTTTCTTCTCCATATGTGCCTTCAAAATTTCTACCAACTCTAAACTAAATTCTTTGTATTTTAGAAACTCCATTTATCAATTACTAGTTGCTATATTTTCAGATTTATATTCCTATGCATAATTGTGTATTTCATTATGAAATTAGTAATATACATCACCTAAACAGTATAGGTTCTGGTCCTAAATAATTTAATAACATATTTTGACCTTGGCTTCTGATGTAGACTATTTCATAATTATTTTCCCTATTTTTCTATAACTATTATTTACTTAAAAATGTGTCCCTAAATGTGAATAATAGATGAAACAGATTTATTTCAACCCAAAAATATATTTTTATCTCCCTCCAAAGTTTTCTAAGTACTGAGAAAGTTTTTAATTAATTTTGACAATTATGTTTGTCCCATTTTTTTAATTTTTAAACACTAGCTACATATTCAATTTTCTAAATTAATTACTAAACAGGGTTAAAAAAATAAACTCACCCATCACAGGGTCTATAATATTATTTTCATAATTTCCAGGGGTCTAGCTACACTTAACAGAGGTGTTTTTCCTAATTTCTATTAAGTCCAGGGGTTAAAACTGACTTTTAAATGGATTTACATGATTTTCTGGAGTTCCAGGGGCTAGATCTGAAATTTCCGGGGCTAGCTCTCAATTCCAGAGAACCCCAGGGGGTAGCACGTAAGAATTCCAGCCTTTATAACGCGGGGTCGACGTGGACCGTCCGATTCTAAACCGACGGCTGAGATTATAACATCGAACCGGTACGCGGGGTTTTAAAGTCTACCGTGCGATTTAAAATAAACGGCGCACAAGCGGCCACGTCGCTCTGATCGAACGCGGGCGGCGCTGCCGGCGGCGCACGGCGGCGGGAAGCGGCGATCTCGCCGGAAAGTTTCGGATCTTCGAGAATTCCTCCTAAAACTGTGATCTTATGGCATAGATCGGTAGAGGGGAGGTCAGGAATCTCACCTCGGGGGTTTTCTCGAGCTCGGGAGTCCTGGAAAGTGATCGGCGGCGAGGTCCGAGGCAAAACCACGGCGAAGCTCGTCGGCGTTGTGTTTGCACCGTAACTCTCCAAGTTTTCTGCACCTGCAAAGTTCCCCGGAGGCGGTGGATGAAGACCAGCGAGTTAGATCAGAGTTTCCGAGCTTAGATCGGCCGGAATTCACCGGCGAAGTCTCGGTGCTCACCGGAGTAAAAATCGGCGATCGCGTGCGGAAAACTGATCGGAGCTGGGGTTTTTATAGCCGGGGGAGGGCGGTGGGTCTGTTGTGATCGAGTTGGAGTCTGCTAGGTCCAGAATTCGGCTGCGGGACGCGATTTCCCGATCGGTTGCGATCGCGCGCGCGGGAGAGAGTCCGGGGTCGCGGGGTTAGGGATGACATGTGGGTCCCGCCCGTCAGCGAGGGGCAGCGCGGCGCGCGCGGGGGCATGCTGGCGCGGGGTTTGCTGGGCCAGTCGGCAGTTTCGGCCCACTGGCCAGTTTTTTTCCCGATTTCCTTTTTCTTTTTCCATTTCTTTTCTGTTTTGGGTATAATTTGAATTCCAGTTTGAATTTGAATTTTTGCAAAACATGCAACACGTCCAAAAATTTCTAAATTCCCCTCTGAACATGGTTTAGTGTTTTAAATCAAAATTTGGGTTTTGACTAAAAATTTGGGGTGTTACAATTTGCGACAAAGACACGCCTATAAGTTTTATAGCGTCAAATTCATGTGCCTTAGGGAGCCCTCACATCGGAAGTCCACAATCAAACAAGAAAGGCTTTCCTCCGATGTGGTGATGCCCAAAGCGGCAAGTAAACTTAATTAGCTCTACATCTACAGCATACATGGTTTCCAAAACATTAATATATCATCACAGCATATTATCATTCAACTGGCTTACTTCACTTCTTACTACGTCACGAAACAGTGAACAAGCGGTACTCAAATAACCGCGAGGGACGGTGATTGCAATCAGGAGACACCCGGACAACACGTTGCATACACCCACTTTCAGAAGCGTGATTCCACACCCCTTCCTACTCTGTTGTATGCAACAACCTTTCAAAGGCAATCCAAATGCAGAACCAGTCCATCCGTAACGGGTAAGAGGTCCCCGCGTGGAGCGTGACTGTGCCCACCGGCAGATTTACACCTTGCTACCCTCAACCCACTCCTATTTACAGTTGGGTAAGCCTCGGCACCCAGGTTAACCATTTACATCGGTTTCCTGCTTATGTCAGTATGCCATCCGGTACTGTTCGATACTTGTTCAGCAGGCCCGCACACGACTCGGTCCTCAATCGACACCAACAGGGCTACGCACGTGAGACCTCCGCTCACTGCTTCCTATCCCCCCTGCTGGGTCTCATTTTCACCACTCTTAAGCCATTTTCTATTCTGACCAAACCGTGTGATAAACCTTACCTCGCGAGTAGATTCCAACTACTTGACTTCTACCGAGATCCTAAGCATGGCCTTGTCTACTTCGTCGGCTCTGTAAGCTACCCAACCCTTCATAGGATTTAAAAGGTTATGCAAGTGGGGTTTCAATCACCCTAACTCTAATGCAAACATTCACCCTAGACATAAGTGATACAAATAAAGAATTTCATAAAAGGTACTTAAATGCAAACCGGGGCTTGCCTGGTTGCGAGTTAGATGGAAGTCAGCTTCTGGTGGGAGGACGTCCAAAGGCTCCGGTGCCTCCTCAACTTCGGTCACTAAATGAAATGTAGCAAAATAGACGTATAAGTATTAAGGATTTATAAGAATTGAACTACTATTCATAGCTATTGCTATTTAAGATCCTTAATTGGCTTTGGGATTTTTGCAGTATCTACTAGACCCTCTAAGGATGATTTGAGCCAAATTTGGAGACATGTCATTGCACAATGTAGTCTTTAAAATTCCTACAAGTACAATGCTTCTCTGAATTTTGAGCCCAATTCAGGAGCTTTGACATAGCTAATAGTGGAAGATCTGATTAGGGTAGGTCTCCACGGTTCTAACAAAATTTGTTTCACCATTTTTGGAGCTACCATCAGAGAGATATGAATTTTTGAAGTTGGACAGGAGTTCTGAAAAGTTTCTGTTTAAATTTGAATTTTCCAAATAAAGGCTGAACTTTGGAAGGTAATTTGACCTAGCAAATGAACTCCAATGAAGCTCAAATTTTTACTGGAGATCAGTAATGTCATGTGGAACGCCCTGGCCAAATTTGAAGAAATTCCATAACAGAGATTATTCTGGACTAAATTCCCAAAGATTTAACTTTGATGAATCTTGGAGAATATCCAGAGACCTTCAGATCAATTTCTTTGCATTTCTGCAAAGTAATGACTGAGATAAACCCAACAAAATTTGTTTCACAAATTTTGGACACCCCTACAGAAAGTTATGGAGGTATGAAGGTTGAACCATTTTCTGGAAATCAATTCTATGATTTTTAGCTAATTTATTTAATTCTGAGATAACCTACTGATTAAGCCCTCCAAATAAGCTCCAAAAATCCTAAAATTTTTACTGAAGGTCAGGCACTATGAAAAGGACTAGCTGCCCAAATTTGGGAATATTTCATAAAGAATTGCTCCTGTAATAAATCCCTAAAGGATTTATCACAAACAATTCTACAGAAATTCCTGGGCATTTTCATAGCATGCAATTTGTTCATCTGTAAAGTAATTCTCCTAAGGATTCAGACAAAATTTGTCTCACCCGTTTTGGAGCTGTCTACACAAAGTTATGGATTTTTTAAACTTGACTAGCTCTCTGTTTGCAACCTATACAGAGACTTAACAGGGGGGGGGGCACTCGTCAGGTCCTTCTTCAACCTCCCGCCAGAGACGCGCGTGCACACCAGTTCAAATCGTGGCATGGCTCGTTCTCCCTCATTTCTCCACCAAATTAGCTCCGGTTTCGCCCTACATGCTCCTGGGAACATGGCGCAGCTGTCGGGCAAGGTTTCCACGCATGAAAATGGCCGAAAACAGGCCGGCACCGGTGGGGCGGCTCGGGAGCTCGGCATCACCGCGTTCTGGTGCGTCCGAAGCTTCTCCCTGCGAGCTACCTTGCCCTAAAGTATCACCAATGATCGGGGAACATGGAACGCAGGCTAAACCTTGCAGAAAATGGCCGGAACATAGGGTTCACCGGAGGACCGACCCATTTTTGCCGCCGCCGGCGATTTCTCGTCGCCTGGGGCGTGTGGTGGACGGTTTGATGCGTTCTTTGGCGTGGGAGGGCGCTAGGGTCACTATTCTGTGGCTTGAATTATAGAACCGATGATCAACCACGTTGGACGAATTTCTAGTTTTGGTGTGGGTCGGTTCTGTAGGGAAATAGGCGATGCACTACTCTAGCAATTCGACCGTATCACCCAGGAAACATGCGAGTAAGAAGGTCATGGATCGTTACCACTAGACGTGCAGCGCAGCGGATCATAGATGCGCGTCGTAGCCGATCAGCGCAGCAGTAACAGCAGCGCCTCCACGGAGTCCACACGTACAGGGAGGAACGCTGTGCGTCGGTGTGCTAGCACCGTGCGCGCGGCAGGGGTTTCGACGGCTGACCTGTGAGGGGCGGCGGCTGGGACTGCTATCTGGTGGAGTCTTCTGTCCGTAACCCTACCCCTCATATTTATAGGCGCGCTAATGGGCTTTTAGGTCAGAGGCCCATTAGTACCCTAATTTCTTATGGATCAAATATCCATCAGGCCTTTATCCGAATTGTTATGATTGCCTCTTGGGCATATCACCAACAATCTCCCACTTGCACTAGAGACAATCATATAGCCAAGTTTTTCAATATTCCATCCCCTTAAGTGTGTGACCCGTTAGGTTCATGTACAGTCGGTTATGAATGAAAACAGTTTTCAAACACAAGTCAGTAGAGGTACCTAGCAGGACACACTGACTCCCGAATGTACATAAAGATCATATCGGCTGAACCTAGATACATTCACATGCTAATTCCTTTGCCACACGATACCAGTCAAGCTCAAGGCGAGATACGTGCCATCCTTGTGATAGCTCGACCATTCACTTGATCAAATAGTGGATTCAATCTATGACTAACTTTTAGTCATAATGATTAACTCTTTAATCATTTTGGCATGGCCATGCACTTTCAATCCAACTATCTTGAGGGGCCCAGAGATATCTCTTCTGTTATTTAGGAGGGGCAAATCCCATCTTGATCCGCACACATCTCATTCCATGCTTCATCATGCACCTGAAGACTATTTTTATGACCACCCAGTTACGGAGTAGCGTTTGATAGTTTCAAAGTGCACAACTACACATAGTGAGAAACAATGGCTATCTCAGGTCAAAGAATCTAGCAGGTGTATCACTCAAGACCAACTGATGGCACATATGTAAATAACAATCCAAACAGTGTCTCGGAATGGGTCTATCCAACACCATGTTCACTAACATGTGTTCACATTATTAATTTGATATCTCCATATCTATGATCCGTGAAACGTGATCATCAATTAATACATGTGCTAGTCCGGTACTATCATTATCTCATATAACGATGTAGACTAGGGATCATTTTGAGTAACATTATAATTAACAAAGAGTCTCACGAACAAGTCACATACTTGATGATCAATGTGAATAATAGTTACTCAAATAGTACATAAACATAGCTATGACACAAGTCTCCCACTACACACTAGGATCACTGATGTAAGTATCTAATACCCATAGATCTCGTGTGCGTCTCATGCTTTGATTGTGGAAGAGGCTTTGTCAACGGATCTGCCATATTCAAATCCGTATGCACCTTGCATATATTCACATCACCTCGGTCGATAATCTCTCGAATCAGATGATAGCGTCGTAGTATATGTTTGGATCTTTTGTGTGATCTAGGCTCCTTTGCATGTGCAATGGCTCCATTATTGTCGCAATAGAGATCCACAGGTCCGGACGCACTAGGAACAACACCCAACTCAGAAACAAATTTTCTGATCCAAACAGCTTCCTTTGCAGCTTCAGAAGCTGCAATATACTCCGCCTCCGTTGTTGAATCTGCTACTGTGTCTTGCTTGGAACTTTTCCAGCTCACTACCCCTCCATTGAGGCAGAACACAAAACTGGATTGCGATCTAGAGTCATCCTTGTCTGTTTGGAAGCTAGAATCGGTGTAACCTCTTACAACGAGCTCTTCTTCACCTCCAAACACTAGGAATACATCCTTAGTTCTTCTCAAGTACTTAAGAATGTTTTTGACAACTGTCCAATGAGCCTCACCATAATCTGATTGATACCTGCTCGTAACACTTAGAGCATAGGATACATCTGAGCGTGTACACAACATGGCATACATGATAGATCCAATAGCCGAAGCATAAGGAATCGCTCTCATCCTCTTTTGCTCATCAGGCGTCGAAGGACACTGACTTTTGCTTAGAGTGATGTCATGTGACATTGGCAAGAAACCTTTCTTAGAATCTTGCATATTGAACCGATTCAATATATTGTCAATATATGTGTCTTGGCTTAATCCAATTAACCTTTTAGATCTATCTCTATAGATCTTTATGCCCAAAATGTACGCTGCCTCTCCTAAATCCTTCATTGAGAAACTTTTCCTTAATGAGGATTTAACAGCATCTAGTACTGGAATGTCATTTCCGATCAACAATATGTCATCTACATATAGGACCAGAAATATAAGTGCGCTCCCACTAACCTTCTTGTAAATACAAGGTTCTTCTACGTTCTTGATGAAACCAAACCCTTTGACCACTTCATCAAAACGTAGATTCCAACTCCGAGATGCTTGCTTCAATCCATAGATGGACTTTTGAAGTTTGCATATTTCTCTAGCATTTTTAGGATCGACAAAACCCTCAGGTTGTGTCATGTACACATCCTCAGTCAGACTCCCATTAAGAAAGGTTGTTTTGACATCCATCTGCCATATTTCATAATCAAAATATGCAGCAATTGCTAGGAGAATCCGAACAGACTTTAGCATAGCGACGGGCGAAAATGTTTCATCATAACCAACACCTTGAATTTGTTTGAAACCTTTTGCCACCAATCGTGCTTTATAGATGTGAACTTTTCCATCCATATCAGTCTTTTTCTTGAAAATCCATTTGCAATTGATCAGTCTCACACCATCGATTGGATCAACCAAGTTCCAAACTTGATTCTCATGCATGGATTCTATTTCGGATTCCATGGCTCCAAGCCATTTCTCAGAGTCGGGTCCCATTGTTGCTTCAGTGTAGGTCACAGGCTCATTATTGTCCAACAATACCATGTCATGTGGTTCCGTGGTTAGGAGTGTCAACTTTTCAGTTGCACGACGTACTCTTGTAGACCTTCCTGGGGCTGGTGTTTCATCAAGTGGTTGTACAACATCTTGTACATCCTATATAGGATTAGAGGGTGCCGAAACATTTTCAGATATTTCTTGAATTTCTTCAAGATGCACCTTGCTCACACTAACTCCTTTTGAGAGAAACTCTTTCTCCAAGAAGACACCATTGCGAGCAGTAAACACTTTACCCTCCATTTTATTATAAAAATAATATCCTTTGGTTTCCCTAGGATATCCCACAAAGAAGCATTTGTCTGATTTGGGAGTAAGTTTGTCTAACGTCAAACGTTTGACATAAGCATCACATCCCCAAACTTTGAGGAAAGACAATCCGGGACGTTTCTTGGTCCACATCTCATATGGTGTCTTCTCAACAGACTTAGTTGGGACTCTGTTTAGTGTAAACGCAGCAGTTTCAAGAGCATAACCCCAAAAGGATAGTGGAAGATCAGTCTGGCTCATCATCGACCTAACCATGTCTAACAAGGTTCGGTTCCTCCGCTCGGACACCCCATTCCATTGGGGCGTTCCAGGGGTGGAGTCAACTGTGGAACAATTCCACATTGTTTTAAATGATCATAAAATTCATGGCTCAAATATTCACCCCCACGATCAGATCGTAGAAGTTTAATTGTCTTGCCCAACTGATTTTGTACTTCATTCTGAAATTCTTTGAAATTTTCAAAAGATTCAGACTTGTGCCTCATTAGATAGACATATCCATATCTACTAAAGTCATCGGTAAAAGTAATGAAATACTGAAAACCACCTCTAGCTACCGAACTCATTGGTCCACATACATCAATATGTATAAGTCCCAACAAGTCACTTGCCCTCTCACTTTGACCAGTGAAGGGTGCTTTGGTCATCTTCCCAAGCAAACAAGACTCGCATGTGTCAAGTGACTCAAAATCAAATGAACTTAACAAACCATCTTTATGGAGTTTCTCAATGCGTTTCTCATTTATATGACCTAAGCGACAATGCCAAATAAAAGTGGGATTTAGATCATTTCGTCGAGCCCTTTTTGTATTAATGTTATAGACTGTTTTATCCTCAAGATCAAGAACATATAATCCATTCACTAATGGACATTGAGCATAGAAAATATTATTATAATAAATAAAACAACATTTGTTCTTTATTATAATCTCATAACCATTAACTTCTTCCAAATATGAAGAAGATATAATGTTTTTGCTCAAAGAAGGAATGCAATAACAATTATTTAATTCCAAAACTAATCCTGAGGGTAATGACAAGTGATAAGTTCCGACAGCTATGACAGCAACCTTTGCTCCATTGCCGACTCGAACATCCAACTCGCCTTTTGCAAATCTTCTAGTCTCACTTAGACCCTGCAACGATTTGCAAGTGTGAATCATTGATCCGGTATCAAATACCCATGATTCACTAGAAGATGTAGCAATATTGATTTCTATACATTTATACCTGAAGTGGAAGTCTCACTCCCTTTCTTCTTCTTATCCTCCAAGTACTTCTTGCAGTTCCTAGACCAATGCCCCTTAGCATGACAGTGGAAGCATTCATCATTAGGAGAAGGGCCTGATTTTCCCTTTGGCTTTGAGCTTGAAGACTCATTGGGAACCTTTCCCTTGCCTTTAGGATGCATCACACGCGTCCTCTTTTTATTCTCCTTTTGAACCACCATCACATGAGTGGTGTTTTTCTTAATGCTTTCCTCGGCTGTTTTAAGCATCACATGCAATTCAGCCAACGTTTTCTCCATGCCATTCATTTGATAATTCAATATAAATGGCTCATAGCTCGGTGGGAGTGACTGGAGAATAACGTCAATAGCTAGGTCATCCTTGAGTTTAGAACCAAGTTTGTCCAAAGTCTCAATGTAACCAATCATCTTGATTACATGGGGACTAACCGGGCTACCTTCTGCCAGCTTGCATGAGAACAAGGACTTTGAGATGTTGTACCTGTCAGCCCTTGCTTGGTTCTCAAACATTCCACGTAGTCCCTGAATCATAGAATAAGCATCTGCATGCTCATATTGTTTCTGTAGATCAGGGGACATTGTGGCAAACATGAGGCAGCTTGCATTAAGCGCATCATCGCAGTGCTTCTCATAAGTCCTGCGAGTTGCGGCATTTGCATCATCGGGGAGGTCATTGGGGTATGGTTGCTCAAGAACATACTCAATTTTCTCTTGCCTGAGAACAATTCTCAGGTTGCGGTACCAATCAATAAAGTTAGCTCCATTGAGCTTTTCTTTCTCAAGCACAGATCGCAAATTGAAACCGGAATTGTTACTAGCAGACATGATCTACAATAGAAAATAAATATGCAAGGTTTTAGCACTATGTTATGTACCAATCTTTTATTAACAGTTTAATAAAAGACACCACCACTATATGAGCATCGTCCTCCCTCTAACGACATATAGTGGTCCAAGATCCATATTCACTAATTCCTAGTGAGCTTTGACTTCACTGCTAGAAAATTAGTAACATAGGTAAACAACCATTGTTAATCATATCTCTATATGATTCTTGTTTGTTGGGTGACATCCAATGCCCCGGCTCCCAACACTATGCCATAAAGCCCAAAACCGTTTTGATAGCTTTGTTGAGTAAACCAATACTATGCATGTGAATGTCCAACATTCACCCTATTCATTATGATAGATGACGGTATTTTGCTTTGGAAAACCTACCATACAACGATCAAAACAACATAGGTGCAGCTATAGGTAAATGGCATCAAATACTCAACTTTTCTGAGGGAAGCTATTCTATCATGACAAAACATCCACCATATGAAAAGCATGAAAAGAATAGTAAAACATCACAGGCATATGATCATATCATATATGTGAATAGTATGGCCTTTAGGATCATAGTGATCTCCATCACCATGGTTCCATCATGATCTACACCGCCATGTCTCCCTTCTTATGGTGATCACCATCGCCATCATGCTTGAGGTTTCTCAATGAATATAAAAGAAGCTAATACATCTAATAGCTATCAAATAAATTACATGAGAGATCAGGCATCACAGGGCGACACACAGGTCATTATACAAATATGTGACAACCTCAACCCGGTTGTGTTAAATTTGCAACACGCAGGCTGCACAAATTTTACACATAGATTATCACATCATATTTAGGCCATACCATTCAGATTATTCCCTGCAAAAACAAGTTAAGCGTAGAACGATGTCTATCACGAAACAACTTAATGATGTCACTATAGCAGACACCAAACGGAATTACATAGATCGCATCTATGAAATCACTATGAAAATCTCATCGAATTGATCAGATCAACCCGAATCTGAGCCATTCAGAATGCCTCAATTTTCATTGTCACTGGTTATCCATGAGAAGATCGCGACACATGACCGTGATCTGTTGGCTCAATCTGTTAGCTATGTACACTATTAGTCCCGATGGTGATTCCAGCCGATAGGGACAGGTTGCGCACACAGCAGAGAAGGAGCACGAACTAATCCTTTAGTCATATGATGGCAATCTACTCTAACCAATTCCAAACCCCAAAAGCCGAACTATAAAAATTCATCATATGAACTTGTCTGCAGTAGATCGCATCTAAGATCCAGACCAAAAACTACGCAAGTCGGCTCTGATACCACTGTAGGGAAATAGGCGATGCACTACTCCAGCAATTCGACCGTATCACCCAGGAAACATGCGAGTAAGAAGGTCATGGATCGTTACCACTAGACGCGCAGCGCAGCGGATCGTAGATGCGTGTCGTAGCCGATCAGCGCAGCAGTAACAGCAGCGCCTCCACGGAGTTCACACGTACAGGGAGGAACGCCGTGCGTCGGTGTGCTAGCACCGTGCGCGCAGCAGGGGTTTCGGCGGCTGACCTGTGAGGGGCGGCGGCTGGGACTGCTATCTGGTGGAGTCTTCTGGCCGTAACCCTACCCCTCATATTTATAGGCGCGCTAATGGGCTTTTAGGTCAGAGGCCCATTAGTACCCTAATTTCTTATGGATCAAATATCCATCAGGCCTTTATCCGAATTGTTATGATTGCCTCTTGGGCATATCACCAACAGGTTCTTCACGTGTACCGGCGCCAAAACTCAAATTACTGCTAGCCGGCGATGGGGAAGGGCAAGGGGACTGCGGTAGCATGATCTACACACCTTGGCGCACCTTAGGGAGGTGCTGGACGTGTGGGAGAGGTGTTGGAGCAGCCGGAAGGCGAGGTGCACTCATGGTGCGACGTGCTCTGTTCTGCCGGTGAAAAATAGCTCGGGCATAGCGAGGGGAGGCCAGGGACGAGCTGAGAAGTGGTGGAGGACGTCCAGTGGAGGTTGGCGCAGCTCCTAAGTGGTTCAGCTGGGCGCCACAGTGGCTGTAGGCTGATTGGGAATGGGAGCAGAGAGGAGGCGGCACCATTTTCCTTCGAGCGTGCGTGAGCGAGGCTGGCGATAGCTATCGAGCAGGCAAACAACGTTTGGTTTGTACAGCCTCGGGGCTATGTCTTGCAGCCGAAGACTGAGGACACCGCCTCGGTGAGCCAGCACAGAGGCAGCTCCGTGGAGCTGCTTGCTCATCGTGTCAAGCACACACAGAACAGGAGCTCGTTTGTTGACTCTGTGCCAATGACAGATGGGTCCCACAAGCAGTTTCCCCACCTCAGTGGCTCCCAAATTCAAATTTCAAGTTTACAGCAAATTCCACGAACTGAATTTGATTACCGTGAAGTTAACCTTCGTTGTGTTCAGTTCAAATTTTAAATCCCGTGATGTCGGTTCATTTCCTGTACGGGGGAAATAATGCCCAGGGTTGCTGTTCTTGTGAGCAAAAGATCACATCGGGAGGTACTCAATCCCACGAGTTGGTCGCCAGTGCGATGAAAACAGCGAGGAGGTGGCCTACGCTTGCAGCTCGGTTAGTGAGTGAGAGGATCACGCCGTGTGGTGTTGAAGCCACGAGCAGGTCGCCAGCTCGATGCAGGAAGCTGGAGGTGGATGCCCTCGGTGGCACTCTGAGGAGGCTCGGTTGGTGTTCGACACCGAACAGAGGAAGTCTTCGGGAGCAAGTTAAAGCAGCCCAATGACATGTGGGGTCTACCCCCTTACTCCTCTTCTTATCCTCCAAATGTTTCCAAAAGGTCTTTATTCCAGTAAATCCCCTCAATCTGATATTTCGGGGGTTTAAACGTGGGCTGAAGTTTGAATAAACCGAATTCAGTGTGAAGTTCACTTTCAATTTTGAATAAAGCTCACATCTGGAAATGGTCATATCTCCTTTTTAGCCCACCCTGAAATCAGAATGTGGCCACCCTGACTTTCCTCGCATTCAAAGATTTGAGGGTACATGTGTGCTCCAAATTTTTGGCAGCAACTTGAGGGGAACAATTGAGTTCAAATCTGAATTTAAACTCCCCCTTACATGTGAGAACTTTACACATGGTGTTTAATCCAACCTTGGCTAAACACCTTCAAATGAATGTCAGAGGCTCGTTTGGTTGGACACCCATGTGCATCATCACGTGTACAAAAATTTTTGTAAGTCCCATTTTCATGCATTCCAACACAAATGGAAATCAACATTCACTTTATTGACTTTGCATTTTTGGGACTTTTACATTCCTCCCCCCTTAAAAGAATCTCGTCCCGAGATTCCAACGAGAAGAGGAAAGTAGGGAATGTTATCGGTAATATGATGATCACTTACCGAACGGATATAACGATCTTCTAGCTTTTCCATAGAGCTTCCCTTGACGGTAGGGCGAGTCCATAAAACTCTGTAGACCCATATCGACCGGGTCGATTGGCTGGAATCTTTACTGTCCAAATCTTGATATGGATAATAAATACTTGTCTAGATTAACTGAGTCCTTAGAAACTTAGTATAGTACTGCCCCAAACATGAATCGAGATGTTTGGTGAGATTAAACCATGAATCGAAAACCTCACCTCGAGTTGGCATCTCAACCCTTTAGTCAAAACCAATTGCTTTGCTTGAACATAAGAGCAGCACAAGTCAATTTCACTTATGTTACCAACATAGCAAAGGTCAACTAGCTATGGTGACCACAAGGGTGTCAAAGTCACCATATGATCTCTCCAGAATTTAGATTGTGTTCAAGGATTGTCACGAGGTTGAGCAATCAACCGGTAAGCCCCGAAGAAATTAGTTTAGTTCCACAATTATGGCACTCGGAGCTAAACAAGTCATGGATGAAAGTTCAAAACTTTCTTAGGTACAAGGGATGTTGAGTAATCGATTTCCCTTGTATTGTCCAATGAGGTAGAATCAACAGCTTGATCAATAATACAAGGTCATTAGACACCGCTTAATGGTTTGAAGAGAGGTACAAAATCTTGCTCAGTACTTTGGTATTTCACATGTTATATGGTATGCATATGCATATGGTATGGTGCAAATGGTGCATATGTATGATGCAAAATGGTGCATATGTATGATGCAAAATGGTGCATCATCTTTTTATAGTTTGAGCAAGAATTAGTACGATAATTCAAACATGGTTAAGAAGCATCTCAAACTTTGCCAAGTACAGATAACTTGGTCAAGAAAGGGCTAAACAAGGCATGCCACTTTCATGTGGTGACCAAGTTTTAAGGAAAATATGTCAAATGTTTGACAAGATCATTGGAAAATACTCCATAATAACTTAACCTAGGAAATCTTCATTCTTACATTGACTTCACTTTCTCTTTTCTCCTAAGGCTTCACAATACCCGTTTAGCGTGAAACACCAGCTACTAGTTCTAGCTCCTAGCCTTGTTCTCTCAAGTTTTGTGATTCGAACGAGCATTGGTGTGTACGTGGTGAAGACGCTAAAACTACACCTTCCTCGATGATGACGGATCTTGTACTTGAACTTTGATCACAAAAAAAAATGTAATTTCCTCTTGTCTCTTGGTAATGTCATACTTCGATGTATAGCCCCTTGGTTATCTATGCTATGGATGCACTCCTCCCCCCTTAAGTTCCAATGTAGGAAATTGAAAACTTAATCCATAATCTTCTTATGGGAAGGTAATGCATAACCATAGCCTTCCAGAGCCATATCACACAGACTTTGATAACAAGGTATACCTGAGGCTATGGTCCAACAACAGCAAGGTACAGAAACTGAACCATCTTTTATTCGATGGTTTAAATCCTAATTCACTGTTTTAACTGTTGTGGCAGTGACCAGAAAAGTTGGAGAAGACTTCCATATCTTTCCAACGGATATTTAGGTGCCTTCAACTAAGTTATAGATCAAAAGCTATGAGCTTCTAAAGTTGACAGAAATTCTGGTGGAATTTCAGCAGCACCTCCCCTGTAAGTGCTCACTGTGGTCAACCTTTCCATGTAGTTAGAAATGTATATGGACCAGACTCATACTTACAAAGTTGAAGCAAGATTGACAAGATTTATAGAATTGTAAGATTTCACCTTTTATAATTCTTATACAGGAAGTCATAAGCAAAATCCAATTCAGTATAGAAACTATGCACAGACTTTGATACTCTGGACAGTTTCACTTGTACTGCAAATTTCACCTCTTTACAGGAAGATTCTGTCCTGGGGTTGAACATAAAAATTGTAAATAACTTCCCAAGCTCTCCAAAAATGTATTTATATGATCTATTTGCATTCCGGGATCAAAAGATATGATGGTTCAAAGTTAACAGAATTTCTGGCAGGATTTTGACAGCACCTCCCCAGAGGTACCTAGTTTCAATCCACAATTCGAATTAGTTCTGCTCCAGTTTTGGCAAAACTTTGAATTACAAAGTTGTAGAATATCTCATGTCCTTTCCAAAGGTTTCTTACCTGACCCTTAGGAATTTTTCTACAGAACATTGTGGTAGAAATACAGAAAACTCCAGAGAGCATTTTGGTCTGCCCTGTTTCTGGACAGTACCTACTCTTCTGAGATTTTCATCCCTTTGGAAGGAGATTTTTGTTCTGGAGCTCTACAGAAAAGATGTAGAGAACTTCACAACATTTACAGAATGGTATCACACACCTCCATTGGTTCAACCAATCTGAAGTTATGCCCTGTTGAAGTTCAGCAAAGTTTCTGCCGAAACAGGGGAGATTGTTCCTAAGCTTTTGAGATTGAACCTATACTTCCAATTGACTCTTAGTTCAATATAGGAGTTTACTACCCCTAAATGGATTCATAAACTTCATTTTGACTCTTTTATTTGAAAATAAACTTTTATGCAGTCGGTACTAAGTTTCCTCACCAAAGAAAAATCCTAAACCGATATTCCGGCTTATACGTGTCAAATGGTGGAACTAAAGACGTCACTCACAAACGGTTTCTACACGTCATGCACTAACGTGGTTAATGTACCTGCAGAAGAACACCCAATAATTGTGCACACAAGGGTTTTTGACATTTCAGGCAGTTCCATAATATAGTAAAAACATACGGTCCGTATCATTGCCATACGGATCGTCCTTGAGTCAAGCCACGTCTCAAGGTACATGGTCGTGTTTTCACACCACACGACGGGGAACCCGAGTAGAGCGCGAACGGGTCGTCACGGTTGGGAATTTTATCAACCCAACGGATACCACCTACTGCCTCATGACCGTTGAGGCACGCCGATGGGGAGCGCTGCGTATGGCCCTTTGAACATTGAACGTTCAAGAGTTGCATACTATCGTGTTGCTTACCACACGATGGGGTATTCTCACTTTTGCCTAAAGCACGCTGGAGATCAGCGTTTTCATATGCTCTCAGAACCATTAAGAGGTTCAGAGACTCATATTCACTACCGTGCCAAGCCACGGTATATCATTCCATACTATTACTCGTATGGCGAGTTACCGCAATTGATCCGCCTGCGGTGGCATACCTTACCTCTTACCTGATGTCGGAACATTGTTACAGAATATATAACAAGTAAGTTAGCTTTTTCACCTTAGTAGCTATTACTATCATAGACCTTATGTGGACTTAATGACTAATCCTCACTCGATTACTTCTAAGTTTTCAAAAATAGGCTCTTTTCGAGCATGCTATTCCCAATGCGGCTCTGATACCACGCCTGTGGGGACCACCCCGTGGTTCAGCCACTCCAGGATCGCATAGGGTGGTGCCGTGCGATGAGGCACCCAACAGCATACACGAAAAGAATTAAGAACAACATACAAACTTTTATTTAATATAAAACAGTGGAAGTCTTTTATAAAACCTATTCATACAGCGGAAGTAATATACATATACGGCCTCTCATCCTAGCTATGCAAAAGTGCAGCCGTCCAGCCCGGGGACGCTACATGCTAGCAGCATGAAACTGGAGATCACGGCAGCGTGCAGGGCTCCATCTCGGCCGTGTACCCTGACGGTGGCATCGCCTCGTCCTCGGAACCCTCCTCATAGCTCTCACCTGCATACAGCTCAAATATTGCAACCGTGAGCACGATGGCTCAGCAAGGCTTAACCGTCTAGCCTAGGCATGGAACTCTACATGCAGGGAGGTGTATGATAGGAAAAGGAATTTGCGACAAAGACACGCCTATAAGTTGATCCTTACTTTCAGTTTTATAGCGTCAAATTCATGTGCCTTAGGCAGCCCTCACATCGGAAGTCCACAATCAAACAAGAAATGCTTTCCTCCGATGTGGTGATGCCCAAAGCGGAAAGTAAACTTAATTAGCTCTACATCTAGAGCATACATGGTTTCCAAAACATTAATATATCATCACAGCATATTATCATTCAACTGGCTTACTTCACTTCTTACTACGTCACGAAACAGTGAACAAGCGGTACTCAAATAACCGCGAGGGACGGTGATTGCAATCAGGAGACACCCGGACAACACGTTGCATACACCCACTTTCAGAAGCGTGATTCCACACCCCTTCCTACTCTGTTGTATGCAACAACCTTTCAAAGGCAATCCAAATGCCGAACCGGTCCATCCGTAACGGGTAGGAGGTCCCCGCGTGGAGCGTGATTGTGCCCACCGGCAGATTTACACCTTGCTACCCTCAACCCACTCCTATTTACAGTTGGGTAAGCCTCGGCACCCAGGTTAACCATTTACATCGGTTTCCTGCTTATGTCAGTATGCCATCCGGTACTGTTCGATACTTGTTCAGCAGGCCCGCACACGACTCGGTCCTCAATCGACTCCAACAGGGCTACGCACGTGAGACCTCCGCTCACTGCTTCCTATCCCCCCTGCTGGGTTTCATTTTCACCACTCTTAAGCAATTTTCTATTCTGACCAAACCGTGTGATAAATCTTACCTCGCGAGTAGATTCCAACTACTCGACTTCTACCGAGGTCCTAAGCATATTAGCATGGCCTTGTCTACTTCGTCGGCTCTGTAAGCTACCCAACCCTTCATAGGATTTAAAAGGTTATGCAAGTGGGGTTTCAATCACCCTAACTCTAATGCAAACATTCACCCTAGACATAAGTGATACAAATAAAGAATTTCATAAAAGGTACTTAAGTGCAAACCGGAGCTTGCCTGGTTGCGAGTTAGATGGAAGTCAGCTTCTGGTGGGAGAACGTCCAAAGGCTCCGGTGCGTCCTCAACTTCGGTCACTAAATGAAATGTAGCAAAATAGACGTATAAGTATTAAGGATTTATAAGAATTGAACTACTATTCATAGCTATTGCTATTTAAGATCCTTAATTGGCTTTGGGATTTTTGCAGTAGATACTAGACCCTCTAAGGATGATTTGAGTCAAATTTGGAGACATGTCATTGCACAATGTAGTCTTTAAAATTCCTACAAGTACAATGCTTCTCTGAATTTTGAGCGCAATTCAGGAGCTTTGACATAGCTAATAGTGGAAGATCTTATTAGGGTAAGTCTCCACGGTTCTAACAAAATTTGTTTCACCATTTTTGGAGCTACCATCAGAGAGATATGAATTTTTGAAGTTGGACGGGAGTTCTGAAAAGTATCTGTTTAAATTTGAATTTTCCAAATAAAGGCTGAACTTTGGAAGGTAATTTGACCTAGCAAATGAACTCCAATGAAGCTCAAATTTTTACTGGAGATCTGTAATGTCATGAGGAACTTCCTGGCCAAATTTGAAGAAATTCCATAACAGAGATTATTCTGGACTAAATTCCCAAAGATTTAACTTTGATGAATCTTGGAGAATATCCAGAGATCTTCAGATCAATTTCTTTGCATTTCTGCAAAGTACTGACTGAGATAAACCCAACAAAATTTGTTTCACAAATTTTGGACATCCCTACAGAAAGTTATGGAGGTATGAAGGTTGAACCATTTTCTGGAAATCAATTCTATGATTTTTAGCTAATTTATTTAATCCTGAGATAACCTACAGATTAAGCCCTCCAAATAAGCTCCAAAAATCATAAAATTTTACTGGACGTCAGGCACTATGAAAAGGACTAGCTGCCCAAATTTGGGAATATTTCATAAATAATTGCTCCTGTAATAAATCCCTAAAGGATTTATTAAAAACAATTCTACAGACATTCCTGGGCATTTTCATAGCATGCAATTTGTTCCTCTGTAAAGTACTCCTCCTAAGGATTTAGACAAAATTTGTCTCACCCTTTTTGGAGCTGTCTACACAAAGTTATGGATTTTTGAAACTTGACTAGCTCTCTGTTTGCAACCTATACAGAGACTTAACAGGGGGGCCCACTCGTCAGGTCCTTCTTCAACCACCCGCCAGAGACGCGCGTGCACACCAGTTCAAATCGTGGCATGGCTCGTTCTCCCTCATTTCTCCACCAAATTAGCTCCGGTTTCGCCCTACATGCTCCTGGGAACATTGTTTGCATAAGTTGGTTTTGCATGGCCATCAACCTTTCCAGATGGTTTTCGCCAGCTCCCGGGTTAGCAGGAACTTCATCATGGTCATACTCCTGGACGTTCCTTCGGCCGGCGTTTCCGCTCACCATCTGTGAGAGAGATCGAAATAGAATAGAATGTTAGAAGGTTAGGTAGATTCCCTCCAACTATATGCGTCAAGGTGAGTTGGACTATGTATATATTAGCCCATATGAGGATGTGAGCAAGTGCCAAGACATTTCACACCTCTTTCTTCTTACGTGTGGATATGGACAACGTTTTGAGACGTCCCACAACTCATACTAAGCACACAATCACAAATAATCATCACAAGGGCCCACACAACTCCTATTCAAGGATGGTTCCCTATGCCAAGGTGGTTTCAAGGCCAATCTAAGCTATTCACCCTAGGACGCTTCCTTTGGTCAGTGTGGCTTAGCTACCTATGACTCCTATTTAGGGGTGTAACTTGCTGTTAACCCATGTCTCTAATATCAATCTAAGGTTTCTATCTAGGCGTGTAACCTACTGTCAACCCGTGGCTCTGATACCAATCTGTGACGCCCTCAATTCTGTGGGAAAACCACGGAACCGAGAACTAATGCATATGTGTGCCCAGGATGTTCTTCACACGTACACATACGTTCCACAAACTGAATTCAGATTATATATTACCACGAATAACAGAGTTTATTACAATACCTCATGAGTCTTGGACTCATGCTCAAAGCGGAAGTCTTTATTCTAAAGCGGAAGCAATTTAGCTAATGCGGAAGCAAATCTAAGCAGAAGTGGCTCCATCTCTACTCCCTCCATAGGCGAGGTTGAGAACAGATCCCACGCCGTAATGCTCCACTTGGTCTTCATAGTAGGCTTCTCCTGCTGCTGATGATGAAATAATAATGCAAGTTTGAGTATAATGATGTACTCAGCAAGTGCGGAAAAAACACATGTATGCAGCTCATAAACAAGGTAGGTATAAAAAGGCTCATTTGCAGAAAAGCAGATTTATAAAACCATGATAAAATAGCAACTTAACTTTAGATGAATGTAATCCCAGCGTGTATTAAATTACCAACATACCTTCATCGCTTTCCATGTTCCACCCTAACATTTACCAACCTTATTCTTTCTCACGAATACCTCCTCGTATTCGCTACCATCTCACAAATACCTTCACGTTTTCGCTACCATCTTATCATAAACAACTTTGTCTCACACCGAGACCAGTTTCGCTGCCATGACTCAACAGTCATGCAACCATCTTATTACTCGGACTCAACAGTCCCAACAACCATACCATAACCAAAACCAATAACCATAACCAAGAACCTTCCCAATAACCATCCCAACTAATCATGGCAGTTTAGCCAGGTGCTCGTGACCGTAAGCTCGGTTATCATGATAGTTTTAGACTCTGCAGAGTTTGTACCTCTTTACCCACAAGTTTGTGATTTCGTCACCCGTCGGCGACTGCAGAACCTCCATTATACCAGTACACATCTGTCGGTGTATTGTCAAGAGATCACAAAATAGCCTTTACAAAGGTGTTACTAGATGTATGGACTCACTAAGGTTTCACCGGCAGGCTAGAATCTCCAATTCTCCCACCCACGGGCCCCCTCTTGTGCCATGCAGTTCCCAGGGCAGTCCTCACTCGACTCCCATTCCCCGCGCCGCCCACGGTCCATAACGCTCTAGAAACTTACCTAATTACTCAGCTAATCCGCACCCATACTTGGCCTTGTGGTGGCACTGTTATCCTGGCATGTGCATGCATGAACCGGTCCTTAGATCTACGGCAAGTAAACCACCATCTCATGCTACCTCATTCACAAACCTAGTCTTGCCTAGATCTCCCTCCGATCCATGTCCATTATTAACATCAGTCTCTCATTATCATTAAGAGTGCAGTTAGCTAGACACATCTATCTCGCTTCCCAATCCCATAGACTGAGCTAAGCATAAAGCAAAGACCATATCCGACTCATAAACTTCCCAGGCGACAAGGGTGGTTCAACCAAAACAAGTAAACTCCTATAAAAGGGTTTCCCATCATGTTTGACTCAGCACACACACCTTTTCGCAAAACAAAATAGTTTTACCCAAAACGTAGGATCAACATGGTCAAGGGAGCACTTGCCTTGTTCTTGCGGTTCTGGTTGTTCTTGAATCCCAAAACCTTGTTGCTGCAGTTCGTCGTAGACAGCTCCCCGAGCTTGTTCTGCTAGGTAGGATCACGTGCATACAAGATTCACAGCAATCAATATCATGCACAAACCTTAAACTAGATGCGATGATGCACATGCATGCCATCCTATGATTAATTTTATTAGATTGGTATGTACGTGTTTTTGCATGGCTTGCATGGACAGAGGTGTTCGGATCAAAGGTGGATGTGGCGATGATCTTGTCTTTAGATCAACCTGATCATTAAGCGATCTATCCACGAGAAGGCTTCTGGAAGGAATCAAAGAACAGATGCAAGGAGAACACAACGATGCCGTTAGGTCGTGTCGGAGTCCTACCTTACGCCCTTCTTGGTTTTCGAGGTCCTCCACAGACCGCTTGGTTCTCCTCCGATGATCTCCCTTGTTGCGCTTCGGCGATGGTTTACTCGGCGAGTTAGGGCTAGGGCTCTAAGTCGTCAGCTCAGGAGTTGGAAAAGAAGTTTGTGGTTTTGGCCAGAGGTTCTGGGTTCTATTTATAATCGGGAAGAGAAGAGTCCTAATCTGATTGTACCCCAAATAAGAGTCTTATTCAGATCGTCATTGGATCCTATCATCTTATCTTTAGTTGATTTGGTGCGGTAACGTTGTGGAATTCAGGTCGGTTTCCTTTACGTACCAGTATTCTTACGCGTAACAGCCGCTCCAGAACTCGTTACCTTCTTGGCGATGAGCTCCGGAGGCTCCACGTGTCCTTCCGGGGCCTGGTATCTCCTTCTCCGCAGAGACGAGCTCCAGTTGTGCCGCGTGTCAACGAGCGAGGCCTCCCCCTCCTCTGGGGCTGAGCTCCGCGCACACCCTGTGTTGTTTCCGATCTTTCCTCTCTTCTATGCCCCGAGGTCGACACGTGTCCAGCAGCGACAGACCTCCCGGAGATAAGCTCCGGTGGCGACACGTGTCCGAGGGAACCGGACCTCTCGGAGGTGAGCTCCGAGATCGACACGTATCCCGTGCGACCGGTCCTCTGATTTCCGTGATGACTAGCTCCGCAGGTGACATGTGTCCTGCGGAAACGCCTTTGCTTCTTCCGCGGAGGAAAGCTCCGGGAGCAACACGTGTCCCCCAGGGTCGGACCTCTCCCCTTTTGCGGAGATGAGTCCCGAACCTGCCATGTAGCTATTTTAGCGGCGGACCTCTCCCCTCCTTGCGAGGACGAGCTCCGAACACGTCTCGTGGCTGTCGGCCGCGGTGGGTTGTCCTCGGCGTTTTCTGAGATCTAGATTCGGCTCTTATTGTCTATCCTTTTGATATTCTTATCTGTTCCTTCTTTTCTTAAAATGTTTCCTCTTTATAAAGCATGAACATACGCTGACACCCGAGATGAGGGTGTCACAAATCTACCCCCCTTAAATTGAATCTCGCCCTCGAGATTCGTTAGTAGAAAATAGATGGGGAAATTCTGCCTTGATATCCTCTTCACGCTCCCATGTGGCTTCAGCTTCGGTGTGATGGCTCCATTGTACCTTGCACCATCGAATTACTTTGTTTCTGGTGACCCTTTCCTTCACGTCCAAAATTTGGACAGGGTGTTCCGCATAAGTCAGGTCTTCTTGAAGTTCAAGCTCTTCTATTGGTATTTGCTCCTCTGGTACTCTCAAGCACTTCTTGAGCTAGGATACATGAAACACGTCATGTACGTCGGAGAGGTGGGTTGGGAGCTCTAGTTGATAGGCTACTTCTCCTCGCTTGTCCAGAATCTTAAATGGTCCGATGTAGCGAGGTGCTAGCTTGCCTTTGACGTTGAAACGTCGTTGGCCTCGGATAGGCGACACCTTAAGATATACGAAGTCTCCTACTTCAAAGGTCAACTTCCTACGCCTATTGTCCGCATAGCCTTTCTGTCGTGACTGAGCGGCTTTTAAGTTCTCCCGTACCGTTTGGACTTGCTTTTCGGCTTCTTGTAGCATTTCGGGTCCAAACACCTGGTTCTCTCCGGTCTCGTTCCAAAACAGTGGCGTTCTACACCGTCTACCATATAATGCCTCGAAAGGCGACATCTTCAAGCTAGCTTGATAGCTGTTGTTATAGGAGAATTCGGCATATGGTAAACTCCTATCCCAACTACGCCCACGTTTCAAGGCGCAAGCTCTCAATATGTCCTCCAGAATTTGGTTTGTCCTTTCGGTTTGTCCATCTGTTTGTGGGTGATAGGCGGAGCTAAAATCCAGTCGTGTACCCATGGCTTTCTGCAGCTTCCTCTAGAATATAGAGGTAAACTGAGAACCTTGATCTGAGACTATCCTCCTCAGAACTCCGTGACGGCACACGTTTTTCTCCATGTACAACTCTGCCAATTGTGCAACGTTGTAACTGGTCTTTACATGGAGAAAATGGGCGGTTTTCGTCAATCGGTCCACAATGAACCAGATGGAGTCGTATCCCAACTGAGTACGTGGCAATCCTACAATGAAATCCATACTGATGTCCTCCCACTTCCATTCGGGTATTTTCAAAGGTTGCAACAATCCAGCGGGTTTTTGATGTTCGGCCTTCACCCGTTGGCATGTGTCGCATAGGCAATGTATTCGGCTATATCCCTCTTTATACCATCCCACCAATAACAAGTTTTCAAGTCCTTGTACATTTTGGTGCATTCGGGATGTATGGAATAGGGGGAATCATGTGCCTCCTTCAATATCATGTCGCGGAGGTGTCTTATGTTCGGCACACAAATCCTTTTCCCTAGCCAAAGCGTACCCTTTTCATCCTCCTTGAAATCCTTCTCTATTCCTTGTCGGATTCTGTCCTTGTTCTCCTCGTCCGTTGCTTGGCCCTCTCTTATTTCTTGCTCCAATGAGGAGTGGATCTCTATTATTTCCATGTTATTCAAGAATCCGAGGTGTAACCGTTCGAACTCCTTACGTAGTTCAGTTGGTAGCTCCCGAACCGTGAGTTGGTGACATGCTCCCTTTCTGCTCAATGCATCAGCTACTACATTGGCCTTCCCGGGGTGGTAGTTGATTCCAACATCATAATCCTTGATGAGTTCTAACCATCGACGTTGCCTCAAATTCAAGTCTGTTTGTGTAAATATGTACTTGAGGCTTTTATGATTCGTATAGATCTCACATCGATGACCAAGGATATAATGTCTCCAAATCTTCAATGCATGCACTACTGCTGCTAACTCTAAGTCATGTGTAGGATAATTAAGCTCGTGCTTCTTTAATTGCTGTGAGGCATAGGCTACCACTTGTCCTTCCTGCATGAGCACACATCCGAGCCTCTGTCTGGATGCATCACAATATATGTCAAAGCTCTTGCTTACATCTGGCAATACCAGAACTGGTGCTGTGGTTAGCCTTTTCTTGAGTTCCTCAAAACTTTCTTGGCAGACTGGTGTCCATTGAAAGACCTTTCCCTTCATCAGCAACTCCGTCATAGGTTTTGCTATTTTAGAGAAGTCTTTAATGAAGCGTCGATAGTATCCAGCCATCCCAAGAAAACTCCGAATATCCCTTACGCTCTTCGGTTGGTCCCACTTCAGAACATCTCTCACCTTTCCTGGATCGACCAATACCCCTTCCTTGGAGATAATGTGGCCTAGGAAAGATATTTCCTTTAGTCAAAATTGACACTTGTTGAGCTTGGCATACAATTGATGCTCACGCAACTTCTGCAAGGTCAATCTCAGATGTTCTTCATGCTCCTCCTCACTTTTTGAATACACCATAATGTCGTTGATGAAAACCACCACGAACTTGTCTAAGTACTCCATAAAAACCTTGTTCATAAGGTACATGAAGTATGCGGGTGCATTTGTCAACCCAAAAGTCATGACGGTATATTCATACGAACCATACCATGTCCGAAAGGCTGTCTTAGATATGTTGGAGGGCTTAATCTTCAGCTGGAAGTATCCTGACCGAAGATCAATCTTGGAGAACACTCGGGCTCCTTTCATTTGGTCGAACAGGTCCTCTATACGGGGCAGAGGGTATTTGTTCTTGATTGTTACCTCGTTGAGGGACCTATAGTCCACGCACACCCTTTAGGTTCCATCCTTCTTGTCTACGAAGAGCACCGGAGCTCCCCATGGTGACGAGCTTGGACAGATAAAACCCTTTTCCAACTGTTCTTGAATTTGCTTCTTGAGTTCAACTAGCTCGTTGACGGGCATCCTATAGGGTCTCTTGGCTATGGGTGCAGTTCCGGGTACCAAATTGATGGCAAACTCGATGTCCCAGTCAGGTGGCATACCTGGAAGCTCTTCCGGGAACACGTCCGACAATTCCTGAACTACTAGAATGCTGTCCAATGTGGTTTCTTCGACCTTGTTCAAATTTGCCCGTTCGGTTGTTTGTGTGGAGGACCGGGATCCGCTCATCCAGGATCGCAGAGGGTGGTGCCGCGCAATGCGACACCTGACAGCACACGTCATAAAGACACAATATATTACATGGGAAAACAAACTGAAACTGTACAAACAAGTACAATACTCAGTTACAAACTAGGGTCTTCATTACACAGCGGAAGTTTCTTCTGTACAACTCACGCCCACCTATCTAGCAAAAGTCGGTTGCCCAGCCCTAGGGCAACACACACTAGCTGCACGTCTCAGCTCAGCGCGGCGTGTACGGCTCCCATTCAGCCGTGGTCCCCGACGGAGGGTAACCCTCGCCGGTGGACTCGTACTCCGAGTCCGTGGGTAGCTCCTCACCTGAAAAACACTTAAGCAGCAACAGTGAGCACGAAGGCTCAGCAAGGCTTAACCGACTCACCTAAACATGAAACTCTACATGAGGTGTACAATGACATAGGATGGTAATATTGCAGCAAATGGACACGCCTACAAGTTCATCCTTAGTTCAGCTTTTAGCAACAAGTTAACAGTTTAGGAAGCTGAAATTTAGTAGGCAATATTTGGTGGCAAACATGTAGCAATACAATATTATATCATATCAGCAATATTGAATCAACATATTTCATACATTATTCTACGTCACGACTCAGTGACCAAGTGGTACTCTTCACGGCGAGGGACGGCGAATCGACTCGATATATACCTGCAGGGAAACCCAAAGAGCACGTCACGTACGCCCACCCGTGGAGCTGCACAGCACACTCACTCGATGTCGTACGGGACAACCTTTCACCCAACAGCCCAAACGTCGAACCGGTCGCACCGAAACAAGCAGGAGGTTCCCCACACGAAGCATCTCTCTATGCCCGTTGGCAGATTTCCACCTTGCTGCCCTCAGCCTACACCTATAAATCGGTGCGTTATGCCTCGACGCCCGGAGGTTTAGGCTACATCGGTTTATCGGGGCCCATATATCCGATATGCCTTCGGTACGTTCAAACTTGATCAGCATGGGCCGCACACAGATCGGTCCTCAATCGACACGGACAGGGCCGCACACACAAGACTCCCTCTTGCTGCGCCCTAGCCCCTGTCTAGTCTCATTTTCATTTCTAAAATGATCTTGCATCACTCGAACCAATCCCGTGTATCCCAAGCCTATCTCGTGAGTAGATTCCAACTACTCGACTTGTACCGAAGTCCTATGAAACATTAACCATAGCCTGTCTACTCGAGGTCTTAGACACTACCCTCACTCTTTTAGGAATCTTTGGTTATGCAAGTGGGGTTTCAATCATCCTATACCTAATGCACATACATACTTCACCCTAAGTATGTAAACAAAGTAATAACTTTATAAAAGAGTCAATGCAAACCGGGGCTTGCCTTGTTGCTGCTGGTCAGGAGTCAGTTCTTCCTCTGGAAGCAGGAAGTCGAGAACCTCCGGAGCTTCCTCGCCTTCAGCGACTACATGTTATTGAAATACTACATGTTAATGAATATGCATACAAGTTTATTGTAATACTGCTGATATTAGTTCTAATCACCAGTTTCTAACAACTGGAACTCTGTTCAAGAATTTATAATGGAACTTGGGTTTAGTGGTTTGGGTTTTGTCACACCCGGTTTTTCCGAAGAACAACCAAGTGAATATCACATGTATGCCAGGATCATTTTCTCATACATGTGATGACAAATAGTGAAGCATCATTTATTACAAGCCAGGTGTCGAATATAAGTAAGTCTTACATAGTAAATGTCTCGATGGACAATAATAAGTTCATCACAAGTAAATAAACTAGCAGCGGAATATTATTCTTGAGGGCTCCATCACAGGCGTTTCCCGGGGTCTCCATGAACCTAGAAACCTTCTTCGGGTCCAAAGTCTTGGTCATTATACACCACCTCATTATCGTGACCTGAGCAGCAATACAAACCAACAAATATGCAAGGTTGAGTACCAATGGTACTCAGCAAGTGTGGGAAAATTATGTCATGCATGGCTAGAACAAGGAGAGGTTGAACTCATGGTTAAAGCACTATGCAATTAATACCTATCACCTTAGCTTATTAAGCACCTACATTACTACATAGGTGAAATGGTTAAAGCACTATGCAATTAATACCTATCACGGCGGCGGGAAGCGGCGATCTCGCCGGAGAGTTTCGGATCTTCGGGAATTCTTCCTAGAACTGTGATTTTATGGCATAGATCGGTGGAGGAGAGGTCGGGGATCTCACCTCGGGGGTTTTCTTGAGCTCGGAGGTCCTGGAAGGTGATCGGCGACGAGGTCCGAGTTGAATTCACGGCGAGGCTCGTCGGCGCTGTGTTTACACCGCAAGTCACCGAGTTTTCTGCACCTGCAAGGTTCCCCGGAGGCGGTGGATCAAGACCAGCGAGTTAGATCGGAGTTTCCGAGCGTAGATCGGCTAGAATTCGCCGGAGAAGTCTCGGTTCTCACCGGAGGAAAATCGGCGGATCGCATGGGAAAAACAGAACGAGGCCGGGGTTTTATAGACGGGGAAAGGCGGCGGGGTGGTTTAGATCAAGTCCGCGTCGCCTACGAACAGAATTCAGCGGGGATACGCAGAAATCCCGATCGGTTTTCATTCGGGTGAGAGGGAGTCCGGCGCGGCGCGAGGTAGAAGACGAGCTGGTGGGTCCCACCTGTCAGCGGAAGGAAACAGCACGCGCAGCTGCGGCTGGCGCGGTTGCTGGGTGGGCCGGCTGGTGGGTTTCGGCCCACTGGCCAGTTTTTTTTCTGTTTTCCTTTTTCTTTTTCTATTTCTTTTCTGTTTTGAGTTTAATTTGAATTCCAGTTTGAATTTGAATTTTTGCAAAACATGCAACACGTCCAAAAATTTTAAATTCCCCTCTTAACATGATTTAGGTTCTTAACAAGATTTTTGGGGTGTTACAGCTCTACCCCCCTTAAAAGAAATCTCGTCCTCGAGATTGGTGGTTCTAAGAAAACAATTCCGGAAATTGTGCCTTGAGCTCATCTTCCCGCTCCCAGGTGGCTTCCTCTTCTGAGTGATGCTTCCACTGCACCTTGCACATCCGGATTCTTTTATTTCTGGTGAGGCGTTCCATTGTCTCCAAAATCTTGTATGGTTGCTCGGCATAAGACAAATCCTCAGCTACGTTCACTTCATTCATGGGTAACACCTCCTCAGGCATCCTCAGGCATTTCTTGAGTTGTGACACATGGAATACATCGTGCACATCCGATAGATGAGCCGGTAACTCTAGTTGATACGCCACTTCGCCTTTCCTTTCCAGAACTTGAAAAGGTCCGATGTACCGAGGTGACAACTTCCCCTTCACCTTGAACCGACGAAGTCCTCGGATAGGGGACACCTTGAGATAGACATAGTCCCCCACGTTGAAAACGAGCTCTCTTCTTCGTACATCAGCATAACTCTTTTGGTGTGTCTGTGCTATCCTCAAATTGTTGCGAATTTCCCTTACCTTCGCCTCGGCTTCTTGTAGTACTTCTGGACCAAACACTTTACTTTCCCCTGTTTGGTTCCAAAATAGGGGAGTTCTGCAATTCCTCCCGTACAAAGCTTCAAACGGTGACATCTTTATACTAGCTTGATAGCTGTTGTTATAGGAAAACTCCGCATACGGTATGTTCTTGTCCCAACTCCTATTGTTTTTGAGTGCACATGCCCTCAGCATATCTTCAAGGATCTGATTGGTTCTTTCCGTCTGCCCATCAGTTTGGGGATGGTAGGCAGAACTAAAGTTCAGATGGGTTCCCATGGTTTCGTGCAACTTCTGCCAGAACCTTGAGGTGAACTGTGTCCCTCGATCCGACACAATCTTCTTTGGCACTCCATGGTAACACACGATCCTTGACATGTACAACTCTGCCAATTTGGATCCGCTGTAGCTTTCCTTCACGGGGATGAAGTGAGCTACCTTGGTTAGCCTATCAATGATGACCCATATCGAATCATATCCTGATTGGGTCCTAGGCAATCCCAGGATGAAATCCATGCTGATTTCTTCCCATTTCCATTCAGGCACTTTGAGTGGTTGCAATAATCCCGTGGGTCGTTGATGTTCTGCTTTCACCAACTGACATGTGTCACATAGGGTAACATGTTCCGTGACATCTCGCTTCATGCCATACCACCAATACCTGCTCTTGAGGTCCTGGTACATTTTCGTACTTCCAGAATGAATGGAATAGTCAAAATCATGAGCCTCCTTCAAAATCAATTCACGGATCTCCTTTACTTTTGGCACACAGATTCTTTTCCCGTGCCACACCGTTCCTTGTTCATCCTCTCTAAAACCAGGAGCTTTATTTTCCTTGATGAGTTGTCTGATCTCTTGTATCTTCTCGTCATTCTTTTGACCCTCGCGTATGTCTCGCTCTAGTGTGGAGTCCACTTCCATAGCGATGGCTTCACCACTATTTACCAGGCATAGATTGAGCCTTATAACCTCGTCTTTCAATTCTGCAGGCATGTCTTTCAGGCTCAACTTATTGACCTGCACTTTCCGACTTAAAGCATCAGCCACGACGTTTGCTTTCCCAGGATGATAGTTGATGCCCACATCAAAGTCATTGATTAGCTCTAACCATCTCCTTTGTCTGAGGTTGAGGTCTGGCTGTGTGAAAATGTACTTCAAACTCTTATGATCCGTATATATCTCGGTCCTCTTCCCCATCAAATAGTGTCGCCAAATTTTCAACGCGTGTACCACTGCGGCTAGTTCTAAGTCATGTGTAGGATAGTTTTTCTCATGCTTCTGAAGCTGCCGGGATGCATATGCCACGACATGCCCTTCTTGCATGAGAACACATCCCAACCCGTTTCCAGAGGCATCGCAGTACACCGTAAAGTTCTTCTGCATATCTGGCATAACGAGCACTGGGGCTGTTGTCAATCTTTCCTTTAACTCCTGAAAACTCGTCTCGCACTGCGGCGTCCATGTGAATGTGATTCCCTTCTCCAACAGTTTGGTGAGAGGTCTCGAGATCTTAGAGAATCCCTCAATAAACCGTCGATAGTATCCAGCCAATCCCAAAAAACTTCGAACTTCCCCGACATTTTCAGGGGTCTTCCACTTCTGTATATCCTCGATTTTGGCAGGATCTACGGAGATTCCTCCCTTCGAGATTATATGTCCTTAGAAGGGAACTCTCTTCAGCCAAAACTCACACTTGCTCAATTTAGCATATAGTTGGTGTTCTCTTAGCCTCTGCAACACCAACCTTAGATGTTTCTCATGTTCTTCTTCATCTTTGGAGAAGACGAGAATGTCATCTATGAAAACCACCACAAATTTGTCCATATATTTCATGAATACCTTGTTCATGGGATACATGAAGTATGCCGGGGCATTAGTCAGCCCGAAAGGCATGACGGTGTATTCATACAGTCCGTACCGAGATACGAAAGCTGTCTTGGGAATATCAGATTGCCTTATCTTGAGTTGGTGGTAGCCCGACCTGAGATCAATTTTCGAGAACACACAAGCGCCCCTCAACTGATCAAACAAGTCTTCAATGCGGGGTAATGGGTACTTGTTCTTGATGGTTACCTCATTCAAAGCACGGTAATCCACACATAACCTTTGGGTTCCGTCCTTCTTGGGCACAAATATCACCGGAGCTCCCCATGGTGAGGAACTAGGGCAAATATACCCCTTCTCCGTCAATTCTCCCAAATGATCCTTGAGTTCTTCTAGCTGCTTGGAGTCCATCCGATAAGGTCTTTTGTAAATCGGGACTGTTCCAGGCACTAGCTCAATTGCAAATTCCACTTCACGATCGGGAGGCATACCTGGCAATTCTTCAGGAAAAACATCTGGATATTCCTAGATAATCCTGATCTCCTCCACTTTCACCTCAACTTGATTTAATTTAATGTCCCTCCTAGGCTCCTGTATTGTTATAAACTTTACTCTTGTGCCACTAGGGTGAGTTAGTTCCACCGTTCTGGTCGAGCAATGGATGATTCCCTTATGTTTGGTTAACCAGTCCATGCCCAAAATAATATCGATCCCTTGGGAATCTATCACTATGAGGTTGGCAGTAAATACCACCCCATTAATGTCTAGGTTCACTTTGGGACACACTTGTCTTGTCCTTATTTCTCCCCCTGGAGAGTTTACGGCTAGCATATGGTTCATTTGTGTTGTTGCTAGGTCATGCTTCTTAACAAACCCTTGAGCAATGAACGAGTGGGTAGCACCAGAATCAAACAGCAGGGTTGCAAGGTGTAAATTGGCAGGAAACTTACCAACTACCACGTCGGGTGCCTCTTGCGCTTCCTCCATAGTGACGTGGTTCACCCGTCCTCGCATCACATTCTGCTGTTGTGGCTGTGCGGGCTTCTTCTTTGGGCATTTATGGGCATAGTGCCCCACTTCACCGCAGCTAAAACATTGCACCCCAACCTTAGGTGCCTGGGCCTTTGCTGTCTTGGGGTTGGTTTGGAGGTCCCTGTACTGCTGGTCGAGGTGGATATGCGGGGCGAGGCTGCTGTACGACCTGACGTTGTGGCTGTATTGGTGTTGCCGGAAGCCTGAAGTTCGGGTTGTACCCTCTTAGTGCTGAGTAGGGTACCGCAGCACAGTTCGTCTGCCCTGCTGGTTGCTGCATCAGACGGGGGCGGGTGTTGCTACCCGAGGCTTGATGTGACCAACCGGCCTTCCTCTTATTCTCATTTTCCAAGGCCTTTAGCTTCCTTTCTACCACAAATGCTCTGTCCACCATCTTTTGGAAGCTTTCATACTCATTTGAGGACATTGCACACTGCATCTCCGCGGTAAGTCCTTCCACGAAACAATCTTGTTTCTGCTCATCAGTCTCTATGTCCCGTGGGGCATAACGGGATAGTTGAGTAAATTTAGTGAGGTATTCCCTCACCGTCATGTTTCCCTGCTGCAGTCCCAAAAACTCCTTCCTCTTGTTTTTGAGTTCACCTCTTGGGATGTAATGGTTGCGGAAGCTATGCTTGAACTCTTCCCAAGTGATGTTCTCAGGGTCATGATGGGCGGCCACGTAGGCGGTCCACCAATCAGCAGCAGGTCCATGCAATTGATGAGAGGCAAACAGCACCCTCTCATACCCTTGGCACTGTATGATCCTCATCTTACTTTCAATGGTCTTCAGCCAATCATCTGCCTCTAGAGGTTCAGCAGCACTTGCAAACTTTGGAGGTTGAGTTCCTAGAAACTCACTCAACCTTGGTTGGCGTGGTGCAGCTTGTGGAGGTGGAACTTGATGCAAGTTGGCCACCACTTGAGTCAAGTTCTGGATGAGCTGATTTTGATTCTCCAGCATTTGGTGGAGGGGATCAACTCCTTTACGGCAACCACCCCGGTCCTGGCCTCCAGAAAGATGAGGGTTGCATGCCTCATCGTTGTTGTTGGCGGGGTTGGCAGCACGTCCTTTTCCTCTTCCGGCCATCTGGCAGAATCAACCAATGTTAATTTGAAAGCATTTAGTATCATCTTACTACTTTCATTTGTTTGTACTTTGAAGTGTTGAGGCTTTGTTATACTTCTCTAAGGGTTCACTTTTCACACAAAAATAAATGCAATATTATTTCATGTGGGTTCACACACCAAAGCAAAACAATCTAAAGACGAGGCTGTGGACAATTGCTCATGGCTTCCACAACTCACGTCATACACCAAGCATTATCACACCATTAACTTAACTTAACGACTCGCCTATTCGACATCTTGCTGACTAAGGGAGGGACTCTACACTACTCCTTTTCTTGAGTTGGCTCCTCGGGATCTTCCTCATCATTTTGGCTTCCTTCTGACTCTGCTTTGGGTGGGGAGGCTGCTGGTGGAGAAGTGCGACGACGCCTGATCGCTCGGCGATCCGGGGAGTCAGGAGTCCATGTATCATTCACGGTGACACACAGTTCATTCCCATCTCCTCTTTCTCTCGCCCTCAAGCAGGCTCGAAGCAACGCCTCGGTTTCCTTCAGAGTGTCACGAACATCCTGAAGCTCCTGCTGACACTCCTGCAGTCGAGTGCTGAGCATAGCAGCATCCTCCAAGCACAAATCCATGTGCTCATGGGAAGTCCCTTGCTGCACTGGTGGGTACTTATACTCCGTGATACCACTCTCACGTTGGAGGACATACATGTACTCAGTTTTGTCCAAGTGGCGACGATAGATGTGACTCTGGCAGGTGATGGCCTCCCTGGTGACATCTTTCTCCGCATCGACCTGTGTTGCTCAACAAGCTGGAGAGTGGTGAATCTTAAACAGCTGATTTTCGTGTATAATCCTCATCTCTGAACTCCATTCTTCCCTCTTCTCACGGATGGTCCTGGTGGAGTTATAGTGGATGATTAGCTTGCCCGTGTTGCCGGCGGCTTCGAGCATACGCCGAAGACGGCGCAATAAGCCTCCTACTGCCAATCCGTAGGAAAGGTACGTCACCGGACGGCTCTCCTCTCTCTCGGCAAGGGCAACTACGGGAACTCTCCCTCCTGTGGACTTGAGAGCGGTGCGAATCATGCGAACCATCTAAAACAAAAAGAATTTAAACTTATGTTAGATAAACTCTTAAACAAAATCCTATTTTGAATGAGAGTTGGGGTAAGATGAAGAAAGTGACTCATTAAATAACACTTTTCAACACACACCTTAAAAAAATAGTTTTTAAGAAAGTAGGGCCCTTAAATACGTCCATTTCTACCTAGGTACACGTTTCTACGGGCAACCTTGGCTCTGATACCACCTCTGTCACACCCGGTTTTTCCGAAGAACAACCAAGTGAATATCACATGTATGCCAGGATCATTTTCTCATACATGTGATGACAAATAGTGAAGCATCATTTATTACAAGCCAGATGTCGAATATAAGTAAGTCTTACATAGTAAATGTCTCGATGGACAATAAGAGTCAATGCAAACCGGGGCTTGCCTTGTTGCTGCTGGTTAGGAGTCAGTTCTTCCTCTGGAAGCAGGAAGTCGAGAACCTCCGGAGCTTCCTCGCCTTCAGCGACTACATGTTATTGAAATACTACATGTTAATGAATATGCATACAAGTTTATTGTAATACTGCTGATATTAGTTCTAATCACCAGTTTCTAACAACTGGAACTCTGTTCAAGAATTTATAATGGAACTTGGGTTTAGTGGTTTGGGTTTTGTCACACCCGGTTTTTCCGAAGAACAACCAAGTGAATATCACATGTATGCCAGGATCATTTTCTCATACATGTGATGACAAATAGTGAAGCATCATTTATTACAAGCCAGGTGTCGAATATAAGTAAGTCTTACATAGTAAATGTCTCGATGGACAATAATAAGTTCATCACAAGTAAATAAACTAGCAGCGGAATATTATTCTTGAGGGCTCCATCACAGGCGTTTCCCGGGGTCTCCATGAACCTAGAAACCTTCTTCGGGTCCAAAGTCTTGGTCATTATACACCACCTCATTATCGTGACCTGAGCAGCAATACAAACCAACAAATATGCAAGGTTGAGTACCAATGGTACTCAGCAAGTGTGGGAAAATTATGTCATGCATGGCTAGAACAAGGAGAGGTTGAACTCATGGTTAAAGCACTATGCAATTAATACCTATCACCTTAGCTTATTAAGCACCTACATTACTACATAGGTGAAATGGTCCCAATCTCCCTTCCCATCATCATAACCAAATAACCATAACATCATTTTCAAATGTTAAGCTCCCCGCTTAACATCCTCAACTTCCAAAACCATCACTCCTCTAATCATGAATAAGTCCAAGCCGCTCTTGACCGTGAGCACGGCTGTCATGACAGTTTTTGACTCTGCAGAGTTTGTACCACTATACCCACATGTAGTGATTTCATCCCCCGTTGCCGGGTGGACTAAAAGAACCTCCATTATGCCAGTGGCTACGAACCACATTCACACTTCCCAGGTGTGTAGCCAGGAGATCACTACGAAGCCTTTACAAAGGGATTCCCGACGAGCGTGGGCCCACTGAGGTTTCACCCCTAACAGCATACAAGAGGCTCCAACCCCGCTGCAGTGGCCCCCTCTTGAGCCTTGCGGTTCATATGGTAGTCCAGCTGACACCTATTCCCCGCACCATCCAACACACCCATACTACGCCGGGGATACACCTAATTAATTGGCCAAGCTGCCCCATCTCAGCATGTGGTTGGCACTATAAAGCCAGGTTACATGCTCCATGAACCGGTCCTTAGGATCCAGGCAAGTACCAAACACAAACCCGAGTCTCGTGCACCCAGCACACAACCAAAACATCCAACTTGCCTTGATCCCTACCTCTACATAACTCACAATATCTCATTCAAGAGTATGGTAAAATAAACTGATGATCTCATATCCCAAACATCCCATTCTAAGCATGGCTAAGCATATGCATAATAATAAATGACATGATAAAATAAATCCCAACCCAAGCTACAAGGAAACAAGGTAATGCAATTCTAGGGAAACTTCCTAGCATGGGTTTCATATTTAACTTGACAATGCAAATAATTCTATCTACACATCCTAGCATAGGATCAAAGTGGTCAAGGACACTTGCCTCCTTCTTGCTGCTCTTGAAATGGGTAGTCGTAATCTTGGAAAGGAATAACTTGCTCTTGAGCAGGTTCTACATCATACCATCACACATAGCAAAAGAAAAACAACAATCCATAAGACATAGTTCACACTTCCACTTCATACAAACCACACATTCATATTTATGAAAGTCATTCACCATTATATGTGTTGTGGTTACTCTATGTGTGTTGATTTGTGGCTTGCATACACTTTTAATCATGTGTATATGATTCCTACTTTGGTGTTCACATTTATACTTACCTACTATATAAATATGAGTTTCCAATTTAAATAAATTCCTTATATTCAACTACTACACCTTTTTACTACCAAGTATGTATGAAAGATATTTTTCTTCTCCATATGTGCCTTCAGAAATTCTACCAACCCTAAACTGAATTCTTTGGATTTTATAAACTCCATTTATCATTTACTAGTTGCTATATTTTCAGATTTATTTTCCTATGCATACATGTGTGCTTTATTATGAAATTAGTAATACACATCATCTAAACAGAATAGGTTCTGGTCCTAAATAGTTTAATAACATATTTTGACCTTGGCCTCTGATGTAAACTATTTCACAATTATTTTCCCTATTTTCTAAAACTATTCATTACTTAAAAATGTGTCCCTAAATGTGAATAATAAATTAAACAGATTCAATTCAGCCCAAAATATGTTTTTGTCTCACTCCAAAGTTTCCTAAATACTGAGAAAGTTTTTAATTAAATTTTGACAATATGTTTGTCCCACTTTTTAATTTTTTAACACTAGCCACATATTCAATTTCCTAAATCAAATACTAAACAGGGCTAAAAAGGTAAACTCACCCCACTACAGGGTCTATAATATTATTTTCAGAATTTCCAGGGGTATAGCTACACTTATCATAGGGGTTTTTCCTAATTTTTATTAAGTCCAGGGGCTAAAACTGATTTTTAAATGAATTTACATGATTTTCTGAAGTTCCAGGGGCTAGATCAGAAGTTTCCGGGGCTAGCTCTTATTTCCCGAGAACCCCAGGGGGTAGCACGTAAGATTTCCAGTCTTTATAACGCGGGGCTGACATGGACCGTCCGATTTAAAACAGACGGCTGAGATTATAACGTCGAACCGGTACGCGGGGATTTAAACTCTACCGTGCGATTTAAGATAAACGGCGCACAAGCGGCCACGTCGCTCTGATCGAGCGCGCGCGGCGCTGCCGGCGGCGCACGGCGGCGGGAAGCGGCGATCTCGCCGGAGAGTTTCGGATCTTCGGGAATTCTTCCTAGAACTGTGATTTTATGGCATAGATCGGTGGAGGAGAGGTCGGGGATCTCACCTCGGGGGTTTTCTTGAGCTCGGAGGTCCTGGAAGGTGATCGGCGACGAGGTCCGAGTTGAATTCACGGTGAGGCTCGTTGGCGCTGTGTTTACACCGCAAGTCACCGAGTTTTCTGCACCTGCAAGGTTCCCCGGAGGCGGTGGATCAAGACCAGCAGTTAGATCGGAGTTTCCGAGCGTAGATCGGCCAGAATTCGCCGGAGAAGTCTCGGTTCTCACCGGAGGAAAATCGGCGGATCGCGTGGGAAAAACAGAACGAGGCCGGGGTTTTTATAGACGGGGAAAGGCGGCGGGGTGGTTTAGATCAAGTCCGCGTCGCCTACGAACAGAATTCAGCGGGGATACGCAGAAATCCCGATCGGTTTTGATTCGGGTGAGAGGGAGTCCGGCGCGGCGCGAGGTAGAAGACGAGCTGGCGGGTCCCACCTGTCAGCGGAAGGAAACAGCGCGCGCGGCTGCGGGCTGGTGCGGTTGCTGGGTGGGCTGGCTGGTGGGTTTCGGCCCACTGGTCGGTTTTTTTTCTGTTTTCCTTTTTCTTTATCTATTTCTTTTCTGTTTTGAGTTTAATTTGAATTTCAGTTTGAATTTGAATTTTTGCAAAACATGCAACACGTCCAAAATTTTTTAAATTACCCTCTTAACATGATTTAGGTTCTTAACAAGATTTTTGGGGTGTTACAGGTTTGGACCTAAGTACATGGTTAAGTGCTAAGTGGTTTTACCCCTTTTCCATATTAATCCCTCAAGTGGTTAACAGGACAGGGGTTATCCAGAGCTCCAATGGAGCTGAGAATTTTTTTGTAAGTTCCTTGTCACAAGAAAACCCACTGGACCAAAATTTAGCACTTTTCATTGAGTGGTTTGTTCAGAATAATTTTCTTGGCAATTAAGCAAAGCGGAACTAATTCTGAGGTAAGAACCCTGTTCATGCCCAACTTAGTGAACCACAATTTCAATTATAGCTCATAGAGTTTGCATGAATTTTCCTAGCATTTTTGGAGCTAAGATTTGCTCAGAACTGAATTTCCAAGTTTTGGAAATTCTCTGAAAATGTTTCTGTATCCACATGAACACAGCACCTTCAATTTGAATTGCTCTGATCAAATCAACTCCAAATGGTCTTAAACTTTTGCAGGAGTTTACTAACCTCCTAAAGAACATTCTTGCAAAATTTGGGGATTTTTGGATAAACCAAACTCCCTCTAATATTCTTTTGCCGAAAAGCTTTAAAGAATTTTCCAAAATTAAATAATGGGTTTCATACAAATTGGGTTTCAGATTTGGATTGTACTCTGTTAGAGGAATCCAACAAAATTTGTTTCATAATTTTTGGACTCTCCTACCCCAAGTTGTAGCCCTCCCAAGTTTAAACTATAAACTGGAAATTCCAAATTGTTTAAATGTCTGCCAGTGGGTCCCACCCGGCAGGTCTCCCCCTTCCTCACGCCAAACAGGGGTCCGTGGCGGCACACTCTGGTGAGCGTCGCCGGAATGGCTTTCCCGGTCATCTCCCAACCTCAGACTCGCCGCCCCGCCCTAATTCATGACGCTGAACTCAGCTCGGGGGTCGCCGGCGGCCGTAGCTCACCGGAACAGGGCTCCCGACGGTGACAGTGGCGGTTAGGGTTCCGGCATGGTCAGGAATGCGTTACAACGCATCAAAATGATCGGAAAAGGGTCGGAGAGCACCGTGGAAGCTCGAGGATGATGAAAATGGCCCCCAAACCCCATGAAAAGGTCGGCAACCTAGAGTTCCACGGTGACCCGAGCTATTATTCTATGGCGGCCCGAAAAACAACCAGAACTCGGCCATTTCTGGGTCATATCCCTTGATTCTTGGTCGAGGAGGGCCGCTAGGAAGTGAGGAAGGTGTGTGTAGGCTCACCCGAGCTGGGTTGGACGGTGCAGCTAGAATTTCGGGGTAGACCGACCCCTACCCGGTTGCACTAGTTCTCGGGATTCTTAGGAATTCTCTGTGCACGGTCTATCAATGGCTAGGAGGGTTGCAGCTACACGATCTGGAGACTAAGGCGCACCTTTTTCGTGTAGAAGTCCGGCGGTGAAACTGGCCGTGGCGTGCTGTCCACGGGGAGCAATCCTCGGCTTTCCGCCAGGGGCCTCGGTCCTCAGCTGCGATCGTCGATTGGTAACCGAATGAAGTGCTAACGCCGCGAGGTGGTGAGGTGGTTAGCTATAGCACACACAGGCGCTCCCTTTTTGTGTTGGAAGCTCGGGCAAAGGCCGAGCAGACGTCGGCATACCGGGGAGAATCGGAGGAGCAGCGCCGGTGACCGAACAGAGCCGGGGCTGTGCTGTTTTGCCGAGAAGCACGCGTATGGCTCGGTGGCGTGGGGAGGGGGTCACGTAGAGGAGAGGGCGGGCTGTTTCCCAGCTGCCAGCGCGAGTGAAGGGAACCAGGAGGTGGCCGGCCGAGGCGATCGGGCGCTGGTGCCTCCGTGCGCTGGCGCGCGGCTTCGACCGAAAAATAAAAGATCAGGGTAAACTTCTCTGTTAAGTCTGCTGACATGTGGGACCTCCCCTCAAATTCTTTTTCCAAATATTCTCAATTCTGTTGTGCTAAAATATCCTCAGCTACTCACAATTCAATGTGAGACTTAGTCACCAAGTCTTAGTTTAAATTTGAATTCTCAAATTTGAACTGTGTTTGGCTAAATTTGCTGCATGTTTAAACTGAAATTCAAATTCAGTTTTGAATTCTTGCACATTTAGCTCTTGACAAGATGAACTCCAATGAGGATGAAAATTGGTGGGATTACTCAGAAAAATGTGCCGAGTTTGAATATGAATCTAACTTTTGAATTTGAGTGATTAAAGTTGCTGCAATTTGAATTTACATTCAAATTGGCCTCTTTTTCAAATACCTCCAAAAGTGCCTCAAAAAGTGTTAGATTTTCATGAAACTTGGACTGAACCTTCCCAAGACTTGTCAAGTTCTAGGGGTGAGCTCAACCTCTCATGTTCATGTGTACAAATCCCACTTTGTGAAAATGAAAGCTTTCCCCTCTAATCACTTTGGATGGAGGTTACTTGCTCTTCACAATATTTCCTAAGATATCCACAATAAAAACTGTGGTGTTGTGAGGTGCAGAAAAGTTTTTGCAAGTCCCTTTTCTTGGGCTTTTACATCCCTCCCCCCTTAAAAGAATCTCGTCCCGAGATTACAAAAGAAGAGATAGCGATGTAATAGGGACTTACCCGTGTTGAGAAGCCATGAACTCTGGGTAATTTGAGCGAAGGAACTCCTCACTCTCCCACGTCGCTTCTTCGGCGGTGTGGTTGCTCCAGAGTATTTTGTAGAACCACAATGTTCTGCTACGCGTGGTTCGGGCTTTCTCATCAAGAATTTCCACCGGATACTCATCATAGGTCAAATCCGGTTTCAGCTCGCTGATGTCTTCGGTAGGAACAGCAGCCGTATGCTTCAAACATTTTCGCAGTTGCGAAACATGGAAAACATCATGGACACCAGCAAGGGATGCCGGTAGCTACAATCAAAACGCCGCTGGTCCACACTTCTCGGTGATAGCATAGGGTCCAATAAAACGGGGAGCGAGCTTCCCCTTCACACCGAACCGGTGCACTCCCTTCATCGGAGACACGCGGAGGTACACGTGTTCACCGACGTCAAAGTGCAACGGTCTACGCCTCTTATCAGCGTAGCTCTTCTGCCGGGATTGAGCGGCCTTCAAGTTAGCTTGAATCATCCGAACGCGCTCGTCGGCGTCGTTCACCACATCAACCCCGAATGTGACCCTCTCACCGGACTCGCACCAGTTTAATGGGGCGCGACATTTGCGACCGTAGAGAGCTTCGTAGGGTGCCGTCTTGATACTCGCCTGATAGCCGTTGTTGTACGAGAATTCCGCCAACGGTAGGTGATCGTCCCAGTTCCTACCGTGGTGGATGGCACATGCTCTCAACATGTCTTCCAGAACCTGATTCACCCTCTCTGTCTGGCCATCTGTCTGAGGGTGATAGGCGGAGCTTCTAATTAGTTTAGTACCCAAAGCAGCATGCAACTGCTCCCAAAAGCGATATACAAACAATGCACCTCGGTCTGAGACTATAGTCTTGGGTACACCATGCAGGCATAGAATCCTGGCAATATATAACTCCGCATATCTGTTGGCATGGAAATGTGTATGCACGGGGATGAAGTGAGCTGACTTGGTTAGTCGGTCAACGATCACCCAAATGGAATCATGTTTGTTGGATGTTAAGGGTAATCCCACAATGAAATCCATGCTCACATCTTCCCATTTCCATGCTGGAATTTTCAGGGGTTGCAACAGCCCTGATTTCCTCATATGATCCGCCTTCACTCGTCTACACGTATCACACTCGGATACATACTTCGCTACTTCCCGCTTCATCCGTGTCCACCAAGATTTCTTTTTCAAATCCTGGTACATTTTGTTGCTTCCCGGATGAATGGAGTACTTAGACAAGTGAGCTTCATCGAGGATCTTTTTCCTTAACTCCATATCCCGGGGTACGACTATGCGGTCCTTGAACCATAGCGTCCCCTCATCATCCTTCCGAAAACATTTGATCTCTCTATTGTCTATCCGTCTCCGGAGATGTGCCATGCCTTTATCAGTCATCTGAGCTGCAATGATGTCCTCCCTAATAGTAGGGATGAGGGCAAGGTTGTACAGCGATCCATAAGGAACCAAGTATAAACTCGGCTCTTCCTCCTCCACCTGTGTAATGGTGAGGTGATGGACATGTGATTTCCGACTCAGCGTGTCGGCAACCACATTCGCCTTGCCGGGGTGGTAATGGATCTCAATCTCATAATCTTTGATCAGTTCTAACCACCTCCTTTGCCTCATGTTCAGCTCCTTCTGGGTGAAAATGTATTTCAAGCTCTTGTGGTCGGTGTAGAGATGCACCAGATTCCCCAGGAGATAGTGCCTCCACATTTTTAGCGCCAAAACCACTGCAGCAAGCTCAAGATCATGAGTGGGATAATGCTGTTCGTGGTTCCGAAGTTGGCGTGAGCCATATGCGACCACATGTCCTTCCTGCATCAACACGCAGCCGAGCCCAATACCGGACGCGTCACAATACACGTCGAAGGGCTTTGTTGTATCCGGCTGAGCTAAGACCGGGGCTGTGGTGAGATGCTTCACTAATGCTTGGAACGCTCCTTCACACGCCGTGTTCCAAACATATTTTGTTCCCTTCTTCAGCAATTCTGTCATCGGCTTAGCGAGCTTGGAGAAACTTGGAATGAATCTCCGATAGTATCCTGCTAACCCGAGGAAGCTTCTGACTTCATGGACTGAAGTGGGAGCTTTCCATTTTAGCACTTGCTCTATTTTGCTTGGGTCAACCGCAATGCCTTCTGTAGAGATGATATGTCCCAAGAATGGCACTTGGCTGATCCAAAACTCGCATTTACTGAACTTGGCGTAGAGCTTGTGGTCTCGCAATCGTTGAAAACGATCCGCAAGTGTTCGGCATGTTCGGCTTCTGTCTTGGAGTAAACCAATATATCATCGATAAACACTACCACGAACTTGTCCAGCTCCGGCATGAACACCGAGTTCATGAGATACATGAAATGGGCTGGAGCATTTGTGAGACCGAAGGACATGACGAGATATTCATATAATCCGTATCTCGTCAAAAAGGCCGTCTTCGGAATATCCTCCGCCCGGATCTTTATCTGGTGATATCCAGAGCGAAGGTCCATCTTGGAGAACACACTTGCACCCACAAATGTCGATGCGGGGCAGTGGGTACTTATTCTTGATGGTGACGGCGTTGAGCGGCCGGTAGTCCACACACAGCCTCACGGTTTCATCCTTCTTTTTAACAAACAGCGCCGAGCATCCCTAAGGCGAGGAACTCGGTCTAATGAAACCCTTGCTCAACAGATCATTGAGCTGTTCTTTTAGTTCAGCCAGCTCATTGGGAGCCATTTTGTATGGTCTCCGAGATATGGGCGTAGTCCCGGGTGCAAGTTCAATCTTGAACTCGACATCCCGCTCAGGTGGCATGCCCGGAAGATCATCCGGGAACACGTCGGGGTACTCCCGGACTACGGGGATGTCCTCTAATTTGAGAGCTTCAGTATTGTTGATTGTTGAAACCTCCCGGACTGGATTATCTAATAGGAGGGACTGCGGACGGTGTAATGGGGAGTTGAGGTGAACCGTCCGTGCTAGAGTTTCCAGGACAGCACCATGGTAGCTTAGCCATGACATTCCCAAGATTGCATCAATCTTCTGCCCCTCAAGGATAATCATAGTGGTGGGATATATCTTCCCACCTAAGCACAGTGGTGCTTTCGGAACCATCATTGTTGCTGAAATCTTTCCTCCCGGTGAGCAGATCATATACGAACACTCGGTTGGAAAGGCTTCCAGCTGATGCTTAACCATATATGATGCACTTATAAAGTTGTGGGTTGCACCAGAATCAAAAAGTATGATGATGACTTGATTGTTGAGAGTGAACGTACCCGCCAGCACGTTGTCTCCCTCCGGGACGTCCTCATTGTCGAGGTTGCGAACGCCCCCAGTCCGCTGACCAACCTTCTTCACCGGAGGTCGGCCTCGAGCACCGCCCTGAAACTGGGCTTGCCTGCTGCTCTGCTGCCCCTGGGGACAGTCCTTCGCGAAGTGGCCCGCCTGGCCACATGTGAAGCAGGTGAAACGGGGCGGTCCCCCGCTGATCGGTGGACGGAATCCCGGGGCGTGTTGTGGCGGTGGAAACGCCCGGGGTACCGTCTGCTGCTGCTGCTGCTGTCTTGGTGGTGGCATCGGCGGTCGGAACGGAGGTGACTGAAAAGGGCGTCCCCCGAACCGTTGAGGTCGCGCCGGTGGATGCCACTGCTGCCCGGATGGTGTCCGATACACCATACGGTACTTCTGAGGCGTGCCACCACAGCTGCTAGGTGGAGCGCTGCGCTTCCTCTGCTCAGCTGCCAACTCCCGCTGAGCATCCTCTTGCATAATCGCGGCATTGACTAGGTCGTTGAAGGTTCCGCGATTCTACTGAACAAGATGGGTCTTCATTTCGGGGTGTAACCCCCGATAGAAATGTTCCCGCTTCTTCTCTTCAGTGGATATATAGTCTGACGCATATTGCGCCAGATGGTTGAAGGCACGGGAGTAGTCATGGGCACTCCTCCCGCCCTGCTTCAGCTCCAAGAATTATTGGAACTTCCTCTTCATGATCCCGGGAGGAATGTGATAGGCGCGGAACGCCTCCCGGAACTCTTGCCATTCCACGACATGGCCAGCCGGACGTGAGGCGACATAATTCGCCCACCACGCACCAGCGGCACCATGGAGTTGCTGTGCTGCGAACAAGGTCTTTTGCCGCTCCGTGCATTGGAGCAGCCCGAACTTGGACTCGATGGTCCGCAGCCAATTGTCAGCCTCCAGTAGTTCTTTGGCTTCTGTGAACACTGGAGGGTGCGTACTCATGAAATCTGAGTACGACACTTCCCGGGGCTCACGAGGCCCTCTATCTTGACGCCCCCCCTGCCTGGGACGTATTCTGCACGATTGTGCGGAGCAGGTCGGTCTGCTCCTCACGACCACCCACCAGTGCCGCTATCACATCCGCTAGAGTAAGCGGAGGCGGCGGTGGTGGCTGCTGCTACGGGGTGCTGTCGTAGGCCGGTGGCTGGGAGTCATCACCTCCCTGTTGGCTAGAGCCACCAACCTCGTGCGTGGTCCTAGTGCGAACCATCTGCAACCATAGGACAATAAACATCAGTCCCGCAACATATTGCATGCAGTCCAATAACAATAGGCGTAAAAACATAATGACAATGAAACATGCGATATATCTCGTACGTAGATAATGTAATAACTTTGCACAAGCTACACCATTACCAGACCAAACACAAGCTAGTTTAATCCAACTTGATGAACCTCCTCTTTGGAAACTCACCACCACTAGGTTTGGTCACTACGAGACATTACTATCGCGTTGTCATCACGTATACTACCCTTTTATCTTTAATATGACACAAACATGGTCTCTAGTAAAATAAACTTGAGTGAGTCCTATACTCAAATCTTTCACTAGTTGAAGATAACCTCTCAGGAGTATGTTCTACCCATTGGAAGTACTTAGACCACCCCTAGGGTACAACAATCTCTCCCATGAGTTCAACGGTCATGCCTCTGTCAGGATGACCAGTTTCTACATATACCAGATTATGATCTGGTTCTAGGCATTTTCATGACTCAAGATGAATACCAAAGTTAAAGTTAACTTCAGTATCTTTCCAACGAGTACTTATTTGCCCTCAGATCAGCTCTGGTTCAAAAGTTATGGTTATTCAAAGTCAACAGAATTTCTGGAAGAATTTTAACAGCACCTCCCTTGGAAGTGACTGTTTTCAACCCTGGTTTCCACTAAAATCTGTGCTGAAATTTCGGAAACTTTGAATTGCAAAGATGTAACACATCTTCTACCCTTTCTAAATATGTATCATATGACAATTTTTTATTTTTCTACTGGGAGTTATGTTTGAAAAACAGAACAGTTCAGAGAATGTTATACTCTGTCCTGGTTCTGGACAGTTTACATTCCTCTGGGATTTAAGCCATCTTAAGGTGTGTTTTAGCCCTGTAAGTCTACAACAAAGTTGTAGAGTACCTAAATACCTTTACAGAACTATATACCACACCTCCCTGGGCTAAAAGACCTGTGAGTTATGCCCTGTTGAAGATCAGCAAACTTGCTGCCCAAAACAGAGCACTCTGTTTTTCAGTCTTTTTGTAACTACACTCATCACTATCCAATTTTTCTACCCAACCAGGGTCCTAAATGTTGAACCTAGTGATTTTAATTCCTTTGTATCATTATTTTCATGCATATGCCTACAATATCTCGGTACTACGTTCCTCACAAAAGAAAATCCTAACCGGATTATACTGGCATATACGTCTCAAGTGTGGCACTAAACAGTCTATCGCACGCGTTTACTACACGGATACATACGTGGTTAGTACCTGCAGAAAACCAAACAATAATGGTGCACTCAATGGTTGTTTTCATTTCCGGCAGGATCATAATTAAAAGTAAATACAAACGCCTGTATCATTGTCATACGGCCGTCCATGAGCTAAGTCACGTCTCAAGGCACGTGATCGTGTTTCAACACCACACGACGGGGAACCCGAGTATGTCATGAACGAGTCGTCACGGTTGGGAATGTTATCAACCCAACGGATACCACCTACTACTGTCCTGCAGGGCACGCCGATGGCAAGCGCTGCGTATGTCCTCCTGGCTATTTCCAGACGAACACACTCTCGCGTTACTGACCACGCGATGGGGTCTCCACTTACTTGCCTAATGCACGCTAGGGATCAGCGTTTCATATGAACTCAGGAACATGAAAAGTCCAAGAGTTTCATATTGATGTCTCACAACAAGCTGTGAGACCTATCCCTGAACCACATTCCTCGTCAGGGGAGCTAACCGAAATTGAACTGCTTTCGGTGGCGTTCCTTACCATGCTTACCAAGCGTAGGTGCGTCGTTACATAATGAAAATTCAGAATTATAACACATAAGTTAGTCTTTGCCACTTTAAGTAACTATGCTAGTATAGTCCTTACTTGGGCAGCTACCGAATCCTCACCGTATACCTAAGTTTTCCCGTAATACAGTCCTTAAGTACTGTGCTATCCCCAATGCAGCTCTAATACCAGGCTGTGGCGGACCGGGATCCACTCATCCAGGATCGCAGAGGGTGGTGCCGCGTGATGCGACACCTGACAGCACGCGTCATAAAAGACACAATATATTACATGGGAAAACAAACTGAAACTGTACAAACAAGTACAATACTCAGTTACAAACTAGGGTTCTTTATTACACAGCGGAAGTTTCTTTTGTACAACTCACGCCCGCCTATCTAGCAAAAGTCGGTTGCCCAGCCCTAGGGCAACCCACACTAGCTGCACGTCTCAGCTCAGTGCGGTGTGTACGGCTCGCACTCAGCCGTGGTCCCCGACGGAGGGTAACCCTCGCCGGTGGACTCGTACTCCGAGTCCGTGGGTAGCTCCTCACCTGAAAAACACTTAAGCAGCAACCGTGAGCACGAAGGCTCAGCAAGGCTTAACCGACTCACCTAAATATGAAACTCTACATGAGGTGTACAATGACATAGGATGGTAATATTGCAGCAAATGGACACGCCTACAAGTTCATCCTTAGTTCAGCTTTTAGCAACAAGTTAACAGTTCAGGAAGCGGAAATTTAGTAGGCAATATTTGGTGGCAAACATGTAGCAATACAATATTATATCATATCAGCAATATTGAATCAACATATTTCATACATTATTCTACGTCACGACTCAATGACCAAGTGGTACTCTTCACCGCGAGGGACGGCGAATCGACTCGATATACACCTGCAGGGAAACCCAAAGAGCACGTCACGTACGCCCACCCGTGGAGCTGCACAGCACGCTCACTCGATGTCGTACGGGACAACCTTTCACCCAACAGCCCAAACGTCGAACCGGTCGCACCGAAACGAGCAGGAGGTTCCCCATACGGAGCATCTCTCTATGCCCGTTGGCAGATTTCCACCTTGCTGCCCTCAGCCTACACCTATAAATCGGTGCGTTATGCCTCGACGCCCGGAGGTTTAGGCTACATCGGTTTATCGGGGCCCATATATCCGATATGCTTTCGGTACATTCAAACTTGATCAGCGTGGGCCGCACACGGATCGGTCCTCAATCAACACGGACAGGGCCGCGCACACAAGACTCCCTCTTGCTGCGCCCTAGCCCCTGTCTAGTCTCATTTTCATTTCTAAAATGATCTTGCATCACTCGAACCAATCCCGTGTATCCCAAGCCTATCTCGTGAGTAGATTCCAACTACTCGACTTGTACCGAAGTCCTATGAAACATTAAGCATAGCCTGTCTACTCGAGGCTTAGACACTACCCTCACTCTTTTAGGAACCTTTGGTTATGCAAGTGGGGTTTAATCATCCTATACCTAATGCACATACATACTTCACCCTAAGTATGTAAACAAAGTAAAAAACTTTATAAAAGAGTTAATGCAAACCGGGGCTTGTCTTGTTGCTGCTGGTCAGGAGTCAGTTCCTCCTCTGGAAGCAGGAAGTCGAGAACCTCCGGAGCTTCCTCGCCTTCAGCGACTACACGTTATTGAAATACTACATGTTAATAAATATGCATACAAGTTTATTGTAATACTGCTGCTATTAGTTCTAATCACCAGTTTCTAACAACTGGAACTCTGTTCAAGAATTTAAAATGGAACTGGGGTTTAGTGGCTTGGGTTTGGACCTAAGTACATGGTTAAGTGCTAAGTGGTTTTACCCCTTTTCCACATTAATCCCTCAAGTGGTTAACAGGACAGGGGTGATCCAGAGCTCCAATGGAGCTGAGAATTTTTGTGTGAGTTCCTTGTCACAAGAAAACCCTCTGGACCAAAATTTGGCACTTTTCATTGAGTGGTTTGTTCAGAATAACTTTCTTAGCAATTAAGCAAAGCAGAATTAATTCTGAGGTAACAACCCTGTTCATGTCCAACTTAGTGAACTACAATTTCAATTATAGCTCATAGAGTTTGCATGAATTTTCCTAGCATTTTTGGAGCTAAGATTTGCTCAGAACTGAATTTCCAAGTTTTGGAAATTCTCTGAAAATGTTTCTGTATTCACATGAACACAGCACCTTCAATTTGAATTGCTCTGATCAAATCAACTCCAAATGGTCTGAAACTTTTACAGGAGTTTACTAACCTCCTAAAGAACATTATGGCAAAATTTGGGGATTTTTTGATAAACCAAACTCCCTCTAAAATTATTTTGCTGAAAACTTTTAAAGAATTTTCCAGAATTAAATAATGGGTTTCATACAAATTGGGTTTCCGATTTGGATTGTACTCTGTTAGAGGAATCCAGCAAAATTTGTTTCATAATTTTTGGACTCTCCTACCCCAAGTTGTAGCCCTCCCAAGTTTAAACTATAAACTGGAAATTCCAAATTATTTAAATGTCTGCCAGTGGGTCCCACCCGGTAGGTCTTCCCCTTCCTCGCGCCAAACAGGGGTCCGCGGCGGCGCACTCCGGTGAGCGTCGCCGGAATGGCTTTCCCGGTCATCTCCAGACCTCAGACTCGCCGCCCTGCCCTAATTCATGACGTTGAACTCAGCTCGGGTGTCGCCGGCGGCCGTGGCTTGCCGGAACAGGGCTCCCGACGGTGACAGTGGCGGTTAGGGTTCCGGCGTGGTCGGGAATGCGTTACAACGCATCAAAATGATCAGAAAATGGTCGGAGAGCACCGTGGAAGCTCGAGGGTGATGAAAATGGCCGCCAAACCCCATGAAAAGGTCGGCAACCTAGAGTTCCACGGTGACCCGAGCTAGTATTCTATGGCGACCCGAAAAACAACCAGAACCCGGCCATTTCTGGGTCATATCCCTTGATTATTGGTCGAGGAGGGCCGCTAGGAAGTGAGGAAGGTGTGTGTAGGCTCACCCGAGCTGGGTTGGACGGTGCAGCTAGAATTTCGGGGTAGACCGACCCCTACCCGGTTGCACTAGTTCTCGGGATTCTTAGGAATTCTCTGTGCATGGTCTATCAATGGCTAGGAGGGTTGCAGCTACACGATCTGGAGACTAAGGCGCACCTTTTTTGTGTAGAAGTCCGGCGGTGAAACTGGCCGTGGCGTGCTGTCCACGGGGAGCAATCCTCGGCATTCCGCCGGGGGCCTCGGTCCTCAGCTGCGATCATTGATTGGTGGCCGAATGAAGTGCTAACCCCGCGAGGTGGTGAGGTGGTTAGCTAGAGCACACACAGGCGCTCTCTTTTTGTGTTGGAAGCCTGGGCAAAGACCGAGCAGACGTCGGCGTACCGGGGAGAATCGGAGGAGCGGCGCCGGTGACCGAACAGAGCCGGGGCTGTGCTGTTTTGCCGAGAAGCACGCGTACGGCTCGGTGGCGTGGGGAGGGGGTCACGTAGAGGAGAGGGTGGGCTGTTTCCCGGCTGCCAGCGCGAGTGAATGGAATCAGGAGGTGGCCGGCCGAGGCGATCGGGCGCCGGTGCCTCCGTGCGCTGGCGCGCGGCTTCGACCGAAAAAAAAAGATCAGGGTAAACTTCTCTGTTAAGTCTGCTGACATGTGGGACCTCCCCTCAAATTCTTTTTCCAAATATTCTCAATTCTGTTGTGCTAAAATATCCTCAGCTACTCACAATTCAATGTGAGACTTAGTCACCAAGTCTTAGTTTAAATTTGAATTCTCAAATTTGAACTGTGTTTGGCTAAATTTGCTGCAGGTTTAAACTGAAATTCAAATTCAGTTTTGAATTCTTGCACATTTAGCTCTTGACAAGATGAACTCCAATGAGGATGAAAATTGGTGGGCTTACTCAGAAAAATGTGCTGAGTTTGAATATGAAGCTAACTTTTGAATTTGAGTGATGAAAGTTGCTGCAATTTGAATTTACATTCAAATTGGCCTCTTTTTCAAATACCTCCAAAAGTGCCTCAAAAAGTGTTGGATTTTCATGAAACTTGGACTGAACCTTCCCAAGACTTGTCAAGTTCTAGGGGTGAGCTCAACCTCTCATGTTCATGTGTACAAATCCCACTTTGTGAAAATGAAAGCTTTCCCCTCTAATCACACTTTGGATGGAGGTTACTTGCTCTTCACAATATTTCCTAAGATATCCACAATAAAAACTGTGGTGTTGTGAGGTGAAGAAAAGTTTTTGCAAGTCCCTTTTCTTGGGCTTTTACAGTTTGCTGGGCTGACTCAAACTCGACACGAATACCGTGCTCGTTTGTCAACTGCACGCTTCTTTCAGCACATTGGATTACCCTATTGTGCTTGCTTAGCCAATCCATTCCGAGTATGATGTCAATCCCTTGGGAGTCCAAAACAATAAGGTTGGCAAGGAAGTCTACCCCCTTATTTTAAGGCTTACTTTAGGACATACTATATTAGTCCTCATTTCTCCTCCGGGAGAATTAACTAGCATAGCACATTCCAAGTGGGATAAGGGTAGATGATGTTTGGCAACATATTTGGATGATATGAAGGATGCGATGCTCCAGAATCAAATAAGATGATGGCTGGGTTGGAGTTGGCAAAGAACATACCAATTACGACGTCCTCAGCCTGTTGTGCTTCCTCGGCAGTGACATGGTTCACGTGGCCGCGAGCATAATTCTGCTGTCCACGGTTCCCTTGATTGTCTCCTCCGTTCGGTCGCGGGTTCTGCTTGGGCACGTTACCTTGCTGTCCAGGGCCTCTCCTCGGGCACTGGTTTGCGAAGTGGCCTACTTCCCCGCATGCAAAGCATGCCCTATTGCCTACGGTAGCAGGTGCGTTGGGGCGGGGGTTTTGAACAGGGGCGCCATTGTTAGGTCGGGGCGCAGGAGGCATGGGCACACGAGGTGCCGGTGCAACGAATTGTTGCTGTGGTGGCTGACCAGGGCGGTATGCAGGAGTGGTCGATCCATACTGTGGTGCAGGGGCATGTACCTAGGTCGTATGTTGCTCCCTTGGGGCTGGTATGGCATCTTCCTCTTGCACTCTCGCTCGATCCCTCAGATCTTGTTTTCAACCACTATGGCCTTGTCAACCAGTTTCTGGGAGCTTACTTAGTCATTGTTGAGGAGCTGAACCTGGATCTCATTGTTCAACCCTCTCATGAACAGGTACTGCTTCCTTTGGTCTGAGTTGACATCTTCGGGGGCATACCGGGACAGTTGTATGAACTTGTTGAGATACTCGTTCACACTTTTCTGTCCTTGGCGGAGACCTTCGAACTCCTGCCTTTTGAGCATCATTACACCAGCAGGGATGTAGTGAGAGCGGAAACTTTCCTTGAACTCAGTCCATGTGATTGTCTCCGGGTTGGCATGAGCGTTGCTCAGGACATCCTACCAGTCAGCAGCGACTCCCGTAAGTTGGTGCGACGCGAAGAGAACCTTCTCTCGGTCATTGCACTGGACAATGGCAAGCTTTTTCTCCATGGATTTTAACCAATCATCGGCCTCCATTGGATCACTAGCTTGAGCAAAGGTGGGTGGTCGAGTCCTCATGAACTCTCCCAACCTGTTATGAGCCGGCGGTGGTGGTGGCGGCGGTGCCGGAACGGGGTTTTGGTTGGCCTGCAACTGACCCAAAGTTTGGATCATGGTTTGCATAAGCTGGTTTTGCATGGCCATCAACCTTTCCAGATGGTTTTCGCCAGCTCCCGGGTTAGCAGGAACTTCATCATGGTCATCCTCCTGGACGTTCCTTCGGCCGGCGTTTCCGCTCACCATCTGTGAGAGAGATCGAAATAGAATAGAATGTTAGAAGGTTAGGTAGATTCCCTCCAACTATATGCGTCAAGGTGAGTTGGACTATGTATATATTAGCCCATATGAGGATGTGAGCAAGTGCCAAGACATTTCACACCTCTTTCTTCTTACGTGTGGATATGGACAACGTTTTGAGACGTCCCACAACTCACACTAAGCACACAATCACAAATAATCATCACAAGGGCCCACACAACTCCTATTCAAGGATGGTTCCCTATGACAAGGTGGTTTCAAGGCCAATCTAAGCTATTCACCCTAGGACGCTTCTTTTGGTCAGTGTGGCTTAGCTACCTATGACTCCTATTTAGGGGTGTAACTTGCTGTTAACCCATGTCTCTAATATCAATATAAGGTTTCTATCTAGGCGTGTAACCTACTGTCAACCCGTGGCTCTGATACCAATCTGTGACGCCCTCAATTCTGTGGGAAAACCACGGAACCGAGAACTAATGCATATGTGTGCCCAGGATGTTCTTCACACATACACATATGTTCCATAAACTGAATTCAGATTATATATTACCACGAATAACAGAATTTATTACAATACCTCATGAGTCTTGGACTCATGCTCAAAGCGGAAGTCTTTATTCTAAAGCGGAAGCAATTTAGCTAATGCGGAAGGAAATCTAAGCAGAAGTGGCTCCATCTCTACTCCCTCCATAGGCAAGGTTGAGAACAGATCCCACGCCGTAATGCTCCACTTGGTCTTCATAGTAGGCTTCTCCTGCTGCTGATGATGAAATAATAATGCAAGTTTGAGTACAATGATGTACTCAGCAAGTGAGGAAAAACACATGATATGCAGCTCATAAATAAGGTAGGTATAAAAGGCTCATTTGCAGAAAAGCAGATTTATAAAACCATGATAAAATAGCAACTTAACTTTAGATGAATGTAATCCCAGCGTGTATTAAATTACCAACATACCTTCATCGCTTTCCATGTTCCACCCGAACATTTACCAACCTTATTCTTTCTCACGAATACCTCCTCGTATTCGCTACCATCTCACAAATACCTTCACGTATTCTCTACCATCTTATCATAAACAACTTTGTCTCACACCGAGACCAGTTTCACTGCCATGACTCAACAGTCATGCAACCATCTTATTACTCGGACTCAACAGTCCCAACAACCATACCATAACCAAAACCAATAACCATAACCAAGAACTTTCCCAATAACCATCCCAACTAATCATGGCAGTTTAGCCAGGTGCTCGTGACCGTAAGCTCGGCTATCATGATAAGTTTAGACTCTGCAGAGTTTGCACCTCTTTACCGACAAGTTTCTGATTTCGTCACCCGTCGGCGACTGCAGAACCTCCATTATACCAGTACACATCCGTCGGTGTATTGTCAAGAGATCACAAAATAGCCTTTACAAAGGGGTTACTAGATGTATGGACTCACTAAGGTTTCACCGGCAGGCTAGAATCTCCAATTCTCCCACCCACGGGCCCCCTCTTGTGCCATGCAGTTCCCAGGGCAGTTCTCACTCGACTCCCATTCCCCGCGCCGCCCACAGTCCATAACGCTCTAGCAACTTACCTAATTACTCAGCTAAGCCGCACCCATACTTGGCCTTGTGGTGGCACTGTTATCCTGGCATGTGCATGCATGAACCGGTCCTTAGATCTACGGCAAGTAAACCACCATCTCATGCTACCTCATTCACAAACCCAGTCTTGCCTAGATCTCCCTCTGATCCATGTCCATTATTAGCATCAGTCTCTCATTATCATTATGAGTGCAGTTAGCTAGACACATCTATCTCGCTTCCCAATCCCATAGACTCAGCGAAGCATAAAGCAAAGACCATACCCGACTCATAAACTTCCCAGGCGACAAGGGTGGTTCAATCAAAACTAGTAAACTCCTATAAAAGGGTTTCCCATCATGTTTGACTCAGCACACACACCTTTTCACAAAACAAAATAGTTTTACCCAAAACGTAGGATCAACATGGTCAAGGAGCACTTGCCTTGTTCTTGCGGTTCTGGTTGTTCTTGAATCCCAAAACCTTGTTGCTGCAGTTCGTCGTAGACAGCTCCCCGAGCTTGTTCTGCTAGGTAGGATCACGTGCATACAAGATTCACAACAATCAATATCATGCACAAACCTTAAACTAGATGCGATGATGCACATGCATGCCATCCTATGATTAATTTTATTAGATTGGTCTGTACGTGTTTTTGCATGGCTTGCATGGACAGAGGTGTTCGGATCAAAGGTGGATGTGGCGATGATCTTGTCTTTAGATCAACCTGATCATTAAGCGATCTATCCACGAGAAGGCTTCTGGAAGGAATCAAAGAACAGATGCAAGGAGAATACAACGATGCCGTAAGGTGGTGTCGGAGTCCTACCTTACGCCCTTCTTGGTTTTCGAGGTCCTCCTCAGACCGCTCGGTTCTCCTCCGATGATCTCCCTTGTTGCGCTTCGGCGATGGTTTACTCGGCGAGTTAGGGCTAGGGCTCTAAGTCGTCGACTCAGGAGTTGGAAAACAAGTTTGTGGTTTTGGCCAGAGGTTCTGGGTTCTATTTATAATCGGGAAGAGAAGAGTCCTAATCTGATTGTATCCCGAATAAGAGTCTTATTCAGATCGTCGTTGGATCCTATCATCTTATCTTTAGTTGATTTGGTGTGGTAACATTGTGGAATTCAGGTCGGTTTCCTTTACGTACCGGTATTCTTACGCGTAACAGCCGCTCCAGAACTCGTTACCTTCGCGGCGATGAGCTCCGGAGGCTCCACGTGTCCTTCCGGGGCCTGGTATCTCCTTCTCCAAAGAGACGAGCTCCGGTTGTGCCGCGTGTCAATGAGCGAGACCTCCCCCTCCTCTGGGGGTGAGCTCCGTGCACGCCACGTGTTGTTGCCGGTCTTTCCTCTCTTCTATGCCCCGAGGTCGACACGTGTTCAGCAACGACAGATCTCCCGGAGATAAGCTCCGGTGGCAACACGTGTCCGAGGGAACCGGACCTCTCGGAGGTGAGCTCCGAGATCGACACGTATCCCATGCGACCGGTCCTTTGATTTCCGTGATGACTAGCTCCGCAGGTGACATGTGTCCTGCTGAAACGCCTTTGCTTCTTCCGCAGAGGAAAGCTCCGGGAGCAACACGTGTCCCCTAGGGTCGGACCTCTCCCCTTTTGTGGAGATGAGTCCCGAACCTGCCACGTAGCTATTTTAGCGGTGGACCTCTCCCCACCTTGCGAGGACGAGCTCCGAACACGCCTCGTGGCCATCGGCCGCGGTGGGTTGTCCTCGGCGTTTTCTGAGAGCTAGATTCGGCTCTTATTGTCTATCCTTTTGATATTCTTCTTTGTTCCTTCTTTTCTTAAAATGTTTCCTCTTCATAAAGCATGAACATATGCTGACACCCAAGATGAGGGTGTCACAGGTCGAGTCCTCATGAACTCTCCCAATCGGTTGTGAGCCGGCGGTGGCGGTGGTGGTGCAGGAACGGGGTTAGGGTGGTTATGGTTGTTGGCTTGCAGCTGACCCAAAGTTTGGATCATATTTTGCATAAGCTGGTTCTGCATAGCCATCAACTGTTCAAGGTTGTTTTCACCAGCCCCAGGGTTAGCATTCTCAGGAGCTTCAACGTGGTCATCCTCTTGTGGTTCCTGATTGCCACGAATGTTCCTCCTTTGACGGCCGACGTTTTCTCTCACCATCTGTGAGAGAGAGTTGGGTAGAATAGAAGTTAGAAGTTTAGATTGATCCCTTCCAACTATATGCATCAAGGTGGATGGACTAAATATATTAGCTTATATGAAGATGTGAACAAATGCCGAAGCATCTCACATCCCTCTACTATGTGTGGTTATGGATAACGTTGAAGCGTCCCACAACTCACACTAAGCACTCAAACACAAGCAATCATCACAAAAGTTCACACCAATCCTATTCAAGCTTCTATGGTTTAAACGTTTTTAGGTTATCCATTCTTCCTAGGCTTGCATCCTATGGTCAAGGGGGTTCTGATGCCAATCTATGCATTCTACCTAGGCTTGCGTCCTATGGTTAGCGTGGCTCTAATGCCAATTTGTGACTAGGCATGCATCCTAAGGTCAATGTGGCTCCAATCTGTGCACTAGGCTTGCGTCCTACGGTCAACGTGGCTCTGATACCAATCTGTGACGCCCGGTCCCGTGAAAACGGATCCGAACTAATGCATATGTGTGCCCAGGATGTTCATCACACATATATATGTAATACACAAACTGAATTCAGAATATAACCACGAATAAATGGGTTTAAGTACTTTGTTACAAAGACTCAAGGTCTCATTCACAAGTCTCTAATTTATTCTAGCAGCGGAAGTCTTCTAAATGATAGTGGAAGCAAACTAAACAGCGGCAGTGGCTCCATCTCCTACTCCACAGGTAAGTTGATGGTAGATCACGCGCCTAGTAGTCCACATGGTCTTCGAAGTACTCTTCTCCTGTTGCTGATGATGTAATAATGCAAGGTTGAGTACATGACGTACTCAGCAAGTGCGGGAAAATATGATATGTAGCTTACAGCAAGGTAGGATTAAAAATGCTCACTGCAGAAAGTAAAGTTTATTTCACAAACATGATAAAACAGCAACTAACTTTAAGTGAATTTAATCCCAACATGTATCTAATTAAAACATCAACATACCTCCCTTGTGATTCACCACCTTTCATGTCTCATCCAGATATTTATCTTTCTCAACTTTTTCTCATGCTCATAATAACCATCTCATATTCATGACCATCTCATCTCATATTCAAGTCTATCTCATAACTGAGACCAAAGCTCATTATCACGACTCAACAGTCCCAATCTCATTACCAAGACTCAACAGTCCCGAAACCAAACCTCAATGACCAAACCATATCCAATCCAATAACCAAACCAATGATCATCCCAATAACCATCCCATCTAATCATGGAAGATGGCCAGGTGCTTGTGACCGGAAGCACGGCTATCATGATAGTTTTACACTCTGCAGAGGTGGCACCACTTTACCCACAGGTTTGCGATTTTGTCACCCGTCGGCGACCGTAGAACCTCCATTATACCAGTACATAACCGTCGGTGTATGGCCAAGAGATCACAAAATAGCCTTTACAAAGGGGCTACTAGATGTATGGACTCACTAAGGTTTCACCAGCAGGCTTGAATCACCATTCTCCCACCTACGGGCCCCCTCTTGTGCCATGCAGTTCCCAGGGCAGTCCTCTCTCGACTCCCATTCCCCGCGCCTTCCACGGTCCATAACAACCTAGCAACTTACCTAATTAGTCAGCTAAGCCGCACCCATACTTGGCCTTGTGGTGGCACTATTTTCCTGGCATGTGCTCGCATGAATCGGTCCTTAGATCTACGGCAAGTAAACCACCATCTCATTCTACCACATCCACAAACCAAGCTTTCCTAGATCTCCCCCGATTCATGTTCATTATCAACATCAAGTTCTTATTATCTTTGTTCATATGAGTGCAGTAGCTAGACACATTCTATCTCGCTTCCCATATCTCGTGGACTCAGCGAAGCAAAAAGCAAAAACGACCATACCCGACTCATCAACTTTCCCGGTTACAAGGGTGGTTAACAAAACTAGTAAACTCCTATAAAAGGGTTTCCCATCAAGTTAACTCAAGCACACACACATTTTCGTAAACAAAACAGTTCCAAAAACATGGGATCAATATGGTCAAGGGGCACTTGCGTTGTTCATGTGGTTTTTGTTGCTCACGGGTCTTGAAGTCTTGGTGTTGTAGTCCTTCGTAGATAGCTCCCTGAGCTTGTCCTTCTACTCACGAGCACGCACATACAAGCTTCACAGTAATCAATCATCATGCACAAACTCTACTTTAAGATGCAATGGTGCATATGCATGCTAATCCTATGGTGCAGTTTAGTTTGTACGTGTTCTTGCATGTTTAAGGGTTTTGCATGGGGTTTTATGATGAACAAGGGTGTAAGGATCAAATGTGGACGTGGTGATGATCTTGTCTCAAGATCTAGATCAAACCGATCAACACGTGATCTGTCCACACGAAAAAGCTCCCGTTCGAAGAAAACAGATGCGAAGAAACCGCAGATGTCGTAAGGTGGTAACAAAGACCTACCTCACTTCTCCTCGGTGTCGGGGCCTTCCTCCTAGCAAGAGAGATCGTCGGCTCTCTTCCAGCGACGGTGAGGTGTGGCGGGGCTTCAACGGCAGCTCACCGGCGGCTAAACTCTGGTGAAGGGGGTTAACTCAGCGAGTTGGGAGCTAGGATCTCCAAGTCGTTTACTCGGGAGGGAAAGAATAGGTACGTGGTTGCGGCCAGGTGGTTTCGGTTCTACTTATAAGAGGTCAGAAAGAGTCCTACTCTGACTGGAGTTCAAATAAGAGTCCTATTCAATTTATTTTGGATCTTAACAACTTATCTCTAATCGGTTTGGTTGCAATATTCAACGTAGAAGAGTTCGTATCAGTTTCCTCCATGCCGGGCACTCACGTACGGGAGATAAAACGCTTAAGGACCTCGTCCTTCCGCAGGGATAAGCTCCGGAGGCTCCACGTGTCCAGCGGGGACCTGGTCTCCCTTTTCCGCAGAGACGAACTCCGGGTGCGCCACGTGTCTGGCGGGCGGGACCTCCCTCTCCCTCAGAGGTGAGCTCCACGTGCGCCACGCGTCTGGCGGGCGAGACCTCCCCTCTCTTCAGAGGCAAGCTCTGCGTGCGTCACATGTCAGTGCCGGACCTCCCCTCTCATCGGAGGTGGGCTCCGAGAGTGCCACGTGTCAGTTCTGGACAACCCCTCTCATCAGAGGTGGCTCCGAGAGTGACACGTGTCCAGCAGCGCCGGACCTTCTTTCTACCCAGAGATGAGCTCTGAGGTCGACACGTGTCTAACAGCGTCGGACCTCCCTTCTCCTCTGAGGTGAGCTCCGAGGATGACACGTGTCCATCAGGACCAGACCTCTCAGAGGTGAGCTCCGAGGGCGACACGCGTCCAGCGGGTCGGACCTCTCGCAAGTGAGCTCCGAGCGTGACACGTGTCCGTTAGGGCCTCAGTTTTTGACACATATTTGAAGGGTTCATCCCCACACCACACACCTCATTTGAGGAAAGTTGATGAACACAAATGAAGAGCAAGTAACCACCATCAACATGCTCATTAGAGAACAAACTCACATATTGCAAAAGTGGTATTTCCCACATGTGATATAGGTGGGCTGGACATATGAAAACTCCTACACATTGCTAAGGATGTCCATGCCAAGTTTCACCCAAATTCAAAACCTTTTTGAGGTCATTTTGGGTATAGTTAGAAGGAGGGCAGTTTGAAACCATATTCAAATTCAAACTGTTTTTATCCCATGAATTTAAAAGTGGGAGGCATATTCTTATTCAGCACATTTTTGTGAGCTCACACAGCAATTTTCACTCCATTTGGAGTTGATCTTGACATGAGCTAAGTGGGACAAATTCAAACTTTATTTGAATTCAAAACTGAACTTGTGCTGAAATTCATCAAAACAAAACCCAATTTGAATTCTACTCAATTCAAATGGCTCATGAATAATTTGAATACCAAGGGGTATTTTGGGGCTCACTGTTTACAACAGTGATTAGGAGTAAATTTCAGAGGTTAAAACCCCGGGTGGGACCCACATGTCATAGAGGGAAGGAGGAGAAACTTGCACCCAAAGTCAGAGTCTCGGTAGGAACTTCCACCGAGCAGCTGCCGACTCCACGCTCGGGAGCAGCTGCGCTCACCACCGAGGAGCAGCAGCGCCACCAGCTGCTTCCCGCGCCCACACGCGAGCCCAAGGGCGGTTCCAGGGTCCTCTTAAGGCGCTCCACGGGGACAGGCACCGATCATTTTCTCCTCTCCCGTGATCACCGAGCCACCAACCTGCCGCCTCTCTGCTCGATCGGAGAACCGCGAAACCAGCTCGCCTTCTCCCTCCTCGAGCTGCTAGACGGCCACCTGAGATTGCACTCCACCTCCCCAACACCAGAAACCCTGAGCTCAGACCTCCTTTGCCCTAAAACGATCGCCACCGCGGCGACCTAGCCTCAGCCGAGAGTCAGGCGCCCGTGGACAGCGTTCCACAGGCGTTTTTACGGTCCAGCAAGAGAGGAAACAGGAGCGCGCCACCACCGTGCTGCTCTCCTCCAAGTTTGGAAGCAAACCGTGAAGAATTCACAGAGAATTTCCAGTTTTTGCTCCGGCGACCGTAAACCGAGCTTCCGGTACGGATTCTTCAAATTCTCGCTCTATGATCTTTCGGTGGTTATCAAATCTTGCACATAGATGCTGGACTAGCCGGCGATCAAGTTCTTTTCTGCATACGTGGCATGAAACTGTCTAGGAGTGACGAATTTCGAGCTCGATCAAGGGCGGTCATGGCGGACACGATGGGTCACACGGTGCCGACCGACTTGCCGCCATCCCTGAGCCCTTTTGACACCTTGTCGAGCTTCCTAGAGGTACACTGATGCTGTAGGACCGTTTGTTCGAGGTGTTGGCGGGTTAGAACCCACGGTCGACGGCACCGAACCTCAACCGAGGCCGCGGCACGTCGCCGGGCTATTCCGGTCACCCCCAGCCCGACCTGACACCACCGACGTGTTCCTCGACATCGACAACCCCCTGGCGGCGAGTTTCAGACCATGGGAGGTCCGGCAGCGGCGAGCCGGCGAGCTCCGGGTCTGCTCCGGTGAGGTCGGCGGCGCGGGCGCGAGAGAACGGCGGGAGGAAGACGAAGCCGGCTGGCCCACGTGTCAGCGGCTGAAGAATTTAAATCGGGATCGGGTGTGGCCGGGATCGGCTGTGATGGCGCGCAAATACCCTGTGGGCCTCAGTGTGCCGGACACCTCCGCGCTCAACACGTGTCCCCGCGGGCCCCCGAGAGTTTAAACTTTTTTCCCCGATTTTCATAATTCTTCCAAACTTCAAATCCTCATAACTTTGGCTAGAAAGCTCCAAATCGAGTGAACAAAATTTTGTTGGATTCAGCTCTCTGAGCACTTTCCAACAAATCAAGTTTCACTTCATGAAAACCCTTATTTCTCCAGAATTAATTCCTCAAAATTTAAAAAGTTTGGAATTTTATCTGGAGAATCCTTTGGGGGAAAATCCTGAAATTTTGCTGGGTTGTTCACCAAAATATCTCTGAACTACCATAAAAATTTCAGACCCATTTGAGCTAATTTGATCCACCTAATGGTGTGATTAGTGAAACTGTTCCACAGAAAATAGAAAATGTTCAGAAATATTTTCAGAATTTTCTCTGAAATTGTTTAGCTCATATCCTTAGCTAGGAACCTTCAAATTAAGTGAGACCAACTCCATTAGAACCCTCTGAAAATCTAGTTTTCAGAAAGTCATAGTTTGTTTCATGAAAATCCTTAGAACACCCTAAAAGTGTCACACCCGGTTTTTCCGAAGAACAACCAAGTGAATAACACATGTATGCCAGGATCATTTTCTCATACATGTGATGACAAATAGTGAAGCATCATTTATTACAAGCCAGGTGTCTAATATAATTAAGTCGTACATAGCAAAGGTCTCGATGGACAATAATAAGTTCATCACAAGTAAATAAACTAGCAGCGGAATATTATTCATTAGGGCTCCATCACAGGCGTTGCCCGGGGGTCTCCATGAACCTAGAAGCCTTCTTCGGGTCCAAAGTCTTGGTCATTATACACCACCTCATTATCTTGACCTGAGCAGCAATATAAACCAACAAAATATGCAAGGTTGAGTACCAATGGTACTCAGCAAGTGTGGGAAAGTTATGTCATGCATGGCTATAACAAGGGGAGATTGAACTCATGGTTAAAGCACTACGCAATTAATACCTATCACCTTAGCTTATTAAGCACCTACATTACTACACAGTTGAAATGGTCCCAATCTCCCAACCCATCATCATAACCAAATAACCATAACATCATTTTCAATGTTAAGCTCCCCGCTTAACATCCACAACTTCCAAAACCATCACTCCTCTAATCATGAATAAGTCCAAGCCGCTCTTGACCGTGAGCACGGCTGTCATGACAGTTTTGACTCTGCAGAGTTTGTACCACTGTACCCACATGTAGTGATTTCATCCCCCCGTTGCCGGGTGGACTAAAAGAATCTCCATTATGCCAGTGGCTACGAACCACATTCACACTTCCCAGGTGTGTAGCCAGGAGATCACTACGAAGCCTTTATAAAAGGATTCCCGACGAGCATGGGCCAACTGAGGTTTCACCCCTAACAGCATACAAGAGGCTCCAACCCCGCTGCAGTGGCCCCCTCTTGAGCCTTGCGGTTCATATGGTAGTCCAGCTGCACCTATTCTCCGCACCATCCAACACACCCATACTATGCCGGGGATACACCTAATTAATTGGCCAAGCTGCCCCATCTCAGCATGTGGTTGGCACTATAAAGCCAGGTTACATGCTCCATGAACCGGTCCTTAGGATCCAGGCAAGTACTAAACACAAACCCGAGTCTCGTGCACCCAGCACACAACCAAAACATCCAACTTGCCTTGATCCCTACCTCTACATAACTCACAATATCTCATTCAAGAGTATGGTAATATAAACTGATGATCTCATATCCCAAATATCCCATTCTAAGCATGGCTAAGCATATGCATGTAAATAAATGACATAATAATTAAATCCCAACCCAAGCTACAAGGAAACAAGGTAATGCAATTCTAGGGAAACATCCTAACATGGGTTTCATATTTTCAATTGACAATGCAAATAATTCTAGCTACACATCCTAGCATAGGATCAAAGTGGTCAAGGACACTTGCCTCCTTCTTGCTGCTCTTGAAATGGGTAGTCCTGATCTTGGAAAGAAATAACTTGCTCTTGAGCAGGTTCTACATCATACCATCACACATAGCAAAAGAAAAACAACAATCTATAAGACGTAGTTCACACTTCCACTTCATACAAACCACACATTCATATTTATGAAAGTCATTCACAACTATATGTGTTGTGGTTACTCTATGTGTGTTGATTTGTGGCTTGCATGCACTTTTAATCATGTGTATATGATTCCTACTTTTGTATTCACATTTATGCTTGCATACTTTATATATGAGTTTCCAATTTAAATAATTTTCCTTATATTTATTTACTACACCTTTTAGTTACCAAGTATGCATGAAAGGTATTTTTCTTCTCCATATGTGTCTTCAGAATTTCTACCAACCCTAAACTGAATTATTTGGATTTTAGAAACTCCATTTATCATTTACTAGTTGCTATATTTTCAGATTTATTTTCCTATGCATAAATGTGTACTTATATTGAAAATAGTAAGACACATCATCTATACAAAATAGGTTCTGGTCCTAAATAATTTAATAACATATTTTGACCTTTGCCTCTGATGTAAACTATTTCACAATTATTTTCCCTATTTTCTATAACTATTCTTTACTTAAAAATGTGTCCCTAAATGTGAATAATAAATTAAACAGATTCAATTCAGCCCAAAATATGTTTTTATCTCACTCCAAAGTTTCCTAAACACTGAGAAAGTCTTTAATTTAATTTTGACAATATGTTTGTCCCACTTTTTAATTTTTAAACACTAGCCACATATTCAATTTCCTAAATTAAATACTAAACAGGGCTAAAAAGTTAAACTTACCCCACTACAGGGTCTATAATATTATTTTAAGAATTTTCAGGGGTCTAGCTACTCATAACAGAGGTGTTTTTCCTAATTTTTATTAAGTCCAGGGGCTAAAACTGATTTTTAAATGAATTTACATGATTTTCTGAAGTTCCAGGGGCTAGATCAGAAGTTTCCGGGGCTAGCTCTTATTTCCCGAGAACCCCAGGGGGTAGCACGTAAGAATTCCAGTCTTTATAACGCGGGGCTGACGTGGACCGTCCGATTTTAAACCGACGGCTGAGATTATAACGCTGAACCGGTACGCAGGGTTTTAAAGTCTACCGTGCGATTTAAAATAAACGGCGCACAAGCGGCCACGTCACTCTGATCGAGCGCGGGCGGCGCTGCCGGCGGCGCACGGCGGCGGGAAGCGGCGATCTCGCCGGAAACTTTCGGATCCTCGAGAATTCTGCCTAGAACTGTGATCTTATGGTCTAGATCGGTAAAGGAGAGGTCGGGGATCTCACCTCGGGGGTTTTCTTGAGCTCGGAGGTCCTGGGAGGTGATCGGCGGCGAGGTCCGAGGCAAAACCACGGCGAAGCTTGTCGGCGCTGTGTTTACACCGCAAGTCACCGAGTTTTCTGCACCTGCAAAGTTCCCCGGAGGCGGTGGATCAAGACCAGCGAGTTAGATCGGAGTTTCCGAGCTTAGATCGGCCGGAATTCACCGGAGAAGTCTCGGTTCTCACCGGAGTAAAAATCGGCGATCGCGTGGGAAAAACAGAACGGGGCCGGGGTTTTTATAGACGGGGGAAGGCGGCAAGGTGGTTTAGATCATGTCCGTTTCCTCCTCGAGCGAAATTCGGCTGTGATCCGCAGCAGTTCCGATCGGTTTGGATTCGGTGAGAGTCCGGCACGGCGCGAGGTGGAAGACGAAGCCCGGGTGGGTCCCGCCTGTCAGCGTGAGAAAACGCGGGCGCGCGGCTGCGGGCTGGAGCGGGGTAAGTTGGGCCGGCTGGTGGGTTTCGGCCCACTGGCCGGTTTTTTTTTTCTGTTTTCTCTTTTTTTTTCCATTTCTTTTCTGATTTGAGTTTAATTTGAATTCCAGTTTGAATTTGGATTTTTGCAAAACATGCAACACGTCCAAAAATTTTTAAATCCCCCTCTTAACATGATTTAGTGTTTTGAATCAAAATTTTGGGGTGTTACAGCTCTACCCCCCTTAAAAGAAATCTCGTCCTCGAGATTGGTGTTTCTAAGAAAACAATTCCGGAAATTGTGCCTTGAGCTCATTTTCCCGTTCCCAGGTGGCTTCCTCTTCTAAGTGATGCTTCCACTGCACCTTGCACATCCGGATTCTTTTATTTCTGGTGAGGCGTTCCATTGTCTCCAAAATCTTGTATGGTTGCTCGGCATAAGACAAATCCTCAGCTACATCCACTTCATTCATGGGTAACACCTCTTCAGGCGTCCTCAGACATTTCTTGAGTTGTGACACATGGAATACATCGTGCACATCCGATAGATGAACCGGTAACTCTAGTTGATATGCCACTTCGCCTTTCCTTTCCAAAACTTGAAAGGGTCTGATGTATCGAGGTGACAACTTCCCTTTCACCTTGAACCGACGAAGTCCTCTGATAGGGGACACCTTGAGATAAACATAGTCTCCCACGTTGAAAATGAGCTCTCTTCTTCGTACATCGACATAGCTCTTTTGGCGTGTCTGTGCTATCCTCAAGTTGTTGCGAATCTCCCTCACCTTCGCCTCGGCTTCTTGTAGCACTTCTGGACCAAACACTTTACTTTCTCCTGTTTGGTTCCAAAATAGGGGAGTTCTGCACTTCCTTCCATACAAAGCTTCAAACGGTGACATCTTCATACTAGCTTGATAGCTGTTGTTATAGGAAAACTCCGCATACGGTAAGTTCTTGTCCCAACTCCTATTGTTTTTGAGTGCACATGCCCTTAACATATCTTCAAGGACCTGATTGGTTCTCTCCGTCTGCCCGTCAGTTTGGGGATGATAGGCAGAGCTGAAGTTCAGATGGGTTCCCATGGTTTCATGCAACTTCTGCCAAAACCTCGAGGTGAACTGTGTCCCTCGGTCCGACACTATCTTCTTTGGCACTCCATGGTAACACACGATCCTTGACATGTACAATTCTGCCAATTTGGATCCGCTGTAGCTTTCTTTCACGGGGATGAAATGAGCTACCTTGGTTAGCCTATCAATGACGACCCATATTGAATCATACCCGGATTGGGTCCTAGGCAATCCCACGACAAAATCCATGCTGATTTCTTCCCATTTCCATTCAGGCACTTTGAGTGGTTGCAATAATCCCGCGGGTCGTTGATGTTCTGCTTTCACCAACTGACATGTGTCACATAGGTCAACATGTTCCGCGACATCTCGCTTCATGCCATACCACCAATACCTGCTCTTGAGGTCCTGGTACATCTTCGTACTCCCAGGATGAATGGAATAGTCGGAATAATGAGCCTCCTTCAAAATCAATTCACGGATCTCCTTTACTTCTGGCACACAGATTCTTTTCCCGTGCCACACCGTTCCTTGTTCATCCTCTCTAAAACCAGGAGCTTTATTTTCCTTGATGAGCTGTCTGATATCTTGTATCTTCTCATCATTCTTTTGGCCCTCGCATATGTCTCGCTCGAGTGTGGAGTCCACTTCCATGGCGATGGCTTCACCACTATTTACTAGACATAGATTGAGCCTTATAACCTCGTCCTTCAATTCTGCAGGCATGTCCTTCAAGCTCAACTTATTGACCTGCACTTTCCGACTCAAAGCATCGGCCACGACGTTTGCTTTCCCGGGATGATAGTTGATGCCCACATCAAAGTCATTGATTAGCTCTAACCACCTCCTTTGTCTGAGGTTGAGATCTGGCTGTGTGAATATGTACTTCAAACTCTTATGATCCGTATATATCTCGGTCCTCTTCCCCATCAAATAGTGCCGCCAAATTTTCAACGCGTGTACCACTACGGCTAGTTCTAGGTCATGTGTAGGATAGTTCTTCTCGTGCTTCCGAAGCTTCCGAGATGCATATGCCACGACATGTCCTTCTTGCATGAGAACACATCCCAACCCATTTCCAGAGGCATCGCAGTACACTGTGAAATTCTTCTACATATCTGGCATAACCAACACTGGGGCTGTTGTCAATCTCTTCTTTAGCTCCTGAAAGCTCGTCTCGCACTGTGGCGTCCAGGTGGATGTGATTCCCTTCTCCAACAGTTTGGTGAGAGGTCTCGAGATCTTGGAGAATCCCTCAATAAACCGTCGATAGTATCCAGCCAATCCCAAAAAGCTTCGAACTTCCCCGACATTTTTAGGGGTCTTCCACTTTTGTATATCCTCGATTTTGGCGGGATCTACGGAGATTCCTCCCTCCGAGATTATATGTCCTAAAAAGGGAACTCTCTTCAGCCAAAACTCACACTTGCTCAACTTGGCATATAGTTGGTGTTCTCTCAGCCTCTGCAACACCAACCTTAGATGTTTCTCATGTTCCTCTTCATCTTTGGAGAAGACGAGAATGTCATCTATGAAAACCACCACAAATTTGTCCAGATATTCCATGAATACCTTGTTCATGAGATACATGAAGTATGTCGGGGCATTGGTTAGCCCGAAAGGCATGACAGTGTATTCATACAGTCCGTACCGAGATACGAAAGCTGTCTTGGGAATATCAGATTGCCTTATCTTGAGTTGGTGGTATCCCGACCTGAGATCAATTTTCGAGAATACACAAGCTCCCCTCAACTGATCAAACAAGTCTTCAATGCGAGGCAATGGGTACTTGTTCTTGATGGTTACCTCATTCAAAGCACGGTAATCCACGCATAACCTTTGGGTTCCGTCTTTCTTGGGCACAAATATCACCGGAGCTCCCCATGGTGAGGAACTAGGGCGAATATACCCCTTCTCCGTCAATTCTCTCAAATGATCCTTGAGCTCTTCTAGCTGCTTGGAGTCCATTCGATAAGGTCTCTTGTATATCGGGGCTGTTCCCGGTACTAGCTCAATTGCGAATTCCACTTCACGGTCGGGAGGCATACCTAGCAACTCCTCCGGAAAAACATCTGGATATTCCCTGATAGTCCTGATTTCCTCAACTTTCACCTCCACTTGATTTAATTTAATGTCCCTCCTAGGCTCGTGTATCGTTATGAACTTTACTCTTGTGCCACTAGGGTGAGTTAGTTCCACCGTTCTGGTCGAACAATGTATGATTCCTTTATGTTTGGTCAACCAATCCATACCCAAAATAATATCTATCCCTTGTGAATCTATCACTATGAGGTTAGCAGTAAATACTACCCCATTAATGTCTAGGTTCACTTTGGGACACACTTGTCTTGTCCTTATTTCTCCACCTGGAGAGTTTACAGCTAGCATATGGTTCATTTGTGTGATTGCTAGGTCATGCTTCTTAACAAACCCTTGAGCAATGAACGAGTGGGTAGCACCAGAATCAAACAACAGAGTTGCAAGGTGTAAATTGGCAGGAAACTTACCAACTACCACGTCGGGTGCCTCTTGTGCTTCCTCCATAGTGACGTGGTTCACCCGTCCTCTCATTACATTCTGCTGTTGTGGCGGCGCAGGCTTCTTCTTTGGGCATTTATGGGCGTAGTGCCCCACTTCACCACAGCTAAAACATTGCACCCCAACCTTAGGTGCCTGGCCTTTGTTGTCTTGGGGTTGGTTTGGGGGTCCTTGTACTGCTGGTCGAGGTGGATATGCGGGGCGAGGCTGTTGCACAAACTGACGTTGTGGCTGTGCTGGTGCTGCGGAAGGCCTGTAGTTTGGGTTGTATCCTCTTGGTGCGGAATAGGGTACCGCAGCATGGCTCGTCTGCCCCGTAGGTTGCTGCATCATACGTGGGCGGGTGTTGCTCCCTGAGGCTTGATGTGACCACCCGGCCTTCCTCTTATTCTCATTTTCCAGTGCCTTTAGCTTCCTTTCCACCACAAATGCTCTGTCCACCATCTTTTGGAAGCTTTTATACTCATTTGAGGACATTGCACACTGCATCTCTGCGGTAAGTCCTTCCACGAAACAATCTTGTTTCTGCTCATCAGTCTCTATGTCTCGTGGGGCATAATGGGATAGTTGAGTAAACTTAGTGAGGTATTCCCTCACCGTCATGTTTCCCTGCTGCAGTCCCAAAAACTCCTTCCTCTTGTTTTTGAGTTCACCTCTTGGGATGTAATGGTTGCGGAAGCTACGCTTGAACTCTTCCCAAGTGATGTTCTCAGAGTCATGATGGGCGGCCACGTAGGCGGTCCACCAATCAGCAGCAGGTCCATGCAATTGATGAGAGGCAAACAGCACCCTCTCATACCCTTGGCATTGTATAATCCTCATCTTACTTTCAATGGTCTTCAGCCAATCATCTGCCTCCAGAGGTTCAGCAGCACTTGCAAACTTTGGAGGTTGAGTTCCTAGAAACTCACTCAACCTTGGTTGGCGTGGTGCAGCTTGTGGAGGTGGAACTTGATGCAAGTTGGCCACCACTTGAGTCAAGTTCTGGATGAGCTGATTTTGATTCTCCAGCATTTGGTGGAGAGGATCAACTTCTTCACGGCGACCACCCCGGTCCTGGCCTCCAGAAAGATGAGGGTTGATTGCCTCATCGTTGTTGTTGGCGGGGTTGGCAGCACGTCCCTTTCCTCTTCCGGCCATCTGGCAGAATCAACCAATGTTAATTTGAAAGCATTTAGTATCATCTTACTACTTTCATTTGTTTGTACTTTGAAGTGTTGAGGCTTTGTTATACTTTTACGAGGGTTCATATCTCACACCAAATAAATGCACTATTATTTCATGTGGGTTCACACACCAAAGCAAAACAATCTGAAGACGAGGCTGTGGACAATTGCTCATGGCTTCCACAACTCACGTCACACACCAAGCATTATCACACCATTAACTACGTAACGACTCGACTACTCGACCTCTTGCTAGCTAAGGGAAAGACTCTACACTACTCGTTCTCTTGAGCTGGCTCCTCGGGATCTTCCTCCTCATTTCGGCTACCTTCTGACTCTGCTTTGGGTGGGGAGGCTGCTGGTGGAGAAGTGCGACGACGCCTGATCGCTCGACGATCCGGGGAGTCAGGAGTCCATGTATCATTCAGGGTGACACACAGTTAATTCCCATCTCCTCTTTCTCTCGCCTTTAAGCAGGCTCGCAGCAACACCTCCGTTTCCTTCAGGGTGTCCCGGACATCCTGAAGCTCTTGTTGACACTCCTGCAGTCGACTGCTGAGCATAGCAGCATCCTCCAAGCACAAGTCCATGTGCTCATGGGAAGTCCCTTGCTGCACTGGCGGGTACTTGTACTCCGTGGTACCACTCTCACGTTGGAGGACATACATGTACTCAGTTTTGTCCAAGTGGCGACGATAGATGTGACTCTGGCAGGTGATGGCCTCCCAGGTGACATCTTTCTCCGCATCGACCTGTGTTGCCCGACAAGCTGGAGAGTGGTGAATCTTAAGCAGCTGATTTTCGTGTATAATCCTCATCTCTGAGCTCCATTCTCCCTCTTCTCACGGATGGTCCTGGTGGAGTTATAGTGGATAATTAGCTTGCCCGTATTGTCGGCGGCTTCGAGCATACGCCGAAGACGGCGCAATAAGCCTCCTACTGCCAATCCGTAGGAAAGGTACGTCACCGGACGACTCTCCTCTCTTTCGGCAAGGGCTACTACGGGAACTCTCCCTCCTGTGGACTTGCGAGCGGTACGAATCATGCGAACCATCTAAAACAAAAAGAATTTAAAATTAGGTTAGATAAACTCTCAAACAAAAATCCTATTTTGAATGAAAGTTGGGGTAAGATGAAGAAAATGACTCCTTAAATAACACTTTTCAACCCACACGGAAAATAGTTTTTAAGAAAATAGGGCCCTTAAATACGTCCATTTCTACCTAGTTCCACGTTCCTACGGGCAACCTTGGCTCTGATACCACCTCTGTCACACCCGGTTTTTCCGAAGAACAACCAAGTGAATAACACATGTATGCCAGGATCATTTTCTCATACATGTGATGACAAATAGTGAAGCATCATTTATTACAAGCCAGGTGTCTAATATAATTAAGTCGTACATAGCAAAGGTCTCGATGGACAATAATAAGTTCATCACAAGTAAATAAACTAGCAGCGGAATATTATTCATTAGGGCTCCATCACAGGCGTTGCCCGGGGGTCTCCATGAACCTAGAAGCCTTCTTCGGGTCCAAAGTCTTGGTCATTATACACCACCTCATTATCTTGACCTGAGCAGCAATATAAACCAACAAAATATGCAAGGTTGAGTACCAATGGTACTCAGCAAGTGTGGGAAAGTTATGTCATGCATGGGTATAACAAGGGGAGGTTGAACTCATGGTTAAAGCACTACGCAATTAATACCTATCACCTTAGCTTATTAAGCACCTACATTACTACACAGGTGAAATGGTCCCAATCTCCCAACCCATCATCATAACCAAATAACCATAACATCATTTTCAATGTTAAGCTCCCCGCTTAACATCCACAACTTCCAAAACCATCACTCCTCTAATCATGAATAAGTCCAAGCCGCTCTTGACCGTGAGCACGGCTGTCATGACAGTTTTGACTCTGCAGAGTTTGTACCACTGTACCCACATGTAGTGATTTCATCCCCCCGTTGCCGGGTGGACTAAAAGAACCTCCATTATGCCAGTGGCTACGAACCACATTCACACTTCCCAGGTGTGTAGCCAGGAGATCACTACGAAGCCTTTACAAAAGGATTCCCGACGAGCGTGGGCCCACTGAGGTTTCACCCCTAACAGCATACAAGAGGCTCCAACCCCGCTGCAGTGGCCCCCTCTTGAGCCTTGCGGTTCATATGGTAGTCCAGCTGACACCTATTCCCCGCACCATCCAACACACCCATACTACGCCGGGGATACACCTAATTAATTGGCCAAGCTGCCCCATCTCAGCATGTGGTTGGCACTGTAAAGCCAGGTTACATGCTCCATGAACCGGTCCTTAGGATCCAGGCAAGTAGTAAACACAAACCCGAGTCTCGTGCACCCAGCACACAACCAAAACATCCAACTTGCCTTGATCCCTACCTCTACATAACTCACAATATCTCATTCAAGAGTATGGTAATATAAACTGATGATCTCATATCCCAAATATCCCATTCTAAGCATGGCTAAGCATATGCATGTAAATAAATGACATAATAATTAAATCCCAACCCAAGCTACAAGGAAACAAGGTAATGCAATTCTAGGGAAACATCCTAACATGGGTTTCATATTTTCAATTGACAATGCGAATAATTCTAGCTACACATCCTAGCATAGGATCAAAGTGGTCAAGGACACTTGCCTCCTTCTTGCTGCTCTTGAAATGGGTAGTCCTGATCTTGGAAAGAAATAACTTGCTCTTGAGCAGGTTCTACATCATACCATCACACATAGCAAAAGAAAAACAACAATCTATAAGACATAGTTCACACTTCCACTTCATACAAACCACACATTCATATTTATGAAAGTCATTCACAACTATATGTGTTGTGGTTACTCTATGTGTGTTGATTTGTGGCTTGCATGCACTTTTAATCATGTGTATATGATTCCTACTTTTGTATTCACATTTATTCTTGCATACTTTATATATGAGTTTCCAATTTAAATAATTTTCCTTATATTTATTTACTACACCTTTTAGTTACCAAGTATGCATGAAAGGTATTTTTCTTCTCCATATGTGTCTTCAGAATTTCTACCAACCCTAAACTGAATTATTTGGATTTTAGAAACTCCATTTATCATTTACTAGTTGCTATATTTTCAGATTTATTTTCCTATGCATAAATGTGTACTTATATTGAAAATAGTAAGACACATCATCTAAACAAAATAGGTTCTGGTCCTAAATAATTTAATAACATATTTTGACCTTTGCCTCTGATGTAAACTATTTCACAATTATTTTCCCTATTTTCTATAACTATTCTTTACTTAAAAATGTGTCCCTAAATGTGAATAATAAATTAAACAGATTCAATTCAGCCCAAAATATGTTTTTGTCTCACTCCAAAGTTTCCTAAACACTGAGAAAGTCTTTAATTTAATTTTGACAATATGTTTGTCCCACTTTTTAATTTTTAAACACTAGCCACATATTCAATTTCCTAAATTAAATACTAAACAGGGCTAAAAAGTTAAACTTACCCCACTATAGGGTCTATAATATTATTTTAAGAATTTTCAGGGGTCTAGCTACTCATAACAGAGGTGTTTTTCCTAATTTTTATTAAGTCCAGGGGCTAAAACTGGTTTTTAAATGAATTTACATGATTTTCTGAAGTTCCAGGGGCTAGATCAGAAGTTTCCGGGGCTAGCTCTTATTTCCCGAGAACCCCAGGGGGTAGCACGTAAGAATTCCAGTCTTTATAACGCCGGGCTGACGTGGACCGTCCG